>CM065706.1:24513537-24523537 GCA_017654935.2 Phymorhynchus buccinoides | reverse complement strand
GAAATTTCACATATTCCTTGCCATGAAAACACAGAACCAGGGCTCCCATGGACCCCCATTTGGGGGTCTATGAAGAAGCACTAAAATTCTAAAGGACCCTCTAAAACAATGTGCAGGGGGGTCCCAGGGATGCACTAGAAAAAATATTTTTGGCATTCGCTATGCCACTGGGACCCTCTATCCTGCCTCTAGGACTCTATACTGTAAGTGAAGGAGTCCCTGGGACCCCTTGTTTTGCGGGACGATTGGGAGCCCTGAGAACAAAGAGCCTTATGTCGGTACTTTGCTGTATATCAGATTTCCAGTTGACGAGCGAAGTTTCGTCTATATATGATAATTTTGGTGTGTGTGTCACACATAACATGGTGACCACACACACCGTCTTATTAACTTTGGGACCCTCTATGCTGTAAGTGAAGGAGTCCCTGGGACCCCTTGTTTTGCGGGACGATTGGGAGCCCTGGTGTGTGTGTGTTTTTTTGCATGTACAGTTTTCTCATGCATAGCCACATCTGATTTGTTTCCCCCGTTGCTTTGTCTCCTAGGACGTTGGACAAAGGTCCAGGGGGCATGACGTTCATCGTCATGTGTTTCGTGGTTCGCTCTGTGGAGGCCCTGGGAGCTTCCGCGTTCATCACCGCCAGCTTTGCCATCATCGCCAACGAGTTCCCAGCCCACGTTTCCACTGTGTTTGTGAGTTGGTGGAGAGAGAGAGAGAGAGGGAGAAAGAGAGAGAGAGAGAGAGACTCAGAGAGGGGGAGAAAGAGAGAGAGAGAGAGAGAGAGAGACTTTATCATGGCCAGTTTTGCCATCATCACCAACGAGTTCCCCACCCACGTTTCCACTGTTTTTGTGAGTTGGTGGAGAGAGAGAGAGAGAGAGGGAGAAAGAGAGAGAGAGAGAGACTCAGAGAGGGGGAGAAAGAGAGAGAGAGAGAGAGAGACTTTTTATCATGGCCAGTTTTGCCATCATCACCAACGAGTTCCCAGCCCACGTTTCCACTGTTTTTGTGAGTTGGTGGAGAGAGGAGAGAGAGAGAGAGAGGAGAGAGAGAGAGAGAGAGAGAGAGACTCAGAGAGAGGGAGAAATAGAGAGAGAGAGAGAGAGAAAGAAAGAGAGAGACAAGGAGAGAGACACAGACTTTATCATGGCCAGTTTTGTCATCATCGCCAACGAGTTCCCAGCCCACGTTTCCACTGTTTTTGTGAGTTGGTGGAGAGAGAGAGAGAAGAGAGAAGAGAGAGAGAGAGACTCAGAGAGGGGGAGAAAGAGAGAGAGAGAGAGAGAGAGACAGGAGAGAGAGACAGACTTTATCACCGCCAGTTTTGCCATCATCGCCAACGAGTTCCCAGCCCACGTTTCCACTGTTTTTGTGAGTTGATCGAGAGAGAGAAAGAGAAAGAGAGAGAGAGAGAGAGACAGAGGTAGATGTGAAGGAGAGAAAGAAAGTGAGAAAGAGACAGAAAAAGAGAGAGACTTGACTTTATCACCGCAATATTTGCCATTGTCGCCAGCGAGTTTCCCGCCCCTGTATCCATTGTTTTGTTTGTGTGAGTTGATGGAAAACAGAACCATCAAAAAAATGATGGTGGTTGCTCTGTGAAAGAAGACTAACACATTGTATATTGGGAGAAAATATTGATGTTAACGTTACCGCAGACAGACACACACATAGACAGACACACACAAACATGAGTACATGGACAGACTTTGTTTCTTTAATAACGAGGTCACCCAAAAACGGTTAATGTTCTCTAGCAGGGAAGGGTTAATAATAAAGCTGCTTTCTTCTTTTTCTTCTTCTTCTTCTTCTTCTTCGATCGCTCAGACCGTTTCCTGTCAATTATGAGCGCAGATGTGTCATGCTACCGTTATGCGCCTAACTAAGAAATAGTTTAGGCCCAGCAAGTCCGACTTCGGCTGGAGGAGGAAATCTTTTTGAAAGTGTTTCGTGAAAAAAAAAAAGGCAGGAGAATGGACCGGTAAGGCAGAAAGATAGTAGATGACAGTAAGCAAAGGGAAAAGGCAGAGTCAAAGAGAGTGACAGATTAGAGGAAGTTACAAGTACATAACTTCCAGAAGGTGGGGGGACTATTTATGCAAAAGATCCCCCGGTATCCCCATGAGAGGAGAGCTGCTTTCTATTTTAAGCTTGTTTATTTTTTTCTTTAACTGAACTAAAGAACATCAAAACGCTACACATTAATACAAACAGATGAAGATGTGAAAATAAGCGAAGTAACCCCCCCCCCCCCCCCCTAAATTTTTGTCTTAAAAAAGACTTTTTCAAAGGTGACGAGGCAATGTGTTTGTAAAGCAAAAATAGGTTGGATGGATGAATGAATGATGTATGGATAATTATTGCATGACGTAAGAATGAAAAGCTTGGTGTTTTTTGGGTTTTTTTTTAACAAACAATTGAAGAATTGATGCTTATAATTGTGAGTAAAGGCTTTGTTTTGGTTTGGAAAGAACGTTGGTACAATGTCGCTTTCCCTAATATTAGAACCGCATCACGTTCATTCCTTACTGTGGTTTTCAGGGTACCTTGGAAACGTTTTCAGGCCTGGGGCTGATGGTTGGTCCTCCTATTGGCGGCTTTTTGTACCAGGTAAGTGCGTTAACCCCAAAGATGGGGTTGAGGAGGTTTTTATCGTTTTGTTTTGTTTGTTGTTTGCTCTTCCTTTTTTTAATTTTTATTTTTATTTTTATTTTTGTTTGTTTGTTTTTTGTTATTGTCCCTTCTGCTGGCTCATCCTACAGGAGGTTGCATTGTTTCCAATTCCATCCAACTCAGAAAGTCTGTGATTAAATCTTTTGTTTAGGGTTTCAATTTCGACTGTTTTAATTTGTCACATTATTGTAAAGCACTTAGAGCCCTTTTGTAGGAGAATAGGCGCTATGTAAACATCAGGGTGCAACTTTTCTTGGTATACAAGGATTTCCTGTTTTTTTAATTTTACCAGAAAAGGAATTTCCTTTTTTTTTTAATTTGTCAAACAAGATCATTTGTGTGTCTACTGTATTTTTCAAACACTTTAAAATAAGCATTTGTATAAATTGTGGAAAAAGCAAACTAAAATACCTTCATAAATCAATTTTTTCTTCAGCTGCAGGGGGACATTACCCCTAGACCCCGGCCTTTCAGGGGGTTTTTCATTTTGTGCAGTTGCACCCATGTATACATTATTATTATTAATATTATTATTATTATTTATTCCGTGAGATCCCCGCATCGTAACGATTTTGAATTATTAAAAAAATAAAAAAATAAAAAAAATCTCCAGCCATACACACAAGCAAAACGGACATAAACAAAAAGAGAAATGAAAGATTATGGGTTTTTGCTTCAGGTTTAGACATCGTGAAGTGATACTGTAGATCAGACTTAAGACTTCCAAAATGTCCGGAAAAATCGGTCGTAAATTGGAGGGGTCGTATGACGGAGGTTTTCACTGGCAGCCGTAGAAAGAAAAAGTTCAGCACAGTTCATACTCTCTTCTTCATGCACACATACAATGACATATTAAAACTGGATTTGGGTCTTTCCAACTCCATAGGATTGTGCAATCGATATTACAGTTTCACTTTGCCGACTTCTTTTAATCACCTCCACTCTCGTCCAAAGTCAGTGGTTTTCTTTTTCAAAGTCAGTGGTTTTCGTGCTTTTCCTACGCTCTCTGCCATCTTTTCTACAACAAGGGAAGCGACTCTGCTTTCAGGCCCTTGACCGTGGTTGTTTCCCTTTGCTCAAAGTCTATGCAGACGACAGCAACGGTCATAAAAACCAACAAAATGGCGGTCGTAAGTCACGTTTTAGAGGAAGTCGTTTAAGAGAGGTCGTTTACATAGTAAAATGCATCTGTGCCAACAAATCCGGTCTCAAATGAGAGGTGGTCGCTTAACAGAGGGTCGTAAAATAGGGGTTTGTCTGTATATAGACTTTATATAAAACAAACTCTACACCGACTGGTTTCCCCGCAACAAACCACTACAAAAGCAAAGTCAGAGGCAAAATTGTGGTCTAAGGGAGCGAAGCGAGTTTAGAAGTGACCAAGGTGTGGTGTGCACACAGATTTAATTGCCTTGAAGCAAATGCATCAAATTGACAGCTATCTATTAATTCCTCACATATATGACTTGAAAGAGTTAACGTCCTCCGGTCTGGAACACACACATATGGGACGCTAGTAGATATAAAGATGATGGGAACGATCCTGGAAGCAGTGCAACACCAGGAAAGTCCATTTTTTGTTATATCGATATATGATCTTCCATTCCATATTTGGTGGAGTTTTTCTCTTCCATTCCTATTTGAGTTTTTCTTTCTTTTTTTTTTAATTCTTTTTTTTGGTTTCAGCTTGGGGGCTACGGCCCCCCTTTCTATGTGATGGGGGGCCTGCTGATTCTGTGCGCTGTCCTGGTCATGCTGCTGCTTCCCATCCAGCAAGGTAAAGTCATGATACCGCACTAGCGTTTTTGCGCGCGTTAAGTAGCCCAGCGGCAGCGAAGATGGGTTGTCAGCTATGTCAGTGGGGAGGGAGGGGGGTTGTGGGGGGGGGGGGGGGGGGTGTGAGACGAGGGATGAGGGCAGTGAGAGACTACGTTTGTGTGTGTGATGCATGCACGCGTATGTGCGTGCGCATGTATAGGTGTGGTTTTCTCTGTGCAGGTGGGTGATGCGTAGATAATTGGTTATGTCTGTGCGTGTGTGTTCATGTGTCGATTTATGAATTGAATGCTATATGTAAATACTTTCTTTTTAAAAAAATTTATATGCAAGTACTTTATGATGCTTTAATGAAGCCTTTTATTACTACTTTTAACTATTTGTTATTGTAAACGCCTTGAGCTCCAGGCTTTGTCAAGGAGGTAAGTGCGTCCTAAATTTACAATATTATTATTATCATCAAGCACACACCCACCCCCCCTCGAAGACCTACCCATGGATGTACCGTATAATACCGGACTATAAGGCGCACCTGTATATAAGCCGCATCCCTTAAATTGACAGAATATTAGGTATTTATTCACATATAAGCCGCAGCAGTTTATAAGCCCCACAAAAATTATACCAACAAAAATGTTTTAGAAAAAAACTAAGGAATTAGAAATCGTAGAGGTTCATCACACTGTATATGATTATTCAGTGGTCGTCGCTTTATAAAGCCATTTTGGGACCGACGAAAAATGGCTTTAACCCTTTCGCCGCCAGCCATATTTCAGCCCAAAATTTCCATTAAATTTACCTGGGTAGAGAATAAAATCCATCTGCAGTATTGGGGATTCTTCTGTGACATATCTAAAATAAGGTCTATCCTTACTTCCCAAAGCTAAGACAACAGGGTCTTTGGATAATGTACCCCAATTTGATGCCTTTTAGCGACATAGGTGTTAAATCTCTGTGGTGCTAAAATGCGACTTTGGCGGTGAAAGGGTTAACAAGCGGCGGATTTAATAACCAGCGGTCCAGGATTACGTCATTTTCGAACATTTTGTTTTGCTTCTCTTTTGTTTTCGTCAGTCACACTTTCACACTTTCTTTTGTCATTTACACTTGCTTGAATCTAAACACAACTTCACAAGGCCTCTTAAACGATGTTGAACTTTTTTTTTTTTTTTTATTGACTGACATTCTTTTCTAAACTCAGTTACTTCGTGATACACGTGAGCGTGCACATAAATATGTCTTGAGTGACACAAGTGACATATTTTCACGCCCAAAAAAAATAAAAAAAAAGAAAAAAGAACAAAATCGTGTGAGTTTTAGTCACAAACTATGTGATTTCTCTGAGAAAAGTGGCTTTAATAAGCGGCGGGGTGGTTTTATTAAGCGGCTTTTTTTAATACATAACATATAGTGAAAAATCCAGACCGTAAGAAATCGGCTTTAATAAGCGGCTGGCTCTATTAGCCGCGGTTTTATTGAGGCTCAACGTACAGACGTATGTATATGATACTGTGAAGCATTTTAAACATGGGATTTTAATCTTATTTAACGGTCAAATCCAGTTTAGGGAGGCAGACCTGTTTACCCTTCCGGTTTTGCCGGAATTATTCCGGAAATTTGCTAAAATTCTGGGTAAAATAGTAAATTCCGGGTGAACGCTGAAAATTCCGGGATTTCGAAAAAACGTCTATTATTTGTTTCCGTTCGTATGAAAAGACGCAGAGGTTGACCGAAACCGAATGCAAATGGCAGCCAGGCTTTTACTGTCGATTCGAAAAGCTTTCCGGGCAGTTTTTTAATGGTAGAGATTGTAATTAGGGCTTGAAATGAGTCCATTTAGATTATATTATCACTGGAAAATACGATGATGTGAGAATTTTGAACTTTTCAATAGAAAATGAAGTGAAAATTGATCGCGATGGCGCCGAGTTGAATCAGTGTTTTATCGCGAGTCGTGTACCGATGTGAATTCTGTTGGGTTTTTTTCTCTCAAATTCCGTGTTTTTGTGTGGCAAATTTCAGGTTTTTCATTATTAGGGTAAACAGGTCTGGGGTGGTGCAATGACGCTCAAAACAGGCTGGGGAATGTGGCTGGAAACACATTTAATACTGATTAACCCTTTCCCCGCCAACCATATTTCAACCAAAAATGTCCATTAACATTACCTGTATAGAGAACAAAATCCATCTGCAGTATTGGGGATTCTTCTGTGACAGATATGAAATAAGGTCTATCCTTACTTCCCAAAACTAAGACAATAGGGTCTTTGGATGCCTTGTAGTGACATAGGTGTTAAATCACTGTGGTGCTAAAATGCGACATTGGCGGTGAAAGGGTTAATGTAGAAGGGTGGAAAATTCACAGACAAGCCGCATCAGTATATAAGCCGCATGGGTCAAGGTTTTACGGTATATGAAAATAAATTTATCAAGGGAAACAGGGAAGTAGAACCAAAGATATTCTAAAAGGGTAAGATGGATTACTTAAGAGCTCGGCGAACCGGGCTGATGAGTTATCATTAGTGGGGCCAGTACACTTTTCACAGTGGAGGCTATCCAAAAACTCAGACTGGAACTTGAACGGAGAATTCAACTGGCCTATCAACGTGCAAAATGTGTACTGTTTCAAAGGGACATAACCAGTGTTTCTGTCCTCACTACTCATATACAGTCTTTGGTAGAACTCAATTTTTTATTTTTGTTTATAGGGACAAAAGTAGATAAGAAGAGTAAAGAAGGGGAAAAAGAACGAAGATACGAGGTTTTTGTCCTTAACTAGATCTGAATTTAGGACTTACGAGTTTTTCTTCTATTTACAAAACATCATTTACCCCAGATAGAAAGTCGTTAGAGATACGAGCTTTTGGTGGAAGGTCGCGGGAAAAATTAGAGAGCTGACTATGTGTGTAACTAAAAATTAAAAAATCGAGATACGAGTTTTTTTAATTTCACCGACGTTATACCAATCCAAATTTGTAATCCCTTCTTTTGTTTGTTGTTGCCATTTGTAAGGTCTTTCCCTATCCCTAACAACACTCATTGGAAAGAAACACTGCCTATGTGAAAGGAAATAACAAAGCAATTAGCTCTCTGGGTAAAAAACCCTAAAAGCAGTCAGAATGTGGGGAATTGGTGTGCTGTGTGGAAGGAAATAACTTAAAGCAATTAGCTCTCTGGGTAAAAAACCCTAAAAGCAGTCAGAATGTGGGGAATTCGTGTGCTGTGTTGGAGGGGGGAGGGGGGGGGGGGGCATAGAGACAGGGGCACAATGCTACGTAACAAGTGTCGTTGGGGTTTTGAAGAACGTTTTGCGCGTTAATGTTTGTGCCCCCCATCTCTTGCGTTAAGAGCATGGGTTAGACTAGCTTTAAGACCCCATCCGTTCAAACTAGAAAGAAAGGGCGAGGCTGGCTGGGATTCGAACCCGGGTCACTCACGCTGCAGTCACGCATTACATGATTAATAGCAGGCGAACATCTTGACCGCACTGCCACCTTTCTTCCTATTCCTGCACGTGAATGTATGTGTGTGTGTATTATAACAGACATCCGCCAGCCTGACCGAGGGTCCATCCTGAGTTTGCTGACCAGTCCTCTGGTGCTGGTCACCAGTCTGACCATCTCCAGCGGGTCCTTTGCACTGGGGTTTCTGGACCCCACTCTGGCGTCGCATCTAGAGCAGGTAGCATCGTTATTGCATGGGTGCTACTCTTTAGTTTTTACACTGATTTCAGTGTTTTTAATCTTACCAGACACTGAACTTCAGTTGTTTTTTTAATTAACCCTTTCTTCGCCACTGTCGCCTCTTGGCACCACAATGATTTAACACCCATGTCACTAAAAGGCATCAAATGAGGGTCTGCTGACCAATGACCTTATGTTCTTCATTTTGGGAGGTAAGGACAGGCCCTATTTTATGCATGTCATAGAGGCATCCCCAATATTGCAGATTTTTTTTTTTCTCTAGCCGGGTAAGTTAAATGGTAAATTTTGGCTGTGGAATGGCTAGCGTTGAAAGGGCTTTAAATTAATTCAACAACAACAAAAATTGACCACAAACAATTTGGGGCGTTTTGAACTTGGTGGTTCTATCTTGGAAGTTTACAAAGTTGTACAAGGCTTATCAGACTCAAACTGTCCTTGTCTATCATTTTAACTGTCTGTCTGTCTCGTTATCTGTCTCTCTTAACTTGCCGCCCTGAATCGTCCGACAGGGCTCTGCCCCTGTACCCTGCCGGGGCCATGGGTCCCTGGACCCCTGCCTTTCATTTGTTTTCATTTTTGGGGAGTTGCACCCGTGTTATTGTTGTCCTTGTTAGCACTCATCATTGTCATCATCATCATCATCATCTTCATCATTGTCATCATCATCATCATCATCATCCTCATCTTCATCATCATCATCATCACTAGAGGATCCTTTGCCTTTGGCCTTTTGGTGTTACACTCATCATTGTCATAGTCATCATCATCATTATCAATATCCTATTCTCTCTCCTCCTCCTCTCTCTCTCTCTCTCTCTCTCTCTCCTCTCTCTCTCTCTCTCTCTCTCTCTCCACTCTCTCTCTCTCTCTCTCTCTCTCTCTCTCTCTCTCTCTCTCTCTCTCTCTCTCTCTCCACCTCTCTCTCTCTCTCTCTCTCTCCTCTCTCTCTCTCTCTCTCTCTCTCTCTCCACCTCTCTCTCTCTCTCTCTCTCTCTCTCTCTCTCTCTCTCTCTCTCTCTCTCTCTCTCTCTCTCTCTCCCACCTCTCTGTCTCTCACTTTCTCTCATTTTCATGTCATGTTTTTGTTGTTTTGTTTTCAGTTTGACCTCAATTCTGGCATGGTGGGCCTGGTCTTTGTGGTGGGGTCTGCAGCGTACGCCTTCACTGCCCCTGTCTGGGGCTACCTCAGTGACACCAAGGTCAGATATTTTGAGGGTTCCTGATTTGTTCCTCTTAACCCTTTCATGTCGCATTTTTGCACCACAATATAGCACCATATCACTAAAGGGCCTGTGGTAAAGGTCAAGATGTGCCCCCCCCCCTACATTTCTCTGTTAATTCCATTTTTTCCGTCTTTGCCTTTCTTACCAAACATGAAGCTGTATTTTATGAACATTTTCAGCTAATTATCTTTGTTCAATAATTAATTGCAGTCATGATAAAGGCCATTATCTAATAGGACACCCCATGTAGTGCAGTACACCGCAGCATTTGTCACAGTCATGGTTCATTATGTTTTTCCATCTTATAGGGGGGGGGGGGGGGGGGGGGGGGGGGTAGGGTTAGGGTTATTATTCCAAAAAAGATAATTAGCTGAAAATGTTCATAAAATACAGCTTTATGTTTGGTAAGAAAGGCAAAAACGGAAAAATGGAATTAACCGAGAAATGCAGGTGGGGGTGGCACATCTTTACCTTTACCGGGCCTGTTATCCGAAGACCCTATTTTGTTAATTTTGGGGAAGTAAGGATAAGTCTAATGTTATGCATGTCAGAAGAATTCCCAATATTCCCAATAGAAAGAAGAAAATATTATAGTGACTGAGGGTTCCTGATTTGTTTCTCTT
>CM065706.1:24493537-24508537 GCA_017654935.2 Phymorhynchus buccinoides | reverse complement strand
TTGCTTTGATAACACTTTTCTTTGTCCAGTGTCTGTATTTGTGAACCTCAGAAACAAAACCAGTTAACGTTAACTTTATGAAATGTTCCGTGCTCACAAAATTTATATAAATTGTGCTGATTTACTTTTTCTCCCAATAGGGGAGGGACAGTGCCTTATGCAAAGACAGCTGTTTTGATCTTTGAAGATCTCATCAGTTTGCATGATTGGCCTGCAATTTGACTGTCCAGTGGATGCCAACTTGAGCAAGAAGACATTCTACAAGAGAATGGTGTCTTCTTTGTACCAAATCGAAAATCCACAATAAAAGCAAACCTATATATATCCCTTTGGTTACATCCCTTTGGATAGTATTTCAGTTGCCGGCCCTCTTTGGTCGTGTCGCTTATTTTTTCATGTTTTATTTTGGAACATTCTTATGTTCACACTTTTACTTAAGATTTTTATCATTTCTAATTTACTTGAGTGCTGGTTGTTTTTTTTGCAGCCTTTTACCAATATACAGGAAGAGACATTCCATTTGTGGAACAATCTTCTTGTTGAGGGGAGAGTAGTTCCACCTTGGTAGGTTAAGACCCCATCCAGTGCCGAGCTGATGAGACTCCCTAGAGTCGAAACAGCTGTCCTCGGCTGGGTTCTGCCATTGCCTCCCTAATAAGGAGGAGAAACTAAGCTAGCACTCTTTATGTATTTTAGAGCATAGATCAAGATACTAGGTTAGCATATAACTGGTTTTTGGTTTTAATGTTCGTTTCAAAGACATAGGGACAAAAAAGTTTTAAACAATTTTCCTACTATTGCATTTCAAATGCTCTAACTTTTGAGTCCTGTAGGCTGAAGAAACGGTGCCAGCAGTAAACTGAAATTTTTCATACATATATATATATGTGTGTGTATGCGTGCGTGCATGCATGTGTGTGTGTTTGTTTGTGTTTTTTTCCCAGAGAGATAGGTTTTAAGGACAACATAGACACCTTTGGTCTCATCTCTGGTCTCTTCAATTCCGCCTTCTCTTTTGGGTAAGTCTCACTGGCTGGATTTATGTATGGATGGGTGGGTGGATGGATGAACATGTGATGGATGGATGGATGGGTGGGTGGATGGATGAACATGTGTTGGATGGATGGGTGGGTGGATGGATGAACATGTGTTGGATGGATGGATGGGTGGGTGGATGGATGAACATGTGTTGGATGGATGGGTGGGTGGATGGATGAACATGTGTTGGATGGATGGATGGGTGGGTGGATGGATGAACATGTGTTGGATGGATGGATGGGTGGGTGGATGGATGAACATGTGTTGGATGGATGGATGGGTGGGTGGATGGATGAACATGTGTTGGATGGATGTATGGTCAGTTTCTCTATCTTTTTTTCCCCCCAGTACCTGTGTTTCAATCTTTGTCCGTTTATCACTGTCTCTCTCTCTCCCTCCATATCAGCCTGCCCCCCCCCCCCCCTCTCTCTCTCTCTCTCTCTCTCTTCTCTCTCTCTCTCTCTCTTTCTCTTTCTCTCCCTCCCTCTCTCTCTCTCTCTCTCTTTCTCTCTCTCCCTCCCTCTCTCTCTCCTCTCTCTCTCTCTCTCTTTCTCTCTCTCTCTCTCTCTCTTCTCTCCCTCCCTCTCTCTCTCTCTCTCTTTCTCTCTCTTTCTCTCTCCATCTCTCTCTCTCTCCATCTCTCTCTCTCTCTCATACTGTCTCTCACTCCACTCTGTGTCTGTCTCATACAGGTCATCTGCACTTTCTGTATCCTCCTCTGTCTGAATCTCTGCAAAATCGAAAGATGTGGACTTTATTGGCCACTGCAACTAGGGTTATTAACACCCTTAACAGTGAGAGTGAAGCCCTTGTTGGTCAGTACTGGAACGGGCATTCACTCTTGCGAAAAGCAGCCATTTAGTGGCCTCAGATAGGGTTATTGGCGAGAGTCGTACCCTTGTTTGGTCAGTACTCAAGCATCTACCAAGGGTATTCACTCTAGTGTTGCAGTGACCAATAGGAGCGAATGAATCAAAGCAATTGAAGAAAAGGCAATGAGGTCAAATAGCCCTTATGATCGTGAAATCACACTAGCAACCAATCTGGGAAAGAATCATTATCCCTTTTACGGCCAACGTCGCATTTTTGCACCGCAATGATTTAACACCCATGTCACTAAAAGGCATCAAATCAGGGTCTGTTATCCAAAGACCCTATTCTCTTAATGTTGGGAGGTAAGGATAGGCCTTACTTTAAATATGCCACAGAGGAATCCCCAATATTACAGATTTTTTTTTTTCTATCCAGGTAAGTTTGATGGACATTTTTTTCTGAAAAGTGGCTGGCGGTGAAAGGGTTAAATGGGTAGCAGATCACGCCAATGGAGAAAGAATGAGAGAAAGTGAAGTGAGCAAGTAGTAAGAGAAAGTCTGTGGCTCTAGGCCTTCCTTCGGCTGCTGGCGGCTGCAAGGAAGAAACGGTTTTATGTAAATTACACACTTACTACACGCATTCCTTTCTGTTATTGGTTTGGTTTGGTTGGCTTACCCTGGCTAAAAGACTCCAGGGATCATCCCAACAGCGTGAAGCACTTGAACACTAAGGTACAAATGCATCAGCTAGGGATGAGAACATTACGTGTGTGACCGTTTTTGATTACCCCGCCATGTGGGCAGCCACACTCCGTCTTCGGGGGATTTTAGACTGATGATGTTATGCTGGGAGCTTGTCATGGCTTAAGACAATCCCCGCACAAACCATTCAGAGCATAACAACATTTTGATGTAGCCTTGGCGTTCTAGCTTATGTCAACTGGTCTGACACAGCCTCATGCCAAGGCATCCTTTCTATTGAAAGGAGAGGACCTGCCTTACTGTGTAGCATGCGATTCTCCAATTTCCATTCGTCATGTCCTTCTGGACTGCTGGGATTTATACATTAGAAGGAAACACTACGTACTGCGGAGTCAATGAAAATTTTGTTCCCTGACACGATCTTTAATTACTTGAAAGAGATTAATATTTGTCACTTGATGTAAGCTACTGTGATGTTTTTAATTCTAGACATGTCATGTTTTTGCTTTCTAAGTTTTGGATTGATTGGTTTTTTTAACAAAAGTATTTTACAAAAAAAACTTTTGTTTTTACCTTGTGTTTTTATCCCTTTTTAATACGTGGTAAGATTTAACGTGGTGACAGCCCTGACATGGCCTTAGTTGTCGAAGGGGCTATGATTTTAATCTTTATCTTAATCTTAGAGCTCTAGGCCTATGGCTGCTGGCAGTAAAATAGAATACTGTGTGTAAGTAGTAATTGGGTATGAGCAAAACATCCAAATTTGGTGGAGGGTACATCTTACAGGGTTCATAGGGGCCTACCAGTCCTTATAAGTCTTGACCAATTGAAATCTCCAAGTAAGGCCTTACAAGTGCTTACATTCACTTCAAGGTCCTTACAAGTCCTGACAGCTGCCCAAAACTGCCCTGAGCAGCAAGACCATACTCAAAATAGATCGCAGAAGCAGCACTTTTACACTTGATAAACATCGCTCAGCACCTACTCCACCTTACCCCCCTCCCCCACCTTCCCGTTTCAACTGACCGCTTAGCAGACAAACGATGCACCGCGAGTTGTCAAGAGAAACTGGACTGAAATCTCGTTCTTTATCCTGGTGTCGTTTTGCGAGAAAACCTGTATATCTGTGTCAGCCATAGTTTTTGTATGATCTGCTTAGACATTGTTCACAATGCTGGGAAAGTGTTCCTTTCAAGATCGTTGGCTAAAAGATGAACATTATCCTTAGGCCTACAGGTCCTTACAAGGTCCTTGGGGATGGCTGAAAGCCCTGGGAACCCTGTCTTAATATGTTCGCCTTATAGTCCGTAAAATGCATGTTTTGTGTGCGCCATTGTTCTGTAAAAATGCATGTTTTGTGTGCACCATTGTTCTTTAAAATGCATGTTTTGGTATGCCGTTTTACTTTTCAGCACCTTCTTGGGTCCCACAGTAGGCAGTGTGGTGATGGACTACTATGGGTTTGACTGGGCCTCCACCATCACAGCTGGATGCTTTGCCTTGTCCGTGAGTACCATTTTTGTGTGACCCAGCACCGACCAAAAGGACATTAAAGGTGGACTCCGACGGATGAGTTCTTGCAAGAAACGTTTAAACACGTCGAGATCACCAGAAAGACAGCCTTTTCAAGGATCGGAACACTCACTTTGCTCTGGTTTCTTAGAAATTAAACCATCAAAACAGCAATTCTTCCTTGGCGGAGATGCCGGAGAGAGTAGCCATTTTGGATGGGGAAGATGGAGGTCACTCATTGTGGTTGAAGCGTTTTCTTTTTTTGTAGTGCAGTAAAAATAAAAAGGAGCTATTTCCTTTGTTGTGAGCGAAACTCCTTTAGATAAACTGTATAAAAAATTTTTTTAAAAGGCTTGTATTGCGAAAAGTTTTGGTCTAAACACAGGCAGCCATTCAAAAAGAGACGGCAAACGCCTTCTCTTTGGGTGAAAGAATTTGACTTCCAGCACCTCCGCCAAGGAGGAATCGCCTTTTTCACGGCTTTGATTTCTGGGAAACCAGAGCAAAGTGAGTGTTGCGATCTCTGTAAAGGGTGTTCTCCTGCTGATCTAAACGTGTTTCTTGTAAAAACTCATCCGTCAGGGTGGCCCTTTAAGTTGCTTGGGTAGTTAGTTCCTTAACTCTCTTGTGCGGTGAACGGTCATGAACGTTCAAAAAAAAATCGGATCGAAAACGTCTAGAACGTTCGGGAACGTACGGATTCCACGTGGCCGGTTTGGGCGCTTCCATTTTGTTTCTATCACATGGCAGTCACGTGAGCGCTTCAGCCTCGCTTTCGCTATAGATTACACTTCCGTCCTGTTGCTTGCAATGGCTTCTAGGCCGATTGGTTTGAAAGATATGAATTTTTGAAAATTAGTGACCGACTTCGGCATTTTCGCGATTTTTCCAATATGGATGACGAACAGTTATGGCGTCCATTGACTGAGGAAAGCAATGAATAGTCCTATTTTTGTGAAAGATGGGACTTATGAGATCGCGAAGTGATGAGTAAGGAGTGTATTCTGACCTATTTCGGCAGCGAGCTTGTGTTTGTTCGATCGATGCGAATTTTTGAAGTCGTGTTACTGACATCAGCATTTTCCCGACTTTTACATCATGGATGATGAGTCGTTATTGCATCCACTGAGTGATGACAGCGATGAAAATTCCCTTTTTTGTGAAAGTTAGGAATTATAAGATCGTGAAGTGAAAGGGTAAGTGAATGGTTTTGATCTACATTTCCATTTCAGTCGTCTTAGGCTTCAACAGTCTGCAAAAGTAGGCAGTGAATGACTAGTGAATGCAGTTTGCGAATACACTTTGGCATTTTGATTTTTTTTTTGTGGAGCCATGCATCCCCATAACATCTTGGAATTCCTTTTGCAACTCAGACAGACATCTCGGCAACACATTCAAAACAAAAAAACACACAAAATCTGGTAGGGTATATTTTATTTTATTATTTTTCCGATGCTACCCCGCCATTTGTACGGAGTGACGTCCCTTGGGTTAGGATTTCAGAGGTGATTGAGAGCACAGAGCGTCAGGCACAAGAGGGTTAAGGGCTTCGCACACTAGCGTCAAGATCTCGAGATCGCAGCGATTTTTTGCTGCAAGGCGCAGTTTGATGCGCCGCTTGCGTGTGAGAGATTCGCGGCGCGGCAGGATTTTTGATGCGTAGCTGCGCGATTTTTTGTTGCTCGAGAATAGAAGCGGCTCTAATTTTGATGCTCAAGATCGCAGAGATCGTGAAACTAGCCAATCACAATGGACGGAAGGACCATAACTCAGATTGAAGAAAAAAATACTGTTGTTTCTAGGAGGAGGTTTGACGCTAGAGTAATCTTTCCTTGCTTTCCAAATAAGGAAGTTCGAGCGACAAGAGGCGAAGCGACAAGAGTCGTGTGTGAGAACACCACTGCCTCGCTACAATGTGTGCTGTGATGCAGGCGTCAACGCGTCAAGGCGTTGCTCTGAGAAACAATTGACGCCTGATGCTAGTGTGCGAAGCCCTTTACAACAGGCTTGCAAAAGTCAAAAATCTCATTTTTCATCATTTTTGAGCTATGGGTATTATCGTGCTCTCTAACATCTTATCTTTCATTTTACCTGTGGGGGTGGGGTGGGGGGGCTTTCGTAAAAATACGAAAGGATGTCTTGCGTGTCCTTCCCCGGGGGGTGCGCCCCCCGCCATGTCGTTGATACACTCCGAGTCCCCCCCCCCCCGACCCTCATACCCCTACCCTCTTCTAAATAAAATAAATTATAAAAAGGACCCTTCCATAAATAAAAAATACCCCCCCAAATATTATCACTCCTAAATAAGAAAAGAAATCTGTACATATTTTGTCCTTGATGTAAATATTTCCCCTGTCACTTTAGACAGGTGGAGAAGTTTGCTCCCCCCCGGCTGGACATAAACTTTTTTCTCAATCTTTTGTAAATAAAAGAAATAATGTATATTTTTGTTAATAAAAGTAAATATTTGTATAAAACGTTTGTTTTAACATAATATAAGGGCCATATTTGGTTTTTAATAATAAAATAAAAACTTGAATTTTAACTCATAGCCCTGAAGCTTTAATCAACTTGGGAGGGTTGGTTTCTTTCACCTCAGGCCAAAATACCAAAGTAATATTTAACGCAACACTTTTATATCTCCATAGCTATTTTATCAAACATTAATAATAAATTAAACTTTTTATAAATTTTACATACTTTCAAAATAACTTGACTCGTGCTTTTTTAATTCTCCCACTACCGCATTTTCATATTTACTGTTTGTCCACGTCTTGTATCGTCCACCTTTGTTATGTTTGTTTTATTTTATTTTCAAACAACTAACCAACTACAAATGTCCCATATGTGACCTGCCGGGCCGAGAGGAAGTAAAACACTATATTTCATTCATTCAAGCGACCTCTAAATGAGAGATCCCTAGATAGATTTATAGGATGAAATGCGATCTCCAGAGTTATAACTTGTTGGTCTTTGCGTGTCCCTAGAGTTTCTCCAGAGTTATTGTTCTTTGCATTTCCCTGGAGGTTCTCCAGAGTTATTGTTCTTTGTGTTTCCCTTGAGTTCTCCAGAGTTACTCTTCTTTGCGTTTCCCTTGAGTTTCTCCAGAGTTATTGTTCTTTGCGATTCCCTAGAGTTTCTTCAGAGTTACTCTTCTTTGCATTTCCCTTGAGTTTCTCCAGAGTTATTGATCTTAGCGTTTCCCTAGAGTTTCTCCAGAGTTATTGTTCTTTGGGTTTCTCCAGAGTTATTGTTCTTTGCATTTATCTTGAGTTTCTCCAGAGTTATTGTTCCTTGCAATTATCTTGAGTTTCTCCAGAGTTATTGTTCCTTGCAATAATCTTGCGTTTCACCAGAGTTATTGTTCTTTGCAGTTCCATAAGGGTTGTTTGATACTAGAGCAAAAAGGGATGTAAGGGTGTCGCAGCGACTTTTCCCACCGGACTTTTCCCACCTATGACTACATTCCCACCCGGACTTTTCACACCTAGGACTTTTCACACCCGGACTTTTCACTCAATTGAACAAACTTCTGTTTATTGCATGTTATTTACGATTATGACTGCCAGATACAAACAGATGTTTGTGTGCTTACTTTTTGCTATCATAATAGTAGTATGGCAATGGATATATATAAAATAATTTATAAGATATCAGAGACATTTTCTCTTCCTTTCTATGCCCCCCCCCCCCCGTCCCTCTCTCTCTCTCTCTCTCTCTCGAAAGAGACAGAAGGGGAGAGAGAGAGAGACACACACACAGAGAGACAGAGAGGTGATTACGGAGTGTAATTTACCTGATTAGTACAGTCGACCCCCTCTTTTAAGACCTTCAAAAAATCGCGAAAAATCGGTCGTAAGAGAGGGGGGTCTTAAATCAGGGGTGACCAAAACAATGCACTCAGTGACTCACTACACCGTATATGACGCACAGCACATGCATACACTAAAGCTAAAACATGCTTTCTCCGTCATTCTTGAATGAAACATCGCGGTCTAGCTAATATATGAAAACGAGCGAAAACAGAAAGTGTGCTCGACGGCCCGTGTTGCACTCACACACAAACTACACATAACAACAGTGCAGACCTAATTTTCGCCATTTTACGCTCTGGCAGTTCATTTTCAGTCACAGTTTCGCACACACGGAACTTTTACCGCGCATACAACTCAGCTGACAAAATGGCGCCGCACACACCGCAAATACGAAATCACGGCAAACGCTAATGCGCCAGCTGCTTTCATTTATCGGATTTTGTGAGTTGTTTGCATTCAGTGAGTGTTTCAGTGCACGCACTAACTCCGATTTATCAGTTTGATAACGGAAAGGAGCTGCTTTTCAACTTATTTTTTACAAAGTGAGACCATTCACTGAGTTCCAACTTATGGAGTGTGACCGATCACCTAGTTTCAACTTGGGAGTTGACTTCGCATTTAGGCCTACGTGTGCACAGAGTTCATAAAGATCGACACGATCGCGACTGTTTCAGTTCAAACTTTGATCATAAACTGCTCAGTGATGACACATGTGCATAAAAGTGGTGACATTTAGTGGTCAGATCGTGATATCGCTGATTAAATTCTTCAATTTCGGCATGAGAACGGTTCGTTTTTACCGAGATTGACCTAACCACAGTGGTACCTCAGCTGTGCGTCGGCTCGAACTGAGGCCGAGAAGGTCAGAATGTGTTGCATCGGTCGTAAAATCAACAAGATTTACGGTCGTAAAGCGCGTTAGAGGGGGAGTCGTAAATGAGGAGGCAAGTTTGGAAGAAAAACGATCCGTCATTCATATTTCAGTCGTAAAAGAGGGGAGGTCGTAAATCAGAGGGCCGTTCGTGAGGGGGGGTCGACTGTACTTGCAAAGAATGATATGTATGCTTATTACTTACTACTATTTTCTTCTTTTTAATGTTTCCTTTGAAGTGACAATAAACCATTTGATTGCTTCATTAATTGATTGCTAGATTGATTCTCAGAGAGAGAGAAAGAGAGAGGGAGAGAGAAAGAGAGGGGGAGATACGGAGTGAAAGAAAGAGAGAAAGAATGTGTGTGTGTGTGAAAAGTGCAGGTGCGAACAGTCCGGGTGGGAATAGTCCTAGGTGTGAAAAGTCCGGGTGTAAAAAGTCTGGGTGGGAATAGTCCTAGGTGTGAAAAGTCCGGGTGTAAAAAGTCTGGGTGGGAATAGTCCTAGGTGGGAAAAGTCCGGGTGGGAAAAGTCCGGTGGGAAAAGACCGGATGGGAAAAGTCCGGTAATCTATTAATAGATGTGTGATGGCAAGTTTGCTAGATGCAATACACTCGTGATAACTCTGATTTAATGGCTGCTGTTGTTGTTTTTATTTCAGTTACTGGTGTTTGGGATGTACCTGGCAGTGGTGAAAAAGTGCCGGAACTGCTGGGTCGTCACGATGCCGGAAGTTGTCGGCAGTGAATCGGGAGTGTCGGTCTCTCCGCGGCAAAGACTGCTGTCCACGGGATCCATAAGTAAGAAGATCGGAACATGTTTTTTTTATTCTTTGCTTCATCTTCTGGGCCATGGATGCTGGTGGTGGCTTTGGTGCAACTTTTTCCTGTGAATTGTGTCTTTGTCATCCCCCTCCCCTTGATTGCTGTGAGGGAGGTGTGGAAAGGGGAGGGAAGCGCTTGCTTTTGTTTATGCGTCAGGTTTGTTTGTACTGCTTTGTGTGAGAGGGGTTCCTCCCTGTGTGGGGGTGGGGTGTGTGTATATGAGTCAGTGTAATAGTTTTTTGTTTTTTTGAAAGTCTTTGTAAAGCGCTGTGAGGATGGCATGCCATTGAACAGCGCTATATGTTTCATGTATTATTATTATTATTATTATTAATTCACAGGGATTCCTTTTTTTTTTTAATTTTATTTGAAAATTTTGTGGTAAATTTGTCAACTAAAAAAAAAAATCTTTGTGTATCTACTGGAGTTTTCATGCACTTAACCTTTACCGGATCATGCTTTTTTGAATACACGGACACGATGGTGGGGGTCTTCCACGACCCCCTACTCAGCAAAGAGCAAATTCCGAGGTGTTTATCCCTGTCCGGATGGCGGGGGTCTCCCACGCCCCCTACTTGTCAAAGAGGCACCATGTGTTTAGCCCTGTCCGGATGGCAGGGGTCTCCCACGACCCCTACTTGTCAAAGAAGCACCATGTGTTTATTCCTGTCCGGATGGCAGGGGTCTCCCATGACCCCTACTTGTCAAAGAAGCACCATGTGTTTAGCCCTGTCCGGATGGCGGGGGTCTCCCAACGACCCCTACTTGTCAAAGAAGCACCATGTGTTTATCCTGTCCGGATGGCGGGGGTCTCCCACGACCCCTACTCAATGCACTGCAGTGCTCTTTAAAGTAGGGGTCGTGGGAGACCCCCGTCATTCAGACAGGTATATCAAAATTACGCATCATATTACGTCATTTATATTTTATACACATTAATGAAATTTAACACACTTAAAGCCATTTTCGTTTTTGACAAAGTCATGAAATTTCATGAAGATTGCTTAAATAGATTTAGAGATATAACATGTTTTGGGTGTCAAGGGGTCGTGGGCGACCCCAGAAGTCCGGTAAAGGTTAAAAATATTAACATTTGTATTAATTGTGCTTTCAAGTAGAAACTTTAATCTTCGTCTTGTAGCTTTAGTTTCACTTTCAGGAGGGCGCTACCCCTCCCCCCCTCCCTTGAGATTCTAGAGGGGTGGTGGTGGTGGTGGTGATTTGAGAGCTTCTTAAGTGCGTTAAATAAGCACAGTCTCTACGTTTTCAGAAACCCTGGGGTGTTGGTGTTGCAGGTGATGGCGGTGGAAGAGAACGAGCCTCCTCCCCGTCCTCTCCGCGACAGAGGTTGCTGTCGACGGAATCGAGTGTTGTGGCCCATGTCGGCGCCAGTTACAACTCCATGGGCAGCACTGCCGTCGTCATTATGGACAACAACGTCGACAGTGGGAATGGAGACGCTCAACGTGTCTAATATTTTGATTAGTTACTTTTTTTATATATATATATATACACATAGTGGAACCTCCCTGCATAAGACCTTCAAAAATCATCAAAAATGAGGTCTTACAAGGGAGGGGTCTTATAAGGGAGGTAATTTGAATACTTACAAAGAAGGGCGATGTCTCAGAGAAGTAGGTCTTATGTGGGAGGGAGTCTTATAAGGGAGGTTCCCCTTGTACAAGTGCTTTGTGTTTTAGATTCGGTGTTGAATTTCTCAAACCTGGTCAATGGTATACATTAAATATCAGAACAAAAGAAAAGAAATTTAAAAACAAGCAGCCAAAAAACAAGTGTTTAAGCCATTCTTTGGGCTTCTTTAGCACTCGAGGCCTACAGGCTAAGACCAAAAACATATTTTAAGAAGTAAAAATGTTACCAAACCAAATTCTTTTCTTAAATCAGAATCTTTTAAATAAACAGCTTTGTGTTATCAGAAACCATAAGTGTGTGAAATTTCATAATGTAAGTCATTGTCTTGATGTTTGGGGAAAGAACGAAGGAGAAAAGTGGTGTATTAAAAAAAAAATATATAATGACAAAATCATCCATTGCAAGGTTCTGAGGACTGAGAAAGAGGGAATCGTGTTAATTTCCAAAGCTGGATTTAATTTGCTGTTGGTCTTCTTTTTAGACACGCAAAATGTCAATCCCAGTGAGTTATGTGGTTTATAATGCAGCAGCATATCTTTTAATACTCGTACAATGGGAGATGTGATCTTGTGTATATATCATTTGTGTGTATTTATTTGCTGCTGTTTTAATTTACTTATTTTGTAATTGTTAGAAGGTGATTTTACTTTGCCATGAACACTTACACATGTTAAATAATTTATTTAAAAAAAGTGGTATAATGTTGAAAACAAAATGAATAAATGTTTTCAACACAAAGCATTTGTAATGCACAATTAACCTTTACCGGATCATGCTTTTAACTACACAGACACGATGGCGGGGGTCTCCCACGACCCCTACTCAGCAAAGAGCGAATTCCTAGGTGTTTATCCCTGTCCGGATGGCTGGGGGTCTCCCACGACCCCTACTTGTCAATGAGTCACCATGTGTTTATCCCTGTTCGGATGGCGGGGGTCTCCCACGACCCCTACTCAATGAACTGCATCGCTCTTTAAAGTAGGGGTCGTGGGAGACCCCTGTCATCCGGACAGGTATATCAAAATTAAGCGTCATATTACGTCATTTATATTTTAAACACATTAATAAAATTTAACACACTTAAAAAGCCATTTACGTTTTTGACAAAGTAATGAAATTTCATGAAGATTGCTTAAAAAGCTTTTAGAGATATAACATGTTTTGTGTGTCGAGGGGTCGTGGGCGACCCCAGAAGTCAGGTAAAGGTTAATGAGACATTGTGCGTTGAAGATTTAGGTCTGTGTACCACAAAAAAGGAGCTGACTCACGCATATCATGAATTGTAATAATATACTTTTAAGTGTCCCAATATTTGAAGTAATAAAAGTACAGAGTCAGTATTTTAAGTATTAAATAACTTATTTATTGATATTAAAGGATCAGTTTTTGTTTGTTTGTTCGCTTCACTCTATTTCTTTTTGATTAAGATGTTATCTTTAAACAAGAACAAATATAAAAAGGTAAATTTGTTATGTAGTTTGGCGACTTAAGTTTCCACGGCTGACCCATCATAGAGCACGACAATATAGATAAGATCAAAGGAGTGTTTCTGCTTAGAGACACATAAGCTAATATTCGTTATTTTTATTTATAATGATTGTTCTGTATTTTTCCAAAATTGCTAACTATTTGACACAAAATAAGGTTATCAGCAAAAATGTGTCCTTGGATATGATTGTCTCAAAATACTCAAGAAACGCCTCCCGTATGATTGTCACAAAATACTCAAGAAATGCCTGCCGTATGATTGTTTACAAATTACTCAAGAAACGCCTTCCTATGTTATAGCGCAGCTCCAGAAATGTTTAGATTTTCCTTTTTTTTAAAAACTGGTTTATTAATTTTTTGATCAATCTTACTCCTCTTGTTTTTTTCTTCTTCAAAAGACGAGCTCTATAGCCATATTATGGATGAAGGGTTATGAATCAATATTTCAGCCATTTTGTGTTATTTGCAGCCTGTGATTTGTATCTGCTTTTTTCTTTTGTTTTTATTTGATTCTGTTCGGTTTCTTTCTGTCTCCTTTGCTCTCTCATCTCTCTGTCTGTCTGTCTCTCTCTCTCTCTCTATCGTCTTCATCTCTCTCTCTGTCTGTCTGTCCTGTCTCTCTCTCTCTCTCTTCTCTCTCTCTCTCTCTCTCTCTCTCTCGCTCGCTCTCTCTTTCTCTCGCTCTCTCTCTCTCTCTCATCTTTATCCTTGTTAAATAATACATTTGATGTACTTGTTTTACCAATAGGAAGACTGGTGCTATGAGAGAGATTACTGATAAAAAAAAAAAGTGTCATTTATTGTATTAGATGTAGTAGAATGATTGTTTTGCAAATGCAACTAACTCGGTCATGCTTTATCGTAATACTATAAAAACATACATACTTGCCTTTTTTTGGTTTTGTTTTGTGTGTGCGGTCCATCTTCTGGGTCGTCATACATACTCCTTTATTTACTAGTCATTGCTTAGTTTGTATTCTTCAATCAGATTTGACAAAGTCTTTATAGAAGGCGAAAATTTTGTTTTTATACTTCGTTTTATTTTATTCTTCATCTTCACTTTTGTTTAATGTGTAGAGCGTTTTTGATGGGTTTTTTTAGTTTCCATATACTATAATACTATAAAACACAAAAATGTATCCATCCTTCCCCTCCTAATTACCTTTCATCGCCGACCTGTTGCCCGTCTTGGCACCACAATTATTGACACCCATGTCCGTAAAAGGCATCTAATTAGGGTCTGGTATCCATGACCTATGTTAAGTTGGAAGTAAGGATAGGCCTATTTAGGCACTCACAGAGGATCCCCAATATTTGCAGACCAATATGTTCTCTACCCGGGTAGTTAATGGTAAGTTTTGGTGAAGAATAGCTAGCGTTGAAAAGGGTTAAGATTATCTAACCCATCAAAAATTCCGTTATTTCTCTTTGTGCCATTGAAGATGTCCAGCTTTACTCTTTGTTATTTATTTATGTATTTATTTTACTTTTACCATTGTTTATACATGACAAACCCCTATTTTACGACCCTCTGTTAAGCGACACCTCTCATTTAGACCCAGGATTTTTGTTGGCACGGATGCATTTTTACTATGTAAACGACCTCTCTAAAAACGTCTATCCTCTAAAACGCGACTTACGAACACGCCATTTTGTTGGTTTTTAAACGACGCGTGTGTCTGCATAAAGCTTTGAGCAAGGGAGAACACACGGCAAGGGCCCTGAAAGCGGAGTCGCTTGCCCTTGTTGTATGAAAAGATGGCGGACAGCGTATGAAAGCACGAAACCACTGCTTTGAAAAAGAAACCACTGACTTTGACGAGAGTGGAGGTGATAACATAAGTCGGCGAAGTGAACTGTAATACATCGATTTCAGCCATCCTATGGAGTTGGAAAGACCCAAATCCAGTTTTAATATGTCATTGTAATGTGTGCATGAAGAAGAGAGTATGAAACTGTCTAAACTTTTTCTTGTCTACGGCTGCAGTTGAAAACCTCCAGTCCATACCGACCCCTCCATTACGACCAGAGTTTTTCCGACATTTGGAAGTCTTAAAATAGTGGTTTGTCTGTAGTCCTGTCAACAGCAATGCTCTTCCTCAGGACTGCACCACAGTAAACATCAAACATCAATGCAACATCTCACACATAGTTACTATGCAAACGAGACAAAACAAAAAGCAGCGGTGGCCTAGCACATGTCTCATTTATGCCTGTAGCAAATTTTCTCATTTATGGCCTATAGCAAAATAGAATTAAGCATTGCTAAGAGCGCGGCCTATTCT
>CM065706.1:24463854-24493037 GCA_017654935.2 Phymorhynchus buccinoides | reverse complement strand
TCTTCTTCTGCTCCTTCTTCTTCTTCTTCTTCTTCTTCTCTTCTTCTTCTTCTTCTTTTCTTCTTCTCTTCTTCTTCTTCTTCCTTCTTCTTCTTCTTCTTCTTCTTCTTCTTCTTCTTCTTCTTCTTCTTCTTCTTCTTCTTCTTCTCCTTCTTCTTCTTCTTCTTCTTCTTCTTCTGCTCCTTCTTCTTCTTCTTCTTCTTCTTCTTTCTTCTTCTTCTTCTTCTCTTCTTCTCCTTCTTCTTCTTCTGCTTCTTCTTCTTCTTCTTCTGCTCTTCTTCTTCTTCTTCCTTCTTCTTCTCTTCTCCTTCTTCTTCTCTTTCTGCTCTTCTTCTTCTTCTTCTTCGGTGGTGGCGACCAACTTCTTTGTATGGAAATAACTGTATATATATTATGCACTTAGGGATGTAACCATTGAAAAAGAAAAAGACGAAAAGAACCAGGAGGCGGGGGGGGGGAGATAGAAAGAAGAAAATATAGTGACTGAGGGTTCCTGATTTGTTTCTCTTAAGGGGTACGCTCTTTTTCTTCTGTGGTGGCGACCAGCTTTGTATAGCAGTAACTGTATATCGTCGGTGAAATTCAAAAAGCTTGTATCTCAATTTTGGTAGTTTTGAGGGAAAAAAAAAAAACTGTTTTGAAAATTAACCGCGTTTACCACAATTGATTAGCTATGTTAAATATGTTGTTCAAGACATTGCGAGTTTAGTCCTGCGTTTTGTTAAAATTACTTTTTTTTTATACTTGTAAAGAACGAAGATACGAGGTTTTTGTCCTTAAATAGATCTGAATTTGGGACTTACAAGTTTTTCTTCTGTTTGCACAACCTCATTTACCCCAGATAGAAAGTCGTTAGAAATACGAGCTTTTGGTGGAAGGTGGCGGGAAAAATTAGGAGTCCAGGTTGTTTATGAACAGGAGGGAGAGGCTGGGTCCAAGGACGGAACCCCTTGTGGGACTCCCCTGGGGCAAATTCTGACCTCATTCCTCCCATGACGACTGACTGCTGCCTGTTGTTCAGGAAACTCTGAATCCACTCTTTGATCTTGCCACCGGTGCCACATTGTCGTAGTTTGTGGGATATCATTATGAAAGGAAGCATAGAGTTCAGCCCTGTCACATTATAGTCTCGGACCGATACGGAACTTCATAGCATCAGCATCATCATAGTCATCCGCCTCATTTCCATCAATCAAAAAAAAACCAAAGTCTCAAATTCGGTGGTCTTGCATGCCCTGCTCTCGTGGTGACCTCGGTTTCGATTTCCAGTCCAGTCTGTGTAATTGATGCGTTCGGGTCAAAGTCATGGGGATCAGTATGTTCTGGGGAGCTGTCAGTGGATGGTCGTGGTGGCGCCCTCGGAGTGGAACCTCACTCACGCTGGCTCCGCGACTAAGACATCATTGTCGTCAGTAGGGGGGCTTAGTAGGTGGTGTCCTGTGTGTGCTAGCTCAGAACAGGCTCCACTGAACTCCACCAAAGTGACTCAGCAGCAGTGCAGTATCTCAGTTGCCTCCTGACGGCCTAATATAGATTCGCTTCCCTTGGACTGCTGGTTTCAGATTCTGCAACCTGACAAGCCAGGGTGTGGCTGTGAATTGGGATTCAGAATGAGTGGTGTGGGTGTAATGCCACTGTACGGCCTAGAAAATGGGACAGCTAAAAAAATTTTTTTGTTTAAATCTATGTTTTCAGGGAATCTCTTTTCCGCTAGTGATGGCTGGCAACTTTGTAGCCTTGGTATCTTACATGATCATGGGTCCTTCACCACTCCTGCCTTTTCTGAGCCAGTAAGCGAGTATGTGTGAGTCTGTCTGTCTGTCTATGTGTGTGTGTGTCAAGTCAAGTCAATATGATCTTTATTAACGATAAAAGAATAAGCTTGATAAAGCTTACAATTACTGTTGAGTTGTGTGTGTGTGTGTGTGTGACTATGTGTGTGTGTGACTGTGTGTGTGTGTGAGTCTGTCTATGTGTGTGACTGTGTGTATGTATGTGACTGTGTGTGTGTGTGTGTGTGACTGTGTGTGTGTGTGTGTGTGTGTGTGTGTGTGTGTGTGTGACTGTGTGTGTGTGTGTGTGTGACTGTGTGTGTGTGTGTGTGTGTGTGACTCTGTGTGTGACTGTGTGTGTGTGTGTGTGTGACTGTGTGTGTGTGTGAAGGAGAGAGAGGGAGAAGACGTGGGAACGGTTAGGGTGAACATTGGTAATATTGGTTCTTTTAGTGTTCCTCCTTTCTTTTCTGTGAATACAAGAAGAGTACACTTAACACAAAACTGGATAACATAAAAAATTGGTTAATGCACACAAATCTGTTTGTACGGACGAAACCCCTCTTTAATGTTACAGTGGGGCCTCCCTTATAAGACCTTCAAAAAATAATCCAAAATGAGGTCTTGTAACGGAGGGGTCTTATAAGGGAGGTAGTTTTAATACTTACAAAGAAGGGCAATGTCTCAGAGAAGTAGGTCTTATGTGGGAGGGAGTCTTACAATGGGAGGTCTTCTAAGGGAGGTTCCACTGTACTTAATGCTTATCACAAAGAATGGTTAATGCACACACAAAAATCGTTGTCCTTGAATTTTGCGTTAAGCATACTCCACTGTAATGGCCAACTGAGGACGATAATTTCACTGCCAGGGGGCAGTCAAACCAGTAGGGGCTTAGCGCGTGATATTCTTAGTTGGGCGTAGTGAGAGAGAGAGAGGGAGAGGCTCATCTACCGGTTTCACTGCCCCCTGGCGGTCAAATTATCGTCCTGAGTTGCTCATTGTAAGCGGTTTTGTTCGTAGCTGCTTTATTTGTTTCTTTAGTTCCTTAGTTTGTTTTAATTTTCAGTTTTAACGGAAATTTGGAAGAAAAAAACCTGTAAGCTGTCTTTTGATGAGTAGTTGTATAAAATAGCTGAACACAAACAAAAACAAAAAAACGATCTTATGATCTTTAAATTTACGCTTGAGTTAAGTCTTAAGAGCTGAGATAGAGAGAAAGTGTAAACGATGGTGCGAGTTAAGACTTGGGATAATAAGTGTTTGAAGAATGTTTAAACGACAATGCGGGAGAGAGAGAGAGAGAGAGAGAGAGAGAGAGAGAGAGAGAGACAATAACAATGCGAGTTAAGACTTGGGATAATAAGAGTTTGAAGAAAGTTTTAAACGACAATGCTGGAGAGAGAGAGAGAGAGAGGGGCAATGACAATGCGAGTCAAGACTTGGGATAATAATGAAAGTTTGTTCTGCGACAGTGAGCCATGAAGGCTTTGCCTCATACATTTTTGTTCTCTTTCAGTCAGCTGTGGCTGGTGATCGTGGCCTTAGCCCTGATGGGACTGGGGGTGGGCTGTGCCTTGGTTTGCACCTTGAAGTGTCTGCTGATCGGCGCAAGGTAGGCAGTGTGTATTTGGTATTGGTATTACAGTGGACCTTCAAAAATCATCCAAACTGAGGTCTTATAAGGGAGGGGTCTTATAAGGGAGGTAATTTTAATACTTACAAAGAAGGGCAATGTTTCGGAGCAGCAGGTCTTATGTGGGAGGGAGTCATAATGGGAGGTCTTATAAGGGAGGTAATTTTAATACTTACAAAGAAGGGCAATGTTTCGGAGCAGTAGGTCTTATGTGGGAGGGAGTCATAATGGGAGGTCTTATAAGGGAGGTTGCACTGTACTTCTATAGTCACAGAGACTCGTCTCTGCGAAATTCGGGTTGTTACCTACCACCTGGAGAGCGCGTCGCAGATAATGCCGCGCCACCCATCTTTTTTTAAATTTTTTTTTCAAGAACCATTCTTGTATCTTTTTCCGTTCCAGAGTTATGAGCATTTAAAGTTAGTAGGGTGTGTGTCGGCCATTTTGAAAAATACTACAGTCTAAAGTCTAGCCTAGCTGAAGAAAATGCATTGACCTACTCGTTTTAAGGCACTTATAAGACCATTTAGAGACCACATTAAAGATTGTTCTTTATAAATGTGAAAGATAAGATGTTAAAGAACAAGAAACTGCCCATAACTCAAAATTGAGAACAAAATGAGATTGTTGACTTTCCAACTCCAAGCCTGTTGTTAAAAACTAACTCAGCGACTGTCCTTTTCATGTTGCTGAGTCACCTACCATAATTTACAGCCTATTAGGCGCAACTTTTTTTTTACTGAACTTTGACCCCTGCGCCCAATCCGGCGCATGCGCCCTTATGCTCTAAACAGAAAAAAGTAAGGGGGTCGAGAGTTGAAGTGAACAACTCACCATGCTCCGGTGGCTTCCACAACAAACCGACAACAGTTCACTCACATTGCACTTTCGCTTCACGATCGTATCTCTTGTTTGTTAGGCTTCCACTTCCGTCACTGGCCCTGTAATGATGTTACTTTCGCTGATCGTTTCGTTCTTCCTTTTTTTGATTTCTTTGGGTTTTTTTGCGCCTTATCGGGTGTATGCGCCCTATCTTTGTTCAAATTACAATTTTTTTTTAAAAGCAGGGGGTGCGCCTTATACGCTGTGTCGCCTTATAGGCCGTAAATTACGGTATATGTTATAGTGCATAACAAAACTGTCGAACATAAGTCGTTCAGCAAAATTTTCAGTAAAACCTAAAAGCAGTCAGCAAGCCTTCATCTTTATTTTTATATAAAATTTTGTTAAAACTTTTCAGGCTAAAACCACACAAACAAACAGGATAAAAACTTTCCAATATTTCATCATTTAATTGACTTCCTCAGTTTTTTTTGGTTTTTTTTGAAATTTTTATATATATGTATGTGTGTGTTTGTTTTGGGGGGAGGGGGGAAGGGGAATATTAAAAAAACGCCAGCATGTTACATGTTAGGTACATGGCAGGCAAGGGAATGTTTCTCATAAAATTGTGGTGTATATATATATATAATTTGCTTTGATAAAACTTTTCTTTGTCCAGTGTCTGTAGTTGTGAACCTCAGAAACAAAACCAGTTAACGTTAACTTTATGAAATGTTCCGTGCTCACAAAATTTATATAATATGTGCTGATTTACTTTTTCTCCCAAGGGAGGGACAGTGCCTTATGCAAAGACAGCTGTTTTGATCTTTGAAGATCTCATCAGTTTGCATGATTGGCCTGCAATTTGACTGTCCAGTGGATGCCAACTTGAGCAAGAAGACATTCTACAAGAGAATGGTGTCTTCTTTGTACCAAATCGAAAATCCACAATAAAAGCAAACCTATATATATCCCTTTGGTTACATCCCTTTGGATAGTATTTCAGTTGCCGGCCCTCTTTGGTCGTGTCGCTTATTTTTTCATATTTTTAATTTTGGAACATTCTTATGTTCACACTTTTACTTAAGATTTTTATCATTGCTAATTTACTTGAGTGCTGGGGTTTTTTTTTGGCAGCCTTTTACCAATATACAGGAAGAGACATTCCATTTGTGGAACAATCTTCTTGTTGAGGGGAGAGTAGTTCCACCTTGGTAGGTTAAGACCCCATCCAGTGCCGAGCTGATGAGACTCCCTAGAGTCGAAACAGCTGTCCTCGGCTGGGTTCTGCCATTGCCTCCCTAATAAGGAGGAGAAACTAAGCTAGCACTCTTTATGTATTTTAGAACATAGATCAAGATACCAAGTTAGCATATAACTGGTTTTTGGTTTTAATGTTCGTTTCAAAGACATAGGGACAAAAAAGTTTTAAAAAGTTTTCCTACTATTGCATTTCAAATGCTCTAACTTTTGAGTCCTGTAGGCTGGAAAAACGGTGCCAGCAGTAAACTGAAATTTTTCATGCATATATATATATGTGTGTGTATGCGTGCGTGCATGCATGTGTGTGTGTTTGTTTGTGTTTTTTTCCCAGAGAGATAGGTTTTAAGGACAACATAGACACCTTTGGTCTCATCTCTGGTCTCTTCAATTCCGCCTTCTCTTTTGGGTAAGTCTCACTGGCTGGATTTATGTTTGGATGGGTGGGTGGATGGATGAAATGATGTGTTGGATGGATGGATGGGTGGGTGGATGGATGAACATGTGATGGGTGGGTGGATGGATGAACATGTGATGGGTGGGTGGATGGATGAACATGTGATGGATGGGTGGGTGGATGGATGAACATGTGTTGGATGGATGGGTGGGTGGATGGATGAACATGTGTTGGATGGATGGATGGGTGGGTGGGTGGATGGATGAACATGTGTTGGATGGATGGATGGGTGGGTGGATGGATGAACATGTGATGGGTGGGTGGATGGATGAACATGTGATGGGTGGGTGGATGGATGAACATGTGTTGGATGGATGGGTGGGTGGGTGGATGGATGAACATGTGTTGGATGGATGGGTGGGTGGATGGATGAACATGTGATGATGGGTGGGTGGATGGATGAACATGTGATGGGTGGGTGGATGGATGAACATGTGTTGGATGGATGGGTGGGTGGGTGGATGGATGAACATGTGTTGGATGGATGGGTGGGTGGATGGATGAACATGTGATGGGTGGGTGGATGGATGAACATGTGATGGGTGGGTGGATGGATGAACATGTGTTGGATGGGTGGGTGGGTGGATGGATGAACATGTGTTGGATGGGTGGGTGGGTGGGTGGATGGATGAACATGTGTTGGATGGATGGGTGGGTGGATGAATGAACATGTGTTGGATGGATGGGTGGGTGGATGAACATGTGTTGGATGGATGGGTGGATGGATGGATGAACATGTGTTGGATGGGTGGGTGGGTGGATGGATGAACATGTGTTGGATGGGTGGGTGGGTGGATGAATGAACATGTGTTGGATGGATGGGTGGGTGGATGAATGAACATGTTGTGTTGGATGGGTGTGGGTGGATGGATGTATGAACATGTGTTGGATGGATGGGTGGGTGGATGGATGGATGAACATGTGATGGATGTGGGTGGATGGATGGATGAACATGTGATGGGTGGGTGGGTGGGTGGGTGGATGGATGAACATGTGTTGGATGGATGGGTGGGTGGGTGGATGGATGAACATGTGATGGGTGGGTGGGTGGGTGGATGGATGGATGAACATGTGTTGGATGGATGGGTGGGTGGATGGATGGATGAACATGTGATGGGTGGGTGGGTGGGTGGGTGGGTGGATGGATGAACATGTGTTGGATGGATGGGTGGGTGGATGGATGAACATGTGTTGGATGGATGGGTGGGTGGATGGATGAACATGTGTTGGATGGATGGGTGGGTGGATGTATGAACATGTGTTGGATGGATGGGTGGGTGGATGGATGAACATGTGTTGGATGGATGGATGGGTGGGTGGATGGATGAACATGTGTTGGATGGATGGGTGGGTGGATGAATGAACATGTGTTGGATGGATGGGTGGGTGGATGGATGAACATGTGTTGGATGGATGGGTGGGTGGATGAATGAACATGTGTTGGATGGATGGGTGGGTGGGTGGATGAACATGTGTTGGATGGATGGGTGGGTGGATGAATGAACATGTGTTGGATGGATGGGTGGGTGGGTGGATGAACATGTGTTGGATGGATGGGTGGGTGGGTGGATGAACATGTGTTGGATGGATGGGTGGGTGGATGAATGAACATGTGTTGGATGGATGGGTGGGTGGATGAATGAACATGTGTTGGATGGATGGGTGGGTGGATGGATGAACATGTGTTGGATGGATGGGTGGGTGGATGGATGAACATGTGTTGGATGGATGGATGGGTGGGTGGATGGATGAACATGTGTTGGATGGATGGGTGGGTGGATGAATGAACATGTGTTGGATGGATGGGTGGGTGGATGGATGAACATGTGTTGGATGGATGGGTGGGTGGATGAATGAACATGTGTTGGATGGATGGGTGGGTGGATGAATGAACATGTGTTGGATGGATGGGTGGGTGGGTGGATGAACATGTGTTGGATGGATGGGTGGATGGATGTATGAACATGTGATGGATGGATGGGTGGGTGCTGATGGATGGATGAACATGTGTTGGATGGATGGATGGGTGGGTGGATGGATGAACATGTGTTGGATGGATGGGTGGGTGGATGGATGAACATGTGTTGGATGGATGGATGGGTGGGTGGATGGATGAACATGTGTTGGATGGATGGGTGGGTGGATGAATGAACATGTGTTGGATGGATGGGTGGGTGGATGAATGAACATGTGTTGGATGGATGGGTGGGTGGATGAATGAACATGTGTTGGATGGATGGGTGGGTGGATGGATGAACATGTGTTGGATGGATGGGTGGGTGGATGGATGAACATGTGTTGGATGGATGGATGGGTGGGTGGATGGATGAACATGTGTTGGATGGATGGGTGGGTGGATGAATGAACATGTGTTGGATGGATGGGTGGGTGGATGGATGGATGAACATGTGTTGGATGGATGGGTGGGTGGATGAATGAACATGTGTTGGATGGATGGGTGGGTGGATGAATGAACATGTGTTGGATGGATGGGTGGGTGGGTGGATGAACATGTGTTGGATGGATGGGTGGGTGGATGTATGAACATGTGTTGGATGGATGGGTGGGTGGATGGATGAACATGTGTTGGATGGATGGGTGGGTGGATGGATGAACATGTGTTGGATGGATGGGTGGGTGGATGAATGAACATGTGTTGGATGGATGGGTGGGTGGATGGATGAACATGTGTTGGATGGATGGGTGGGTGGATGAATGAACATGTGTTGGATGGATGGGTGGGTGGATGGATGAACATGTGTTGGATGGATGGGTGGGTGGATGAATGAACATGTGTTGGATGGATGGATGGGTGGGTGGATGGATGAACATGTGTTGGATGGATGGGTGGGTGGATGAATGAACATGTGTTGGATGGATGGGTGGGTGGATGGATGAACATGTGTTGGATGGATGGGTGGGTGGATGAATGAACATGTGTTGGGATGGATGGGTGGATGGGTGAACATGTGATGGATGGATGGGTGGGTGGATGGATGAACATGTGTTGGATGGATGGATGGGTGGGTGGATGGATGAACATGTGTTGGATGGATGGGTGGGTGGATGGATGAACATGTGTTGGATGGATGGATGGGTGGGTGGATGGATGAACATGTGTTGGATGGATGGGTGGGTGGATGAATGAACATGTGTTGGATGGGTGGGTGGATGGGTGAACATGTGATGGATGGATGGGTGGGTGGATGGATGAACATGTGTTGGATGGATGGGTGGGTGGGTGGATGGATGAACATGTGTTGGATGGATGGGTGGATGGATGAATGAACATGTGTTGGATGGATGGGTGGGTGGATGGATGAACATGTGTTGGATGGGTGGGTGGATGGATGAACATGTGTTGGATGGATGTATGGTCAGTTTCGGCCAACGTCGCATTTTTGCACCACAATGATTTAACACCCATGTCACTAAAAGGCATCAAATCAGGGTCTGTTATCCAAAGACCCTATTCTCTTAATGTTGGGTGGTAAGGATAGGCCTTACTTTAAATATGCCACAGAGGAATCCCCAATATTACAGATTTTTTTTTCTCTATCCAGGTAAGTTTGATGGACATTTTTTTGCTGAAAAGTGGCTGGCGGTGAAAGGGTTAAATGGGTAGCAGATCACGCCGATAGAGAAAGAATGAGAGAAAGTGAAGTGAGCAAGTAGTAAGAGAAAGTCTGTGGCTCTAGGCCTTCCTTCGGCTGCTGGCGGCTGCAAGGAAGAAACGGTTTTATGTAAATTACACACTTACTACACGCATTCCTTTCTGTTATTGGTTTGGTTTGTTGGCTTACCCTGGCTAAAAGACTCCAGGGATCATCCCAACAGCGTGAAGCACTTGAACACTAAGGTACAAATGCATCAGCTAGGGATGAGAACATTGCGTGTGTGACCGTTTTTGATTACCCCGCCATGTGGGCAGCCACACTCCGTCTTCTGAGGATTTTAGACTGATGATGTTATGCTAGGAGCTTGTCATGGCTTAAGACAATCCCCCGCACAACCATTCAGAGCATAACAACATTTTGATGTAGCCTTGGCGTTCTAGCTTATGTCAACTGGTCTCACACAGCCTCATGCCAAGGCATCGTTTCTATTGAAAGGAGAGGACCTGCCTTACTGTGTAGCATGCGATTCTCCAATTTCCATTCGTCATGTCCTTCTGGACTGCTGGGATTTATACATTAGAAGGAAACACTAAGTACTGCGGAGTCAATGAAAATTTTGTTCCCTGACACGATCTTTAATTACTTGAAAGAGATTAATATTTGTCACTTGATGTAAGCTACTGTGATGTTTTTAATTCTAGACATGTCATGTTTTTGCTTTCTAAGTTTTGGATTGATTAATGTTTTTTTAACAAAAGTATTTTACCAAAACAACTTTGATTTTGTTTTTGCCTTGTGTTTTTATCCCTTTTTAATATGTGGTAAGATTTAACGTGGTGACAGCCCTGACATGGCCTTAGTTGTCGAAGGGGCTATGATTTTAATCTTATCTTAATCTTAGAGCTCTAGGCCTATGGCTGCTGGCAGTAAAATAGAATACTGTGTGTAAGTAGTAATTGGGTATGAGCAAAACATCCAAATTTGGTGGAGGGTACATCTTACAGGGTTCATAGGGGCCTTACCAGTCCTTATAAGTCTTGACCAATTGAAATCTCCAAGTAAGGCCTTACAAGTGCTTACATTCACTTCAGGGTCCTTACAAGTCCTGACAGCTGCCAAAAACTGCCCTGAGCAGCAAGACCATACTCAAAATAGATCGCAGAAGCAGCACTTTTACACTTGATAAACATCGCTCAGCACCTACTCCACCTTACCCCCCTCCCCCACCTTCCCGTTTCAACTGACCGCTTAGCAGACAGACGATGCACCGCGAGTTGTCAAGAGAAACTGGACTGAAATCTCGTTCTTTATCCTGGTGTCGTTTTGCGAGAAAACCTGTATATCTGTGTCAGCCATAGTTTTTGTATGATCTGCTTAGACATTGTTCACAATGCTGGGAAAGTGTTCCTTTCAAGATCGTTGGCTAAAAGATGAACATTATCCTTAGGCCTACAGGTCCTTATAAGGTCCTTGGGGATGGCTGAAAGCCCTGGGAACCCTGTCTTAATATGTTCGCCTTATAGTCCGTAAAATGTATGTTTTTTGTGCGCCATTGCTTTGTAAAAATGCATATTTTGTGTGCGCCATTGTTCTGTAAAATGCATGTTTTCTGTGCGCCATTGTTCTGTAAAAATGCATGTTTTGTGTGCGCCATTGTTCTTTAAAATGCATGTTTTGTGTGCACCATTGTTCTGTAAAATGCATGTTTTCTGTGCGCCATTGTTCTGTAAAATGCATGTTTTGTGTGCACCATTGTTCTGTAAAATGCATGTTTTGTGTGCGCCATTGTTCTGTAAAATGCATGTTTTGTGTGCACCATTGTTCTGTAAAATGCATGTTTTGTGTGCGCCATTGTTCTGTAAAAATGCATGTTTTCTGTGCGCCATTGTTCTGTAAAAATGCATGTTTTGTGTGCGCCATTGTTCTGTAAAATGCATGTTTTGTGTGCGCCATTGTTCTGTAAAATGCATGTTTTGTGTGCACCATTGTTCTGTAAAATGCATGTTTTCTGTGCACCATTGTTCTGTAAAAATGCATGTTTTGTGTGCGCCATTGTTCTGTAAAATGCATGTTTTGTGTGCGCCATTGTTCTGTAAAATGCATGTTTTGTGTGCCATTGTTCTGTAAAATGCATGTTTTTGTGTGCCATTGTTCTGTAAAAATGCATGTTTTGTGTGCCATTGTTCTGTAAAAATGCATGTTTTCTGTGCGCCATTGTTCTGTAAAATGCATGTTTTGTGTGCGCCATTGTTCTGTAAAATGCATGTTTTGTGTGCGCCATTGTTCTGTAAAATGCATGTTTTGTGTGCACCATTGTTCTGTAAAATGCATGTTTTGTGTGCACCATTGTTCTGTAAAAATGCATGTTTTCTGTGCGTCATTGTTCTGTAAAATGCATGTTTTGGTGTGCCGTTTTACTTTTCAGCACCTTCTTGGGTCCCACAGTAGGCAGTGTGGTGATGGACTACTATGGGTTTGACTGGGCCTCCACCATCACAGCTGGCTGCTTTGCCTTGTCCGTGAGTACCATTTTTGTGTGACCCAGCACCGACCAAAAGGACATTAAAGGTGGACTCGGACGGATGAGTTTTTGCAAGAAACGTTTAAACACGTCGAGATCACCAGAAAGACAGCCTTTTCAAGGATCGGAACACTCACTTTGCTCTGGTTTCTTAGAAATTAAACCGTCAAAACAGCGATTCTTCCGTGGCGGAGATGCCGGAGAGAGTAGCCATTTTGGATGGGGAGGGTGGAGGTCACTCATTGTGGTTGAAGCGTCTTCTTTTTTTGTAGTGCAGTAAAAATAAAAAGGAGCTATTTCCTTTGTTGTGAGCGAAACTCCTTTAGATAAACTGTATACATTTTAAAAAATATTTTAAAAAAGGCTTGTATTGCGAAAAGTTTTGGTCTAAACACAGGCAGCCATTCAAAAAGAGACGGCAAACGCCTTCTCTTTGGGTGAAAGAATTTGACTTCCAGCACCTCCGCCAAGGAGGAATCGCCTTTTTCACGGCTTGATTTATGGGAAACCAGAGCAAAGTGAGTGTTGCGATCTCTGTAAAGGGTGTTTTCCTGCTGATCTGGACGTGTTTCTTGTAAAAACTCATCCGTCAGGGTGCCCCTTTAGGTCGCTTGGGTAGTTAGTTCCTTAAGGGATTCGCACACTAGCGTCAAGATCTCGAGATCGCGGCGATTTTTTGCTGCAAGGCGCAGTTTGATGCGCCGCTTGCGTGTGAGAGATTCGCGGCGCAGCAGGATTTTTGATGCGTAGCTGCGCGATTTTGTGTTGCTCGAGAATAGATGCGGCTCTAATTTTGATGCTCAAGATCGCAGAGATCGTGAAACTAGCCAATCACAACGGACAGAAGGACCATAACTCAGATTGAAGAAAAAAATACTGTTGTTTCTAGGAGGAGGTTTGACGCTAGAGTAATCTTTCCTTGCTTTCCAAATAAGGAAGTTCGAGCGACAAAGGCGAAGCGACAAGAGTCGTCTGTGAGAACACCACTGCCTCGCTACAATGTGTGCTGTGATGCAGGCATCAACGCGTCAAGGCGTTGCTCTGAGAAACAATTGACGCCTGATGCTAGTGTGCGAAGCCCTTTACAACAGGCTTGCAAAAGTCAAAAATCTCATTTTTCATAATTTTTGAGCTATGGGTATTATCGTGCTCTCTAACATCTTATCTTTCATATTCCCTGTGGGGGTGGGGGCTTTCGTAAAAATAGTTCCCCCACCTTCTGGAAGTTCTGTGCTTGTAGCTTCCTCTAATCTGCCACTCTTTGACTCTGCCTTTTTCCTTTGCTTTCTGTCATCTACTATCTTTCTCCTGCCTTTTTTCAAAAACATCTTCCAAATATTTTTTTTCCTTTGAGCTCCTCCGAAATCAGAATGTGCCGGCTGTACGCAGCGGGGAGACCAGTGAAAACTGAAAACTCGACAAAGCTCTTTACCCATTATGGCCATATGGCCTGGGAATGCAGAAGAAGAAGATATCCATAAAGGATAATCTTTAATATGGTCTCTAAGTATTTTTAAAAAATGCTTTAAAATGAGTAGGTTGGTGCATTTTTTGGCAAATGTTAAGATCAGCTCCCTCCGCTGTTCCAGGGTGAAGTTGGCCAATCAGCTTAACGGAAAAGGTAAATTGGAGGGAGCTGATTGGCCAACTTCACCCTGGAACAGCGGAGGGAGCTGATCTTAACATTAGCCGCATTTTCTTAGGATAGGCTGGACGTTAGACTGTGATTTCTCAAAATGTCCGACAGTCACCTCACCAACTTGAAATGCTCATAACTCTTCAACAAATAAAAGGATACAAGAATGTTTTTTATATCGTTAGACAGAGAATTGCATGAAGTTTCCAACTGCGCCATTTTCTCAGAATGATCATTTTGACACTTAGTGTCCCTTTCGTGGTGCTGGGTCACATATTTTTCCGTCTGTTCGGCGCTTGTGCTTATAAGGCGAATCCTGCCATAATTCAAGACCCACAAAATGTTCTGACCTCACTTGTGAATTTAACGTTAGGTTAGGTTAGGTGAGTAATATAGTCACAGAGGCGTCTGTGTGAAATTCGGGTTGCTCCCACCTAGAGAGTGCGTCGCATCCAGAGGCGCCATCTAATTTAAAAATAATAAATTTGCATGCGATTTTTGTGTGACTGATAAGAAGGAAGGGAGGGAATAAATTTTGACCAAATGACAACTTTTTCGTTATCGTCTCATCCGAAAGACTCCATGTTCAGACCGCAAGGCCTAGTGCAAAGTGAGAGGAAAAGTCCCCTGTACCCAGGTTCGAACTCGGGTTTGCTTGACACGAAGCGAAAACGCTGCCACTGTGTGTCAGGATAACAACGCATAAGCTTCTTTTTTTTTCACTGCAAAGAAGGATTTCAGTTGTACCCCAGTCTCGCCTCCCCCAATCCCTCCACTCGAGGATAAAATAAAACAACTTTTTCAAGCGACCTCTAAATGAGAGATCCCTAGATTTATAGGATGAAATGCGATCTCCAGAGTTATAACTTGTTGGTCTTTGCGTTTCCCTTGAGGTTCTCCAGAGTTACTCTTCTTTGCCTTTCCCTTGAGTTCTCCAGAGTTATTGTTCTTAGCGATTCCCTAAAGTTTCTTCAGAGTTATTGATCTTAGCTTTTCCCTAGAGTTTCTCCAGAGTTATTGTTCTTTGGGTTTCTCCAGAGTTATTGTTCTTTGCATTTATCTTGAGTTTCTCCAGTTATTGTTCCTTGCAATAATCTTGCATTTCAACAGTTATTGTTCTTTGCATTTATCTTGAGTTTCTCCAGAGTTATTGTTCCTTGCAATTATCTTGAGTTTCTCCAGAGTTATTGTTCCTTGCAATAATCTTGCGTTTCACCAGAGTTATTGTTCTTTGCAGTTCCATAAGGGTTGTTTGATACTAGAGCAAAAAGGGATGTAAGGGTGTCCGGACTTTTCCCACCAGACTTTTCCCACCTATGACTATTCCCACCCGGACTTTTTACACCTAGGACTTTTCACACCCGGACTTTTCACACTCAATTGAACAAACTTCTGTTTATTGCATGTTATTTACGACTATAAGTGTGCTTACTTTTTGCTATCATAATAGTAGGATGGCAATGGATATATATAAAATAATATATAAGATAATCTGAGACAATTTTCTCTTCCTTTCTATGACACCCCCCCCCCCCCCCCCACTCCCCTCCCCTCTCTCTCTCTCTCGAAAAGAGAGACAGAAAGGGAGAGAGAGAGAGACACGCACACAGAGAGACAGAGAGGTGATTACAGAGTGTAATTTACATGATTAGTACATGTACTTGCAAAGAATGATATGTAATGTATGCTTATTACTTACTTTTATTTTCTTCTTTTAGTGTTTCCTTTGAAGGACAATAAACCGCTTCATTGCTTCATTAATTGATTGCTAGATTGACCTAGAGAGAGAGAAAGAGAGAGGGGGAGAGAAAGAGAGGGGAGATAGAGAGTGGGAGATACGGAGTGAAATGTGTGTGAGTGAGAAAAGTGTGTGTGTGAACAGTCCGTGTGTGAATAGTCCTAGTGTGAAAAGTGCGGGTGTGAAAAGTCTGGGTGGGAATAGTCCTAGGTGTGAAAAGTCCGGGTGTAAAAAGTCTGGGTGGGAATAGTCCTAGGTGGGAAAAGTCCGGGTGGGAAAAATCTGGTGGGAAAAGTCCGGTGGGAAAAGTCCGGTAATCTATTAATAGATGAGTGATAGCAAGTTTGCTAGATGCAATGCACTCGTGATAACTCTGATTTAATGGCTGCTGTTGTTGTTTTTATTTCAGTTGCTGGTGTTTGGGATGTACCTGGCAGTGGTGAAAAAGTGCCGGAACTGCTGGGTCGTCACGATGCCGGAAGTTGTCGGCAGTGAATCGGGAGTGTCTGTCTCTCCGCGGCAAAGACTGCTGTCCACGGGATCCATAAGTAAGAAGATCGGAACATGTTTTTTTTATTCTTTGCTTCATCTTCTGGGCCATGGATGCTGGTGGTGGCTTTGGTGCAACTTTTTCCTGTGAATTATTAGTGTCTTTAGTACATCCCCCTCCAGAGGCGTCTCTTGAAATGCTGGTTGAGGGAGAGTGTGGCAAAGAGGAGGGAAGCGCTTGCTTTTGTTTTTGCGTGCGAGGTTTGTTTGTACTGATGAGTGTGAGAAGGGGGGGGGGGGGGGTTTTGGACCAAATCCAACTGTTTCGTTGTGGGGTTAACGTGTGTATGCATGAGTCAGTGGAATCGTTTTTTCGTCTTTTTGAAAGACTTTGTAAAGGCGTGCAAAGTGAGGATGGTACCCATTCGCTCGGGTTTTCTTGAACAGCGCTATATGTGCCACTCTACACTATTGTGTCTTTGTATTATCCCCTTGATTGCTTGAGGGAGGTGTGGAAAGGGGAGGGAAGCGCTTTTTTTGTTTTGCTGTGTCAGGTTTGTTTGTACTGCTTTGTGTGAGAGGGGTTCCTCCCTGTGTGGGGGTGGGGTGTGTGTATATGAGTCAAAAAAAAATTTTTTGTTTTTTTGGATCTTTGTAAAGCGCTGTGAGGATGGCATGCCATTTAACAGCGCTATATGTTTCATGCTTATTATTATTATTATTATTAACACAGGGATTTCTTTTTTTTTTATAATTTTACTTCAGCAAAGAAGTTCCTTTTTTCCGAATTGTGTCAACCTGTCCGGATGGCTTTGGTCTATCTACTGGAGTTTTCATGCACTTAACAAAGAGGCATCATGCTTTTTATACCTGTCCGGATGGCGGGGGTCTCCCACGACCCCTACTCAGCAAAGAGCAACCATGTGTTTATCCCTGTCCGGATGGCGGGGGTCTCCCACGACCCCTACTTGTCAAAGAGGCACCATGTGTTTATCCCTGTCCGGATGGCGGGGGTCTCCCACGACCCCTACTTGTCAAAGAGGCACCATGTGTTTATCCCTGTCGGGATGGTGGTGGTCTCCCACGACCCCTACTCAATGCACTGCAGTGCTCTTTAAAGTAGGGGTCGTGGGAGACCCCCGTCATCCGGACAGGTATATCAAAATTACGCGTCATATTACGTCATTTATATTTTATACACATTAATGAAATTTAACACACTTAAAGCCATTTACGTTTTTGACAAAGTCATGAAATTTCATGAAGATTGCTTAAATAGTTTTAGAGATATAACATGTTTTGTGTGTCAAGGGGTCGTGGGCGACCCCAGAAGTCCGGTAAAGGTTAAAAATATTAACATTTGTATTAATTGTGCTTTCAAGTAGAAACTTTAATCTTCGTCTTGTAGCTTTAGTTTCACTTTCAGGAGGGCGCTACCCCTCCCCCCCTCCCTTGAGATTCTAGAGGGGTGGTGGTGGTGGTGGTGATTTGAGAGCTTTTAAGTGCGTAAATACGCACAGTCTCTACGTTTTCGGAAACCCTGGGGTGTTGGTGTTGCAGGTGATGGCGGTGGAAGAGAACGAGCCTCCTCCCCGTCCTCTCCGCGACAGAGGTTGCTGTCGACGGAATCGAGTGTTGTGGCCCATGTCGGCGCCAGTTACAACTCCATGGGCAGCACTGCCGTCGTCATTATGGACAACAACGTCGACAGTGGGAATGGAGATGCTCAACGTGTCTAATATTTTGATTAGTTACTTTTTTTATATATATATATATACACAGTGGAACCTCCCTGATAAGACCTTCAAAAATCATCCAAAATGGGGTCTTATAAGGGAGGGGTCTTATGAGAGAGGTAATTTGAATATTTACAAAGAAGGGCGATGTCTCAGAGAAGTAGGTCTTATGTGGGAGGGAGTCTTATAAGGGAGGTTCCCCTTGTACAAGTGCTTTGTGTTTTAGATTCGGTGTTGAATTTCTCAAACCTGGTCAATGGTATACATTAAATATCAGAACAAAAGAAAAGAAATTTAAAAACAAGCAGCCAAAAAACAAGTGTTTAAGCCATTCTTTGGGCTTCTTTAGCACTCGAGGCCTACAGGCTAAGACCAAAAACATATTTTAAGAAGTAAAAATGTTACCAAACCAAATTCTTTTCTTAAATCAGAATCTTTTAAATAAACAGCTTTGTGTTATCAGAACCATAAATTTGTGAAATTTCATAATGTAAGTCATTGTCTTGATGTTTGGGGAAAGAACGAAGGAGAAAAGTGGTGTATTTAAAAAAATATATATATAATGACAAAATCATCCATTGCAAGGTTCTGAGGACTGAGAAAGAGGGAATCGTGTTAATTTCCAAAGCTGGATTTAATTTGCTGTTGGTCTTCTTTTTAGACACGCAAAATGTCAATCCCAGTGAGTTATGTGGTTTATAATGCAGCAGCATATCTTTTAATACTCGTACAATGGGAGATGTGATCTTGTGTATATATCATTTGTGTGTATTTATTTGCTGCTGTTTTAATTTACTTATTTTGTAATTGTTAGAAGGTGATTTTACTTTGCCATGAACACTTACACATGTTAAATAATTTATTTAAAAAAAGTGGTATAATGTTGAAAACAAAATGAATAAATGTTTTCAACACAAAGCATTTGTAATGCACAATTAACCTTTACCGGATCATGCTTTTGACTACACAGACACGATGGCGGGGGTCTTCCACGACCCCCTACTCAGCAAAGAGCGAATTCCTAGGTGTTTATCCCTGTCCGGATGGCGGGGGTCTCCCACGACCCCTACTTGTCAATGAGTCACCATGTGTTTATCGTTGTCCAGAATTGGCGGGGGTCTCCCACGACCCCTACTCAATGCACTGCAGTGCTCTTTAAAGTAGGCGTCATGGGAGACCCCTGTCATCCGGACAGGTATATCAAAATTACGCGTCATATTACGCCATTTATATTTTATACACATTAATGAAATTTAACACACTTAAAGCCATTTACGTTTTTGACAAAGTCATGAAATTTCATGAAGATTGCTTAAATAGTTTTAGAGATATAACATGTTTTGTGTGTCAAGGGGTCGTGGGCGACCCCAGAAGTCCGGTAAAGGTTAATGAGACATGTGCGTTGAAGATTTAGTCTTGTACAAAGCAAAGAGTGACTTACGCTTCATGAATTGTAATAATATACTTTTAAGTGTCACAATATTTGAAGTAATAAAAGTACATAGTAGTATTTTAATTATTAAATAATTTATTTATTGATATTAAAGGATCAGTTTTTGTTTGTTTGTTAGTTTCATCTATTTCTTTTTGATTAAGATGTTATCTTTAAAAAAACAAAAAAACAGGAATTGAGATGTGCTTTAAGTTTCAGATAAAATATTCTAGCTGTCTGCTTTAATATTCGTTATTTTTATTTATAATGATTGTTCTGTATTTTTCCAAAATTGCTAACTATTTGACACAAAATAAGGTTATCAGCAAAAATGTGTCCTTGGATATGATTGTCTCAAAATACTCAAGAAACGCCTCCCGTATGATTGTCACAAAATACTCAAGAAATGCCTGCCGTATGATTGTTTACAAATTACTCAAGAAACGCCTTCCTATGTTATAGCGCAGCTCCAGAAATGTTTAGATTTTCCTTTTTTTTAAAAACTGGTTTATTAATTTTTTGATCAATCTTACTCCTCTTGTTTTTTTCTTCTTCAAAAGACGAGCTCTATAGCCATATTATGGATGAAGGGTTATGAATCAATATTTCAGCCATTTTGTGTTATTTGCAGCCTGTGATTTGTATCTGCTTTTTTCTTTTGTTTTTATTTGATTCTGTTCGGTTTCTTTCTGTCTCTTTGCTCTCTCTCTCTCTGTCTGTCTGTCTCTCTCTCTCTCTCTCTCTCTCTCTCTCTCTCTCTGTCTCTGTCTCTCTCTCTCTCTCTCTCTCTCTCTCTCTCTCTCTCTCTCTCTCTCTCTCTCTCTCTCTCTCTCTCTCTCTCTCTCTCTCTCTCTCTCTCTCTCTCTCTCTCTCTCTCTCTCTCTCTCTGTCTCTGTCTCTCTCTCTCTCTCTCTCTCTCTCTCTCTTTCTTTCTCTCTCTCTCTCTCTCTCTCATCTTTATCCTTGTTAAATAATACATTTGATGTACTTGTTTTACCAATAGGAAGACTGGTGCTATGAGAGAGATTACTGATAAAAAAAAAAAGTGTCATTTTGTATTAAGATGTAGTAGATGATTGTTGCAAATGCAACTCGGTCATGCTTTATGCGTAATACTATAAAACATACATACTGCCTTTTTTTTGGTTTTTGTTTTGGTTGCTGTCCCATCTTCTGGGTCGTCATACATACTACTTTATTTACTAGTCATTGTTAGTTTGTAGTTTTCATTCAGATTGACAAAGTCTTTATTAAGGCGAAAATTTTGTTTTTATACTTCGTTTATTTTATTCTTCATCTTCATCTTTTTGTGTTAATGTGTAGCGTTTTGATGGGTTTTTTTTAGTTCCAATTATACGATAATACTATAAAACAACAAAAATGTATCAATCCTTCCCCTCCTTAATTAACCCTTTCATCGCCACTGTTGCCTCTTGGCACCACAATTATTTGACACCCATGTCAGTAAAAGGCATCTAATGAGGGTCTGGTATCCAGTGACCTTATGTTGTTAAGTTTGGGAGGTAAGGATAGGCCCTATTTTAGGCACGTCACAGAGGAATCCCCAATATTGCAGACCAAATATGTTCTCTACCCGGGTAAGTTTAATGGTAAGTTTTGGCTGAAGAATAGCTAGCGTTGAAAGGGTTAAGATTATCTACCCATGCATTCCGTTTCTCTTTGTGCCATTGAAGATGCCAGCTTTACCTTGTGTTATTTATTTATGTATTTATTTTACTTTTACATTGTTTATACAGACAAACCCCTATTTTACGACCCTCTGTTAAGCGACCACCTCTCATTTGAGACCGGATTTGTTGGCACGGATGCATTTTACTATGTAAACGACCTCTCTTAAACGGCTTCCTCTAAAACGCGACTTACGACCGCCATTTTGTTGGTTTTTACGACCGTTGTCTGCATAGACTTCGAGCAAAGGGAAACAACCACGGTCAAGGGCCTGAAAGCGGAGTCGCTTCCCTTGTTGTAGAAAAGATGGCGGAAAGCGTAGGAAAAGCACGAAAACCACTGACTTTGAAAAAGAAAACCACTGACTTTGGACGAGAGTGGAGGTGATTAACAGAAGTCGGCGAAGTGAAACTGTAATACATCGATTGCACAATCCTATGGAGTTGGAAAGACCCAAATCCAGTTTTAATATGTCATTGTATGTGTGCATGAAGAAGAGAGTATGAACTGTGCTAAACTTTTTCTTTCTACGGCTGCCAGTGAAAACCTCCGTCATACGACCCCTCCAATTTACGACCGATTTTTCCGGACAATTTGGAAGTCTTAAAATAGAGGTTTGTCTGTAGTCCTGTCAACAGCAATGCTCTTCTCAGGACTGTCACCACAGTAAACATCAAACACATCAATGACACATCTCACACATAGTTACTATGCAAACGAGACCAAAAACAAAAAGCAGCGTGGCATAGCACATTTCTCATTTATGCCTGTAGCAAATATTTCTCATTTATGCCTATAGCAAATAGAATTAAGCATTGCTAAGAGCGTCGGCCATTCTGCTTGATTTCTCACTCCTAGGTTACAAACAATCGTATAAAAAGAACACAAATAAGCAATACTAAAGTTACATGCTTTGTACAAATGCACAATACATAACCGAAAATAAATAACGGCCATATTAGGTATTAGGTACTTTATAGTCACAGAGGCGTCTGTGAAATTCGGGTTGCTCCCACCTGGAGCATATAGGCTAATACACTGCAGAATAGGCCCCATTCAAGTGCTTGAATTCTCATTGCCTAGCCGCCAGTCCACAACAACAACAAAACCTGGCAAGTCATTACTGCAAAAGGAAAAAAAGTATACAAGAGATTTTAATAATAAAGGTAGGAGAATGAACCAATAAGGGAGAAAGATATAGAAGATGGACAGAAAGCAAGGGGAAGAGGGCAGAGTCAAAGAGAGAGACATATTAGAGGGAGCTGCAAGCACATAACTTCCAGAAGGTAGGGGGAACTATTTATACAAAAGACTCCCCGGTTTCCCCACGGGGGAGGGACTCGTGGATTGCTGGGTCGACCAGCTCCCCGAATGGAGGCACGAGGCATCCACCCACTGCCGGGCTCCTCTCTGTAAGAGGTGGAATCCCTCGGGGTTTACCTTGTGTTGACTCTAAATTGTAATTTTAAGACTAAAGCAGGATTGCCTGTTTTTGTGTTTTTTTGTGTAAATTGGGGTCATCCCTGGTGCAATTAGGTATAGGTACTTTATAGTCACAGAGTTGTCTGTGAAATTCGGGTTGCTCCCACCTGGAGAGCGCGTCGCAGCCAGAGGCACGTGACCATTTTTTTTTTGGGGGGGGGCGCACAATTTTTGTGTGACTGATGAGGAATGAAAGGGGGGTGGGGTAAATTTTGACCAAATGACAACTTTTTCGTTGCCACTGGGTTTAATGTGTGCTAAGTGCATGGGCACACGGGACCTCAGTTTATCGTCTCATCCGAAAGACTCCACGTTCAGACCGTAAGGCCTAGTGCAAAGTGAGAGGAAAAATCCCCTGTACATGTACCCAGGTTCGAACTCGGGTTTACTTGACACAAGGTGAACGCGTTACGTCTGTGCCACTCTACACCTATATCAACACAAACACACACACATACACACATACATACACACACACAACACACACACACACACACACACACACACACACACACACACACACACACACACACACACACACACACACACACACACACACACACACAACACACACACACAACACACACACACACACACACACACACAACACACACACACACACACACACACACACACACAACACACACACACACACACACACACACACACACACACACACACACACACAACACACACACACACACACAACACACACACACACAACACACACACACACGCACAACACACACACAACACACACACACACATACACATACAAAAACGAAAGCTTTATATACATTTAAGGTACTTTTGAAGTTAATGCTTTAAAAAAACCCAACCAATTCACAATACTAAATGTAAAGATTAATTTTGTGAATCTGAAAAGGCATGCATAAATGAGAAAAACAAAATATGGGCATGATGAAAGCTGGATAATGATTAGACCACGTATGAAGATGATCCAATCAAATTTGAAGTTTCTATTATGACTTGTAGTGTGAAGCAAATTGACAGCCAGCCAAAGAGCAAATATTGAATTGGAGGACACAGAGTGATAACAGTGCAAGTGTCTTGCTTTAATTGAAGAAATTATTGTAAAATAGCTTTGAAACAAAATATGGGTAAAGGTCAAGATGTGCCACCCCCCATGCATTTCTCGGTTAATTGTATTTTTCCGTTTTTGCCTTTCTGACCATACATAAAGCTGTATTTTAGGAAATTTTTTAGCCAATAACCTTTTTGGAATACTAACCCTAACCCTAGCCCTAACCCTAACCCTACCCCCCACCGTATAAGACGGAAAAACGCAACGAACCACAACTGTGACAAATCGCGGTGTACTGCAGTACATAGTGGGGGGTAGGGTTAGGTTTAGGGTTAGGGTTAGGGTTAGGGTTAGTATTCCAAAAAGGTAATTAGCTAAAAATGTTCCTAAAATACAGCTTTATGTATGGTAAGAAAGGCAAAAACGGAAAAATACAATTAACCGAGAAATGCATGGGGGGTGGCACATCTTTACCTTTACCTAAATATGCATAATCGTTTTCGCTTATTCGCTTTGAAACAAAATATGCAGAATTGTTTTCCTCCACTACTACTTATGCCATGTTATAACTATGGGCCATATGTATTCTGTTGTTGTTTTGGGTTATATTAAGAGTGAGGGTCTTGCTAAACAATTTGTTATTCAATTGCTGTTATGTTGTTCTTGGCCATATGTATCTGCTTGTCTTTTCTTCTTGGGGTGGTATTGTGACAGGCATGGGAATTCGTGGATTTCCGCGAGAATTTTTTTTTTAGGGCAAAGTTTTTGTTACTAAATACTTCAATTTTTATGATAATATTATATTTTAACGCTGTAAAAATGAGGAGGAGGGGGGGGGGGGTTTCAGATTTTTTTGGTCTCTGACAATTCCCATGCCTGTGAGAGCATGGGAACAAACTTGAATAAAGAAAGGTACAGTAGAACCTCCCTTATAAGACCTTCAAAAATCATCCAAAATGAGGTCTTATAAGGGAGGGGTCTTGTAAAGGAGGTAATTTTGATACTTACAAAGGAGGGCAATGTCTCAGAGAAGTAGGTCTTATGTGGGAGGGAGTCTTATAATGGGAGGTCTTATAAGGGAGGTTACTCTGTAGTGTCAAAAATTGAACATTAATAAATAATTGCAATGGTGCACCACAATGGATTGAAACGTTTCAAAGTTTTGTTAACTGTTTTTAGTTAAAAGAAATTGTAATGATTGTGGGGAAAAGTTTTCTTATGTGTTGGCAGTGTTTATGAACAAACTATACCACAAAACACTACCAACCCTCCATGCACTGTACAAATGTGGCTTGAAATGGCTTTATAGCTTAAAATGCCACTGTTAATAGTGGTGGATCCATAAAGGATGCCAGTGGTTCTCACCATAATGGTGGGAGATAATATTTGATCAAAGAAACCACAAACACCACTAACTGTGTAAAATAAAAGTAAAAGATTGTGCTGGTAGTTGGTGGTGTTTGTGGTTTCTTTGATCAAATATTGGCAGTGTTTGTAAGATAAAAGTGTCAATCTATACATCATAGTATTAGTTTATAGACATCAGAACATTTGAAATTTGAAAAGTGATTTTAGGACATTCAGTCCACCAGAACCGTGTTTTTTTTCTCTCTTTTTGTTGTTGTACCCACCAAAAAATAAATGTACAGTGTTATGTAAATAGTTGTTATTAGTTTGTCAGCCTAATGCAGAGGTTTTTATTTATGCTGTGATTTTTATGTGTAACTGTAAACAGTTTTGATTGTGTGTGTGTGAGAGAGATAATCAATGTTTCCATGTTTATTTGTAAATGTTGATTTATTGTTTCCACTTTGTGAACAAAACCCACAGTATTTCTTTATTTATTTTACATGTCCCACCAACAAAACCTGCAATAAATAGTTATTAAGTACAGTACATTGTTTTGTATAGCAAGCATACAAATGATTTTTTGTTTGTTTTTTGTTAATAAAAGTATTGCAAGATATTGCTCTGAATTGTGAACAAAATAAATATGAAGAACAAAGGTATCTCATCCGAGTGAAACAAACGTGATTTTTATAATAAAATGCATATTACACAACCGATATCTGATGCGTTAAAAAGAATCATGCGTTTTTCTTCGTGTCCTTTTTTCTCCTTCTCACATTTTCAACTGCTGATATCTCTCTGTCTGTCTGTCTGTCTCTCTGTATATCTGTCTGTCTGTCTACCTGTTTCTGTGTATGTGAACATTTTTGGCTCACTCATGTTAACAAAGTAGTTGTTCGGTTGTGTCTCTGTGTGGGTGTTTGTGTGTGTGTGTGTGTTGCGTCCGTGGTCTAATCTCCAAACTTTAACGTTGGCATTTTCTCGGAAAATAGAAGGCGTACATTGTTCAAACTTTGCACACATAGATGTCTATGCAAGCTTTCAAACAATAATGATTTGAATAATTAAATACTTAAAACAACACTGTAAACAAATAACAAACAGATAACATTTTAGATTAGTGGGTTAGAGAGTATTCAACAGGCAACATGAGTTAAGAAACTCATCAACACTGAAAGCATCGATAACTCATTGGTAAACAGGGCCGGACCTAAGTTTTTAAGGGGTGGGGGCTAATTCATCGAAAGTGCGAAGCACCAAGACCCCTAGGGGGGTCCGGGGGCATGCTCCCCCGTAAAACTTTTAAATCCGAGAAGCAAAATAGTGCAATCTGGGCATGAAATAAAGGACTAATGCCATTACTGTTCATACCCCTATTGAAACATGTTTTGAACCATTAAGTACCTATCAATTGGTGGTGCTGATGAGTGCTAAGTATAGCCTGCGAGGAAATTTAGCTGCCGCTCGGCGACATGAATTTATTATAAAAAAATTGAAAAAGGGTGGGGGCTGCAGCAGAAGGTGGGGGAACTATTTTTACGAAAGACACAAAATGAAGCCTAGCCTCAAATTTTAGGGGTTTTGACATAATTATGGGGCCCCCAAGAAAGGAAAACTTAAATGTAATCGTAGGAAATGTTGTTGGCTAGTTCAAAAAGAACATTACAAATGTGCAACAAGAAGTACAAATGTAAATATATAGATGGTTCAAATGTTACAATATAAATATGAGTATAATTTTAATTTCATGATAGCAGCAAATAAGTAAGAATCGGCAATAAGCTCCAAACAATATTTAATAACAAGTGTGTCCTAATCTGAATATAATTATATGCTCGGGTGGCACTTTTTTATAGGAAAAGTGAACTGCACCAAGTTTGAGTGTTAGAAGCTAATATACTAGATGATCTAACACACACACACTCACACACACACGCACACCGCACGCATGCACATGCGCGCTCATATCTAGCTGATATCCTAGAAGATCTAACACGCACGCACACACACACACACACACACACAAAACCACACACACACACAAAACCCACAGCAACTACAACAAAGAATCAGTTACAACATATTTTGTGAGCCAGCACCACGAAAGGGACATTAAGTCGCTGGGCTTTAGTAAACAGGCTTCAAAAATCAAAAATCAATTTTTTTGGTCAATTTTGAGTTATGGGTATTGTTGCGTTCTCGAACATCCTATCTTTCATGTTGATCAAGGACAATCTTTAATACGGTCTCTAAATGGTCTTATAAGTGCCTTAAAATGAATGGGTCAATGCATTTTCTTCAGCTAGGCTAGACTTTAGACTGTTCAATTTCTCAAAATGGCTGTCGCTCACCCTACTAACTAAATACTCTGGAACGAAAAAAAGATACAAGACTGGTTCTTGTATCATCAGAAAAATAATTGTCTGAAGTTCAGAAGTTTTCACATGTATATTAATTTTCTCAGAATGGTCAGTTTGACACTCGATGTCACTTTCGTGGTCCTGGGTCAAGTTCCACAGCAAATATAGATGACTCAATCTCAAACGATCTGAAGGCTGTACTGCACGTATCCAATTTCAGTCGTACCTCTGGCTGCGACGCGCTCTCCAGGTGGGAGCAACCCGAATTTCAAGTAAGCATATTTTTTTGAATTGCCCTTAAAAATGTCATGTAAACACTTAGCATACGTTAAACCCAGTGGCAACGAAAAAGTTGTCATTTGGTCAAAATTTACCCCCGCCCCCTTTCCTTCCTCATCAGTCACACAAAAATCGCATGCAAAAAAACATTGTAAAAAACAAATGGGGTGGCGCGCCTCTGGCTGCGACTCGCTCTCCAGGTGGGAGCAACCCAAATTTCACAGAGACGCCTCTGTGACTATAAAGTACCTAATACATAATAATAATAAGTACTAGTACATCTATCCAACTGTGACGATCAGCGTCTGGGAGGCTTGAATCTTATTATGAACACTATTGTCTACATAACATCTGACTTGTAAATCTTGACATTATTGCCCATAGACGTGTTATTTGTTTACTGAAATGCAACAGGGTAAAGGTAAAGATGCGCCCCTCCCCCCCCCCTCCTCCATTTCTCGGTTGTTTCCACTTTTTCCGTCTTGCCTTTCTTACTGCAGATTGAGTACTTCATCCTCTATCGTTTGCTATATTTAACACTACTTTTCATCAATTTACATATTGAAACACATGCATTCAATAATAGTAGAAGATAAAGGCAAGACGAAAAAACTCAATGAACTAGGAATGAACCAGGACTGCGCGGCTGTTGTGTGTACTGCACTACATGGGGGTGGGGGTGGGGGTTCCTATTAGATAATGTCTTTATCATGACTGCGATTAATTATTTATCAAAGATAATTAGCTGAAAAGGTTAATAAAATACAGCTTAATGTTTGGTAAGAAAGGCAAGTGTGAAAATGCGGGGAGAGCTGAGAAATGTAGGGGGGGGGGGGGGGGGGGGGGCACATCTTGACCTTTACCCAAAACATACATTTATTAAGATTACGGGTTTTTACTTCAGGTTTAAGCAAAATTAGAGGCTAAATTGTGGTCTAAGGGAGTGAAGCGACCTGCCACACAGATTTACTTCCCTCGAAACAAAAGCATCAAACTGACAGTTATCTATTAATTCCGGACATATATGGCCGGAACAACTTGAATGAGTTAAAGAGTTGGGTTACTCACTGGTAGGAAACAAATAAAAAATGTTAGTTTCCTGTTTACCAACCTACCTTAGTTTTTTGCTGCCAACCCTAAACTTTTTTTTGATAATTCATTAAATGGGAAAAAAAGAAAAAGAAAACGAAAGTAAGCAAACAAACAGAAACATAAAGCATCATAAAAGCAAAAGTATACACTGTTTTGTTTGATTAAAATATATAAATAGATTCACACACATGATGGACTGAACACAAGACTAAAAAAATAAATAATAGTAGTACTAGTACCTACCCTATTTTTCAAACTGATGAAACCCCAAACAGATAAACAAAAACAAGCGCGGATTCGCAATCGTTTGTGGCGTGCGACAATTGAAAACGAAACATCATTTTTCGCTTCCCCTGGCTTTTCACTCATTTTAATCTGTAAACCAGGGACGGTATTCATGTTGAGATAGCATGAGACTTAGCATGATGCTAACTTAGAAGCTCTTCCAAAAGTCCTATTAAATCCTATAGGACATTGGAAGAGCTTCTAAGTTAGCATCATGCTAAGTCTCATGCTATCTCAACGTGAATACCGTCCCAGAATGTTATCTCTGCACCATTTCGTAACTTTTTATATCTTTTGGAAAACATTTAAAACTATTTATCCTACTTATACTCATCGAAAGAAGCACTGCATACTCGTCGTGTCTGTTCGTCGCCATCGTGAATAGAGTATAGTAACACGATTAGCGACGGTCTGTTGCAGTGTCTGTATTACGTATGTTTATTATTTTCTACGCTTTAAAATGACGATTCATGTGCTCTGTTCAGTAT
>CM065706.1:24383854-24461354 GCA_017654935.2 Phymorhynchus buccinoides | reverse complement strand
AGTGAGTGAGCTTGTTGGAAGTTGATGAAGCTTGAAAGAATTCAGTAATTAACCCTTTCACCGCCAGCCATCTTTGAGCCAAAATTTTCCATTAAAGCTATTATGGCTACAGAAAATATGTTGTCTGCAATATTGTTGGATTTCTTTGTGACACATTATTTAGAATGGGGTCAATCCTTACTGCCCAAATTTATGACACAATATCATTGAATAACAGACCCTGATTTCAAGAGTTTTTATAACATTGTTGTTTAACCCTTTCACCGCCAGCCACATTTCAGCCAAAAATGTCCATTAAATTTACCTGAGTAGAGAATACAATCCATGTCTGTCGGTCCAAAATTGTCGCACTTCAAATCGAGGCGAAGGCGAACATTGTGTTTTACGTCCTCTTGGTCTGATTCAGACACATATGGGACATTTGTAAATACAAATATGATGGGAACAATACTGGAGGCAATGCCCGGAGGCAGTACGAAACCAGTAAAGTCCCGATTTTTAAAATTAATACAGATAGTTGTAGCGGTGACCACGCCTCGGTTAAAGCTCATCGGCTATGGCACCGCCACAAGTAGTATGAGTGAGTTCTTCATATTTCTTCAAATCGAGGCTACACTTCAAATTGAGGCCGCTCTTTAAAATGATGTATTTTAAAAGCGTACAAAATAATAAACATACGTAATACAGACACTACAACAGACACGACGAGTATGCGGTGCTTCTTTTGATGAGTATAAGTAGGATACATAGTTTTAAATGTTTTCCAAAAGATATAAAAAGTTACGAAATGGTGCAGAGATAACATTCTGGTTTACAGATTAAAATTATTGAAAAGCCAGGGGAGGTGACTCATGATTGGAGTGGTAAAAATAGACCGCGTGCCACAAACTATTGCGATTTCGCGCTTGTTTTTGCTTTAACTTTACTTTTGAACTTTTGGCCCAGGTTTATCATGTCAGCCATTGATCAAAAGTCATTTGACTCAAAAATAAAGGACTGACCATTATATAGCAATGTGTCGACTTTCAGGGATTAAGCGATGAGGACATATATATGATAGGACTAAGAATTGAGAGATCTGCATTGTCAATGTTATGACGATGATATTGATGGTATGATAATGAAAAACTGAGATGATAGGATTCAGATTGTGAGATTGATGACCAGACCATTCATTCATGGGCTAGTATAGTAGTCAGTACTCACAGTAGTAGTCAGTTATTGTAAATAGATGACTACCGTACTACAGTATGACACCGATTCGCTGTGCTCTGCACAGGTAAAAGACATAGAGGAACCACACACACCTGGAGACATCCTCCGGGCATTTATTTCTTTTCTTTTTTTTTTAATTTGAAAGAATTAAAAACAAAATCAAGGTAGTATTGTCACAAGCAGATTTTTGGTTGATTGTACATGTATGATGTATATTAGATGCATGAACAAACTTAAATTAGCTAATATTAAAGGGGCACCCTGACGGATGAGTTTTTGCAAGTAACACCCCGATCACCAGAAAGACAGCTTTTTCAAGGATCGGAACACTCACTTTGCTCTGGTTTCTTAGAAATCAAACCGTCGAAATGGCGATTCCTCCTTGGCGGAGATGCCGGAGAGAGAAGCCATTTTGGATGGGGTGGGTGGAGACTAATTCCATTGTGGTTTAAACTTTTTCTTTTTTGTAGTGCAGTAAAAAAAAAAATTGGAGCTATTTCCTTTGTTGTGAGCGAAACTCCTTTAGAGAAACCGTATGAAATTTAAAAACAAATAAATAAAAAGGCTTGTATTACGAAAATTTTGTGCAAACGATTTGGTCTAAACTCAGGCGGCCATTAGAAAAGAGACAGCACACGGCTTCTCTTTCAGTGAAATAATTTGACTTCCAGCACCTCCGCCAAGGAGGAATGGACGATTTGACGGTTTGATTTCAAGGAAACCAGAGCAAAGTGAGTGTTGCGATCTCTGTAAAGGGTGTTTTCCTGGGGATCTGAACGTGGTTTTTGTTGTTGAAAAAACTCACCCGTCAGGGTGCCCCTTTAATGTCGGACAACTGACCCTGACTTTTCTTCTTCTTTTTTTTTCAGACCATGACGGAGCCGAAGAAAATACCCTCCTTCCAACAAAACGGCGACAGTGTCTCCAGCGTCAAATCCGGCGAACAAACCGTCTCCTGCAGCCCAGGTCCGAACAACCACCCCCACCACCATCACCACCCCCTCCACACCACCACTACCACCGCCACGGCACACCACGACCTCAACTTCAACAACGGCCAGAGACGGTCTGCTCCGGAATCGAATTACACCTCCCCGGATCAACCAGATCCGGATCCAGAACCAGGATCATTATTTGAACCAGATCCTGATTGTTCGGAAACCAAACCGCTAATTCCGGCAGCTGTTTCAAGTGTGAACGAGCAAACGGAGGAGAATGATGATGATGATGATGAAAAGAAGAAGAAAGAAGCTGAGTTTTCGTTCAGGACTCTGTCCGGCACCAAAAAGTGGACGTTTGTCGCCATGGCGTTTGCCAATTTTGCGGCCTGCATGGCGTTTTCGTTGCTTGCGCCTTTTTTCCCGCGTGAGGTTAGTTTGTGTGTTTGTGGGAGTGTGTGTGTTGTGTGTGTGTTTGTAGGTGGATGAGTCCCTGGGACACCTTGTTTTGCGGGACGATTGGGAGCCCTGCATCATCATGTATTAATAATCCCTTTTTTTGTTGTTGTCTAATACAGTGGAAACTCCCTTATAAGACCTTCAAAAATCATCCAAAATGAGGTCTTATAAGGGAGGGGTCTTATATTTATAAGGGAGGCAATGTTAATGCTTACAAAGAAGGGCAATGTCTCAGAGAAGTAGGTCTTATATGGGAAGGAGTCTTATAATGGGAGGTCTTAAAAGGGAGGTTCCACTGTATCACTTATGGGTGAACAGACGTAAAACTAAAGAACGAACAGAGAGAGAGACAGAGAGAGAGAGAGAGGACAAACGCACACACACACACAGAGCTTGTTTGTGTCGCTGTCACAGTGTCAATTCTGTGAGTGTGCATAATGTTCTTTGGGCTGTTATCATTGCTAAGCAATAATATATTTGTCACAGACACTGACAAATACTAGAAATAGAATACGAAATGGAGAACATTTGATTAATGTGCTCCCGTTCTCTTAAAGCCCCCTCACACTGTCCAACCTTTTGTAGTTTGGAGGAAAATTCGCCCGTGAACTTCATTCTATTAGTTGTTAGCCCTGCGCCGTCCTCATACTATCAGGAAGCATTGGCTGTATTCCTACAACTGCCAGTAGCATTCTCAAAATGGATTTGTTCTCAACATGTCTGCGCATACAGCGTGTGAAATCGATGATGACGTACCATCAAATTTTATCTTTTGTGTATTCGACACTAAACTGACACTAAACCTAACCCTATCCCTAACCCTAACCCTGTTCCTAACCCTAACCCTAACCCTATCTCTGCTATCTCATCTGGCTGTCATAGACAGAACCGATAAAATGGCATGCAATACATTGCATTACAAATAAGAAGACACTTTTTTTTTATGTACCAGACATTCAGAGTGGATAGATTGGAATAACCTTTGGAGACATTTAGCTCAGCACTATCGGTACAGCTGTGCTCATCAAGTACATTTGTACTCGTACTGATCAAGAACTGTATCGCTCTTGTAGTTGTACAAACTTGGGTCTTTTTAGGTGTCTTTATAATATAATTATGTTATTGCCAGCCACTCTATTTGTCCATCTTGTTATACATGTGTATGTGTGTCATCACGTGTTCTGTGTGTGTCACTGTGTGTGTGTGTGCGCGCGCGCGTGCGCGCGTGTGTGTGTGTGTGTGTATGTGTGTGCATGCGTGCGCGCACGTGTGTGTGTGTGGTGTATGTGTGCGTGCGCATGTTTGTGTTGTGTGTGTGCGTGTGATGCGTTCATGTAGGCCCCTATATGAGTGTATGTATGCATGGTGTGCGTGTGTATGTGTGTGTGTGTTTTTATGTGTGTGTGCGTGTGCTAGTTGTGTGTGTGTTGTTTTTGTGAGCATGTTGTGAATACTATGCTGTTATTTCATGCTTATGAATTGTGTGACAATGCATATATATATGTGCATTTTTACCGGCCAAACGAAGTCTGACAGGTATTGTTTTGTCTCCTCATGTTATTGGAAGTTTGTTTCATGTTTTTATTCGAATGAAAAATGGTGTTTTACGTCCTCTCGGTCATAGACACATATGGGACATTTGTAAATACAAAGATGGTGGGAACAATACTGGCTGCAATGCCCGGAGGCAGTGCAACACCAGTAAAGTCCCGAGTTTTTATCAATATAGATATGTGTAGCGGTAACCACGCCTCGGATAAACCTCATCGGCTATGGTACCGCCACATTGTGGTTGGACATATCAGTAAAGGTGATGTTTTTTATTCCATTTCAATTTTGTGTAAAGCGCCCTGTAGCCTACATAGGGGAAGACGGGGTAAAAAGCGCATGGGCGGGTAAGAAGCCCACCCCAATTATCTCATGAAATGAAGCAAATTTCAGTCTCATTTTGCCCATGAGACGAGCGTTAATGTCTAGCATTCGTCTCATGGGCAAATTTGACTGAAATTTTCTTTATTTCATGAGATAATTGGGGTGGGCTTCTTACCCGCCCATGCGCATTTTACCCCGTCTTCCCCTAGTAGGATGGGCGCTATATAAATTATTACTATTATTATTATTATTATTATTATGTTGAAACTTTTAATAAAAGTATGTAAAACAGCAAATAAATAAGTCACTGTTAGTGTTGCAAAAATAGCTAGCCTTATAAACACAGACATGTTTACTCTACTCTTTCTGAGTAGTTTTCTACTCAACTTGGACCTTGACTACTCTTCAAAATTGATAATATTTTATATTATTAATATTGCTCTTTAATTCTTGATTGCTACATGTACTCATTTTCAGTGAACAGTGTTTGATTGTTTAATGAATAGGACTGCACATTACACACCAAAACTACTCATTTTAGCTTTCCAGACTACTCAAGACTTGTGTAGTAGGGGGTAAGAAAGAGAGAGAGAGAGAGAGAGAGAGAGAGAGAGAGAGAGAGAGAGAGAGAGAGAGAGAGAGAGAGAGAGAGAGAGAGAGAGAGAGAGAGAGAGAGAGATTTTGCTTCAGAAAGGCCACAAGCTCAGACTGAGTCAGAAAGGGATGAGATCACAAAAGCATGTAAAATAGTACACTGAGTGAGAGAGACTCAGCGAGAGAAAGACTCACAGAGCGGGAAAGAGAGAAAGACTCAGAGACTGAGAAAGAAAGAAAGAGTGGGAGCTATGTACCTAAGTGTTCAAGCCAATGCGTAAATGACATAGAAATGCGTATGAAAAGCAAATAAATTGAATTCTGCTCTCCTGTGGTGGAGCAGCCTACTGCTTGATTCGTTATGTAAAGTGCTTGCAGCCTGCTCCGATACTAAATCAGTGTACGTGTGCGCGCGCGCGCGCGCGCGCGCGCGTGTGTGTGTATCTGTCTGTTTGTCTGTCTTTCATTTAACGTCTATCCACTTCTCGTGATATTAGACGGGGAAAAAAATTGTTTGTGAGATTGGGTGCAGGCATGTGAGTGCGTGCTTGTATGTGTGTATATTGCATGTGGGTGTCTATTATTATGAATGAATAGACCTACACTATAGAAGTAGTAAACAAAACCAAGTAACAACAAAAATCTTTGGGGAAAAAAACACCCAGCGCCTTCTGTCTGTGTGTGTGTGTGTGTGTGCGCGTGCGTGTGTGTGTATGTGAGTGTGTGCATGTGTGTGTGTATGTATTATTTATTAGGTATTAGGTACTTTATAGTCACAGAGGCGTCTCTGTGAAATTCGGGTTGCTCCCACCTGGAGAGCGCGTCGCAGCCAGAGGCGCGCCACCCAATTTTTATTTTTTATTTTTTTGCATGCGATTTTTGTCACTGATGAGGGGGGGGGGGGGGGGGGGTAAATTTTTTACCAAATGACAACTTTTTCGTTGCCACTGGGTTTAACGTATGCTAAGTGCATGGGCACACGGGACCTCAGTTTATCGTCTCATCCGAAAGACTCCACGTTCAGACCGTTAAGGCCTAGTGCAGAATGAGAGGAAAAAATCCCCTGTACCCAGGTTCGAACTCGGGTTTACTTGACACGAAGCGAACGCGCTACCACTGTGCCACTCTACACGTGTACATGTGTGTGTGTGTGTGTGTGTGTGTGTGTGTGTGTGTGTGTGTGTGTGTGTGTGTGTGTGTGTGTGTGTGTCAAATCAAATCAAGTCAAAATAATCTATTGAATGCATGTGTGTGTGTGTGTGTGTGTGTGTGTGTGTGTGTGTGTGTGTGTGTGTGTGTGTGTGTGTGTGTGTGTGTGTGTGTGTGTGTGTGTGTAATATGTGTGTGTGTGTAATGTGTGTGTGTGTGTGTGTGTGTGTCAAGTCAAATCAAGTCAAAATAATCTATTGAATGCATGTGTGTGTGCGTGTGTGTATAATATGTGTGTGTGTGCATATGTGTGTGTGTGTGTGTGTGTGTGTGTGTGTATGTGTGTGTCACGTGTGTGTGTTGTGTGCGTGCATGCATGTGTGTGCTAATAGAGTCCGTTGTTTGAAATGCATTATGAATGTTATGTGTGTGCACGCTTTCATTTCTGTCAAAGAAATGGTTTCAACCATGAAACTTGTACATCACACTATATGTGAAGAAAGAGGAGATCGACAAAGGATGTCAACACAAATTTGACAGGGCTTGGTTGGATGACAGTAAGCTGAATATAAGATTTGTGTAGAGGCAAAACTAAAAAACAATTTGATGTCGCAGGCAAAGTTTTGTTTAGATACTTTGACGATACCATCGGCTATGCTTTTCTGTTTTGTGCCCTCTCACATCCCTGAATACAGTTTGCTGTGATGTGTGTTCCAGGCCAAGATGAAAGGGGCCTCCCAGACAATTATCGGTTTGATTTTCAGTACCTTCGAATTGTGGATTTTTGTGTCCTCGCCTATATTTGGAAATTATGTGAGTAGCATTGCAGTGAATCATTCTTTTTTTTCTCTGTGTGTGTTGTGTGTGTGTGTGTGTGTGTGTGTGTGTGTGTGTGTGTGTGTGTGTGTGTGTCAATTCATGTCCAACTCCAAGCCATGAAAATTGCAAGTTTATGTCAGGAAGAGTTGTTTGACTGCAGCTTAGTTTGTTTGATGAATGTGTGTATGTTTTTGCTAGAGGGTACATGTTTTATATTCTGTTTATCCTACATGTCCCCAAGAGGGGTCAAAGGATTGTTATTAAATTGACATTGAAGTGTGTGTGTGTGTGTGTGTGTGTGTGTGTGTGTGTGTGTGTACATTTGGAACATATATATTTGGATTTTAGGGGTCATTTTTTAATATACATGTAATATCCTTTGCTTAAAATTATTAGAGGGGAACAAAGTCTACGTTCTCATTTGCTTTTTATTTGTGAAGTTTCTGCGTTTGTTGTTGGTGGGGTTTTTTGGGTGGGGTGGGGTGGGGGTTTGGGTTTTTTTTTTATGTGTGTGTGTGTGTTTGTTTTTGTTTGTCGGTGTACTATGATCTATCTCATGAACCATTGCACAGAATCTCTTTAAGTTTGTGTATGGTGGTACTGGGCATTACCTGTCGGAGGATGGTCCCATGGTGTATGCATTGCTGAAATTGGCAACAGAATTACTTGAAATTTTGTAGAGTACTGGGTAATACCTGAAGCTGTTATGGTTGTCTGTGTGTATTCTAAATTTATTAGATAGTTGTATTTTTTTCTTCTTAATCAAGTTAATGATAACAATATCTATGGGGGAAAATTAGAGCTGATTTAGCTTGGGTCTAAACACTTTTTTTGTGGTTCGTCGAGATCAGTTTTTTTGTTCGTTTGCTTGTTGTGGGAGTTGTGTTTTTGTTTGTGGCTCAAGCCACAAACCTATAACTCACTTTGTCGGTCGGTCGGTCTGTCTGTCTGTCTGTCTGTCGGTCGGTCGGTCCAAAATTGTCGCACTTCAAATCGAGGCTACACTTCAAATTGAGGCCGTTCTTTAAAATGATGTATTTTAAAAGCTTACAAAATAATAAACATACGTAATACAGACACTACAACAGACACGACGAGTATGCGGTGCTTCTTTTGATGAGTATAAGTAGGATACATAGTTTTAAATGTTTTCCAAAAGATATAAAAAGTTACGAAATGGTGCAGAGATAACATTCTGGTTTACAGATTAAAATTATTGAAAAGCCAGGGGAGGTGACTCATGATTGGAGTGGTAAAAATAGACCGCGAGCCACAAACTATTGCGATTTCGCGCTTGTTTTGTCATTGAGTCTTGATCAGTAAGTTCTAATGGTTATTGAAAAGTGAAATGACATTTTTAGAACAATTGCAACCCAGTTTGGGTATAAACAATCTTTTGGGTTTTTTTCTCTCTCTCATTTTGTGTGTGTGTTTTTGTCATTGCATAGATCAGTACCAGTAAGATCAGGTTATTGAAAGGTAGAACGGCATTTTAAAAAATACATTAGTTTTATTGATACCATTTTGTTGCTTGTATTGTTTGTTTCTTTGTTTCCTTCCAGTTAACGAAAATCGGCTCCCGTTTCATGTTCCTAGCGGGGATGTTCACCTGTGGTGTCTGTGCCATCCTCTTTGGGTGAGTTTTGTTTGGTATTTTATTCAGAAAGTTCACATTTTCCTTGCCGTGAAACACAGAATAAAGAGCCTGGTGTCTATTCTTTGCTGTATATCATATTTCCAGTTGACGAGCGAAGTCTCGTCTATGTATGATAATTTTGGTGTGTGTGTGTGTGTGTGTGTGTCACACACAGTGACCACACACACCGTCTCATTAAAACTGGGACCCTCTATTCCGCCTCTAGGACCCTCTATACTGTAACCCTGGGACCCCTTGTTTTGCAGGACGATTGGGAGCCCTGGTGTGTGGTGTTTTTTTGCATGTACAGTTTTCTCATGCATAGCCACATCTGATTTGTTTCCCCCCGTTGCTTTTGTCGTAGGTTCATTCACAGGCATCTTTCACACTGATGAGACCATACTAGGGATAGGGTTGACGGCTTTATTCATAAGAACTTGGATGAAAACAAACTCACTCTACCTATCTCTCTCTCTCACTCTGCACTGCAACATAAAATCAGGACAAATTATAAGTTTATCAAGCAAAACAAAGGAATATATTCAATTCAAAGACAAAGATTACCCATCATCCTTGCATTATAAATTTGCCATGAGCTTGATGAGCTCTACTGTGATGAATGGTACAAAAATAAATCATTCTTCTTATCATCATCAAAATGTCATCAATCTTCTCAGTCACAAGAAGAAAAGCTATACAAAAATAAAGGAACAGGATTATATAATGATCCCATAGTCAATAGTTGAAATAATAACTTGAATTGTCAACTGACCAAGCAGAATATTTGCACACACTAGAAATAATTATGTTCCTTGCAGCTTTACAGGTATTTACATACAGAATGAAAAGAATCATTAGAACCTTCAAATCCCTGATAACTATACAAAAAACTCAATACTATTAGTATTACTAACCACACTAATGAGGTGAGGGCTCCAAGAAGTCCCCTGGTTCACACACACACCAGACTTCTGCTACCTCTAGGCACGCTAGCAATCAATCTGTACAAACTAATGCTAATGTCAACCACAAAAACTCAGAAAGAAAAGATTACATGCCTTTAACAAAATAGTCAAAGCCATAGTTCCAACCTCTTATTGCCTAACAGTGAAACCAGGAAAAGATAATTTAGGAAACAGAATCAATACATTTAAAGGAACCATTTCTCTGCTTCACAATGGCAAAATTATAAAATACAGTTCACCAGAAAAAGTATGATCATTGAAAATTCCTTTTACATAAACATCATGAAACCTTCAAAATTAATCCAACAAGACTTCTGGTTTCCCATTTAAAAACATTTATAACCATCCTTTATTCTTTGAAGCCTTTTGGTCATTTTATCTTTTGATTGAACTAAATTTACAGTAGAACTAGTATTATGATCAATTAATTCTCTCCCAAGAGCATTACTTCTCTTCTCCCAAAACAGCTAAGTTTAGTCATTAAAACAAAATAAGAACAATTTAAAATATTATGATCACTCACTTTTCTTCCCACAGAAATGCCCAAGATGAGTACATCAAAACTGCAGCTCACAGAGAGCCACAACAACGGACAGCCCTCTCAGTTCAAAAGCCAACTCAGAACTGATGATCTCTGACAAATCACCCTTGCTCAACAATATCACTGAACACTGGTCATTCCATCAACCATGTTAGAAGAATACTTTCCCTTTGATAGGAATTATATCTTTTTGTGTTTTTCAGTGAATGAAACTTCACTGCCCAAGCACTGATGCATGCTATAATAAAGTCATGTTGCATAGTTACTTGATATAACTACTTCCATTTATCATCACTGTCAAAATAGACCCTGCCACACTTTGTCTCCTAGGACGTTGGACAAAGGTCCAGGGGGCACGACGTTCATCGTCATGTGTTTCGTGGTTCGCTCTGTGGAGGCCCTGGGAGCTTCCGCGTCCGTCACCGCCAGCTTTGCCATCATCGCCAACGAGTTCCCCACCCACATTTCCACTGTTTTTGTGAGTTGGTGGAGAGAGAGAGAGAGAGAGGGAGAAAGAGAGAGAGAAACTCAGAGAGGGAGAGAAAGAGAGAGAGAGACAGGGAGAGAAGAGAGAGAGACTTTATCATGGCCAGTTTTGCCATCATCGCCAACGAGTTCCCAGCCCACGTTTCCACTGTTTTTGTGAGTTGGTGGAGAGAGAGAGAGAGAGAGAGAGAGAGAGAGAGAGAGAGAGAGAGAGAGAGAGAGAGAGAGAGAGAGAGAGAGAGAGAGAGAGAGAGAGAGAGAGAGAGAGAGAGAGACAGACAGGGAGAGAGACAGACTTTATCATGGCCAGTTTTGCTATCATCGCCAACAAGTTCCCAGCCCACATTTCCACTGTTTTTGTGAGTTGGTGGAGAGAGAGAGAGAGAGAGAGAGAGAGAGAGAGAGAGAGAGAGAGAGAGAGAGAGAGAGAGAGAGAGAGAGAGAGAGAGAGAGACTCAGAGAGGGGGAGAGAGAGAGAGAGAGAGAGAGAGAGAGAGAGAGAGAGAGAGAGAGAGAGAGAGAGAGAGAGAGAGAGAGAGAGAGAGAGAGAGAGAGACAGACTTTATCATGGCCAGTTTTGCCATCATCGCCAACGAGTTCCCAGCCCACGTGTCCACTGTTTTTGTGAGTTGATCGAGAGAGAGAAAGAGAGAGAGAGAGAGAGAGAGAGAGAGAGAGAGAGAGAGAGAGAGAGAGAGAGAGAGAGAGAGAGATGTGAAGGAGAGAAAGAAAGTGAGAAAGAGACAGAAAAAGAGAGAGACAGGGAGAGAGACTTGACTTTATCACCGCAAGTTTTGTCATCGTCGCCAGCGTGTTTCCCGCCCCTGTATCCATTGTTTTGTTTTTGTGAGTTGATGGAAAACAGAACCATCAAAAAGATGATGGGGGAAGACTAGCACTTTGTACAGTATATTGGGAGAAAGTATCGATGGTAACATTACCACAGACAGACAGACACACAGACAGACACAAACATGTGTACATAGACAGACTTTGTTTCTTTAATAACGAGGTCACCAAAAACCGGTTATTTTTCTGATATTTTCTCTAGCAGGGAAATGTTAACAATGAAGCTGCTTTCTATTTTAAGCTTGGTTTGGTTTTTTCTTTAATTGAACTAAAAAACATCAACACGCTACACATTAACACAAACAGATGAAGATGGGGAAATAAGCGAAGTAACCCCCCCCCCCCCCCCCCCCCCCCCCCCCTCCCCCCCACCCACACCCCCCCCCCCAATTTTCGTCTTAATGAACCCTTTCAACGCCAGCCATGTTTTAGCCAAAACTTCCCATTAAACTTACCGGGGTACAGAAAAGATTCTGTCTGCAATATTGGGGATTCCTCTGTGACATGCATAAAGTAGGGCCTATCCTTACCTCCCAAAATGAAGAACAAGGTCATTGGTTGACAGACCCTCATTTGATGCCTTTCAGTGACATGGGTGTTAAATCATTGTGGTGCTGAGAGGCGACAGTGGTGATGAAAGGGTAACAAAAAAGACTTTTTCAAAGGCGATGAGGCATAGAGTTGAGAACCGGTTCAAACATCCGAACCGGTTTTAAACCGGTTTTCCGACTTCGAACCGGTTTTACCGAACCGGTTTTTTTAATCAGTTCTGGCATCACTAGTTTCACCCATGCAAACTCATATTTATTTGTCAGAATATTTGCACACAAGCACGCACGCGCACACATACACACACACATACACACACACACACACACACACACACACACACACACACACACACACACACACACACAATAAAGAAACTTATGACACACACACACACACACACACACACACTCAACTCAACACTCAGTCAAAGTCAAAGCCATACACCACCACAAACTAGAAACAGCTACTCTTGGTTTGCAAACACCCAATCTGCGCTGAGAATCAGTGTTGTTTTTTCGAAAAGAATGCGTTATTCTAAGAAAAAAATACTTTCAGTTTGCAGTTAAAAAACCGGTTCACAGCAACTCGAACCGGTTTTTCGAACCGCGAAACTTTAGCACTGTTTTTTGGGTTCAAACCGTTTTTTCCCCCCACCTCTAATGAGGCAATGTGTTTATAAAGCAAAAATAGGTTGGATGGATGAATGAATGATGTATGGATAATTATTGCATGACGTAAGAATGAAAAGCTTGGTGGGTTGTTTTGTTTTTAGCAAACAATTGAAGAATTGATGCTTATTTTGAGTAAAGGCTTTGTTTTGTTTGGAAAGAACGTTGGTACAATGTCGCTTTCCCTAATATTAGAACCGCATCACGTTCATTCCTTACTGTGGTTTTCAGGGTACCTTGGAAACGTTTTCAGGCCTGGGGCTGATGGTTGGTCCTCCTATTGGCGGCTTTTTGTACCAGGTAAGTGCGTTAACCCCAAAGATGGGGTTGAGGAGGTTTTTATCGTTTATTTTTATTTTTTTTATTGTCCCATCTGCCGGCTCATCCTACAGGTTACATTCTTTACAATTCCATCCAACTCGGAAAGTCTGTGATTAAATCTTTTGTTTTGGGGTTTCAATTTCGACTTTGTTTTAATTTGTTGTGACATTATTGTAAAGCGCTTAGAGCCCTTTTGTAAGAGAATAATAATAATAATAACAATAATAATAATACATAGTATTTATGTAGCGCCTTTCTTTAGAATTAAACTCAAGGCGCTCACATTCACTGATTCACACGCAATTGGGCTAACATACACATTCATTCGATCATCATCTAATTAATGTGAAAAGTTACAGATAGAAAGCTCTTTGAAACAAGTGAGTTTTCATTTGGGTTTTGAAAACGGGAAGTGCTGAATTGTGACGGAGGTGAACAGGCAAGGAGTTCCAGACAGTGGAGGCACAAAAACTATAACTGTCCAAAAGACTTTAAATTCACGTTAGGAACTTTCAACAGTTTGGCGCTATGCAAACATGGGTACAACTTTTCCTGGTATTCAAGGATTTCCTGTTTTTGAATTTTACCAGAAAAGGAATTTCCTTTTTTTTAATTTGTCAGTCAAGATCATTGTGTGTCTACTGTATTTTTCAAACACTTTACAATAAGCATTTGTATAAATTGTGGAAAAAGCATACTAAAATACCTTCATAAATCATTTTTGTCTTCAGCTGCAGGGGGACATTACCCCTGGACCCCGGCCTTTCAGGGGTTTTTTCATTTTGTGCAGTTGCACCCATGTATACATTATTATTATTATTATTATTATTATTATTGCTAGTTTACTCATGCTTTTCGTTAACATTTCTCAATTTTGTGTGTGCTTAGACTTGAAAAAGAACTTGAAAAGAACAAAGATACGAGGTTTTTTGTCCTTAACTAGATCTGAATTTGGGTCTTACAAGTTTTTCTTCTATTTTTACAACCTCATTTACCCCAGATAGAAAGTCGTTAGGGATACGAGCTTTTGGTGGAAGGTGGCGAGAAAAATTAGAGAGCTGACTATGTATCTAACTCAAGAACCCCGAATATCGAGATACAAGGTTTTTGAATTTCACAGACGATATAGGACACTAGTCACAGCTGTTCTGTTCCACACAAAATCAAACTGTTTACCGGGTAGTTAAAAGACTGAATCTAAAAACTTAGATTTTAAAAACTGCACCAAGCATTTGTATGTAAAAAGGTTTGGGCTGTATGTTCTTCATTGTATTTTTAACATATTTCTTCCATCAGATTTATGGTAAAAAGTTATTTTTGTTGAGCAGTATCATGCAACATTTGTGTAGTAGAAAATGTTCTCAAATAATACTCTTAGTATCGCAAACATAAATAAAATTTCCCATGAGTGAAAATCTAGTGATATCCACTTGAATACAACTAATTTAGTCACATACTACAACGTATTCAACATACTACAACGTATTCTTGACTGTGGTTTATGAAAAGTTACTTATGATAAACTAAAGTTGTTGTTTTTTAAAAATAGGTAAATAAAGATGGTGGGAACGACCCTGGAGGCAATGCCTGGAGGCAGTGCAACACCTGGAAAGTCCCAATTTTTTTAATCAATATGTCTACAGATATATGATCTTCCATTTCTATTTGGTTGAGTTTTTTGGGGGGTTTTCAGCTTGGGGGCTACGGTCCCCCCTTCTATGTGATGGGGGTCCTGCTGATTCTTTGCGCTGTCCTGGTCATGCTGCTGCTTCCCATCGACCTCCAGCAAGGTAAAGTCATGATGCCGCACTAGCGTTTTACGCGCGTTAAGTAACCCAGCGGCAGCGAAAATTGATTGTCAGCTATGAGAAGCCCCCCCCCCCCCCCACCCCCCACCCCCTTCCCTCGAAGACCTACGGTAAAATACCGGACTATAAGGCGCACCTGTATATTAGCCGCATCCCTTAAATTGACAGAATAGTAGGTATTTATTCACATATAAGGCGCACCTGTATATTAGCCGCATCCCTTAAATTGACAGAATAGTAGGTATTTATTCACATATAAGGCGCACCTGTATATAAGCCGCATCCCTTAAATTGACAGAATAGTAGGTATTTATTCACATATAAGGCGCACCTGTATATTAGCCGCATCCCTTAAATTGACAGAATAGTAGGTATTTATTCACATATAAGGCGCACCTGTATATTAAGCCGCATCCCTTAAATTGACAGAATAGTAGGTATTTATTCACATATAAGGCGCACCTGTATATTAGCCGCATCCCTTAAATTGACAGAATAGTAGGTATTTATTCACATATAAGGCGCACCTGTATATTAGCCGCATCCCTTAAATTGACAGAATAGTAGGTATTTATTCACATATAAGGCGCACCTGTATATTAGCCGCATCCCTTAAATTGACAGAATAGTAGGTATTTATTCACATATAAGGCGCACCTGTATATTAGCCGCATCCCTTAAATTGACAGAATAGTAGGTATTTATTCACATATAAGGCGCACCTGTATATAAGCCGCATCCCTTAAATTGACAGAATAGTAGGTATTTATTCACATATAAGGCGCACCTGTATATTAGCCGCATCCCTTAAATTGACAGAATAGTAGGTATTTATTCACATATAAGGCGCACCTGTATATTAGCCGCATCCCTTAAATTGACAGAATAGTAAGTATTTATTCACATATAAGGCGCATATGTATATTAGCTGCATCCCTTAAATTGACAGAATAGTAGGTATTTATTCACATATAAGGCGCACCTGTATATTAGCCGCATCCCTTAAATTGACAGAATAGTAAGTATTTATTCACATATAAGGCGCATCTGTATATTAGCCGCATCCCTTAAATTGACAGAATAGTAGGTATTTATTCACATTTAAGGCGCACCTGTATATTAGCCGCATCCCTTAAATTGACATATAAGCCGCAGCAGTTTATAAGCCCCACAAAAAAATTATGCCCAAAAAACTGGCAAAGTTTTTAGGAAAAAAGCTAAGGAATTAGAAATTGTGGAGGTTCAGCACACTGTATTTGATACTGTGAAGCATTTTAAGCATGGGATTTTAATCTTATTTAAGAGTCAAAACCAGTTTTGGGAGGTACAATGAAACAGGGAAGGAGAACTCAATTTATTTATTTTTAAAGAGGGACAAAAGTAGAAGAGTAAAGAAGAGTATTTTTTTCTTTTCATTGTTACAGGAAAGGGTTAGAGGTAAAAACAACAGAAGAGGGAGAGATATCAGGGGGGGGGGGGGGGGGGGGGGGGGGGGGGGGGTGGGGGGGGGGGGGGGGGGGTCAAGGGGGGGTATTAAGAGGATAGGGAGAAAGGTAAGACAAATGGGTATATATGTTTAATCTTAGGAAAGGATTGTGGAACATAGTGTTAGGAAAGGAATGGGTGACATAGTCTTAGTCTTTATTCAAACATCGTCTCGACAAATCTCCAACTGGGCAAACTTGGGAAAACTAGCTATCAATTTGGTCATGCCAGGCAGTGGGATTTCTTCCTGCTCTTATCGACTTTTAACTGCTGTGGGATTTTTGTACGTGCTGTTAAGCGCATGGGTCAGACCAGCTTTGAGTCCCGATCCAAAAGACTCGACGTTCAATTCTATTTTCCTGTCAAACTAGAAAGAAAGGGGCGAGGCTGGCTGGGAATCGAACCCGGGTCACTCACTCTGCAGTCACGCATTACATGATTTAGCAGGCGAACATCTTGACCGCTCTGCCACCTTTCTTCCTATTCTTGCACATGAATGCATGGGTGCTCCTGCTTTCAGGATGTCCTGAAGTTCAGGATTTTTTTTTATTGCCTGGAGCCGGCGTCTCCGGATTATGAGAATTTGAGAAGATGCATTTTGCTGGTTATAGAGGTTATAGTTTAGCCAGAAGTGAAAGTGCAACGAGAGCCTGTCAATTACATTGGAAACTGTTGTCTCCCTTCAGCTTCCAGGGGGCATTGCCCCCCCGGAAACCCCAGGAGGGGCGCTGTCCCTGCACTCCGCCGGGGCCTGGGTGGCCCCTGGACCCCTGCCTTGCAGGATGTTTTTAATTTCCCAGGAGCACCACTGTAAATGTATGTGTGTATTAATAATTATAACAGACATCAGCCAGCCTGAGCGAGGGTCCATCCTGAGTTTGCTGACCAGTCCTCTGGTGCTGGTCACCAGTCTGACCATCTCCAGCGGGTCCTTTGCACTGGGGTTTCTGGACCCCACGCTGGCGTCGTATCTAGAGCAGGTAGCATCGTTATTGCATGGGTGCTATTTTGTTTTTACACTGATTTCAGTGTTTTTAATCTTACCAGAAACTGTACTTCAGTTGGTTTTTAATTAATTTAACTGCTCTCTCTAAGGCGCACGCACACACGCATTCTGAATTAACTTGTACACACGCATACATACAAACTGTCACCCTCTTCTTCCTTCGTGTGCTCACTTTGATTTTCGGGTGACGTTTGAGTAATAGGAAATCCGTAACACTTTCATCGCCACTGTCGCCTCTTGGCACCACAATGATTTAACACCCATGTCACTAAAAGGCTTCAAATGAGGGTCTGCTGACCAATGACCTTATGTTCTTCATTTTGGGAGGTAAGGACAGGCCCTATTTTATGCATGTCATAGAGGCATCCCCAATATTGCAGACACATTTTTTTCTCTACCCGGGTAAGTTTAATGGTAAAGTTTTGGCTGAGGAATGGCTAGCATTGAAAGGGTTTTAAATTAATTCAACAACAACAAAATTGACCACAAAACGATTTGGGGCGTTTTGAACTTGGTTGTTCTATCGTGGAAGTTTACAAAGGCAATGTAATAATTGTACAAGGCTTATCAGACTCAAACTGTCCTTGTCTGTCATTTGGACTGTCTGTCTATCTCGCTATCTGTCTCTTAACTTGCTGCCCTGTACCTTGCCGGGTCCATGGGTCCCTGGACCCCTGCCTTTCAGGGTTTTTTTTCATGTTGGGGAGTGGCACCCATGTATATTGTTGTCCTTGTTACAATGTTAGCACTCATCATTGTCATCATCATCATCATCATCATCATCATCATTATCATCATCATCATCATCGTCATCGTCATTATCAACAGTGTATTCCTCCTCCTGTTCCTTGTCCTCCTCCTCCTCCTCCTCCTCCTCCTCATCATCATCATCATCACTAGAGGATCCTTTGCAACTTCATTGTCATCATCATCATCATCATCATCACTAGAGGATCCTTTGCCTTTGGCCTTTTGGTGTTACACTCATCATTGTCATAGTCATCATCATCATCATCTCATTATCAATGTCCTCCTCCTTCCTCCTCCTCCTCATCCTCCTCCTCCCCTCATCATCATCATCATCATCATCATCATCACTAGAGGATCCTTTGCCTTTGGCCTTTTGGTGTTACATCATCATTGTCATCATCTTCATTATCAATGTCATCCTCATCTCTGCCTCCTCCTCCTCATCATCATCATCTCATCATCACTAGAGGATCCTTTGCCTTTGGCCTTTTGGTGTTACACTCATCATTGTCATAGTCATCATCATCATCATTATCAATGTCCTCTTTCTCCTCTCCTCCTCCTCCTCCTCCTCCTCCTCCCCTCCTCCTCCCTACTCCTCCTCATCATCATCATCATCATCATCATCATCATCATCATCATCGTCATTCATCAACAGTGAGGATCCTTCCTGCCTTATGGAGGATCCTTTGCCTTGGTTTTGTTACACTCATCATTGTCATAGTCATCATCATCATTATCATCAATGTCCTCTTTCTCCTCTCCTCCTCCTCCTCCTCCTCCTCCTCCTCATCCATCCTCACTAGAGGATCCTCCTCCTTGGTGTGTTACACTCATCATCATCATCATCATCATCATCATTATCACTAGAGGATCCTTTGCCTTTGGCCTTTTGGTGTTACACTCATCATTGTCATAGTCATTGCATCATTTTGGTTATCAATCATAGTCATCTTTCATCATCATCCTGTCCTTTCTCCTCTCCTCCTCCTCCTCCTCATCCTCATCATCATCATCATCATCATCACTAGAGGATCCTTTGCCTTTGGCTTTTTGGTGTTACACTCATCATCATAGTCATCATCATTCATTATTGTCCTCATTCTCCTCCTATTCCTCATCTCCTCCTCCTCCTCATCATCATCATCATCATCATCATCATCATCACTAGAGGATCTTTGCCTTTGGCTCTCTCTTACTCTCATCATTGTCATAGTCATCATCATCATCATCATCTATCTGTCTCTTTCTCCTGCCTCCTCTGTCTCCTCCTCATCCTCATCATCATGTTTTCACTAGTTGTTTTGCCTTTGGCAGTTTGGTGTCAATCATCTTGTCATGGTGGGCCTGGTCTTTGTGGTGGAGGTCTGCAGTTGTACGCCATCACTGCCCCTCCTCTGGGGCTTACCTCAGTGACACCAATCATCAGATATTTTGAGGGTTTTGCCTTGATGTTTGTTCATCATCACATCATAACCCTTCATCATCATCATCAATGTCGCATTTTCTCCACCACCTCCTCCTAGCACCTCCTCCTCACATCATCATCATCCTGTCATCATCATCACTAGAGGAATCCTTTGCCTCTTGCCTTTTGGTGTTACACTCAAGGATATGTCATAGTCATCATCATCATGTCACAGATCAATTCCCAATATCCTCTCCTCCTTTCCTCCTCCTCCTCATCCTCATCAATTATCACTAGAGGATCCTTTGCTTTGGCTTTTTAGTGCTGTACTCATCATTATCATCATCTTCATTATCAATATATCCTATTCGTCATTCTCTCCTTCTTCCCTTCTCCTTCCTCCTCCTCCTCCTCCATCTCATCTTCGCTCTCTCGAAATCTCTGTCCCCCCCCCCTCTCGCTCTCTCCCCCCCACTTCTCCTCTCTGTAACCATGTCAAAAAAAGAAAAAAGAAGTTTGGTCTCAATTCAGGGTATGGGGGGCCTGGTCTTCGTGGTGGAGTCTGCAGTGTACGCCATCACTGAAAGAAGAAAATATTGTCAGTGACTGAGGGTTCCTATTTTGATTTGTTTGTTCCTCTTAACTCTTAAGGGGTACGCTCTTCTTCTTCTTTTTCTTCTGTGGTGGCGACCAACTTTGTATAGCAGTAACTGTATATCGTCGGTGAAATTCAAAAAGCTTGTTTCTTAATTTTGGTAGTTTTTTAAAAAAAAAAGCAAAAAATTTTTTGAAGATTAACCGCGTTTACCACAATTGATTAACTATGATACATAATCGATGGCTTGGAGTCAAAACGGACTATATATTATGATAGTCCATTGACGTATTATTGAAGAAATTACAAAAACTAATAACTTGAATCAAACAATGACTGCAGAAATATTTCTCTTAAGGGGTTATGCTTTTTATATTCTTTTTCAGTCTGTCTGGCGACCAACTACAAGTTATTAACTGTTTTCGTCGGTAAGTTCAATAATATGTCAATGGTACTATTGATAAAAATAGTCCGTTTTGACTCCAAGCCATCGATATGTTGTTCAAGACATTGCGAGTTTAGTCCTGCATTTTGTTAAAATTACTTTTTGTTTTTGTACTTGAAAAGAACGAAGATACGAGGTGGCGGGGGGGGGGGGGGGGGGGGGGGGATGAAAAGGAGAAAAGTCCATAGTGACTGAATGATTCAAAATCTTTACTCTTTGGGTTTTGAGTCTTGTTTGTGAAGCAGCTACATTCAGATCTTTAAAGATAAAAAAAAGTGAACCACAGGTTCCATTTCAGGTCATTGGTCAGGGTCACTCCAAGGTATTTGGCGTTGACCCTTTCTCCGCCGAAGTCGCATTTTGGCACCACATTGATTTAACACCTATGTCGCTAAAAGGCATCAAATTGGGCTACATTGTCATAGTTTTGGGAAGTAGGGATGGACCTTATTTTATATATGTCACAGAAGAATCCCCAATACTGCAGATGGATTTTGTTGTCTACCCAGGTAAATTTAAATGGACATTTTTGGCTGAAATGTGGCTGGCGGTGAAAGGGTTAAACACACTCTGAAGTGCGTGACCGTGGAGGGTGTAGTTCGCAGACATTGTCTTTCTGCGCCTCGTCATGTGCAAGGTTGAGCATTTCTCTGGATGGAACGACATTTTCCAGCGTTCTTCCCACTCTTCCAAGTTTCTCAAGATCTTGCTGGACGTCGCTGCTCTCGGGTCTCTTTGTGGCAGGCTGTGTCATCAGCAAAGAGCCGTGCTGTGCAGTCCAGGTTTATGAACAGGAGGGAGAGGCTGGGTCCAAGGACGGAACCCCTTGTGGGACTCCAGATTCCACAGTAGCTTTTCTCAGCCCCTTTCAGTTCATGCCTTTTGTTAACATTCGTCACCAGCATAAACCAATTTAAAGTGTTTTATCCATTAGGCTTACATTGTTTTATGGTGGCATACCACTTGTAAGGTCTTTTCCTATCCCTAACCAAAATCAATGATAAGAATATTTGCCTCTGTTAAAAGAAATAACTTGAAACAAATAGCTCTCTGTGGAAAACTGAAAGGAGCTAGAATGAGGGGAATCCGTGTACTGTGATTCCCCTGAGGCAAATTCCGACCTTGTTCCTCCCACGACGACTGACTGCTTTCCTGTTGTTCAGGAAACTCTGAATCCACTCTTTGATCTTGCCGCCGGTTCCACATTGTCGTAGTTTGTGGGATATCATTATGAAAGGAAGCATAGAGTTCAGCCCTGTCACATTATAGTCTCGGACCGATACGGAACTTCATAGCATCAGCATCATCATAGTCATCCGCCTCATTTCCGTCAATCATCAAAAAAACAGTCTCAAATTCGGTGGTCTTGCATGCCCTGCTCCCATGGTGACCTCAGTTTCGATTTCCAGTCCAGTCTATGCCTTGGTGCGTTCGGGTCAAAGTCATGGGGATCAGTATGTTCTGGGGAGCTGTCAGTGGACGGTTGTGGTGGCGCCCTCGGAGAAGGACCTCACTCACGCTGGCTCCGCGACCGAGACATCATTGTCGTCAGTAAGGGGGGCTTAGTAGGTGGTGTCCTGTGTATGTTAGCTCAGAACAGGCTCCACTGAACTCCACCAAAGTGACTCAGCAGCAGTGCAGTATCTCAGTTGGTTGCCTCCTGACGGCCTAATATAGATTCGCTCCCCTTGGACTGCTGGTTTCGGATTCTGCGACCTGACAAGCCAGGGTGTGGCTGTGAATTGGGATTCAGAATGAGTGGTGTGGGAGTAATGCCACTGTACGGCCTAGAAAATGGGACAGCCAACATTTTTGTTTTGTTTAAATCTATGTTTTCAGGGAATCTCTTTTCCCCTAGTGATAGCTGGCAACATTGGAGGCTTGGTATCTTACATGCTCTTGGGTCCTTCACCACTCCTGCCTTTTCTGAGCCAGTAAGCGAGTATGTGTGAGTCTGTCTGTCTGTCTATGTGTGTGTGTGTCAAGTCAAGTCAAAATGATCTTTATTGACGATAAAAGAATAAGTTTGATAAAGCTTACAATTACGGTTGAGCTGTGTGTGTGTGTGTGTGTGACTGTGTGTGTGTGACTGTGTGTGTGTGTGTCTGTGTGTGTGTGTGTGTGTGTGTGTTTGTGTGTGTGTGTGTGTGTGTGTGTGTGTGTGTGTGTGTGTGTGTGTGTGTGTGTGTGTGTGTGTGTGTGTGTGTGTGACTCTGTGTGTGTGTGTGTGTGTGTGTGACTCTGTGTGTGTGTGTGTGTGTGACTCTGTGTGTGTGTGTGTGTGTGTGTGTGTGTGTGTGTGTGTGTGTGTGTGTGTGTGTGTGTGTGTGTGTGTGACTGTGTGAGTCTGTCTGTCTATGTGTGTGTGTGTGTGTGTGACTGTGTGTGTGTGTATGTGTGTGTGTGTGTGTGAAGGAGAGAGAAAGAGAAAAGGAGAGAGAGAGGGAGAAGAGGTGGGAACGGTTAGGGTGAACATTGGTAATATTGGTTCTTACTCTCTTATGCGGCGAACGTTCGGGAACGTTCAGAAAAAAATCGGATCGTAAATGCCGAGAACGTTTGGGAACGTACGGATTCCACGTGGCCGGTTTGGGCGCTTCCATTTTGTTTCTATCACATGGCAGTCACGTGGGCGCTTCAGCCTTGCTTTCGCGATAGATTACACTTCCGCCCTGTTGCTTGCAATGGCTTCTAGGCCGATTGGTTTGGAAGATATGAATTTTTGAAAATTAGTGACCGACTTCGGCATTTTCGCGATTTTTCCAATATGGATGACGAACAGTTATGGCGTCCATTGACTGAGGAAAGCGATGAATAGTCGTATTTTTGTGAAAGATGGGACTTATGAGATCGCGAAGTGATGAGTAAGGAGTGTACTCTGACCTATTTCGGCAATGAGCTCGTGATCGATGCGAATTTTTGAAGTTGTGTTACTGACATCGGCATTTTCCCGACTTTTACATCATGGATGATGAATTATTATTGCATCTACTGAGTGATGACAGCGATGAAAATTCCTTCGCTGCCATACCACCAGGACAGTATTTTAAGCACACTGTCATACCATCAGGACAGTACTCACTGCCATACCACCAGGACAGTATTTTAAACACACTGTCATACCATCAGGACAGTACTCGCTGCCATACCACCAGGACAGTATTTTAAACTCACTGTCATACCATCAGGACAGTACTCGCTGCCATACCACCAGGACAGTATTTTAAACACACTGTCATACCATCAGGACAGTACTCGCTGCCATACCACCAGGACAGTATTTTAAACTCACTGTCATACCATCAGGACAGTACTTTAAACTGCCATACCATCAGGACAGTATTTTAAACACACTGTCATACCATCAGGACAGTACAAGTAATTAAATTCGCAAAGCGCTCTCCATTTTCCGTTGAGTTAATAGCCTTCATAGGCTCCTTCAACGTATCAAATACAGATACAGATACAGATTTGCATTTCAGTCATCTTAGGCTTCACCAGTCTGCAAAAAGTAGGCAGTGAATGACTAGTGAATGCAGTTTGCGACTACACTTGCGACGCCGCCATCCTCCAGACAATCACAGTTCTACCCGAGTGTGTAGAACTCACACAGGAGCAGACTAAGCTACTGACACTGGGGCCCAAATTCTGCCCAACCCCTACGCCTCACAACGAAAGTGAATTGCTGGATGACACTTTGGAGGGGATACGCCGACTTCGATTGAGAGAGTTTTTTCATGATGATGATGCACCCGCTCAAATTCCCCCCAAAATGAAATTCTACAAAAAGAAGTACTGGTGTCCACCAAGAGGACGTGACGAGGCTCTCGATGCATATTGCTCAACCATTTTATCAAGAGTGGAGTCACACGTTGGCCAGCCTCCAAAACATCAGAACCTGAGCAAAAGTGGACGTAAAGCCTTAGGTGATCTGAAAACACTTGTTCAAGACAGAGCGATCCGCATTTCACCAGCAGATAAGGGCGGAGCAGTGGTAGTTCAGGACTTTAACAAATGTAAAGAGGAAGCCTTTAGACAACTGAACAACACAGTGCACTACGAGCGAATTCAAACAGACCCTACCAAGGTCATTGCCAGTGCATCTAATGATATGGTGGAAAAGCTGCACACTAAGAAATGCATCGATGATGAGTGCCGCAGGTGGGCTCTCATAAATCTAGACACAGTCTGAACACACTACTTCTACCTTCTGCCTAAAGTACACAAGGATATGCACAATCCACCAGGACGTCCCATTGTGTCAGGAGTCAACGGCCCCACTGAGCATCTGTCCAAGCTGATAGACCACTGGATGCAACCTGTTGTGCAAAGTCTCCTTTCATATGTTGAGGACACGACACACCTGCTTAACATCGTGGAGGACTGGAACACATCAAGTGATCCCCTGTCAGATGAGGTTCTGATAGTCACTGTAGATGTAGTGGGACTATACAGCAACATTCCCCATCATGAAGTGGCCACATCCCTGAAAGAAGCCATGACCACAGAGACTCAGACCCTGTCAGATGAGGTTCTGATAGTCACTGTAGATGTAGTGGGACTATACAGCAACATTCCCCATCATGGAGTGGCCACATCACTGAAAGAAACGATGATCACAGAGAGGCTGCTTCTGACTGAAGCACCGCCCCTCAAATCCCTACTGGAGGTGGTGAACCATGTGCTTCACAACAACGTGTATGAGTTTGACGGTGAACTGTTCAAACAGGTGCATGGTACGGCAATGGGGACACCCATGGCACCAGCCATTGCCAACATCTTCATGGGCTGGCTGGAGAAACGGCTCCTGGCCACATCACAGTGGAGAATCGACCCCCAGTTCTGGCGCCGTTTTATAGACGACATTTTGATGCTGTGGGTACATGGTGAAGATCTGCTGCTTCAGTTCCTGGACTGGATCAATCGGCAACACGACACCATCAAATTCACAGCCAATTATGGATGGACCAGTATCCCCTACTTGGACGTCAACCTGAGCATTGAGGATGACAGACTTGTCACAGATTTGCATGTCAAGAAAACAGATGCACACATGTATCTGCCTTTCAGCTCGTGCCATCCTAGACACTGTCTAAGGGGGATTCCCTTCGGACAGTGCATCCGACTCAGAAGGATATGCTGTGATGATGAGACATTCCTCAAACGTTGCCGTGAGCTCAAAGAACACCTGCAGAGTCGAGGCTATCCAGGTGCCCTGGTGAATGCTGTCATCGGCAAAGTGCTGGCCATTCCCAGGAAGGACGTTCTGCAGTGCCGGCAAAAGAAAACGTCACTGAGAGTGCCTTTCACCATCCGGCATAACCCTACCCATCCCCCCATGAGTCGCTGGCTGAAAGAGGAGATGCCGAGGCTGCACGAGAGTAGGCGCATGAAGAAAGCCATGCCCTTGCCGCCAGTTGTTGGTGAGTGGAACTGCAATAACCTCCGCAGTCTCCTTATGCCAAGCAGACCTCCAGCTTCTCACCCCATGACCCATGAGATGACCGGATGCCGAAAATGCACTGCTAGGAGGTGCGTTCTGTGCAGTGAGCACATGCTGGAGACCTCCACCTTCTCCAGCGTCAGGACAGGCAAGGTGTTCACCATCAGAGACTCTGCCACGTGTATGACCACCAACTTTGTCTACCTGATCAACTGTGCTCACTGCCAGGATGTGCAGTACGTGGGGGAAACCGGCAACACCCTCCAGGTCCGCTTCAGCAGTCACCGCTCCGACATCAGGAGGAAGCAGGACACGCTCGTGGCACGCCACTTCAGCGGACCTGGACACAGCCTAAGCGACCTCAGATGCTGTGTAATCGAGGTGTTGAAGTCAGCAGGCAGCCAGACGAGAAAGAAAAGGGAAAAGTTCTGGCGCCATAAACTGAAAACGAACTACCCGTTTGGCCTCAATGTCTGGGACTAAGTTTCCAACCTCACTCTGACAAACGGACGCTTTTCAACACATCAAGACAGGGAGCAAGAAAAGGAAAAAAAGACAGAGAGAAAGCCAGAAAGGAGAGATGAAGAGAGGGAGAGAGAGAGAGAGAGGGGAGAGAGAGAGAGAGACAGAGACAGAAAAAAACAGAGTAAGAGAGAGGTGCAGAGGATGATATAGAGACAGACAGAAAGAAAGACAGGGAGTGAGGTAGATACACAGAGGCAAGAGTAGAGAGAGAGAGAGAGAGAGAGAGAGAGAGAGAGAGAGAGAGAGAGAGAGAGAGATTTATAAAAAAAAAAATGGGGGGGTAGGGGTGAGGTGAGTCAATCACCTCAAACTATCAATCAAGTGTTTGATATTATTTTAATTGGTGTGCAACAAGGTCTTTAATTTTAGTTACTAAGTGATGTCAGCAAAGTAATGACCTCGCAATAGTTTAACATCATCAGTTTTGACTCACTATCCATGGATTGACAAAAAGGGCCAGACCCTAGAAATATATTTCGCTCTGCAAATTTTGGTGTTTGTTTGTTTTTATTTAATTAAAGAAGGGCAATGTCTCAGAGAAGTAGGTCTTATGTGGGAGGGAGTCTTATAATGGGAGGTCTTCTAAGGGAGGTTCCACTGTACTTAATGCTTATTACAAAGAATGGTTAATGCACACACAAAAATCTTTGTCCCTTGAATTTTGCATTAAGCATACTTTACTGTAATGGCCAACTGAGGACGATAATTTCACCGCCATGGGGCAGTCAAACCGGTAGGGGCTTAGCGCGTGATATTCTTAGTTGGGCGTAGTGAGAGAGAGAGGAGGGGCTCATCTACCGGTTTTACTGCCCCCTGGTGGTCAAATTATCGTCCTGAGCTGCTCATTGTAAGCGGTTTTATTCGTATCTTTGTTTAGTTCCTTAGTTTGTTTTAATTTTCAGTTTTAACACCTGTAGCTATATAGTGTAAGCTGTCTTTTGATGAGTAGTTGTATAAGATAGCTGAACCCAAACAAAAACAAAAAAACGATCTTATGATCTTCATGTTTACGCTCAAGTTAAGAGCTGAGATTGCAAGAAAGTTTAAACAATGGTGCGAGTTAAGTCTTGGGATAATAAGAGTTTGATGAAGGTTTAAGCGACAATGCGGGAGAGAGAGAGAGAGAGAGATGAGAGAGAGAGAGAGAGAGAGAGAGAGAGAGAGAGAGAGAGAGAGAGAGAGAGAGAGAGAGAGAGAGAGAGAGAGAGAGAGAGAGAGAGAGAGAGAGAGAATGCGAGTTAAGACTTGGGATAATAAGAGTTTGAAGAAAGTTTAAACGACAATGCGGGAGAGAGAGAGAGAGAGAGAGAGAGAGAGAGAGAGAGAGAGAGAGAGAGAGACGAGAGAGAGAGAGAGAGAGAGAGAGAGAGAATGCGAGTTAAGACTTGGGATAATAAGAATTTGAAGAAAGTTTAAACGACAATGCGGGAGAGAGAGAGAGAGAGAGAGAGAGAGAGAGAGAGAGAGAGAGAGAGAGAGAGAGAGAGAGAGAGAGAGAGAGAGAGAGAGAGAGAGAGAGAGAGAGAGAGAGAGAGAGAGAGAGATGAGAGAGAGAGAGAGAGAGAGAGCGAGACAATGCGAGTTAAGACTTGGGATAATAAGAGTTTGAAGAAAGTTTAAATGACAATGCGGGACAGAGAGAGAGAGAGAGAGAGAGAGAGAGAGAGAGAGAGAGAGAGAGCGAGAGAGAGAGAGACAGACAGACAGACAGACAGACAGACAGAATGACAATGTGAGTTAAGACTTGAGATAATAATGAAAGTTTGTTCTGCAAGAGTGAGCCATGAAGGCTTTGCCTCATATATATTTATTTTTCTCTTTCAGTCAGCTGTGGCTGGTGATCGTGGCCTTAGCCCTGATGGGACTGGGGGTAGGCTGTGCCTTGGCCTGCACCTTGAAGTGTCTCCTGATCGGCGCAAGGTAGGCAGTGTGTATTTGGTATCGGTATTACAGTGGAACCTCCCTTATAAGACCTTCCAAAATCATCCGAAAATGTGGTCTTAAAGGGAGGTAATTTTAACCCATTAATGCCCACATTTTTGTTTGGGATGAAAATATGTTGTAATTGCTGTAGCTTAAATGTGTGTTTTTGGTAAATATGTATTTGCAATGATGCTGTGGTGGGTAATAGTCCTGTCCCAAAAAATGGGACGCTAGGCACGAGAGGGTAGGTTTTTTTTCACATACATAACAATAATCTCCAGCACAACTTATGGCTTTCTTTTATTAGTTTCACTACCTTTAATTGTGGCGGTGCCATAGCCGATGAGGTTTAACCGAGGCGTGGTCACCGCTACAGCTATAGATTCTGATCGCTTCTCAGTCTTTTGGCTAAGACAGTGATTCAGGAACATAAATTTTTGTTTATACCCTGGTTGGTTGGTTCAGCCCGTCGTACATGGCGAAAGCCGATACGCGATGTTAAACTGAACTTCCATCCGCTACAGCTATCTGTATTAATTTTTAAAAAATCGGGACTTTACTGGTTTCGTACTGCCTCCGGGCATTGCCTCCAGTATTGTTCCAACCATATTTGTATTTACAAATGTCCCATATGTGTCTGATTCAGACCAAGAGGACGTAAAACACCATTTTCGCTTCGCACACTGAACCATGGAAGACAACACAGTGTGATGAAAAAATAAATAAAAATAAAGAATATGATCATACAAAGTAACCTTTAGTACTAACACATTATCTGAAAAACATGAAATGAAACTGATCTGCTAACAAGTCTCTTGCTGCTTGCGACATAAAATGAGAAGGGGAGACGGTAGGATGGAGGAGACAAACGTCTTTTCATCTAGCAAAGGCTAATTCTCATTTCTGGTGAGCATGGTTCTGGTGTCCTGGACATCACTGAGTCACTGAGTGTGGAAAACAGCAAAGCACTTGTCATGCAGTCCCACTCCACACTTTTGGCATCTCCTTTTGGTTTTCATGCCACAGGCAGCACAGCGAAGCTGGGTAGGCCAAGGCTCCACAAGGGGGTTGATTCCATCAAATCGGACAGCGGTGGGCACTCTCTTGTCCAGAGCAGGGCTTCTTCCCTTCGTACTTGGACGTCCAGCTCCTTTAGTCTTGGGTGCGCAGGTCAGGTAGGTCCGAGCAATAGAGTGACGCATTGCCAGCAAGTCGAGAGGCTTTTCCTGGCTGGCTGATGCTTCTCTGTACAGGTGCCAAGCCTGCTGCACGCTCACCTCAAGGCAGTAGGCAAAGATAGGCCACCACCACTTTTTAGATCGGATGGCTGTACGGTTCTGATCAACGTTTTGATCCGTGCGGTCAACGCCCCCCATCGTCTGGTTGTAGTGCTTGATGACGTAAGGCTGAGGTATCTCGACTTTCAGCTCGAGACCATCGCTTTGCTACTTGAACCGGATTGACACCGACCTTGTTTGAGACAAGGTTGACTATGCTGTTGTCGTTCCACCTGACGACAGAGAGTCCATTTCTGGCATCAGTTTCGAAGTCAAAGCTGCCGCGCTTCATCTTTTCCATTTCCTGTACTGACTTCAAAGGACAATTCTCCAGTTGATTTGCACCACAGCTTGTGCCGTTGCCCTCAGCTGGCGCCCATTCAGGTTGTCAGCAGTTCCTCCTTCGTTTTCATCCGCACTATCCTCATCCGTCAGATCATGAACCGAAAAATTGTGTTTTACGTCCTCTCGGTCTGGATCAGACACATATGGGACATTTGTAGATACAAAGATGGTGGGAACGATACTGGAGGCAATGCCCAGAGGCAGTGCAACACCAGTAAAGTCCCGAATTTTTAACAATAAGTGTAGCAGTAACCACGCCTCGGTTAAACCTCATCGGCTATGGTACCGCCACCGTTGTGCAATCCGTCAGATCATCATTTTGTGGTGGCTCTATGTATATACTAGCTGTTTCAAATGCTGGTTCATCTTCTAGCATGCTTATTACTTCATGCACCGTGAAATGCCTGAAACAAACACAAGAACTACATGAGTCATGTTACAATAAAACCCCTACCCTCTCGTGCCTAGCGTCCCATTTTTGGGACGCACCTTTCAGCACATGGAACTATGTTCTCAAAGCAAAAACTGAGAAACGCGATTTTAGATTATGAACCAAACAAAAACATTTCTTATTTGACATTATTAAAAAGTTGCATGCTGCATAAACTATGGTCTTACCTTTTGGAGGCTGACATTTGGATGATTGTTTTCTTGACAATGTTCCTGCAGATGGCTGCTGTAAGATGCTCCAATGGAAGTCATCCACCAGAATTGTGTCTAATTGGAGAGGTAGCCTCCCTTTACTTATGGAAACAAGCATATGCTCAAAAACAGTCAGACTCACTTTTGAGAGGCTTATAAATAAACCGTCCCAAAAATGGGACGCTAGGCATTATTAATTCTTGCAAAGAAGGGCAATGTTTCGGAGCAGTAGGTCTTATGTGGGAGGGAGTCACAATGGGAGGTCTTACAAGGGAGGTAATTTTAATACTTACAAAGAAGGGCAATGTTTCGGAGCAGTAGGTCTTATGTGGGAGGGTGTCACAATGGGAGGTCTTACAAGGGAGGTAATTTTAATACTTACAAAGAAGGGCAATGTCTCAGAGAAGTAGGTCTTATGTGGGAGGGAGTCTTATAATGGGAGGTCTTACAAGGGAGGTAATTTTAATACTTACAAAGAAGGGCAATGTTTCGGAGCAGTTGGTCTTATGTGGGAGGGAGTCATAATGGGAGGTCTTACAAGGGAGGTAATTTTAATACTTACAAAGAAGGGCAATGTTTCGGAGCAGTAGGTCTTATGTGGGAGGGAGTCTTACAATGGGAGGTCTTACAAGGGAGGTTCCACTGTACTTCTATAGTCACAGAAACTTGTCTCTGCAAAATTCGGGTTGCTACCTACCACCTGGAGAGCGCATCGCAGATAATGCGGCGCCAATCATTTTTTTTAGTTTTTTGTTGTTGTTGTTGTTAATACGGTTTTTTGGTGACCGATGGAGAATAAGGGAGGAGGGGTAAATTTTGATCAAATGACAACTTTTTCATTGCCGCTGGGTTCTTCAGAGTGCCATGGGCACCTTTCGCTCTCGGGTTGCTACCTCCTAGTTCATACCTATTTCAGTTGCCGGCCCTCTCTGGTCGTGTCGCTTATTTTTTCATATTTTTAATTTTGGAACATTCTTATGTTCACACTTTTACTTAAGATTTTTATCATTGCTAATTTACTTGAGTGCTGGTTTGGTTTTTGGGAGCCTTTTACCAATATACAGGAAGAGACATTCCATTTTTTGAACAATCTTCTTGTTGAGGGGAGAGTAGTTCCACCTTGGTAAGTCAAGACCCCATCCGGTGCCGAGCTGATGAGACTCCCTAGAGTCGAAACAGCTGTCCTCGGCTGGGTTCTGCCATTGCCTCCCTAATAAGGAGGAGAAACTAAGCTAGCACTCTTTATGTTTTTTAGAACATAGATCAAGATGCCAAGTTAACATATAACTGGTTTTGGTTTTAATGTTCGTTTCAAAGACATAGGGACAAAAAAAGTTTTAAACAATTTTCTATTATTGCATTTCAAATGCTCTAACTTTTGAGTCCTGTAGGCTGGAGGAACGGTGCCAGCAGTAAACTGAAATTTTTCATACCTATATATATATACACAATTAAGTCCAAGACAAACAAGCAATTTTGTATTTTTCAGTTTTTTTAATGGCTTAACATTTCGGCGTCTGCCTTAATCTTAGGAACACATAGCCAAAGGTGAATCGTCACATTCTAAATTACGTACAGAAAATTATGTCAGCAATCTTTACGTAATGATTACGCAGTATATATATATATATATATATATATATATATATATATCTGTGCGTGCGTGCATGCATGTGTGTGTGTTTGTTGGTGGGGTGTTTTTTTCAGAGAGATAGGTTTTAAGGACAGCATGGACACCTTTGGCCTCATCTCTGGTCTCTTCAATTCCGCCTTCTCTTTTGGGTAAGTCTCGCTGGATGGATTTATGTTTGGATGGATGTGGGTGAATGGATGTGTGATGGATGGATGGTCAGTTTCTCTATCTTTTTTTCCCCCCAGTATCTGTGTTTCAATCTTGGTCTGTTTATCACTCTCTCTCTGTCTCTCTCTCTCTCTCTCTCTTCTCTTCTCTCTCTCTCTCTCTCTCTCTCTCTCTCTCTATCTATCTCTCTCTCTCTGTCTTTCTCTCTCGCTCCCCCCTCTCTCTACCTCCTCTCTCTATCTCCTCCCTCTCTCTCTCTCTGCTAACTCCTCTCTCTCTCCCTCCCTCTCTCTCTCTCCCCTCTCTCTACCTCCTTTCTCTCCCTCTCTTTCTCTCTCTCTCTCTCTCTCTCTCTGTCTCTCTCTCTCTGTCTCTCTTTCTCCCCCCTCTCTCTCTCTCCTATCTCTCTCTCCCTCCCTCTTCTCTCTCTCCCCATCTCTCTCTCTCTTCTCTCTCCCTCTCTCTCTCTCCCTCTCTCTCTCCCTCCCTCTCTCTCTCTCTCCTCTCTCTATCTCCCTCTCCCTCTCTCTCTCTCTCCCTCTCTCTCTCCTCTCTCTCTCTCTCTCTCCTCCCTCTCTCTCTCCCTCTCTCTCCCCTCTCTCTCTCTCCTCTCTCTCTCTCCGTCTCTCTCTCTCTCCCTCCTCCTCTCTCTCTCTCTACCTCCCCCTCTCTCTCTCCCCTCTCTCTACCTCCTCTCTCTCCCCCCCTCTCCCCTCTTCTCTCTCCCTCTCTCTCTCCCTCTCTCTCTCTCTCCTCTCTCTCTCCTCTCCCTCTCTCTCTCCCTCTCTCTACCCTCCTTCTCCCCCATCTCTCTCCTCTCTCTCTCTCTCTCTCTCTCTCTCTCTCCTCTCTCTCTCTCTCTCTCCCCCTCTCTCCCCTCTCTCTCTCTCTCTCTCTCTCTCTCCCTCTCTCTCTCTCCCTCTCTCTCTCTCTCTCTCTCTCTCACTGCGTTCTCTCCCTCTCTCTCTTTAAATATGCCACAGAGGAATCCCCAATATTACAGATTTTTTTTCTCTACCCAGAAAGTTTGATGGACATTTATTTCTGAAAAAGTGGCTGGCAGTGAAAGGGTTAAATGGGTAGCAGATCATGCCGATGGAGAAAGAATGAGAGAAAGTGAAGTGAGCAAGTACTAATAGAAAGTCTGTGGCTCTAGACCTTCCTTCGGCTGCTGGCGGCTGCAAGGAAGAAACGTTTTTATGTAAATTACACACCGGACACACTTACTACACGCATTCCTTTCTATTGAAAGGAGAGGACCCGCCTTACTGTGTAGCATGCGATTCTCCAATTTCCATTCGTCATGTCCTTTTGGACTGTTGGGATTTATACATTAGAAGGAAACACTACACTGCGGAGTCAATGAAAATTTTGTTCTGTGACGTTCCGCCTGACACGATCTTTTGATTACTTGAAAGAGATTAATATTTGTCACTTGATGTAAGGTACTGTGATGTTTTTAATTCTAGACGAGTCATGTTTTTACTTGCTAAGTTTGTGATTGATTAATGGTTTTTTAACAAAAGTATTTTAACCAAAAAAAACTTTGATTTTGTTTTTACCTTGTGTTTTTATCCCTTTTTAATATGTGGTAAGATTTAACGTGGTGACAGCCCTGACATGGCCTTAGTTGTCGAAGGGGCTATAATTTTAATCTTAATCTTAGAAGCTCTATAGGGCCTATGGCTGCTGGCAGTAAAATAGAGTACTGTGTGTAAGTAGTAATTGGGTATCACCAAAACATCCAAATTTTGTGGAGGGTGCATCTTAATATGTTCGCCTTATAGTCCGTAAAATGCATGGTTTTTGTGCGTCATTGTTCTGTGCCATTGTTCTGTAAAATGCATGTCATTGTTCTGTAAAATGCATGTCATTGTTCTGTAAAATGCATGTCATTGTTCTGTAAAATGCATGTTTTTCTGCGTTATTGTTCTGTATAAATGCATGTCATTGTTCTGTAAAATGCATGCTTTTGTGCGTCATTGTTCTGTAAAATGCATGCTTTTGTGCGTCATTGTTCTGTAAAATGCATGCTTTTGTGCGTCATTGTTCTGTAAAATGCATGCTTTTGTGCGTTATTGTTCTGTATAAATGCATGTCATTGTTCTGTAAAATGCATGTTTTTTGTGCGTCATTATTCTGTAAAAATGCAACAAATGTTGCGTTATTGTTTTGTCACAATGCATGTTTTTATGCCCCCATTGTTCTGTAAAAATGCATGCTTTTGTGTGCCATTATTCTGTAAAAATACAACAAATGTTGCGTTATTGTTCTGTAAAATGCATGCTTTTGTGTGCCATTATTCTGTAAAAATACAACAAATGTTGCGTTATTGTTCTGTAAAAATGCAGAAACATTTGTGTTATTGTTTTGTCAAAATGCATGTTTTGTGCGTCATTGTTCTGTCAAAATGCATGTTTTGTGCGTCATTGTTCTGTCAAAATGCATGTTTTGTGCGTCATTGTTCTGTAAAATGCATGGTTTTGTGCGCCATTGTTCTGTAAAAATGCAAAAAAAATTGTGTGATTGTTCTGTCAAATGCATGTTTTGTGCCATTGTTCTGTAAAATGCATTTTTTTGTGCCATTGTTCTGTAAAATGCATTTTTTTGTGCCATTGTTCTGTAAAATGCATTTGTGTGTGTCATTGTTCTGTAAAATGCATGGTTTTTGTGTGTCCAAAAAAAAAGAAGTCATTGTTCTGTAAAAAAAATGCATGGTTTTTGTGCGCCATTGTTCTGTAAAAATGCATGTTTTGTGTGCGCCATTGTTCTGTAAAAATGCATGGTTTTTGTGCGCCATTGTTCTGTAAAAATGCATGCTTTTGTGCGCCATCATTCTGTAAAAATGCATGCTTTTGTGCGCCATTGTTCTGTCAAAATGCATGCTTTTGTGCGCCATTGTTCTATGAAAATGCAAACAAATTTGTGTTATTGTTCTGTCAAAATGCATGTTTTTGTGTGCCATTGTTCTGAAAAAATCGCATGCTTTTTGTGTGGCATTGTTCTTTAAATAAAATGCATGGTTTTTGTGCGCCATTGTTTTGTAAAAATGCATGTTTTGTGTGCCATTGTTCTGTAAAAATGCATGTTTTGTGTGCCATTGTTCTGTAAAATGCATGTTTTGTGTGCGCCATTGTTCTGTAAAAATGCATGTTTTCTGTGCACCATTGTTCTGTAAAATGCATGTTTTGTGTGCACCATTGTTCTGTAAAAATGCATGTTTTCTGTGCGCCATTGTTCTGTAAAATGCATGTTTTTGTGTGCCATTGTTCTGTAAAATGCATGTTTTGTGTGCACCATTGTTTTGTAAAATGCATGTTTTTGTGCGCCATTGTTCTGTAAAAATGCATGTTTTCTGTGCACCATTGTTCTGTAAAATGCATGTTTTCTGTGCACCATTGTTCTGTAAAATGCATGTTTTCTGTGCGCCATTGTTCTTTAAAATGCATGTTTTTGGTGTGCCGTTTTACTTTTCAGCACCTTCTTGGGTCCCACAGTAGGCAGTGTGGTGATGGACTACTATGGGTTTGAATGGGCCTCCACCATCACAGCTGGATGCTTTGCCTTGTCCGTGAGTGCGATTATTGTGTGACCCACCGACGAAAAGGACATTAAGTCGCTGGGGTAGTTAGTTCCTTACATCAGGCTTGTAAAAGTCAACAATCTCATTTGTCATCAATTTTGAGTTATGGGTATTTCCGTGCTCTCTAACACCATTATAAAACTTTCATAAGGTGGGGATGCCGGGGGGGGGGGGGGGGGGGGGGGGGGGGGGGGTGGGGCTTCCGTAAAATAGTTCCCTCATTTTCTGGAAAGTTCTGTGCTTGTAACTTCCTCTAATCTGTCACTCTCTTTGACTCTGCCTTTTCCCTTTGCTTTCTGTCATCTACTATCTTTCTGACTTATTGGCCCATTCTCCTGCCTTTTTTAAAATAATCTTCCAAATTTCTTTTTTTCCTTTGAGCTCTTCCGAAATCAGAATGTGTCGGCTGTATGCAGCGGGGAGACCAGTGAAAACCTAAAACCGAACACATACGTACCTTACCCATTATGGCCATATGGCCTGGGAACGCTGGAGAAGACGCAGAAGAAGAAGAAGATATCCATAAAAGGATAATCTTTAATATGGTCTCTAAATATTTTTAAGAAATGGTTTAAAATGAGTAGGTTGGTGCATTTTCGGCAAATGTTAAGATCAGCTCCCTACGCTGTTCTAGGGTGAAGTTGGCCAATCAGCTTAACACTATCCTGACGTAGCCGTGCCAGAGAATCACTTCCCGTGCGACGGGCACCCACAGCTGCCGCCTATTCCCTGTAGATGACAGATTTCAGCACTTTTCTGATTTTTTTCCCGATAGCTAAACAAATACTAACAATAAAGTGTTTGGTATCAACAGAAAGCGCAAACAATGAACTAAGCGGTTATGGTAGAAATAAATCATTGGCTGATACTGTTTAGTCGTGCTTGTCTCTGAAAGTAACATGGGTAACAGAGCCAAAACAACAAAAATTACACTCTTTTCCGTTTTTGTAACACCAAACTAAAGGTAAAACGGGCAAAACATGATTATGCTTATTTCTTTTTTTAGTCTTCTCTATCATTATTTATTACTTTTCACTTCGTCTTATAACAGGGATGGATTATAGGGGGTTTCCTGGTTGCGTGGAACCCCCCACCCCCTGGTTGCCTAAAATAAAACAAAACACAATCTCTCTCTCTCTCTCTCTCTCTCTCTCTCTCTCTCTCTCTCACACACACACACACACACACACACACACACACACACACACACACACACACACACACACACACACCACACACACACACACACACAAACACACATACACACACACACACACGCACACACTTACTATATCGTTCATCCATAACAAAATGTTCGTAACTGTAAAGTGCTTTGGAATCTGCTGGAAACCCTCCTTTTATGTACAGCGTAATCCGCCCCTCTAAAAATGTATTCCACAGTACAAATTCCCTTTATTTAGTTTAAGTATGTCCGGTGTAGGCTGCATTCTTTCCCAGTCTGGAATGTCTCTCGCACTCAGCATCCTAGGAAAATCGTAACGGTTCTCCTATTACAGCGTGCATTCCAGCACGTATACCAACCGCCAGCATTCAAACTGAGAGCCAGTACAAAGTAAACATGTCCCTGTGTGTTACTGTGGTGTTAGTTTCTCCTAGAGCGATCATGGAAAAGACAGGGATTTTTTTAAATTGAAACCACCACAGGCGGTTGCTACGTCCCCACATGAGAACATTCCCAGGCACCATATGTGGTTGTCACGTCGGGAAGAGATAGAAACAAAAACCACCGCATGATGTGGTTACGCCTGGAAAGCGTTAACGGAAAAATGTAAATTGGAGGGAGCTGATTGGCCAACTTCACCCTGGAACAGCGGAGGAAGCTGATTGGCCAACTTCACCCTGGAACAGCGGAGGGAGCTGATCTTAACATTAGCCGCATTTTCTTAGGATAGGCTGGACGCTAGACTGTGATTTCTCAAAATGTCCGACAGTCACCTCACCAACTTGAAATGCTCATAACTCTTCAACAAATAAAAGGATACAAGAATGTTTTTTATATCGTTAGACAGAATTGCATGAAGTTTCCAACTGCGGCATTTTCTCAGAATGATCATTTTGACACTTAGTGTCCCTTAGTGTCCCTTTCGTGGTGCTGGGTCACACATTTTCCCGTCTATTCGGCGCTTGTGCTTATGAGGCGAATCCTGCCCAAATTCAAGGCCCACAAAATGTTCTGACCTCACTTGTGAATTAAACGTTAGGTTAGGTTAGGTACATTATAGTCACAGAGGCGTCTCTGTGAAAATTCGGGTTGCTCCCACCTGGAGATCGCGTCGCAGCCAGAGGCGCGCCACCCAATTTTGTTAAAAGCAAATTGCATGCCCATTTTTTTGTGTGACTGATGAGGAAGGAAGGGAGGGGGGTAAATTTTGACCAAATGACAACTTTTTCGTTGCCACTGGGTTTAACGTGTGCTAAGTGCATGAGCACACGGGACCTCGGTTTATCGTCTCATCCGAAAGACTCCATGTTCAGACAGCAAGGCCTAGTGCAAAGTGAGAGGGAAAAATCCCCTGTACCCAGGTTCAAACTCGGGTTTACTTGACATGAAGCGAGCGCGCTACCACTGTGCCACTCTACACTGCGTGTCAGGATGCCAACGCATAAGCATTTTTTTTTCACTGCAAAGAAGGATTTCAGTTGTACCCCAGTCTCGCCTCCCCCCCAATCCCTCCACTCGAGGATAAAATAACACAACTTTTCAAGTGACCTCTAAATGAGAGATCCCTAGATTTATAGGATGAAATGCGATTTCCAGAGTTATAACTTGTTGGTCTTTGCGTTTCCCTGGAGGTTCTCCAGAGTTACTGTTCTTTGCATTTCCCTGGAGTTTCTCCAGAGTTACTCTTCTTTGCGTTTCCCTAGAGGTTCTCCAGAGTTATTGTTCTTTGCATTTCCCTGGAGGTTCTCCAGAGTTACTCTTCTTTGCCTTTCCCTAGAGGTTCTCCAGAGTTATTGTTCTTTGCGTTTCCCTAGAGGTTCTCCAGAGTTACTGTTCTTTGCGTTTCCCTGGAGGTTCTCCAGAGTTATAACTTGTTGGTCTTTGCATTTCCCTGGAGGTTCTCCAGAGTTATTGTTCTTTGCATTTCCCTGGAGGTTCTCCAGAGTTACTCTTCTTTGCGTTTCCCTAGAGGGTTCTCCAGAGTTATTGTTCTTTGCATTTCCCTGGAGGTTCTCCAGAGTTACTCTTCTTTGCGTTTCCCTTGAGTTCTCCAGAGTTATTGTTCTTAGCGCTTCCCTAGAGTTTCTTTAGAGTAATTGATCTTAGCGTTTCACTAGAGTTTCTCCAGAGTTATTGTTCTTTGCTTTTCCCAAGAGTTTTTCCAGAGTTATTGTTCTTTGGGTTTCCCAAGAGTTTCTCCAGGGTTATTGTTCTTTGCATTTATCTTGAGTTTCTCGAGAGTTATTGTTCCTTGCAATTATCACGATTTTCTCCAGAGTTATTGTTCTTTGCAATTATTTTGAGTTTCACCAGAGTTATTGTTCTTTAGCACTTCCATACGGGTTGTTAGACATTAGAGAGGCATAAAGGGATGTAGTATTAATAGATGAGTGATGGCAAGCCTGCTAGATGCAATACACTCATGATAACTCTGATTTAATGGCTGCTGTTGTTGTTTTTATTTCAGTTACTGGTGTTTGGGACGTACCTGGCAGTGGCGAAAAAGTGCCGGAACTGCTGCGTCGTCACGATGCCGGAAATTGTCGGCAGTGAATCAGGAGTGTCGTTCTCTCCGCGGCGAAGACTGCTGTCCACGGGATCCATAAGTAAGAAGATCAGAACATCTGTTTTTTAATTCTTTGCTTCATCTTCTGGGTCGTAGATGCTGGTGATGGCATGGGTGCAACTTTTTCCTGTGAATTGTGTCTTTGTCATCCCCCCCCCCTCCCCTTGATTGCTGTGAGGGAGGTGCAGGCATGCCTACCGTCACGGGTTATCCGTATTTGTTACGGAAATGTATTGATTTTGGCAGTGTGTTCCGAAAATACGGAAAACAGGCGCATGTTACGGGGAAAATAAAAACATCAACAACAAAAAATTGCGATGCCGGCTGTTGGTTTAGCGTCTGCGAGAGAGAGAGAGAGAGAGAGAGAGAGAGAGAGAGAGAGAGAGAGAGAGAGAGAGAGAGAGAGAGAGAGAGAGAGAGAGAGAGAGAGCAATGCCGAAAGCTTATGAAAGTCAGCCCCGAAGTTTTCCGATAGAGCTTTTCAACCAATCGTCTTTGACCAAGGTTGAGCCAAAATTTGACCGGCTGCACGCAGACACCACTTCTGAAGAAGATGGATGCTGGACGGAAGAGGAGAGTTTGCAGTGATTCTGACAGTGATACAGATAGTGATAGAACACCACCACCAGTCAAGAAGAAGGCATTTCGAAGATCCCAAACATTTAGAAAACAGTACAATGAAAAATGGCCTTTTCTCCAACCTGGGAAGAAAGGAAACAGTTTCTGTTTTTGCACCGTTTTGTGCATGTGATTTTTCCGTCGGTCACGGCGGACGAGACGATTGCAAACGCCATGTCGACTCCATGAAACACAAAACTTTTGCAGAAAAGGAGAAGGAAACTCAAAATGTGCCGAACATTACTGGGGGTTTTCACTACAAAACCAGCAGAGTCAAGCAAATCAACGGACCATGAAGTTATTCGTGCAGAAGTACAGCTTGTTGATCCGGTGACATAACTAAATTTGCCGTTCACAGCTCTGGACAAATTCACGCAAGCTTTCAAAACTATGTTTAAAGACTCGAAGGTAGCCAAGACATTTCAGTGCAGTAGAAGTAAAGGGACAGCAATTGCCAAAGAAATAGCAGCAAAGACATCTATGGACTTGGCTGAGCGAATGAGAAAGCAGCCATTTACAATATCGACTGATGGCAGCAATGACGCTGCTTGTGTGAAACTGTTTCCATTGGTGATCCGTACTTTTGATCCTGTGCATTCTGAAGTGCTAGCTGTGCCTGCATGTGAGGGATCTGCTACGGGTGAAAAGACTTTTCAGCTTATGCAGAATTAACTTGGCAAGCACAAGTTCCATGGGACAGTTGCTTGGCAATGGGATCTGATAACGCAAACGTGATGGTGGGGGGGGTGGGGGGGGGGAAGGGAGTTTACGGGTTCCTTCTGAAATCGCATGGTGCTGCTTACTTGTCTGGATGTGTTTGCCATTTGATCCACATTGCTGCTGAGAAAAGGTAATTATTTTTGGTTTTCTGTGTGTGTGTGACTGTGTGTGTGTGTGTGTGTGTGTGTGTGTGTGTGTGTGTGTGTGTGTGTGTGTGTGACTGTGTGTGTGACTGTGTGTGTGTTTAAGTTTCTGTGTTTTGAGTGACATGTTTGTCTAAGACAGCTGCGTGGCTTAAAATACAATCTCAGACAATCTGAATCACTTTCACATGCACACATTCTTCTTTTTCAACTTTGTGTGAGAGACTCAGAGCACACACACACACACACACATCACACACACACACACACACACACACACACACACACACACACACACACACACACACACCACACACACACACACACACACACACACACACACACACACACACACACACACACACACACACACATCACACATCACACACACACACACACACACACACATCACACACACACACACACACACACACACACACACACACACACACACACACCACACACACACACACACACACACACACACACACACACACACACACACACACACAACACACACACTAATGCATTCATAAACTCATACAAGACTAAAAGAAATCACACAATAATAGAAATATCGTTCATTACCTGAACAGGGTTTTTTTCCTGTTTCACACAGGTGCTTCCTACTTGCCTTTGAGTGTAGACCAACTACTGTTTGACGTCTTCTACTTTCTTGACACGAGCAGCAAGAGGCAGGCAGCTTTCAAAGATATGCAGCTGCTTCTGGACCTCAAGGAAGCCAAGATCCTCAAACATGTTTCTACGAGGTGGCTTCGTGTTACAATGTGTTTGAAGCGACTGCTGGACAATTGGAGGGCTCTCTATGAGTTCTTCAAAGACCAAGAGAGTAAAGTGAAAGGATCTGCTGAGAAGGAGAGAGTTGAAAGGTTGAGGAAGACATTTCAGTCACCTACAAACAAACTCTACTGCCTCTTTCTGCTGGATGCACTCTGCCCATTTGACAAGATGAACACTGATCTACAGACTGAAGAACCGAAAATACACCAGCTGAAGAGTCTACTTGAATGTTTTCTCCGGAATCTCCTCTGTTTTGTGAAACCCTCTGCTATGCTCTACAAGACTGCCCTGGATATGGACTTTGAAGCAAGATACAACATGAAAGCTGATTCAGAGCTCATAAGTCATTGGTCAGCCAGCCCATGACTTCATCAGTGATACACATTCTCGCCTCAGGGATGAAAAAAAGGAGGAGTTCTTCGAAAATGTGAGGATGTTCTACAGGACTTCCTGCAAGTACTTGAAAGAAAAACTCCCCTTCACTGACAAGGTGATTGAGCATGCCCGTGTTGCAGACCCCAGCAGACAGACTGAACCCAGCACCAACTTCTCTTCTGTCAAGGTCTTTTTGGACAGATTTTCAAAACTGCTTCCTGATGGTACAACAGTAGAAGATGTGAAGAAAGAATTTGCTAATTACCAGTGCACTGACATTTCCCACTGCATTGCTGGGGAGGATAGAGTTGATGCAATCTGGGCAAAGATCAGCAAGCTGCACGACAAAGTCAAACCCCTGTTCTCTCTGCTACCAAGACTGATGGCTTCTATTCTCTCCATCCCACATTCCTCTGCCCATTGTGAGAGAATATTTTCCCTGGTCCGCAAGAATCAGACTGACCAGAGAAGCCGTCTTGGAAAGGACACTTTGGAGTCCATCCTGATTGCAAAGTCCAGGCCAGGTGGTGCCCTTCAAAGGGAGTAGAAGGACAGTGATTGTGCAGATTTCAAGAGCGCCTATTACAGGTCTCTGAACTCTGTGTGAACCAGAAAAAAAACCTATGTATACATCTATGTAAATAAGTCTTGGAAAGGACTCTTTGGAATCCATCTTGTTTGTAAAGGCCAGGCCAGGTGATGCCTTCAAAACTGTTTGCACCAGAAAAAAAACCTGCTTATGTATATAGTGTAAATAAGTCTTGGAAAGGACTCTTTGGAATCCATCTTGTTTGTAAAGTCCAGGCCAGGTGATGCCTTCAAACTGTTTGCACCAGAAAAAAACCTGCTTATGTATATAGTGTAAATAAGTCTTGGAAAGGACTCTTTGGAATCCATCTTGTTTGTAAAGGCCAGGCCAGGTGATGCCTTCAAACTGTTTGCACCAGAAAAAAACCCTGCTTATGTATATAGTGTAAATAAGTCTTGGAAAGGACTCTTTGGAATCCATCTTGTTTGTAGAGTCCAGGCCAGGTGATGCCTTCAAACTGTTTGCACCAGAAAAAAACCTGCTTATGTATATAGTGTAAATAAGTCTTGGAAAGGACTCTTTGGAATCCATCTTGTTTGTAAAGTCCAGGCCAGGTGATGCCTTCAAACTGTTTGCACCAGAAAAAAAACCTGCTTATGTATATAGTGTAAATAAGTCTTGGAAAGGACTCTTTGGAATCCATCTTGTTTGTAAAGTCCAGGCCAGGTGATGCCTTCAAAACTGTTTGCTGCACAAAATGAAAATAGTGTAAATAAGGTAAGTCTTTATGTGTTGGTGTTTGTGCTCTCTCTCTCTCTCTCTCTCTCTCTCTCTCTCTCTCTCTCTCTCTCGTCTCTCTCTCTCTCTCTCTCTCTCTCTCTCTCTCTCTCTCTCTCTCTCTCTCTCTCTCTCTCTCTCTCTCTCTCTCTCGTAACATGTGTTTATATGTGTATGTATATAAATTAATAATATACATAAATATGCATGCATATATTAATATATAACTTTTTGCAACTACATACATATACACAAACACACACACATATACACAAACACACACATGTATACATATATATTAAACACGCACAATTTTTTTAAAAACCTAAGCTATGTTCCTGAAAATCATGCTCTGTTACTGATTTTGAGTGTGAGTGTTCCTGAAAAGCAAATTTGGGGGCAGGCATGCCTGGAGGTGTAGAAATGGGAGCACAGTAGCTTTTCTCAGCTCCTTTCAGTTCATGCCTTTTGTTAACACTCGTCACCAGCACAAACCAATTTAAAGTGTTTTATCCATTAGGCTTACATTGTTTTATGGTGGCATGCCACTTGTAAGGTCTTTTCCTATCCCTAACCACAATCAATGATAAGAATATTTGCCGCTGTTAAAAGAAATAACTTGAAACAAATAGCTCTCTGTGGAAAACTGAAAGGAGCTAGAATGTGGGGAATTAGTGTACTGTGGGAGGGAAGCGCTTGCTTTTGTTTCTGCGTCAGGTTTGTTTGTACTGCTTTGTGTGAGAGGGGTTCCTCCCTGTGTGGGGGTGGGGGGTATGTATTATGAGTTGGTGTAATAGTTTTTTGGGTTTTTTAAATCTTTGTAAAGCGCTGTGAGGATGGCATGCCATCGAACAGCGCTATATAAGTTTCATGTATTATTATTATTATTATTAATTCACAGGGATTTCCTTTTTTTATATTTTACTTTAAAAAGATATGTCTACTGGAGTTTTCAAACACTTAAAAATAAACATTTGTATTAATTGTGCCTTCAAATAGAAACTGTAGACTTCGTCTTTTTGCTTTAGCTTTAGCTTCAGGAGGGTGTTGCCCCTTCCCCCTAAGCTGAGATTAAAAGAGGGGGGTGGTGGTGATTTGAGAGCTTTTAAGTGCGTAAATACGCACAGTCTCTACGTTTTCAGAAACCCTGGGGTGTTGGTGTTGCAGGTGGTGGTGGTGGCAGAGAACGAGCCTCCTCCCCGTCCTCTCCGCGACAGAGGTTGCTGTCGACGGAATCGAGTGTTGTGGCCCACGTCGGCGCCAGTTACAACTCCATGGGCAGCACTGCCGTCGTCATTATGGACAACAACGTCGACAGTGGGAATGGAGATGCTCAACGCGTCTAATGTTTTGATTGGTTACTTTATATATATATATATATATATATATATATACAGTGGAACCTCCCTGATAAGACCTTCAAAAATCATCAAAAATGGGGTCTTATAATGGAGGGGTCTTATGAGAGAGGTAATTTTAATACTTACAAAGAATGGCAATGTCTCAGAGAAGTAGGTCTTATGTGGGAGGGAGTCTTATAATAGGAGGTCTTATAGGGGAGGTTCCCCTTGCACAAGTGCTTTGTCAAACTTTGTGTTTTAGATTCGGTGTTGAATTTCTCCAAACCTGGTCAATCGTATACATTAAATATCAGAACAAAAAAACGAAGTGTTTAAACAATTCTTTGAGCTTCTTTAACACTCGATGCTTACAGACTAAGACCAAACAAAAAAAAATTCCAGTAAAAAATGTTACCAAACCAAATTCTTTTCTTAACCCTCTTACCTCCAGCCGCCCGACGCTAACCTTACTATGAAATCCCATGTCAAGGGAAATAACTCGCAAAATTCACATCAATACGTACTTTTAAAAAATAATTAAAAATATAATTTCAGTCTGAAAATGCATTGAATTATTTCTATTATGTTCTTGATACTCTTGATAGTAAATAAATATGCGACTTGAACAAGTCTGCGACTTGAACAAACCGGGATGTAGCTGCGAATTGGGATTCGGAACAAGACGGGCGTGGAGCGGCGTGGGAGCAACGCCACTGTACGGCCCAGAAGATGGGACAGCAACAACAACAACAACAAAAAATCAGCCTCGAGCAAATTTGGGGCGTTTTGAACTTGGTTGTTCTATCCCGAAATACGTCTCTCTCTGGGAATCTTTTAAAAGCAGCATGGTGATGCCATATTGTTTTCAAAGGCAATGTTATCATTTTACACAGGCTTATCTGACTCAAGCTGTCTCTGTTCATCATTTTAACTTTCTGTCTGTCTGTCTCGTTATGTCTCTTGCGTTGCTCCCCCTGAATCCTCCAACGGAGCGCTGCCTCTGTACCCGGCCGGGGCCCTGGGTGGTCCCTGAACCCCTGCGCCTTTCAGTTTTTGGTGGGTTTTTTTCATTTTAGGGAGTTGCACCCATGATGATTTAATGGTTGAAACTTCCCGGATGTGTACCATAATTCGCGGACTATAAGCCGCAACTTGTTTTTAGCACACACACACACACACACACACACACACACACACACCACAAACACACACACACACACACCACTGCGGCTAGTACAGTGCCGCGGCCTAAATGTTACCGAAAGTGAAAGTAAACTCAACTCAGTGGCATCCTTGATTCAGACCTTTGATCTGTGGCCTTGTTCACGGTTGATGGCCAAAAAATCACCTTGATTTCGGTATATATTTTTCCCCAAATGATGATCTGTTTCGCGGTTAAACACTTTCGTTTTGGCAGTCAACACACCCGCGATCAACTCTCGACTGAACCGGAAGCGGACATCGTATATCGCCACGCTTCCGCGAACTTATGCTTCGACGCGGCTTAAGTGGTTACTTTTTTCTTCTTCTTTTTTTAAAGTATGGGGTGCGGCTTATATTACGAAGCAGCTTGTAGTCCGTGAATTACGGTATGCTGCATTGGAAGAAGATTCTGGTTATCCTTGACAGATACAAAAAAAAAAAATGCAGACACATAATGATAGGCAGAATATTCGTGGTGGTCAAAAAGCTCAGGGGGCCATTTTAATGTACTAAATGAATCTAAACCCATTGGCAGGAATGTATACTAACAGAAGTGAATAGATGATTTTTGGAGAGAAAAAAATAGGGGACAGCACTTCGTGAAAATTAGAGTTGTTTGCCTCCATTACTCGGTCAAATACCATTGCAACAATGGCGTCGAAGCTTGAAACCGCAGGATGCGAGTCAGTGACTAGCAAACATTTTTTTTTAAACAAAATTAGGGGTGGCCAGTAACTGATAAAACTTGCAAAATGTGACGTAAAAATATGAATGACATAAATTTTAGAATGACGCACGGTGGTCTAAGTGCTGTATGTCTGCTCAAACACACGAGGCGAGAGCTGGGGATCTACCGGATGGTAGAGTAACTTCCCCTGTTTGACTGATTGAATTAGGCAAGATCACTCCCACACATCATAAAATTACTCCCCTTAATTATTTCCGAACACTCCCTATTGGTCACAAATAGAGGCAATTTTGTTGTACCCACCAAAACTAAATTGTACAGTGTTATGTAAATAGTTCTTAGTGGTTTGTCAGCCATATGCAGAGGTTTTTATTTATGCTGTGATTTTATGCTGTGATTTTTATGTTAACTGTAAACAGTTTCGATTTTTGCTATAGTCTTTGTGGTGTGTGTGGTGTGTGTGTGTGTGTGTGTGTGTGAGAACAAATCACACAGAGAGAGAGAGAATTAATGTTTCCATGTAAATGTTGATTTATTGTTTCCATTTTGTGAACCAAACCTGCAGTATTTATTTCTTTATTTTTGCATTGTTATTAGTCCCACCAACAAAACCTGCAATAAATTATGAAGTACAGTACATTGTTTTGTATAGCAAGCATACAAATGATTTTTTGTTTGTTTTTGTTACTAAAGGTATTGCAAGATATTGCTCTGAATTGTGAACAAAATAAATATGAAGAACAAAGGTATCTCATCCGAGTGAAACAAACGTGATTTTTATAATAAAATGCATTACATGTGTATTACACAACCGATATCTGATGCGTTAAAAAGAATCATGCGTTTTTCTCGTGTCCTTTTTTCTCCTTCTGACATTTTCAACTGCTGATATCTCTCTGTCTGTCTGTCTGTCTCTCTGTATATATGTCTGTCTGTCTACCTGTGTCTGTGTATGTGAACATTTTTGTTCAGTTGTGTGTGGGTGTAGGTGTGTATGTGTGTGTTGTTGTACCGTGGTCTAAAATCTCCAAACTTTAAACGTTGGCATTTTTCTCGGAAATAGAAGGCGTACATTGTTCAAACTTTGCACGCATATAGATGTCTATGCAAGCTTTCAAACAATAATGATTTTGAATAATTAAATACTTTAAAACAACACTGTAAACATATAACATTATAGATTAATATTAGTTAGTGGTTAGAGAGTATTCAACAGGCAACATGAGTTAAAGAAACTCATCAACACTGAAAGCATCGATAACAGACTCATTGGTAAACAGGGCTGGACCTAAGTTTTTAAGGGGTGGGGGCTAATTCATCGAAAAGGTGCGAAGCACCAAGACCCCTAGGGGGGTCCGGGAAGGGGGGGGGGGGGGGGGCATGCATGCTCCCCCGGAAAACATTTAAATCCGAGAAGCAAAATAGTGCAATCTGGGCATGAAATAAAGGACTAATGCCATTACTGTTCATACCCCTATTGAAACATATGTTTTGAACCATTCAGTACCTATGAACTGGTGGTGCTGATGAGTGCTAGGTATAGCCCGCAAGGAAATTTAGCTGCCGCTCGGCGACATGATTTTTTTGATTTTTTGAAAAGGGTGGGGGCTGCAGCAGAACGTGGGGGAACTATTTTTACGAAAGAACCCCCCCCCCCTCCCCCGATATCCCCACGGGGAGAGACTCGTGGAGGGGTCGGGGTCATCCAGCTCATAATGGGGTCTACATTCCTCCCCCCAGTAAAGGTGTTTCAGTGTTCTCTCTCTCTCTCTTCTCTCTCTCTCTCTCATCCGGGTATTTATCTCTGAAAGGTGTGTTCAGTGTTCTCTCTCTCTCTCTCTCTCTCTCTCTCTCTCTCTCTCTCTCTCTCTCCTCATCCCTGTCTCTCTCTCACTTCTCTCTCTCTCTCACACACACATATTTATCTCTGAAAGTTGTTCAGTGTCTTCCTCTCTCTCTCTCTCTCTCTCTCTCTCTCTCTCTCTCTCTCTCTCTCTCTCTCTCTCTCTCATATTTATCTCTGAAAGTTTGTTCAGTGTTCTCTCTCTCTCTCTCTCTCCATCTCCTCTCTCTCTCTCTCTATCTCACACACAATCTCTCTCTCTCTCTCTCTTGCTCTCTCTCCTCTCTCTCTCTCTCTCATATTTATCTCTGAAAGTTTGTTCATGGTTCTCTCTCTCTCTCTCTCTCTTCTCTCTCTCCATCTCTCTCTAGCTCTCTCTCTCTCTCTCTCTCTCTCTCTCTCTCTCTCCTCTCTCTCTCTCATATTTATCGTATGCTATCTGATACATGTACCTCGTTAATGGGTTTTTCTGTGGGTTTATTCTTTTGGTAACATGTGCCTGCCGGACTATTTGTATATCCGGTCTTCACGGTTTCAATCATAATTATTCATATAAAATTAAAAGGAATAAAAGCGATGGGGTTTTTTTTCGGTGGAAATGTTTATTTGACACCTACGGTTGTTCATAACGAAGATAGAGATCATACGTGAAAGAGTTTCCCCAGAAGATTAACAAAACAGCAAGCCATATTGTTGTACCTAGGATGACACTAATTTTCGTACACATTATCATACTACTCAACACTTGCTATGCATCACTTTTTTGACAAACGCTGTCGTATATATTCCATTGACTTTATTCAAATAAAAATGTATCAAATTCATTGTCTGGTCATCTGACAGCAAAACATAATCAATGACAAAAGAGTTTTGAAGGATTAACCTTTTGAAAGACACAAAAGCAAGCCTAGCCTCAAATTTTAGGGGATTGGGCATAATTATGGGGCCAAAAAAAATAGAGGAAAACTTAAATGTAATCGTAGGAAATGTTGGCTAGTTCAAAAAGAACATTACAAATGTGCAACAAGAAGTACAAATGTAAATATATAGATGGTTCAAATGTTACAATATAAGTATGAGTATAATTATGAATTCATGATAGCAGCAAATAAGTAAGAATCTGCGATAAGCTCCAAACAATATTTAATAACAAGTGTGACCTAATCTGAATATGATTTATATGGTTGATGAAAATGATGTTTTACGTCCTCTCGGTCAACAGACACATATGGGACATTTGTAAATACAAAGATGGTGGGAACAATACTGGCTGCAATGCCCGGAGGCAGTGCAACACCAGTAAAGTCCCGAGTTTTTAACAATATAGATAGGTGTAGCGGTAACCACGGCTCGGTTAAACCTCATCGGCTATGGTACCGCCACATTAAATACATAATTTATATGGTCGGGCGGCACTTTTTTTTATAGGAAAAGTTAACTGCACCAAGTTTGAGTGTTAGAAGCTGATATACTAGATGATCTAACACACACACACCCCACCTCCCACACACCCATACACACACACACACATGTGCGCTGATATCCTAGCTGATATCTTCGAGGATCTAACACACAACTTTTACTACACTTATTGTTCTGTCTTTATTTGATGAAATTCTGCTTAACGTCCACCGGTCTGGAACAAAGGCATATGGGACATTAGTAGATATAAAGATGGTGGGAACGATCCTGGAGGCAATGCCCAGAGGCAGTGCAACACCAGGAAAGTCCCGAATTTTTAACAATACAGATGACGTGTATACCGCGTATAACAAATTTCTAAATTTATATTTTTTATTTTTTATTAGGCGAACGCCAAGGGATGTAATTTTAGGCGTGTGATCGTACCACAACACTGTTCAGCATAGTACGTTTTGGTACAACTGCGTCTTACTTTTCGGCATGTTTGTTGTTTCCTTTGCGCTGTAGATACTGTAATTATGATGCAATAACTTCAATCCGCCATGTTGGTTTATCTCATGTTTTATCATGTCCGTCTGACCCGGATGCTTTTTTTTTTTAATTTTTTACTCTCTCTTAATTAAACACGACAATATGTGTATTGTTAAAAATTCGGGACTTTCCTGGTGTTGCACTGCCTCCGGGCGTTGCCTCCAGCGATCGTTCCCACCATTTTTATATCTACTAATGTCCCGTGTGTGTCTGTTCCAGACCGGAGGATGTTAAGTAGAGTTTCGATTTCGCTTTTTTTGTTGAAAGTCAGTTATATCTATATTGATACCAAACAAAGGGCTTTCCTGGTGTTGCACTGCCTCCGGGCATTGCCTCCAGGGATCGTTCCCACCATCTTTATATCTACTAAGTGTCCCATATGTGTCTGTTCCAGACCGGAGGACGTTAAAACAGTTTTCCACCCTCTCTGAAAACAATCCGTATCTAACATAAACGTATTGCAGCAGTTTGATTTGAAATCTGAGACAGGTGCTGGGTAAATAAATAGAAGGATCGGGAGATGAAGGTGAGATTAGCGTCCGATCGGTCGTAGACCCTTATGGACGGTAAAGGATTGATAAAACGAAGGGTTATAACATCGTGTTGCACTGCCTCCGGGCAATTGCCTCCGGGATCGTTCCCACCATCTTTATATCTACTAATGTCCCATATGCGTCTGTTCCAGACCGGAGGACGTTAAACGTTAAAGATTTTCACACAAAATGAAATGGTCAGGGGGGGATGTAGATTTGTGTCAAAATCACGGGTTTTCACGTGTTTTCCCTCCTATAGCTGGTAAGAATTCTTGGTTTGGCCAAGGTTTGACTCCCATACAAATGCCCCCAACTGCCCCCATATACAAAGCGAAACATCATTTTAAATTAAACAGCAGCCTCAATTTGAATTTGGGGGCATTTGCATGTGGGTCACAGCTACCCAGAAAAAAACACAAGGGACTTAATCGTGGTGGGTCAGTGGGTCTTTAAATAACTCCAACACAGCTAGAATGAGAGTACCCACATGAAAGGTAGTTTGTGTGTTTCTACATATATGATTTTAAAAACCAAAACGTTTTCATAAAATAAAGTTACCTACAAACAAGTAGCCTAGTGACTCACCCCCCTTTAAAAAGGAGAAAATAACATTAATTAGTTCTTAATTAATTCTTTAAATTTTTGCTAAGTAAATAACTGCGCAGTCTCTTTGCTATTTCTCGACTGTGAAAAAACATTTATGACCTGGAAGGTTACAACAGTGTATAAGTGTTTACAAAACGCTTTGAACAGTTCACTCTTCCTCTTCTTCTTCTTCTTCTTCTTCTTCTTCGTCCTCTCTCTCTCTCCTCTTCTCTCTCTCTCTCTCTCTCTCTCTCTCTCTCTTCCTCTTACTCTCTCTCTCCTCTCCACCTCTCTCTCTCTCTGTTAACGGCAAGTATAAAAAAAAAATGGCTACTCTATGTCAATACTTAGTTTACCGTTCTAAAATAAAGGTTATTATCTTTATAATTTTCATCCCCTCTCTCTCTCTCTCTCCTCTCTCTCTCTCTCTCTCTCTATCTCCTCTCTCTCTCTCTCTCTCTCTCTCTCTCTCTCTCTCTCTCTCTCTCTCCTCTCTCTCTCTCTCTCATTTGTTATTTATGACAACTACAATTGTTCCTGTCATTTTTTTGTATCTCACCTCCAGTGATATGGGCCAATTGTTTGTTTGTTGTTCATTGTTATTCTCTCTCTCTCTCTCTCTCTCTCTCTCTCTCTCTCTCTCTCTCTCTCTCTCTCTCTCTCTCTCTCCTCTCTCTTCTCTCTCTCTCTCTCCTCTCCGGTCATCTCTCTCTCTCTCTCTCCTCTCTCTTCTCTCTCTCTCTCTCTCTCTCTCTCTCTCTCTCTCTCTCTCTCTCTCTCCTCTCTCTCTCTCTCTCTCTCCCAGTCCTGGTAAATGTTATATTGTTCATTCTTTATAGAATGTCTTGTATTATGAGTTGTTATATTGAATATGTCCAACGTTGACTCAATTTACCTTTATTTATAATACATTTATTTCCTCATTTTCGTTTTTGCATGAATTCCCGACGCTGCAAATATGACAATTCCCCCTTGACATAAGGACTGTATTAGTCAATGTCAATAAAAACGATTCTGAAGCATCTCTCTCTCTCTCTCTCTCTCTCTCTCTCTCTCGCTTCGCCTTTAAAAAACCGGATTTCGGTTATCTGTTCCACACTCCTGGCCACAACACTTCATGAAAACCAATATATTCCCAAGTGCCAATTTCGACACACACACACACACACACACACACACACGCACGCACACACACACACACACACACACACACAGAGACACACACACACAGCACACACAACGCAACACAACACACACACACACACACACACAACACACACACACACACACACACACACACACACACACACACATCAAGCCGGATATTGCAAGTGTCAATTGGACGCGCGCGCACACACACACGCACGCACGCACACACTCACGCACGCACGAGCGCACGCACGCTGCACACACACACACGCGCGCGCGCACACACGCACACACACACACACACACACACACACAAAGAGTAGGCCTTACAGGCAGAGACAAAATCCTTTAAAATGCCCGTTTTTTGCTGTTATCCCTTCATAGAGCTCTGAGGACAACCACCAAGTACTCTCTCTCTCTCTCTCTCTCTCTCTCTCTCTCTCTCTCTCTCTCTCCTCTCTCTCTCTCTTCTCTCTCCTCTCTCCTCTCTCTCTCTCTCTCTCTCTCTCTCTCTCTCTCTCTCTTACTTATTACTTAGTTTGTTTTAGTTATTAATAAAGCTCTGGGCTAGTTCTGTTTTTATTAATTATTTTTGATGTTGCATTTAACTTTGTCACATCTGTGAGTATTTTAGGAACAGTTACATTTTTTTTATCGGTTTTCACAAAGTTGCTAATTTGCCGTCACCGAATTAAAGAAATAATTATTATTATTATTCTGTGGTGGCGACCAACTTCTTTGTATAGAAGTAACTGTACGCACTATTATGATTCATCATCGTTGACATAAGTGGAATGATAATGTAATTGCCTGCTAAAAGGCTTGATTCAAACCAGTATTGTTAACATTTTTGGGACTTTCCTGGTGTTGCACTGCCTCCGGGCATTGCCTCCAGGATCGTTCCCACCATTTGTGTGGGTGATGTGGGTGATGCATGCCCGTGTTAATAGGTGTGGATTTATATGTGCAGGTGGGTGATGCGTAGATAATTGGTTATGTCTGTGCGTGCATGTTCATGTGTCGATTTATGAATTGAGTCCTGTGTAAGTACTTTATGACGCTTTAATGAAGCCTTTTATTACTACTTTTAACTTTTAACTATTTGTCATTGTAAACGCCTTGAGCTCCAGGCTTTGTCAGGAGGTAAGTGCGTCCTAAGTTTACAGTAGTAGTAGTAGTCCCATATGTGCCTGTTCCAGGCCGGAGGACGTTAGACAGTATTCTTTACGATATCACATCTGTATTGTTGTCCCATTTCCTGGTGTTGCACTGCCTCCGTGCATGCCTCTGTTTCCCAGACCAGAGGACGTTGAGACAGATTTTCATTTCAGATTGAAAACCTCCATCCATCTGTAAGAAGTTAAAAAAAAAGCTTGCGCTTTGACTTTCCTGGTGTTTGTACTGTGTGTGGGTGAAGGGTCATAAAGGCGAACTTGGCACATTCTTTTTTTGAGAATGATGCTTTGTTTGTCTCCCTTTTGGCTCTGATCCACGCATTGCTAGATGATTGGTATCGTAATCAACTTTGGTGGAGGGGAGTTAATGAGAAATTTCAATTTCGGAGCATTCGAAAATGTTCAATTTCGGAGCATTCGAAAATCGCGACTTTTCGAAAATCGCGATACGAAATGCGCGAACTACAAGATGCCGAAAAGAGCGAACAGTAATGACAAAAAGAGCGAATTTCAGAGAGTCGCATAAAACTCAGAAAGTTAGGGATAGGGTTAGGGATAGGTTAGGGATAGGGTTAGGGATAGTAAGAAAGTAACAGACATTTTTTCTTGTAAGGTACTTCTTGCCCCATCCCAATCCTCAACGACCCTCTCGCTTTCTGTCAGTGACATTCGCTCTTTCTGTCAGTGACATTCGCTCTTTCTGTCAGTGACATTCGCTCTTTTTCGTACGGTCGCGCAAATGGGAATAATTATTCAGAGAGTCGCGCTTTTTGCATGCTGTTTTCAATTTCTTTGGAACAAACTTACGCAAGTGCTTGTAACTGGCAGGCTTTGCAACAAAATTCGACCACTGATTTTCAACTCAGCTGATTACAAATGTCAGACTTTCTGTTCTGTGACCGGTCAGATCGGCCTCGTGTCATTTCGGCCCCGCGTTTGGATTTGTTGTTGTTGGGTTTTTTGCCTCGCCCTGTTTTTAGTCAAAATTAATCGGTCTCGTTTCCGCAAACTCGTCCTCGACATAATTATATGTTTTTTATGCGTGTATCTCTCTCTGTCTATCTCTCTGTCTCTCTTTGTCTCTGTCTCTGAATGAAAGAAAACATGTGAATAGGGCATTTGCCGCGTGTCGGCGACCTTGAATTTCATTGAGTTGAAATTAGAGAGTTGAATTAGAAAGGTCAGCGTAACTCGGGCAGAACGAGCGCGGGCAAATTAGTAGTCTAGTATAGAGAACGAACACTCGTGGCAAATGCCCTATTGAAAAGAGGCAACAGAATATACTTATTCAAAAATACAACCAGCGGTTTTGCTCATCCCAGAATTAGTGTGCCGGCTTCTTCACCCCAATAATACCAACAGAAACCGGAAATACGTTTTCGGCATTAACAAAAACAGGAAGTGGAAGCCACATTTTTTGCTCTTTTTAGCTCTTAATGCACTGTTTGTATTAGTATGTTAGCATAAATCTACATATTTTACTGTCTTATCTTGTCTATGCATTATTTAATTATTTATATTTGTATGCATTAACGCATTATAATTCATAACATGTTCATCTTATTTATACGTAAGTTTTCTCTCTCTCTCTCTCTCTCTCTCTCTCTCTCTCTCTCTCTCTCTCTCTCTCTCTCTCTCTCTCTCCTATCTCTCTCTCTCTCTCTCTCTCTCTCTCTCTCTCTCTCTCTCTCTCTCTCTCTCTTCTTCTCAGTTCTCTCTTTCGCCCCCGCCCCCGCCCCCCTTCTCTCTCTCTCCCTATGTGTCTGTGAGTGCGTGTATGCGCGCTTACGCATACACTTCTCTGTAGTTTTTAAACTGTTATTTGGCTATATCGAGCTATTGCATTCATGTGTTCTTCTTTCTTTATCCTAATCCTTTTTTTGATGTGCAGGTGCATTATTATTATTATTATTATCATATTGAATAATCGTGGTTTCTTTTTACATGTCCTATAAAGTTTTATGTGTTGGGTATTTAACTATTATGTTCTTATTGTATATGTGTTTATGCCGTGCCACAAATCAATTTCTCACTTTTTGAGATAATAAAGTAGTCTTGAGTCTTGAATCTCCAAAAAACCGGAAACCGCAGCCCTATAATAAATACTAGCGCAACGCCTAGTACTGGCAATGCACCGTACTGGTAACGCCTAGTAACGGTAAAGCCAAGTACTGGTAACGCTGAGTACAGCAAATTTGAAGCGATTCGGTTAAGAAACGGCGGAGTTATAAGGCCCCGTTTCACGTTGGCGCTGCTGTGAGAGTGACGCGCTCTTCCGATTGTCTTCCAATTTGCTGCTAGGCTTTGCAAGGCTGACAGCAAATTTGAGGCGATTCGGTTAAGAAACGGCGGAGTTATTCGTGAAAAGGTAAAGCAGCGTGTAGCGCACGCGTTTGTGAACCGATTCGCTTTCGGTTTGGCACACCGATAGTCACCGTACCCGGTCATGTATCTGCCAAATGTGAAGGCAATCGGTCCAGAAACGATAGGAGATACGGGCGCCGAGAGGCCGGCGGATGCGCGTTTCGCGCATTTGCGAAAACCGCGCAAATGACACGGCCGCCTCGGTTGCCGTTGCCATCGCCCCGTTAGGGCTCACAGCAAATTTGAAGCGATTCGGTCGAAAAACGGCGGAGTTATAAGGCCCGTTTCGTGTTTCAGACACACACACACACACACACACACACACACACACACACACACACACACACACACACACACACACACACGGACGGACGGACAGTGCTTTTTTACTATATGATGATTACACATTTACAGATAATTTGGCTCTCTTTTTGGCTTTCCATCATTTTGATTCAAATTGGTAAAACGGTGGTATAATACTATTATTTATTAATAGCCTATGTTTATCCAGCGTATGACTTACACCCTTCAAGACATCACTGCCTCAGGCAAACATCATTACTGGGCTGGGGTTGCCTAGAAGAAGAACAATGACAAATAAGAAGCGCAACAAAACTTAACACTGTCGATGATTCATTTTGGACAACATTACTGGTTGATCCAAGTTTATTTTTCGCTTTAAAATTGGGGTTACATGGATTAGAATCGGAATGATTAGGCTCCTTATCTATCTGTTAATGAAAACATAATTTATTGGGGTAATTTCTTAGACTCGCGTAGAGCCGATTTTGTGACATTTTCAACATTACAAATTGAAATAGAAGACCCAAATAGAAGTGCCAACCATGTGTGAAACGAAAGCTGGAAGAGTGATGAAGAGAAGTAACTCGAAAAACGTGGTTTGGATTTTTTTTTAAACATGGATTTAGACAAGTTTTAGACTCAGAAATCGCTGTTCCGAGAATACTCGGAATCAGGCCCTGAAGAGCGTTCCCCTGTTCCGAGTTCAATACTCAGAATTCGTCCGGAATGACTTAACAAGTTTTGTTCTTCTTTTGCAGGTAATTCGACACTGTTCCTCAGCTTCACTTCGATTCAAGTTGACAGCGGTGGATCATTCCGGCTTCAAAGATGACGTCAACTCTTTATTTGCTTTCGGTCATGGGACTGCTCGCCGCCATGTTTCGCGGGATTGATGGGAACATTCCTGGTCAGTGAGAGTTATGTTGTCTTGACCTCGTGTTTGAAATAGAAGTTTTCAGCTCCCGAGCGAAGCTAGGGGTATTATTGCTTTTTTGTTTGGACTGTATGTGCGTCCGTCCGTCCGTCCGTCCGTTGCATCGTGTGCGACCTTGACCTTGACCACGCAAGGGAACATTGCATGTGTTGATTCGATTGTCATCTACGAATGTTTGACAATCCCTCAGCTACATCATGATTTTTCTTTCCCTCAAAATTGTTTCCTTTTGAATTTGTTTTTTTCAATGTGTGTGTGATTTGTGTGTACAAGCAATATGTGTGTCTGTGTATGAGTATGTTTGTGTGATGTGTGTGTGTGTGTGTTGTTCATGTCGTTATTGTTGTTGTGTGTGTGTGTGTGTGTGTGTGTGTGTGTGTTCGGTGTGTGTGTGTGTGTGTGTGTGTGTGTGTGTGTGTGTATATGTGCGTGCGTGTGCATGCGCGCGTGCACGCGTTTATATTTGGTCGTACCTTTGCATGTGTAAGGAGCGCGCAAGCAGCACCCACGCGCATATGCGCGTATGTAGACCTACACGTACACATGTGCATTCGATCGAATTTCATCTCCCTATAGTTAACGACTCTCTAATTTTCCGTACCCATATCACCATCTAACACACAGGAAGCCTTCCCATTGAAGACGTCAAAGAACGGTGCCAGAACAACAGCACCGCGATCTTTGCGCATCCAGGGGAGTGCCAGATTTTCTACAACTGCAGCAACGACGCCGTGCCCAACCACAATCCCCGTGACAGCCTCACCCAGTATATGGACGAGTGCCCTTACCCGCAGCTCTTTTCGCTGGAGACGTCACGCTGCATGGACTTTGACCAGGTCGACTGTGGGGCTCGCAAGGAGCCTCTGGATTGTGGTGAGTGGATGACATTCTGCTTTTTAAAAAAAAGGAGGGCAGCTCTTTTCGCTGGAGACTTTGACCAGGTCGACTGTGGGGCTCGAAAGGAGCCTCTGGATTGTGGTGAGTGGATAACATTCTGCTAAAAAGAAAAAAGGGGCAGCTCTTTTCGCTGGAGAACTTTGACCAGGTCGACTGTGGGGCTCGTAAGGAGCCTCTGGATTGTGGTGAGTGGATGACATTCTGCTAAAAAAAAAAGGGGGGGGGGGCATCCTGACGGGTGAGTTTTTTTTTGGTTGTAAATGAGAAACACGTCGAGATCCCCAGGAAAACACCCTTTACAGACACCAGGATCGTTCCCACCATCTTTATATTTAGTATCTACTAATGTCCCATATTATGTCTGTTTCAGAGACCGGAGGACGTTAAAGGTGCACCCTTTTTGTAAGAAACACGTCGAGATCACCAGGAAAACAGCCTTTTCAGAGATCGCAACACTCACTTTGCTCTGGTTTCCTATAAATCAAACCGTCAAATTAAATTGGTGATTCCTCCTTGGCGGAGGTGCTGGAAGTCAAATTCTTTCACTGAAAGAGAAGGCGTGTGCCGTCTCTTTTCTAATAATGGCCGCCTGAGTTTAGACCAAATCGTTTGCACGAAATGTTCGCAATAGAAGCATTTAAAAAAAATTAATACAGTTTATCTAAAGGAGTTTCGCTGACAAAAAAAAAAAGATCCTTTTTTTTTTTACTGGACTACAAAAAAAAGAAAAAGCTTCAACCACAATGGGATTGGCCTCCACCCACCCCATCCAAAGTGTCTTCTATCTCTGCCAAGGAGGAATCGCCGTTTTGACGGTTTGATTTATAGGAAATCAGAGCAAAGTGAGTGTTCCGATCCTTGAAAAGGCTGTCTTTCTGGTGATCTCGACGTGTTTCTTGCAAAACAACTCATCCGTCAGGGTCCACCTTTAACGTCCTCCGGTCTGGAACAGACACACATATGGGACATTAGTAGATCATATAAAGATGGTGGGAACGATCCTGGAGGCAATGCCCGGAGGCAGTGCAACACCAGGAAAGTCCCGAATTTGTAACGGTACAGATATAGATGTATATTGTAGTGAATTGGTTGCGTGGTGGTGTTTTGAGGGTAAAAAGGGGGGTGGGGTGGAAGAGAGAGAGAGAGACACAGAGAGAGAGAGGGAGAGAGAGAGAGGGGGGGGGGGCTCCTTTTAAATGAGCACAAAAAGCTCCACTTTTCGTTGCTTTCAGACATCTTGTTTTTTTCATGTTTCGTTTTTTGGACAATGAAATGTTTAAACCAGATGCAGACAGAGAGACAAACAGACATAGAGACACTTGAAACACTTGAAACTTGACACTTGAAATGTTTCAATTGCCATTGACAATACAATCTTCATGGCAAGGGGACACGTTATTTGAAATTAACTAATAATCAAAGCAAGCGGAAAAAAGTATAATTATAAGAATATAACAAACAAAAGGGATCATCATATTGACTGCACCCGCCAGTCATTCAATTATAGCAAAGATTGTATAGGGGAAGATAAGCATCCGGTCTCTTTTCCCTATATGAGTAGTGAGGACAGAAACACTGGTTATGTCCCTTTTAAACAGGACACATTTTTACACGTCGATAGGCCAGTTGAATTCTCCGTTCAAGTTCCAGTCTTTTGGATAGCCTCCACTGTGAATGGTGTACTGTCGCCACTAACGATAACTCTATCAGCCCGGTTCGCCGAGCTCCTAAGTAGTCCATCTTACCCTTTTAGAATATCTTTGATTATAGTAAACAAGTAAAAAAACCTATTTATGCAAACAAGACAACAGTGCAAATTGAAATGTCCACACACGTCACATACATAAATGCACCCACTCGTGCAGGCTCATCTCTGCGTGCGCATACACCCGATCGCACACACACACACACGCGCGCGCGCGCGCGCATGGCGACCATTCGACTAAGTGTTGGTAAAAGCCTATCTGTCAACAGAGACGTTTTCATGACAAACAGACATAGAGACAGAGAGAGATAAAGACAGAAAGAGACAGACACGGAGATAGAATTAAAAAAAAGAAGAGGAAGATGGCTGTGTTTGTACGGATAGATCCCTTGTTTCCGCACTTGAACTCTTGGCGAACGTTCTTTTTCTTTCCAGCCTCTCTCCTCCTGGAATAACCTCCCTTCTGCGCTCCGAACCTCAAATAACCTCTCTTCTTTCAAGTCTTCCCTTAAAGCACCTCTCTTCAAATTGTATCGTCTCTCTTCTAAACTGACTCTTTGAAACCGACGTGTGTGCGTGTGCGTGTGCGTGTGTGCGTGTGCGTGTGCGTGTGCGTGTGCGCGCGCGTGCGTGCGTGCGTGCGCGTGCGTGCGTGCGTGCGCGCGCGTGTGTGTATGTGTGTGTGTGTGTGTTCGGTTCGGTTCGGTAGTTTAATTTAACGTCTTTTCACCAAAAGTGATATTAGACACAAAAAAGAACCCAAAACGTATTAATAATTAACAAAACTAATGCATAAAATACAACAATTTCTAGTAACAAGGCGTAAAAAAAAATCATAACAATTTGGCAATTTCAGAATTTGCAATATCAAAGACGAAAGGGCTGGATAATATTTGACTGTCATTCTCATAATTCACTAAGTCAATAGACTTTTTTTCTATAAAGTGATGTTAAATTGGGCATTCTTTCAACAAATGATGTACTGATATAGGATTACCACAATTACAGGAAACATTATAAGGGTATTTAGTGTTCCATGCTTTTAACTTTAGTTTTATAATAATCTTGGATATATAACGAGGGGGGTTCAGTAAATGCAATAACTTTTCTCCACTATTTCTATCATGAACAGATTTTTCCAAAATCAACAAAAATTCAACCGAAGACATATTTAGGATATGATTAATATCAGTATCAGAATGATGTTTAGCTCCAAGCTTAGCAAGACTATCTGCTGTTTCATTCCATTTCAACCCACAGTGAGAAGGAACCCAACAAAAATCTACATTTACTCCCTTCATCTTCATAACATGTATAATATGATGATGTATATCAAAAAGCAGATCTCTTCGTGCTTTGCTATCCCAATGCTGCAACGATTGTAAGACAGATCTGGAATCAACACAAATAAGAATGTTGTAAAAGTACATGGGGATATCACAAATACAACTTAAAGCCATCAATATTGCATATAATTCTGCTGTGAATATAGAAAATCATTTACCAATATGAAAATACTTTTATATTTTAAGGCTAGCAATAACAAAACTAGAACCACATCCAATATTATCCATAACTGAACCATCAGTATAAATTTTAAGATGATTACTATAACAAGTGTCAAGATGTTCCTTAACTTAATTCACTACAACATTTACGTTTTCAGATTTCTTAACATTTGTGTATTCATAATCAAAATGTCCGCTCATGTGCTCCCAAGGAGGCATCTTAGGTATCATGGGATTTTCTGGAACTGACATTAGATCAATATTACAATCCGACATAAGTTTAGAAGTATAATTTCTTATTGGTTGTAAATATGAAATGCTTTTAGCCCTTTTGGGAACATCTGTATTGGAGTCTATAAATAATTCATCAGTTACTGAATTTGTGACTGATAAACTTCGAACCACATATTTAGAAACGTCTAAGAGACGTTGCTCACCAAGTGGTAATACATCTACAGCTTGATAGCTTTTAATGGTATTTGCATGAACTGGCACCCGTAAAGCCAATTTAATAGTTTTACTATCTACACTTTGAAGCTTTTTCAAAAGATAATTAGGAGCAGAATAATACACTTCTTGCCCATACATTAACTTAGATCGAACTAAGGAAATAGACAGATGTAATAACGTTTTTGAATCCTGACTCCGAGGCTGACAGTTAACTAATTTAAGGAAATTTAACCTTTTTCTTGCCTTTCTTGCCTTATGTGCGTTTTCCAACTGAGCTTAGGTGTAAAAAATACTCCTAAAAATGTATCATACTGTTGATATTTTAAAACATTTCCTTCTAGTTCTAAATTAGGAAGATCAGAAGGATTTTCTCCTCCGTTGTTAAATAGCATTAAGCACGTTTTTTCTCCTGATAATTCTAGACCATTTTCCTTTATGTAATCAGCTAAACTGTCTAATTCATGTTGATATATCTTCTGCACATGATTGATAGTTCTTTTATTTGAATGTTTTCTTAAACTAGTATTTATCCATATAGCAATGTCATCAGCATATTGTACTAAATGTGTTTTCTTGGACAATGATTTTGGAAGATCATAAATAAAGATTGAGAATAAGATCGGTGCAATAATTGAACCTTGTGGTATACCGATGTCTACATGTTTGAAGGACGAATAAGCATTACCAATTTTAGTACACATCTGTCTGTCCTTCCAAAAAGTTTTAATGTACATGTATAATTTACCACTGATTCCAATATCTTTTAATTTATAAAGTAATCTGCCATGCCACATGCTGTCATATGCTTTTTTGACATCAAAGAATGTACCCAAAGTACTTTTTCTTCGAGAAAACTGTCATTTAATTTGAGTGGTAGGCTTAACTAAATGATCTGTGGTGCATCTGCCTTTCCTAAATCCAGCTTGCTGAACTGGAATAACCTGATTCTTTTCTCAAATAAAAGTAAGACGCTTCAAAACAATTTTTTCCATGATTTTTCCAACATGGGAAGTAAGCGAAATTGGCCTGTAACTGCTCACTAAAGATCTTAATTTACCCTCTTTTAGAATTGGAACAACTACCGAACTCTTCCATATTTTAGGAATAGTGCCATAATCCCAACAGTTTTGGAATAAAGAATGTGGTAAACCTATCCAAGAAGGGGCATGTGACAAAGCATCTGGTCTGAAATACCATCCAGACCAACTGCTGAATGTTGACATGAAATAGATGCTAAAGCTTCTTTCAATTCTGTTACCTGTATGGGAGAATCCAGATAATGATCGTTAGCAGAAAATGGATCTGAATACATTTCTTTTTGCTCCTCCCTAATTCTAAATTGTTTTGATTCTGCTTGCAGACTAGAAGTGAAACTGTTACTTGAAAACACACCAGCAAAAGCCTCTGCCTTTTCCAAAGCAGTTGGAAACTCTTTGTCTAATTTAATCTTTTGATTCTGTTATCTCAGATTTACAAAATGCTTCCCAATATGTCTTTTTTGCTTGAGCAATGATTTTTTTGCATAGACTTTTTTGAAGTTTCATAGATTGAAAATTTTCTTCAGTCCTGGTTCTAACCCACCTTTTAAAGGACTTACGCTTAGATGTTACAGCCAGTTTACATTCCTCTGTCCAAACTGGCTTCCAGTCGAGGCAAGAATAAGGTATACAAGTGCAACGCCGGGCGGCTGCAAAGTCCCCTCGCAGCATCGCCGAGCTACTCCGAAATCGGAATGTGTCGGCTGTACACATACATAAAAACGCATCCAAACAGCACGTAACTACATAAAAAGGCATGAAAACAGCACGTAACTGAATAGGTTTTTTTTATATAGCCTTGGGGTTCGGACCCGTGATTTGACCGCGCGCGATCATGCGCACACGCGCGCACAGAAAAATTCATGACCACTGTGTCATAGACTATTCATCAAGAAATGTTGTGAAAAAAACTGCATTGAAATACATGCAAAACTTCGCGAGATTTTAGCGATTATGTGTTTCGGGGTTTGAACCCCGTAACTGGCGCGACCTTGACCTTAATGTAAAACTAAATACATCAGTGGATAGCTTGCATCTTGGCAAACTAGTATGCCAAATTTGATGATGATAGACTGAATACTTTTTGAGAAAAACGGACGAATAGCCGGACGGACGGAGGCACGTACGGACACCGGACGGACGGACCAGACAAAAACAATAGTTCCCCGAACCTTCGGCTCAGGGACTAAAAATTGCTTGCCTCTGTTTCAATGCTGTCCATTCATCTGGTCCTGCCTACCTCTCTGATCTCGTTCACCTGTACTCACCCTCCAGGTCTCTCCGTTCCTCTTCTGACAAACTTATCCTTTCTATTCCTCGTACTAACACTAAGACAAATGATGAACGTTCATTTTCTTTCAGCGCCCCTTCTGTCTGGAACACCCTACCATATGAACTTCGTTCTGCTAAATCTTTCCAATTTTTCAAAACCGCTCTTAAAACTCACCTCTTCCAGCAATACCTCTGATTTCTTCCTTGTCCTGTTTCCTGCCTTAAAACTATGTTCCCCACATTGTGTGTGGGTGTGCGCGCGCGTGCTGGACTTGTGGGTGTGTGCAGTGCGTGTGGGTGGCGTGTGCGTGTGTGTGCGTGTTGTGGCTATGTGCATGTTTTTGGTAGTTAATATTGTAGTAGCTTATGATCTATGTATGTATTTAAATAATTGTGAAGCGCCGTGAGCTCATGAGAGAAAGGGAGCTCTATAAATGTTATTATTATTATTATTATTATTATTATTATTATTGTTATTATATATTCCTCAGAATCTTTCGCGTTTGAATTAAGACTGACATTTAACGAAATTTGTATGGGAAGTGTGTCTGTCTGTGTGTGTGTGCGCGCGCGCACGTGTGTGTGTTTGTGTGTGTGTGTGTGTGTGTGTGTGTGTGTGTGTGTGTGTGTGTGTGTGTGCGTGCGTGTGCGTGCGTGCGTGCGTGTCTGTGTATGTGTGTTTATGTGTTCTATTCGCCAGACGAGTAGCCTACCACTGACGTGTGTGTGTGTGTGTGTGTGTGTGTGTGTGTGTGTGTGTGTGTGTGTGTGTGTGTGTGTGTGTGTGTGTGTGTGTGTGTGTGTGTACGTGCGCGCGTGTGTGTGTGCGTGTGAGTGTGTGTGTATGCTTACTTGCGTGCGCGTGCATGCTTACTTGCGTGCGCGTGCGTACATGCGTTAGTGCGCTCGCGCGTGCGTACGCGTACTGTTATATTATTATTTGCTTTTCTGTTTGCCAGACGAGTACCGCAGACTGGTGTGCTTCATGTGCTGGCATTGCACCAATCTCTACCTCCTCCCCAGCTGTCGCGGTCTACCGGACGGGTTGAACGTGTTCAAAGGCAGGGAGAGGAGTCCTTACTACGCCGTCTGTCGATCTCAGAGGTCCATACACGGCGGTCGTTGCCCTGACCACCGCTCCCTTCAAATGGTCCAGGTCCGTCCCGGGGGCGCGTGTCCGAATTTCCTCTAATAATGCGTACACTTTTATCCTTCTTTCTCCCACTTATTTAGGGCTTTCCGTACTGGGAACTTACGCGTCTAACGTGAACCCCCGGCCTAAGGGTCTCCGACCGATTGGACGCTAAATTCATCATCATCATCCACCCCCACACGAGCACCCCACCAACCACCCCCACCGGGGCTATTATCGGGAGTTGTTTTTGTCAAATAGCGTGATGTTTTCAGTTAGGAAGTGTTCAGAAATAAATTATTAAGGAGAGTAAGCTTCATGGTGTGTGGGAGTGATCTAGCCTAATTCAATCGGTCAAACAGTGGAAGTTACTCTACCATCAGGTAGATCCCAAAAATAGGGATGATTACCATCTGGGGGGGCGGCGGGGGGGGGGGGGGGGGATTCTGGGAGGGCCAATTGCTATCGTGTATATTTTTTTGACATCTGTAGAGTCACCCCTTTCCAAAAAAATGCACGATAGCAATCTGAAAGTGGTAACTTTCTGTCCGTTAACATGTGATTTATACGGTAAGGCTACCCCTTATTGTGAAGCATTTTTTTGGTAAGGGGGGGGGGGGGGGGGGGGGGGGGGGGGGGGCCTAACAGATGTCAAAGACTGTATGATAGCAATTGCCCCCTCAGATGGCTGTGTTATAGGTATGAAAAAATGTCAGTTTACTGCTGGCACCGTTCCTCCAGCCTACAGGACTCAAAGTTAGAGCATTTGAAATGCAATGGTAGCAAAATTGTTTAAAACCTTTTTGTCCCTATGTCTTTGAAACGAACATTAAAACCAAAAGCCAGTTATATGCTAACTTGGTATCTTGATCTATGTTCTAAAAAACAAATAGAGTGCTAGCTTAGTTTCTCCTCCTTATTAGGGAGGCAATGGCAGAACCCAGCCGAGGACAGCTGTTTCGACTCTAGGGAGTCTCATCAGCTCGGCACTGGATGGGGTCTTAGCCTACCAAGGTGGAACTACTCTCACCTCAACAAGAAGATTGTTCCACAAATGGAATGTCTCTTCCTGTATATTTTGGTAAAAGGCTCCAAAAAAAACAAACCAGCACTCAAGTAAATTAGAAATGATAAAAATCTTAAGTAAAAGTGTGAACATATGAATGTTCCAAAATTAAAAATATGATAAAATAAGTCAAACACCAAGTTATTTTAACGGTTTCGATTTTTAAATGTTCGCATCAAAGACATTGGGACAAAAAACGTTTTCTAGAATTCTATTATATGCATTGCATTTCAAATGCTCTAACCTTTGAGTCCCGTAGGCTGGGGGAACGGTGTGCCAGCAGTATACTGACATTTGTTCATACCTACATAATATATATATGTATGTTGCAGTAGAAATCGGAATCCATAGTACGATTCGGAATCCTACTAGTACAAATCGGAATTCCGATTTCTACTAGTACAAATCGGAATTCTAATTTCTACTGGCTTTTTTCTAGTACAAAATCGGAATTCCGATTTCTACTAGTACAAATCGGAATTCCGATTTGTACTGACAGCCAGTAGAAATCGGAATCCAGTACAAATTGGAATCCACTTCTCCAACAATTGTAAGAGACGAGAGACAAAAAGGAGGAGCATAACTTTGATCTTTGAGAGCACTCACTGCCCGCAGACCTGCCTACTCCCTACGGTTTTTCCGTAGTTCCTAAGGAATTTGACTATAAACTACGGAACCGGACGGTTGATAACCAAGGTTCTACGATTTTCTGTGTGACAGCGATTCAGTTTGCGAAGTTATTTCGTGTGTGTGTGTGTGTGTGTGGGTGTGTGTGTGTATGTGTGGGTTTTTTTTTCTTGCGTGTGTGTGCGTGCGTTGTGTGCGTGCGTGCAATGTGTATGTATGGAAGGTTGTTAGAAAAGAGAAGTTGAGTCAACACGTAGGCCAAGTACACGGAATGAGAGTATGATTTCTACTTTTTCGGACTTTTCACGTGGTGTTATTTCTTTCTTTTTGTTGCATGATGATTTTTGTGTGCTTTCTATTTGTTATTTGTTATGAAGTTGATATATTTTGCCACCCAGATGCCCCTTGTCATCAGACAGTTGTTTTGGTAAAGACAATACAAATGTCGAATTGTCTAAAGCTCTCTCTCTGATTTACTGTTGGTATTTTTCTTTTGCTTGTTGCTGTTGTTGTATTATTTGGATATTCATGACTGTCTCTCCTATAGATCAAATAATAATAATATCTGAACATTTATATAGCGGGGTTTATTCCCTTTGCAGGGAGCTCAAAGCGCTTTACATAGACAATAAAACACAAATAAGCTAACATTATACACATATAGGTATCGATCTACGTAAAATAAATCATAAAATAATATTATTTAAGCAAAGCCCTGTTCATAACCACAAATATTTGAAACAATATTACAAATATTATAAGAAAAGAAACAAAATTGCAAGGGAAATCAAAATTCATGAGCTACGTTATTGCGCAATACACACACACACTAATAACATTTATTGTTATGCCCCCTCCCTACCTCTCTGTCTCTCTCTTTCTCTCTGATCTCCATCTCCCACCCACCTCACCCACACACACAACACCTTCCGGTTTTTTTTTCTCTCCCACTCACTACTTCTTCTTCTTATTCTTCTTCGATCGCTCAGACAGTTTCCCTTTTTCCTGTCAATTATGAGCGCGCAGAGGCGTCATCATGCTGCCGTTATGCGCCTAACTAAGAAATAGTTTAGGCCCTAAACCCAGCAAGTCCGACTTTTCGGCTGGAGGAAATGTTTTTGAAAGTGTTTCGTGAAAAAAGGCAGGAAAATGGACTGGTAAGGCAGAAAGATAAGTAGATGACAGTAGGCAAAGGGAAAGAAGGCAGAGTCAAAGAGTGACAGATTAGAGGAAGTTACAAGCACAGAACTTCCAGAAGGTGGGGAACTATTTAGTATGAAAAGACCCCCCGGTATCCCATTACGGGGAGCACTCACTACTGACAAGCATTTCGTCCAAAAGGGAATACAATTTATTCTTCTGATCCTCCATCTTTGCTTCGTTGAATTTAGTTGTAAATACTGCCACTGGTGTACTCTCTCTGTTAAAATTGAAACACCAATTGACTGAACAACTGATTTGTCGCAGCGGAGCTGCAAACTTGATTTACTTGATAACAATTCACACAATGGAAAATCTTAAACAATGATCAACAATTTCTTCCTTCTTAGCACTCAGTGATCACTGATCTGCTCTTATCAATATTATGCCCTGTCTTTTGTTTTTCTTCTTCTTTTATAATTGCTAAAATATAGTGTAGATTCTAATTTGTAGTGAATTCCATTTCCTACTAGCTGTTATTATGAATCGGAATTCCGATTTGTACTGGAAAAAAGCCAGTAGAAATCGGAATTCTGATTTGTACTAGTAGGATTCCGAATCGTACTGGATTCCGATTTCTACTGGCTGTTAGTAGAAATCGAAATTCCGATTTGTACTAGTATAAATCGGAATTCCGATTTGTACTAGAAAAAAGCCAGTAGAAATTAGAATTCCGATTTGTACTAGTAGAAAATCGGTCATTCATTTGTACTAGTAGGATTCCGAATCGTACTGGATTCCGATTTCTACTGTGACATATATATATGTCACGGGAAAATTTGGAATCCGGGAAAATTCCGAATTGTCCCGAGTTTGGGAAAATTCAGAATCTTCCCGTGAAAATTTGGAATTCTATATTTTTCCCGGATTGGTCTCGGTAAAATTCAGAATTCTGATTTTTCCCGGGAAAATTCCGAATTTTCCCAAGCTTAAATCGAAGTTACAAGAATTGTGTGTGACAGAGAAAAACTTAAACTTAAATGTTGAATGTAGATGAACTGAACAAGCATTACATCATCGAGAATGACGACAGGAATATTAACAAACAAACGTAATAATTATATGATAATAATTATAATAATGATAATAAACAATAGTATTCAAATGATTCATAATGCTGTATATAACAGTCAAAGTATAACATAACAAGATCCAAACAATATAAAACATAAATCATAACACATGTTATAAATATAAGCTTACACCCAACCATGCGCACTTACGCACGTGCACACAGGCGCTCACACCCGCACACTCCGCACACATGCACGCACTCACGCATGCAGTGTACACACACGCGCGTGCGCGACCTATAGTCTAATACAGTGTATACGAGAGAGAGAGAGAGAGAGGAGAGAGAGAGAGAGAGAGAGAGAGAGAGAGAGAGAGAGAGAGAGAGAGAGAGAGAGAGAGAGAGGAGAGAGAGAGAGAGAGAGAGAGTAGAGAGAGAGGAGAGAGAGAGATGTTTTTATTGTCTCGTAGCGTGAAGCGAAACAACACGACATTGTGACTCATATTCATACAGATGAACCTGCGAGACATACAGACAAACTGACAGGCAGCGAGGTATATGAAGAGATGTGCCCTCGCACGATTTTCATGTCCTGTCCTTTTTGTCATCAAATTAAACACACACGCCTTCAGAAAAGTTTATGGAACACCTGCAAAGAACTTGTCATGGAAAGGTATCGCAACAATCTGATATAATTGATACACTATTTATATTCCATGCAGTAATTTACAAATAAAACATCTCTTTCTTAGCTGTATTTGATGTGGAATATTCAACATAATAAGGTACAAATCCATAATTGATCATTAGGTATGTTTGTGCACGAGTTCCTAATGTATTTGTGTTAAGTGCATTGTGATCACTACAACATAATTTGGACTCTAAACGCTTTTGAATTGTAACTGAATCGTTTTATATGGCATGCAGCTACTTGCTTGGGAAAATTCGGAATCTTCCCGGGAAAAATCGGAATCTTCCCAGCCTTGGGGAAAATCGGAATTTCCCGGGAAAAATCAGAATTCCGAATTTTCCCGGCAAGATTCACGGAATTTTCCCGTGGACATATATATATATATATATATAGTATATATATATATATATATATTTTTTTTGATATATATATCTATTAGTATATACAGTTCCCGCACCCGGAGAAGCAACGCTGTGTCAGCCTATACGAGTTGCCCTACGAACTGGCCGGCATGCATTTTACACTGAACTGCACGCGCAAGGCCGACGGCCTTCACCTTGATGACGTCACCAACCGCCCTGACGTGTACTTCCAGTGTCACAAGGGGGAGGTGGTGGAGGTGGACAGATGTGCCGCTGGAACCTACTTCGATGAGCTGCGGGATTTCTGCGCGGAGAGTCCTCTGAAAAACCGCATCATCCACTCTGAGTAATAAATGAATAAAGCTGTCAAAAGACCCGCCAGAAATCTTGTTTTTTTGACCAGGTTTGACTCACACTCGCACACACACACACACACACGTCCCTAAACGCATGTGCGCGTGCACACACTCTCACACACATACGCATGCACGCAAGCCCATGCGCAACCACACACTATGCACACACACACACACACACACACACACAACACACACACACACACACTCACAACACACACACACACACACACTCACACACACACACACACACACACACAACACACCACACGCACACACACATACACACACACACCACACGCACACACACACACATACTTGGTTGGTATAATTTGGTTTCACATCACACGTTTGATTAACGTTCTTTCAGTTATGTTGTATCTCTGTCATGTTGTTGCACCTAACCTGAATTTCTCTTTTGGAGATATTAAAGCATACTTGAACTTGAACTTGAAAAATTCAAAAACGAAACATCATTTTATAAGAGCAGCCTCAATTTGAAGTTGGGAACATTTGTATGTGGGTCACAGACTACCCAGAAAAAAACCCCAAACGGGACTTAATTATTCGTGGTGCGTCAGTGTGTCTTTAAGGCTCAGCCACACAGCATACGATTTGACTCCACTACGATACGATTGTGACGATGTCTGTGAGTCATGAATCTCGCGAAACTAAAATTAACTCTACTTTTTTTTTTCCCCCCACTACACTTAAAGGTGGTACCCTGACGGATGAGTTTTTTTAAATGCAAGAAACACATGTTGAGATCACCATGAAAACACCATTTACAGAGATCGCAACACTCACTTTGCTCTGGTTTCCTAGAAATCAAACCGTCAAATCAGCGATTCCTCCTTGGCGGAGGTACTGGAAGTCAAATTCTTTCACTGAAAGAGAAGGCGTTGTGCCGTTTCTCTTTTCTTTGGTCTTTTTTTTCTCCCCTTGCCTTCTCTTTTTTAATGGCCGCCTGAGTTTAGACCAAATCGTTTGCACGAAATGTTCGCAATACACGCATTGTTTATTTATTTATTTTTTTATTTTATGCAGTTTATCTAAAGGAGTTTCGCTCACAACAAAGGAAATAGCTTTTTTTTTTAAATTTTTTTTTTACTGCACTACAAAAAAAGAAAAAGCTTCAACCACAATGGGATTGGCCTCCACCCACCCCATCCAAAATGGCTACTCTCTCCGGCATCTCCGCCAAGGAGGAATCGCCGTTTTGACGGTTTGATTTCTAGGAAAACCAGAGCAAAGTGAGTGTTCCAATCCTTAAAAAGGCTGTCTTTCTGGTGATCTCGACATGTTTCTTGCAAAAAACTCATCCGTCAGGGTCCACATACACGAAAAACTAAAATTTCTGTTACTACTACTATTCTTCTTCTTCTGCGATTCTCAGACCATATGGCCATAATGGGTAACTAGTACGTATGTGTCCGGTTTTCAGTTTTCACTGGTCTCCCCGCTAGCGTACAGTCAACACATTCCGATTTCGGAGGAGCTGAAAGGAGGAAAAAAACATTATTTGGAAGATTTTCAAATTTTTTTTTTTAAAAATAGGCAGGATAATGGGACCAACAAGTCCGAAAGATAGTAGTTTATAATAGCGGATATGGGACCCACAACAAAGCAAAGGGAATTAAATTCGTCGAAATCTGCAAAAATTTTTTTTTAAATTTCGAGAAGAGAGGGGTGGCAGATTAGAGATCCCCCCGAGTGTAGTTACAAGCACAGAGAAAAAAATCCAGAAGGTGGGGAACTACTTTTACTGAAAGATACCCTCGGAAACGTATTCCCCACGGGGAGGGGGTGGTGATGCCACAGTCTGACATACCCCCCCCCCCCCCCTCAAAAAAGAAGAAGAAGACATGGTTGGTTTTGTGTTATTAGATACACATAGACTAACAAATAAGACAGAAGAGAGATCGAGAGAGAAACCGAGATCCCGTGTGCCCATGCACTTAGCACACGCTAAATCCAGTGGCAACGGAAAAAAGTTGTCATAAATTGGTCAAAACTTAACACACAATATACGACACACCCTTTCCTTCACTCATCAGTCACACTAAAAAATCGCTGCAATGTCATGGGGTGACGTGAACAAAAAAACACTATGGCTGCGACGCGCTCTCCAGGTGGGGCAACCCGAATTTCACAGAGATCGCTTTCTGTGACTATAAAATACCAAATTCCAAATAGAAGTTTAACGAAAAAGAGCCGTGCAGTATTCATTTGATTCGGTGCAACAGAGAGTACAAAAAAATTATGATTGGTATCGTAATCAACGTTGGTGGAGGGGAGTTAATTAGAAAAAAAGAGTATTCACCCTTTGTTCAATGTACACAATCTGAGGTTCTTTTTCATGTTTTCAAACAGAAAGTCAAACAGAGAGAAATGCGATATGGCACACCCACACACACACACACACACGCACACGCACACGCACACGCACACACACACACACACACACACACACACACAACCTCCGTGTGTCGTCTAGTGCCGGGGAACGTGTCAAAATGACGGGTTTTCACGTGTTTTCCCTCTTATAGCTGGAAATAAATATTGTTTTGACCAGGTCTCACTCCCGTAGGGGAAGAAGCAGACGGGGTAAAAAAGCGCATGGGCGGGTAAGAAGCCCACCCCAATTATCTCTTGAAATGAAGCAAATTTCAGTCTCAATTTTGCCCATGAGACGAGCGTTAATGTATAGCATTCGTCTCATGGGCAAATTCAAACCGAAACATTTTAAACAAGGGCGTCGCCAAGCGGCAGACATGTCCGTCACCAGCAATGCCACGCACTTGCGACACCACGTAGAGTGTCACATACTGACACAAAATTGGAAGAGGATTCTGTTTTTTAGTTCACGAGATGAAGGGAGGAAGTGTACTTGAAAAAGAAACATATAGAGCAAAGAAGCAAATTTCGGTTTTCAAGGTCACACTTAAAGGTCAAGGTTCAGCATGGTGATAATTTATGCTCGGATGTTTTCTTCTCTAGGGTATACACAGTACCACACACAATCTGAAGCACTTTCTGTCCAAGTAACAATGTGGAAAATATGGCTTTAGAACCCAATCGTGTAGACCCCTACCACTTTCAAGGCATATGGATCGCCAGGACCTTGACCTTGACCTTAATCGGTATGCACCCAACAGAACGGGCATAAGCCAAAGTACCAACATGCCAAATTTGAGGACTCTAACACTAACGGTGTGGGAGTTATGGCCCCTGAAAGATTTTCAATTTTCAAGGTTGTACGCCAAGGTCAAGGTCAAGACGGCAATATAGGTTTGCGCGGATGCCATCCTCTCATGGTGACACACCAGCACACATAATTTGACGTGATTCTGTCAAACCCGTTCGAAAGATATCCTTGGGACAGACAGAAGGAGAAAAAAATGACCCTCCGATTTTCAGGCTCCAGCGATCTTTTTGACCTTGACATTGACCTTGATCGTATGCCATCAACAGAACGGGCATAAGCCAAACCACCTTCATACCAAGTTTCAACATCCTATGTTGATCGGTGCCCGAGATATGGCTAAAATAAGATTTTCGGTTTTCAAGGTCGTACGTCAAGGTCAAGGTCACAACGGCAAAATGGTCTGCGCCGATCTCATCTATTAAGGAGGCACACCTTCACACAAAATTTGACGCGATTCGGTCAAGCGGTTCGGGAGAAATCCTTGGGACAGACAGAAAGAAAAAAAAAGAAAAAAAAAATACAAAACCAGCCCATCGCAATAGTCCGTCTTGGTGACGGACTAAAAATTGAACACAGAAGAGACAGTTCTGGCAGTTCATCCCTCTGCGTACGTAGCATTGTTTATAAGTAACAGATAATTGGTGTTGTTTAGGTATGAGATTAACTTTATAGGGTATTGTCAAAACTGTGATGAGGAATTACACCAAGAACAGTAATTGATGGCGTTTGTAAACAAGTTAACCCCCCCCCCCCTCCCCCCCGTGGGCGATTCTAGGGGTTCTTTTGATATGCCTGCTGATAATGATAGTTCCCAATCTTACTGGAAGTTCTGTGCTTGTAAGCTTCCTCCTAATCTGTCACTCTAAGAGTTGTTAAGTTTAGTGTATTGTATTCACCTCGTCAAAGTCTTTTTAAAGACGAAAATTTGGTTTTATTCGCCGTGTTTATTGGTTTATTTCACCTTCATGTGCTTGTGTGAGTGTAGCGTTTTGATGTTTTTTTTAGTTAAATCTAATGTGTCACTCTCTTGACTATGCCTTTTCCATTTGCCTTTTTTTTACTGTCATAGGCTAGTCTTTCTGCTTACGGCCATTTCACCTGTGAATCGGTTTACAAAGCAACCAACAAACCTTAAAAAGATTTCCCCCATCCGAATAGAACTCGGACATCCCCTGACTACTAATTGCATCTTACACAGGGTTAGGAGAGGCGCTAACGCGGCAGCGCAGGACTTGTGACGCAAGAATCTGCGGGAACTCCGACTATTTGACAGCAAAACAAACTGAAAACGAATCGCACAGCGAAAGAAGCCCGCCCCCTCCCCCAAATGCGCAATGGGTATTCGCATTCCAGGGACCCCGCAGGACCACCGACCCCCTCTCCTCGCCTTCTTTTGGTCGGTGTGTCTGTCTCCCTATATGTGTGTATAAAGACCAACACTGACTCCACCAGAGAAAACAACACTGACACACACCACCCACACGTTAAGTCCCTTGTTATTTCTTTTTCGGGGTAGCTGTGAACCTCACATTACAAATGCCCCCAATAGAGAAAGAGAGAGGAGAGAGAGAGAGAGAGAAGAGGAGAGAGAGAGAAGGGGGTAGAGTCAAGTCAAGTCAAAGTCAAAATGTTTTAATTGTTAGGCCCAATCAAACACAATAGAGAGATAAGAGAGAGACAGAACAATGCACAATGAACAACCGTGTTTATTTTCTTGAGGCCACTAATCCCCTAGAAACAGGGTCACGGAACCAAAAATTCAAACGATATTTACTACACATCTCAATTAGATAACAACATCATTATGGAGACATACTAATCATCTTGGTAGAGAGAAGAGAAGAGGAGAGAGGAGAGAGAGAGAGAGAGAGGGGAGAGAGAGAGAGAGAAGAGAGAGAGGAGAGAGCGAAGAGAGAGAGAGTACAGAGAGATAGAGAGAGAGAGAGAGAGAGAGAGAGAGAGAGACAGAGAGAGAGAGAGAGATAGAGAGAGAGAGAGAGAGAGAGGAAGAGCAGAAGAGAAGTAGACAGAGAGAAGAGAGAGAGAGAAGAGAGAGAGAGAGAGAGAGAGAGAGACAGAACAGGGAGAGAGAGAGAGAGAGAGAGAGAGACAGAGGAGAGAGAAGAGAGAGAGAAGAGAGAGACAGAGAGAGAGAGAGAGAGAGAGAGAGAGAGGAGAGAGAGAGAGAGACAGAGTAGAGAGAGAGAGAGAGAAGACCAGAGGAGAAGAGACAGAGACAGAAGGAGAGAACAATGAACAATGAACACCGGTTTTATTTTCTGAGCCACTAGCCCCTAGAAACGGGTCAAGGAACCAAAAATAATCATACGATAATTATTTACTACCTATCATCATCCATATATATATAGTACATACGACATACATACATACATCATACATACATACATACATACTACAATACAACAATAGAATGAGTATAACTCTACAGTAAGGACTCGAAAACTTTGGTGCATTTGAAATGCAGAATAGTGCATTTCCATCTCCCGCCATTGGGAGAAAAAGTAAATCAGCACATTATTTTCTTCTTACTTTTCTTCTTTCAGACCACGAAACAAATCGTAAAGTTGAAGTAAACTGCGTTGTTTTCTGAGGTTCACGAAATACACCATTTGACACACAAAAAGTGTTATTCAAAGCATACATACTACAATTACATACATACATATAATACATATCATCATGGCATACATACATACATACATACATACATACATACATAGCATACATACCTACATACATCATACATAAATACAGACAAGCAGACAACAGAGACAGACAGACAGACACACAGACACCAGACACACAGATAGAAAAACAGAAAGAATCCCAGATACTATCCAGAGTTCGTGTGTCAAAAATAATCGTTAAGTCCGTCTTCCTGAACACGAAGGCGCCGAGTATGATTGCATAATAATCACAAGGAAATTAGATTGAAAGTAAACAATAAATTCCTGCACATATGCCCACACAACACAATGGCACCTCTCAGGGGCACGATGCACATATACGCTCTCTATATCTCTGCCTGGCCTCTCTCCTCTCTCTCTCTCCTCTCTTCAATCTCTCCTCTCGTC
>CM065706.1:24375766-24383354 GCA_017654935.2 Phymorhynchus buccinoides | reverse complement strand
GCGATGAATTTGCCCTCTCTCCGGACACGTCTGCTCCCCCAAAAACCGTTCTTTTTATAATCTTTTAAGAGAAAGAGTCCCGGGGGGGGGGTTACAGTTATTTTCCCCCACGCGATCTTTTCAGTAATATAAACTAGGGCCAGATCTAGGGGTGGGTAGGTGGGTGGGTTTCCTGGTTTCCAGAAACCCCCCCTGCCCCACCCCCAGTTGTGCCCCTCCCCCTTACGAAATCACGTGCGTTCCAGCCCTGTAAATGATCATAATAGAACATTGAACAGTGAATTCTTGGCCTATTATTATAACGCCTTGGTGAACTGTCTAATGTCTTAGTCGCTGAGATCTAATATCGTCGCTTAGCCCTACCCTTTCACCGCCACAACGTCGCATTTAGCCACCACACGTGGTTATTTTTAACACCTATGTCACCCTTTAAAAACTAACAAAAGGCATTCAAATTGGGGTCTATTATCCAAAAGACCCTATTTGTCTTAGTTTTGAGAAGTACAGGATATAATTTTGTTCTCTACCCAGATATAAACTGTAATGGAATTACCCCCTTTTGGCCCTTGCTGAACTATGGCTTTGGCGGTGAAAGGGTTAATAAAGGGCGGGCACCATGGACGGAAGGATGAGTTTTAGGCAAGGTTGAGGCCTTCCATACCTGTTGACTTTACTCTTTTCGAGTACTGTAGATGTTGTTACTCAGTTTGGACCTCTACTACTCTTCAAAACTGAAATTAATGCTCTTTAATTCTTGATTACTAATCATTTTCGGTGAACATTGTTTGATGGTTTCATGAATAAAGCTACATATGTTGCCACCCATCCAAAAATACTCATTTGAAATACTCATTTGAGCTATCCAGACTACTCAAGGCGTGTGTAGGGGGTTTAAAAGTTAAAACAGGTCTGGCCCTTCTCTGTTCTATGGCCCCTCCCTACGCCTGAGTTTAGACCAAATCGTTTGCACGAAATGTCCACAATAGAAGCCTTTTCAATTTATGTATTTTATATTGTATACAGCTTACCAAAAAGGAGTTTCGCTCACAACAAAAGAAACAAAAGGGAAGGAAACGGGGAAAAGAAAAAAAAAAAAGCTCCAATTTGGTTTTTTACTTGACCCAACATTAGCACAAAGAAGAGAAAAAACGCTTCAACAACAATGAGTGGCCCCCTCCACCCACCCCATCCAAAATGGCTTACTCTCAACGGCATAATCCGCCAAGGAGGAATCGCCTTTTTGACGGCTGGTTTGATTTTTTCTAGGTTTTGTTTCCGTTTATCTAGAGAAACCAGAAGCAAATATGAATTGTCCCGATCCTTGACAAGGCTTTGTCTTTCTAGTTATCCTCGACGTGTTTCTTGCAAAAAGCTCATCCGTCAGGGTCTTCCACTTTTTAAACACTAAGGGCGAGGTTATTGTGCAATTACGTGATAGGTCTTCCCCCCCCCCCCCCCCCCCATAATCACCCACCACCCCCACAAATTAGGTCACTTTATTTTGGCGTCGTTCAAAGAAAATCATCGTCATATTCTTGGCTCGTGCTTCTCATATCTAATTTTTTGTTTCTCTTCTTGTTTCTCGAAAATGTTTTATTTTGATAAAATAATTTCGTTTTGGGGGGGCGGTTCTCAATTCGCGTTTTTTCGTGCGTTTTTTAAGTAACTCATTTGTTTTATACAAAGGCTTACAGACCTCTCCATTCCAATGCATTAACAAGAATAAATACAAAGTAATATATAAAACGAACTGTCACAACTGCAAAAACCAACAACAGAGTTTTAAATTATAGTATTAATAACTTGCTTATATAATGTTGAATTCAAAGAGTTGGGGTTGTTGTTGTTGTCTTGAAATTAAAGACTGCGCATTTCGGATTTCGGTGTTTCTCTTTCGTACAAAAAAGTCGGACACGTCCCCTGTGGTGTCGGCTTTAGTGTGGCTTAGTCTATCTGTACTGCCTGTTCCTGCCGTCTGTCTGTCTCTTCTCTCTCTCTCTCTGTCTCTCTCGCTCTCTCTGTCTCTCTCTGTCTCTATCTCTCCTCTCTCTCTCTATCTCTCTCTCTCATCTCTTCTCTCTCTCTCTCTCATCTCTCAAGTGCATTAATGCATGTATCTGTGAACGAGTGCACACGTAAATATATATATATATATAAATATAATCTCTGTGTGTGTGTGTGTGTGTGTGAGTAGTGTGTGTGTGGGTGTTGTGAGCAGTGGTGCTGTGTGTGTATGTGTGTGTGTATCAGGTTGTGTGTGATGTGTGTGACTTGTCTTTGTGGTGCTTGTGTGTGCCGCCGTGTGCCGTGTGGGTGTGCATGCGTCTGAATCCAAAGTAGAAACGGCAAATAAAGCTACTGAATAGGCAATGAAAATTATTCAACAAATAAACGTGCTCATATCAAAATAAATACGTACAAGCATAACAACAAGGAGCACACATAAATTACGTATTTGTATTTTCTATGTAGGTAAAATAACAACACCATCACTATCACCATACTTGCACAAAAACACGCTGATGACCATGAACTATAAATGTGGCCCAGCACCGCGAAAGGGACATCAAGTATCAAACTGACCATTCTGAGAAAATTATACATCTGAAAACTTCAGAAACGTCTCTTTCTAATGATACAAGAACCATTCTTGGTATATCTTTTTCCGTTCCAGAGTTATGAAACATTTAAAGTTAGTAGGGCGCGAGCGTCGGCATTGATCTACTCGTTATAAGACACTTATTTAGAGACGATATTAAAGATTGTCCTTTATCAATGTGAAAGATAAGATGTTAGAGAACACAAAAAATACCCATAACTCAAAATTCACCAAAAAAAAAAAAAAAAAAAAAAAAGAGAGATTTTTGACTTTGCAACAGCCTGTTGTGACTAAACTGTGAGAAACTAGCGACAGCCTTTTTCTTAATGGTCCCCCTTTCGCGGTGCTCTGCTAGGTCACAAATGTCTGCACACAGAGTGATAACCATAGCATGAAAGAGATAAGACTGCTTAGTAGACAAGACAGTCTTCCTACAAAGTTGTTCTTAGTGTAAGAAAAACACATTTCCCCCCAAAAATTACAATTCTTTGATCTTTGATCAAATAAAATAAAAACCAAAAGGAACGAAATAAATAAATAAATAACAGACAAACCAAAAGCATTGTGTCGCTCAAGATTCGACACGAAGTTGAAACAAACTGGGGTCATGGAGAGAACCTTGGAGAACCCCCCACTTGAAACAGAAAAAAAAAAAGAGGAAAAAGACGGATGAAGTTTGCAATGGCAGACGACACACGGTCACGCAACTAACTGTTTAATTATTTTGTTGAAAGTTCAGGTTTAAACGTTTGACGTCAGTGGAAACCTCTTCAGCCCTCTAATAGATGGTGTCGAATGCCGCGCTCAAATCTAACACCCTTCATTGTCTGAAGCGAAACCTCGTCAGATGAAAAGAATACGGAGTTTGTTTTCTTGATAGCCCGTGTGTGTTGTGTTTCGGTGCGCCTATTATTCGCCATGCGCGCGTTTCGTTTCGTCTACGCGCGTTTGGCCAACTCTCGTTTCATCGACCGAGAAGTGGTCTCATTTCGCCTAATTGATGTTTAAAACGAATTGCCGACAATCCACCCACAAAGCAGGACCGTTGTACTGTGCACTAAAGTGGAAGTAATTTGTTTAATAGGAATTGTTCGGAAATAATTTAAGGGGAGTAATTTCATGGTGTGTGGGAGTGATCTTGTTTCAAACAGGGGAAGTTACTCTACCATCAGGTAGATCCCCAGCTCTCGCCTCGTGTGTTTGAGCAGACAGACAGCAGTTAGAACACCGTGCGTCGTTCTAAAATTTGTCATTTATATTTTTACGTCACATTTTGCAAGTTTTATCAGTTTGTGGCAACTGACAACCCCTAATTCTTTTAAACAAAAATGGTTGCAAGTCGCTGACTCGCATCCTGCGGTTTCAAGCTTCGACGCTATTGTTCCATTGTTGCTATGGTTTATTAGAGACGTCGTCATGGCACTAGCCTATGCTATTTCCATTTAAGAACACGAGTTTAGTTGCTACTAACAATATTTTTAAAAAATATCACCACGCAGAGAGAGAGAGAGAGAGAGAGAGAGAGATGAGAGAGAGCGAGAGAGAGAGAGAGAGAGAGAGAGAGAGAGAGAGAGAGAGAGATGAGAGAGAGAGAGAGAGAGAGAGACGAAGAGCGACAGAGGAAACCCCGAACGAACACACTAAATGTTTTTTTTTAGAGAGAGAGAGAGAGAGAGAGAGAGAGAGAGAGAGAGACGAGAGAGAGAGAGAGGGAGAGAGAGAGAGAGAGAGAGAGAGCGAGGAGAGAGAGAAGAGGAGAGAGAGAGAGCAGAGAGGAGAGAGAGAGGAGCAGAGAGAGAGAGAGAGAGAGAAGAGAGAGAGGAGGAAAGAGAGGTAGGAGAGCGAGAAACGAGAGTTATTTATTAGAGAGAGAGAGAGAGAGGAGAGAGAGAGGCAACTGACTAATCGAATTGGAGGGCGAGAGAGAGAGAAGAGCGAACGAACAGAGAGAGGAAGTCCGCAGCGTGCGAAATGGGCGATTATTGGGAGGAGAGAAGGATTGAGCGAGAGAGAGAGAGAGAGAAATCCCCGGAGAAAAAAGGGGAGCGAGAGAGGGAGATGAGAGAGAGAGAGAGAGAGAGAGAGAGAGAGTCACTTGCGAACGAACGAAGGGCGGATCCAGTGAGAAGGAGATGCGGGCGTGAGGGGATTCAGAAGAGAGGAGAGAAGAGAGGTGGGGAAATTTATTCAGGGTAATGAGATCTGAAGGAGAGATTAATTGAATGAGGGGGGCATACAGCTTTTTTGGAGATGAGGCAGGAGGTGCATGGGGCTCAGCCCTGAGGAGCTCTAAGAGAGGAGAACGAGAGAGAGAGAGAGGAGAGAGAGAGAATGACGGGAGAGAGAGAGAGAGAGAGAGAGAGAGCGAACGAACGAAACGAACGAAATGTAATTTATTCAGGGTAATTAGATAAGCTAATTAGCTACAGATTTTTTTTCACTCAGAGAGAGAGAGAAAGAGAAGAGAGAGAGAGAGAGAGAGAGGAGAGAGTCAGGAGAGAGACAAACTCTAGTAGGCTTAATACCAAAAAAAAAATTCAAAAGCAAGTTCAACAAAAGTGAACAGAAAAAAAAAAAACAAATCAAGACTTATGTGCTGGCAAAGTATATACTTAGTATAAGGACACGATGGGCGAAACGAGACGCTCAGTGTGGGCGAAACGACACAGCCGACACAATAAATGCAAATGAAGCGGCAGATTACGTACATCAAACGAGTAGGCGAAACGCGCGTAGGCGAAAGTGGACGGCACCCGTGTGTGTGCCCCCCCCCCCCACACCCACCCCCACCCCACCCCACCCCTTCTGTACTCGTTTCTTTCGTTATCGACGCGATCACAGTTTTCAACCAGATTGATTCCGTTGGTATCGTTGGCATTTGAAAAAGACAACAAGAAACGTGGAAGGAAGGAAGGAAGGAAGGAAAGAAAGAAAGAAAGAAGAAAAGAAGGAAAGAAAGAAGGAAGGAAGAAGGAAAGAAGGAAAGGAAGAAAGAAAGAAAGAAAGAAAGAAAGAAGGAAAGAAAGAAGGAAAGAAGAAAGAAGGAAAGAAGGAAAGGAAGGAAGGAAAGAAAGAAAGAAAGAAAGAAAGAGAAAGAAAGGAAAAAGAAAGAAGGAAGAAAAGGAAGGAAGGAAGGAAGAAGGAAAGAAAGAAAGAAGAAAAGAAAGAAGGAAAGAAAGAAAGAAAGAAAGAAAGAAGGAAAGAAAGAAGGAAGAAGGAAGGAAGGAAAGAAGGAAGAAAAAAAGAAAGGAAGAAAGAAAGAAAGAAAAGAAAGAAAGAAAGAAAAGAGAAAAAAGAAGAAGGAAGGAAGGAGAAAGAAAGAATGAAAGAAAGAAAGAAAGAAAGAAAGAAAGAAGGAAGGAATGAAGGAAAGGAAGAAAGAAAAGAAAGAAAGAAAGAAAGAAATGAAAGAAAGAAAGGAAAGAAAGAAGGAAGGACGAAAGGAAGAATGAAAGGAAAAACAAATGAAAGAAAGAAAGAAAGACACAAATTAACTAACAAACAAAACAAACAAAGAAGGAAGGAAGGAAGGGAAGAAAGAAAGAAAGAAACAAGGAAGGATAAAAAAAAGAAAAGAAAGAAAGAACAGTTTGAACAAGTACAACTTCTAGTTCTACTTGATTCTTTCTTGTACATACACTTTAATTAAGAAAACAATGTCTGTTTATTTCTGGCTCGAAGGTCACGGGTTCGAATACCATCAGAAGCAAGGGTCTTTTCGGTCCTGGACCGACTCCTACCCAGAGTGAGTGGCTATGGGAAGACTCCAACCACACAGTCGAGCTTCATCCGCTTAACAGGTGCGATTCTGAGAGCGTTGCTCTAATTTCAAGACCAACACTGCAGGTGTATGTAGTTCTCGGTCCTGGTTAACGCCGGGATAGCATTATGAAAGGAAGAGTAGGATACAGCCCTGTCACGTAGTCTCAGACCGATACAGAAGAACTCCATAGCATCATTTTCATCGTTGTCATCAGCCTCATTTCCATCAATCATTAAAAAGAAAAAAAACCTGTCCCAAATTATATGGTCTTGCCTTCCCTGCTCTCATGGTGACCTCAGTTTCGATTACCAATCCAGTTTATGCCCTTGGAGCGTTCGGGTCAGAGTCATGGGGATCAGTATGTTCTGGGGAGCTGTCGATGGACGGACGTGGTGGCGCCCTCGGAGGAGGACCTCACTCACGCTGGCTCCACGATTAAGACATCATTGTCGTCAGTAGGGGGCTTAGTAGGGGGTGTCCTGCGTACAGGCTCCACTGAACTCCACCGAAGTGACTCAGCAGCAGTGCAGTGTCTCCTCGTTTGGTTGCTTCCTGACAAACAAACAAACAAACAAAGAAGGAAGGAAGGAAGGGACGAAAGAGAGAAAAAAAAAGAAAGAAGCGAGGAAGGAGAAAAAAAAGAAAAGAAGAAAGAAAGAAAAGTTTGAAAAAATACAACATGGATTCGCCCCACTTGTACTGCTGGCTTTGGATTCTGCGACTTGAACAAGCCGGGGTGTGGCTGCGAGTTGGGACTCGGAATGAGTGGCGTGGGAGCAACGCCACTGTTCAGCCCAGAAGAGGACCGCAAAAAACATGTCTGTTTATTGTCTTTTTGTCACGTTTATATTTATTTTTGTATTTGTATGATTGTGTACTCTCTCTCTCTCTCTCTCTCTCTCTCTCTCTCTCTCTCTCTCTCTCTCTCTCTCTTCTCTCTCTCTCTCTCTCTCTCTCTCTCTCTCTCTTCTCTCTCTCTCTCTCTCTCTCTCTCTCTTTCTCTCTCTCTCTCTCTCTCTTCTTCTCTCTCTCTCTCTCTCTCTCTCTCTCTCTGTCTCTCTCTCTCTCTCTCTCTCTCTCTCTCTCTCTCTCTCTCTCTCTCTCTCTCTCTCTCTCTCTCACTCTCTCCCTCTCTCTCTCTCTTGCTGTCCTCTCTCTCAATCAAAAGCAAACAGACTTTGCTCTTTAGTGTATGCTAAAGGAAGTATCCAGTGAAGACTCCTTGC
>CM065706.1:24343266-24368266 GCA_017654935.2 Phymorhynchus buccinoides | reverse complement strand
CATAATGTAGATGTGTCACGATTTGTTGATATCATTTTATTGAAGTGCTGTTTTCTAGAGTCCCGAATGAGATCATTGACTTTATTTCTTAGCTTTTTATATTCTAATTCTTTGTTTTCAAGTTCCAGTTGCTTTTGTGCTTTAATGTCAGTTGGTAGCGAATCAGTCTTTTCTTTCTTCAGTAATATATATTCATGTTTAGAACGCCCCCGTTGTTTCATAGTTTCAGCTATTTCTGGAGTGAGCCATCCGGGAAGGGTGGAACTTTTAACTCTTTTTGTTCTAAGAGGCGCGTGTTTCTCAATTACTGCTAGAAAAGTTGAACAAAACACATCTAGTGCTTGGATGGGACATGAAAAATTGAAAACATTGTTAAAATGCGCCATGTTAAGATCTTGAAAAAATGCAAATTTATCAAAGTGTTTAAAGGATCTATAGTGAATAGTAGTGTGGCCTTTAGTTTGAAGTTTAGGGGGTCTATTAATCCACGTGCATTTTACAGGGGAGTGGTCACTAATACATTTGGAGTCTAAAACATTGACATCAGTGACTAAGGACGTGTTGTTGGAGTAAATGTGGTCAAGAAGTGTTGCTGAAGTGTGGGTGAGAGACAGAATTTGTCCGTTAGTAAGGTCTCTGTACACGTGAATATTTTTGCACTCTTTTACCGCATGGCATAGCAACACAGTGATAGGCAAGTCATCATTTTTATTATGAATGGCCTAACCCTGTGTTGCCAAGCTGACAGAGTGAAAAATGGTCACGTGCGAGGAGACATTCACGTATGCAGTAACGATTGAGTCTTTCGGGTGAGACGATAAACCGAGGTCCCGTGTGCCCACGCACTTAGCACACGTTAAACCCAGTGGCAACGAAAAAGTTGTCATTTGGTCAAAAATTACCCCCCCCCCCCCTTTCCTTCCTCATCAGTCACACACAAATCGCATGCCAAAAACACACACAAAAACAGCCCCTGGCTCTCTTTATTATCTGTGTCTCTGTCTCTGTCTCTGTTCAGGTGGGAGCAACCCGAATTTCACAGAGATGCCTCTGTGACTATTAAGTAGGGGCCTACCTAATATCTAATACCTAGAGATAGAGGCTGGGGGATGGGGTTAAGTAGAGGAGGGCAAGGGGGTAGGGGTGGGGGCGGAGATTCACTCTATACGGGAGTGTGCACCCGAAATAAGTTTAACTGAATATGCTTCCAAGTACAATTGTTACTCCATGATGCATGCACACAATCAAATTTTGTCTCTTGTGGGGGGCGTAGCGGGGGGGGGGGGGGGGGGGGGGGGGGGGATTCTTGCGTTAGCATAGGTTTGCGTGCCTGGTTAAAATCAACACCAACAACAGCAGTCAAATAAAATAAAATAACATAAAAAAAGGGGAGACTTGTAAAAAGCCAGACGCAGTAAATTAATTGAATCGAAATTGTCCACAGAGAGAGAAAGAGAGAGAGAGAGAGAGAGAGAGAGAGAGAGAGAGAGAGAGAGAGAGAGAGAGAGAGAGAGAGAGAGAGAGAGAGAGAGAGAGAGAGAGAGAGAGAGCTTGAAAACTTGAAAACTTAAACATTATTGTCCAAGGATATAGATTTTAGGCAGTGCCTATTCTTCCAATCTGTCCTCTCTGGGAGAGAGAGAGAGAGAGAGAGAGAGAGAGAGAGAGAGAGAGAGAGAGAGAGAGAGAGAGAGAGAGAGAGAGAGAGAGAGAGAGAGAGAGAGAGAGAGAGAGAGAGAGAGAGAGAGAGAGAGAGAGAGAGAGAAGAAGAGGCTGGTCAATGTTGATGCTGCTGCTACTGCTGCTGACTGATGGTGACTCCGACGACGACGATGATGATGATGATGATGATGATGACGATATATTGCTGTTGCTGCTGTTGTTACTGCTGCTGCTGCTGCTGCTGATGATGATGATGACGACGACGACGACGACAATGATGATGATGATGATGATATTTTTTGAAGAACATGCTCAGTGATCGCCGTTCTTGTGTACGCACCGCGCACACATTCAAGCACTGACCAACAACACACACACACACACACACACACACACACACACACACACACACACATGCGTGTGCGCGCGCACACGCACGCACGCACATGCACGCACGCACACACAAACACGGGCGCGCACGCACACATACACACACAAATATATATAAACGCTTCCAAACACGCGTGCGCGCACGCGCGCGCGCACACACACAGAGGCACAGAGAGAGAGAGAGAGGGGGGGGGGAGAGAGAGAGGAGAGAGAGAGAGAGAGAGAGAGAGAGAGAGAGAGAGAGAGAGAGAGAGAGAGAGAGAGAGAGAGAGAGAGAGAGAGAGAGAGAGAGAGAGAGAGAGAGAGAGAGAGAGAGTGAAAAAACAACAAGCTGAGGCCGTAGGATAAGCGTAATTCACCATCTCAGTAAGTAGCTCGTACTCTGTAGTCATGAGTGCGTATTATTAGACGTCCAAAACGGGGATTAGTATGCAAATTAGGCTGAACAGCCAATCGTGTTGACTACAGGGCCAGGATATGGTTGCGGACCACCTGCGCGCGCATTCAGTAGAGCCGCCATTTTTTTGTCGCCAGTGTCGTCTGCTTCTACACTGAGTTGTGTGTTAAATTGATCGCCGGTTCATTACATCGATTTAATGACTGCAAGCTGAAATAATAAGCTTCAGTTTTGCTGAATGTGATTAAAAGTAAGTGTTGTTGCCATTCATTTGCTACGAAACGTGTTCAGAGACCCTGATGCTAATTAGTTCTAAAGTTAACCAGTGATTCGAGATTCCTACTATCCCAAAGGTGTGGTATTCTCAAAATGGATTTGTTCTCAACATGTCTGCGCATGTGCGAAGAGCTAGGGATAGGTTTGGGAATAGAGTTAGGGACAGGTTAGAATATATTTAGTGTCGAATACACAACAGATACAATTTGATGGTACGTCATGATCGATTTCGCACATGCGCAGACAATTTGAGAACAAATCTATTTTGGGAACGCCACACGCTGACATCTATTTCCTGTTGATCTGCGAAATCCATAGGCGCGCCTTCCCGGTGTCATAAGAAATAAGTACCTCCCATGAAATAAGTACCCTTCGCATGCGAACTATAACCATCCTAACCCTAACCCTATCCCGAACCACGGAAAGAACCAAGAAATAGAGCAGGAGGGTGTAAATCGCATCTTTGCCGAAAAATCGATGTACAAAGCCATGCCACTTAGTTTCGTAAAATTCAAAATGAGGAAAGGCTACTTATTTCATGGAGTAGAATATTCTCTTCACACCGGTTCAAATCTTTTGCGAGCTTTACCTCCTTGATAACATTTCACAGTTAGTATAATTATATGAACGTACCGTCGACTTTGTACCAACTTGTCTCTCTTCTCCTGTTGTTCCAACAGTCAAAAATGCAACGCGCATCCGACAGTTTTGCAAATTAGTTGCTCCTTCTCTTTCAGCGCTACTAAAAGTGGCGAAACAAAATGGCGACCGGGCATACTCGTGAGAAAAAACACACCGAAATTGACAGCCATGAAGACGACTGGGCGTCAGCCATAGAAATAGGGAGTAAGTATAGTGGGCGGGGAATGAAAACAGGGTGGGGTGGGGATGCCTGGATAGTAGGGGAAGACGGGGTAAAAAAGCGCATGGGCGGGTAAGAAGCCCACCCCAATTATCTCATGAAATGAAGCAAATTTCAGTCTCATTTTGCCCATGAGACGAGCGTTAATGTCTAGCATTAGTCTCATGGGCAAATTTGACTGAAATTTTCTTTATTTCATGAGATAATTGGGGTGGGCTTCTTACCCGCCCATGCGCTTTTTACCCCGTCTTCCCCATCTCGCAGACCGTCAACATGAACATGATTCCCTGTGTGTAGACTAAATAGGCATGTTCCCATAGGGGAAGACGGGGTAAAAAGCGCATGGGCGGGTAAGAAGCCCACCCCAATTATCTCATGAAATAAAGAACATTTCAGTCAAATTTGCCCATGAGACGAATGCTAGACATTAACGCTCGTCTCATGGGCAAAATGAGACTGAAATTTGCTTCATTTCATGAGATAATTGGGGTGGGCTTCTTACCCGCCCATGCGCTTTTTACCCCGTCTTCCCCCTACTAAGGATTAATCCTCTTGTTGTTGTTACATACGTGTTGGCAATGTGACTGTTTTTATTCCGTCAAACTGATATATCTGGGCATCAGTTTCTGGATGATGGTTTAGATCATTAGCTGATTTACTTCCCTTGATTTCGACTGTGTGTGGCTATCGGCTGTTTTAGCTATCCGCCTCTCGATGGCTTAGAGTCAAAACGGACTATCTTTAGATAGTCCATTGACTTATTATTGATGTTATTGAAAAAAATAAGAACTTGTTTGAAAAAGGACTGCAAATAATGTGAAATGGGGATGATGCTTTTTATATTTGTGCAGTCGTTTTTTGAAACAAAGTTATTAGTTTTCGCAATATGTTCAATAATACGTCAATGGACTATCTAAAGATAGTCCGTTTTGACTCCAAGCCATCGTGACATGTTCTCACCTTCCAATGTCAACGTATCGTTCTTTCGGTTTCATGAAAATAACCATAACCTAATCCTAACCCTATCCCTTTCCCGAGCGAGGCAGAATGTTGCTTCTTTTTTTTGTTGCGTTCATGTTGACGGTCTGCGGGTAGCCAGGCGTGGGTTGGGGTGGGTGGGATGTGGCATTCTCAGAATGGATTTGTTCTCAACATGTCTGCGCATGCGCGAAATCGATCATGACGTACCATGACATTTTATCTGTTGTGTATTCGACACAAAATTGACCCTAAACCTATCTCTAACCCTATCCCTAAACCTATCCCTAACCTTAAACCTATCCCTAACGCTTCGCACATGCGCAGGCAATCATGTTGAGAACAAATCCATTTTGAGAATGCCACAGGGGCGGGTGCTACGCTGCGACAATTTCCATTTTTCTTTATTATTGGAATTCCTAGAGAGGTTGCATTGATCGACCAATCAGCATACAGGATTTCAGTTACGTCACACAATAAATAAACGGAACTTGAAAAATGGGCTTTGACAGTGAGACGGAAGATTTCCATTTTAATAAAGAAACTCATTGATAGTGAAAAATGATCGAGAATTGGGTTTGTATTCCAATTCCACACTCGCATGCATGGGGTTATACGCCAGTCTCACAAATGTAATATCTAAGCCACACTAAACGAAACGAAACGAAATTCTATTTTAACCAGGGAGCACTACAACACGAAGACATGCAGGCCTTGTCACAGTGCCACACCAAAGATATTCTAAAAGGGTAAGATGGATTACTTAAGAGCTCGGCGAACCGGGCTGATAGAGTTATCGTTAGTGGGGCCAGTACACTTTTCACAGTGGAGGCTATCCAAAAACTCAGACTGGAACTTGAACGGAGAATTCAACTGGCCTATCGATGTGCAAAATGCGTACTGTTTCAAAGGGACATAACCAGTGTTTCTGTCCTCACTACTCATATAGGGAAAAGAGACCGGATGCTTATCTTCCCCTATACAGTCTTTGACCACACCCAATCCACGAAATTTACCTATTTCATGAAATGGGCACAATGTGGGTTTTTGTCCCATTTGTTGCCCAATTCATGAAAAGGACAATAGTCTATAGGCTTACTGTAAATCTTTCAATTCCCATTTACACCACAGTGATTCAAATATACTAGCGCAACGCCTAGTACTGGCAATGCACCGTACTGGCAACGCCTAGTAACGGTAACACCAAGTACTGGTAACGCTGAGTACAGCAAATTTGAAGCGATTCGGTTAAGAAACGGCGGAGTTAAGGCCCCGTTTCCCGTTGGCGCTGCTCTGAGAGTGACGCTCTCTCCCGATTCTCTTCAAATTTGCTGCCAGGCTTTGCCCGGGCCATAGCAAGCATGACAGCAAATTTGAGGCGATTCGGTTAAGACACGGCAGAGTTATTCGTGAAAAGGTGAAGCACCATATAGCGCGCGCGTTTCGGAACCGATTCGCTTCCAGTTTGGCACACGGATAGTCCCCGGCCCCGGTCATCTTTCTGCCAAATTCGAAGGCACTCGGCCCAGAAACGCTGGAGATACGGGCGCCGAGAGGCCGGCGGATGCGCGTTTCGCGCATTTGCGAAACCGCGCAAATGACACGGCCACCTCGGTTGCCGTTGCCATCGCCCTGTTAGGGCTCACAGCAAATGTGAAGCGATTCGGTCGAAAAACGGCGGAGTTATAAGGCCCGTTTTGTGTTTCAGACACACACACGGACGGACACATGGCTTTTTACTATATGACTAGCGCAACGCCGGGTACCAGTAACGCCTAGTAACGGTAACGCCTAGTAATGGTAATGCCAAGTACTGGTAACGCAGAGTACAGCAAATTTGAAGCGATTTGGTAAAGAAACGGTGGAGTTATAAGGCCCTGTTTCGCGTTGGCGCTGCTCTGAGAGTGATGCTCTCTCCCTAGTAACGGTAACGCCTAGTAACGGTAACGCCAATTACTGGTAACACTGAGTACAGCAAATTTGAAGCGATTTCGTTAAGAAACGGCAGAGTTATAAGGCCCTGTTTCCCGTTGGCGCTGCTCTGAGAGTGACGCGCTCTCCCGATTTTCTTCAAATTTGCTGCCAGGCTTTACCTAGTGACAGCAAGCCTGACAGCAAATTTGACGCGATTCGGTTGAAAACCGGCGGAGTTATAAGGCCCATTTTGCATCATGCTGCTGTTATGCGCCTAAGTAATCGATTCACTTCCGGTTTGGCACATCGATAGTCACCGTCCCCAGTCACCTATCTGCCAAATTCGAAGGCAATCGGCCCAGAAACGCCGGAGATACGGGCGCCGAGAGGCCGGCGGATGCGCGTATCGCGCATTTGCGAAACCGCGCAAATGATACGGCCTCGGTTGCCGTTGCCATCGCCCCGTGAGGGCTCACAGCAAATTTGAAGCGATTCGGTCGAAAACGGCGGAGTTATAAGGCCCGTTTCGTGTTTCAGACACACACACACACACACACACACACACACACACACGGACAGTTGGCTTTCTACTATATGATGATGTAGCAAATTTCTATACACCGCATTTTTTCGCCCCATACTACCCCCCCCCCCCCCCCCCCCTAGTCCGAGAGAGAGAGAGAGAGAGATACACACACACACAAACACACACACACGTGTGCGCGCGCGTCACAGTTACTCACACACTGTGTGCATACACGCGTGCACACTCAGTGACATTTGTAAACATGATTAAGAAAAAACATGCGCGCTCTTGAATGACTTTTACTTTCAGTATGATGCATTTTGTTGTTGTTTTGTTCTTGGTGGGTTTTTTTGTGTGTGTTTGTTTTTTGGGTGGGGGGCAATGAGATAGATACTGAGATAGACTCAGAGTACTCTGCATTGTTTTGAAGTTGAATGAGTCGCAGAATGTCATAGAATGTTATCACACATGTATGCTTCTATAATATAAAGGACATGTTGTTTCTAACAATGACTGCCACACAGCAGAGGGGGGGGGGGGGGGGGGGGGGGGGAGAGCAGGTGTGCGTTATTCCAAAAGGGCTGGGTGGAAATAGTGGAGAAGCCTAGTCTAGGGTACAGCCCCACTCTCTCACTCTCAACCAAAGGGACGTGAGGACAGCTGACATTGAGGAAGGTCCCCAAAGGCTAACCATTTCCTTTGATGTTGATGGACCAGGGAAAGCCTTCAAAGGCCAGGGCTTCTAAAAAAAAGTAGGGGAAGACGGGGTAAAAAGCGCATTGTGACGAGGTAATGGGTTAAAAGGCTAAGTCCCTAGGGAAGACTTTAGAAAATTTGCCTTTAGCCCACTTCTCTAGGGTATGGGAGATGAGCAACTTTCCCGGCCCCTTTTCATCTAATAAATTTATATTTGTGCCCGGGTTCTGGCTCGTATGGTTGTAAGAAATACAAGTGGTTGAATTGCTCTAAATGGCAGACAGAGAGAAGTAGGGTTTTACATGAAATTACAAGACTCCCACTCTCATCAGTCTGACCAAAGGGTTCAGGATTATTTGACACTTGTATTTTATTTACTCCCAAAATCTGCATAAGATTATGCAACAATAATAATAAAGCAGCTCAATGGCGCCAAAACAAAATATGGATAAAAAAACAATGGAATCCAAAAGGATTTACAAGACTTTTGTCTTTCTATAAGGTTCGCCCCATGCCGGAAGGGTTACTAATTATCTTCAGTGTCCGTAGGAAAGTTCCAGTGATTGGCGCGGTTTTATAAACTTAGCTCTTGGCAAGTTCCTCCGTAGTGATCGGCGAATGCTGGTGTGGCTGGGCTTGCTCGTCAGATGAGAGTAGCTCCCAGTCGTTCCGGTTACGGCTTCGCGGGATGGCGCGGTTCAGGCGTGGTCTCCTCGCGGATTCTGGGTGCGGGTCGTCTTGGCGACGGTCCCGTCTTGGTGCGTGGTGGAGTCCGGGATGATCGTCCGGCCCACGATGCCCTGCTGATAATCACAGGAGAAGGTGGATGTAGATCTCTATGGCTTAGAGACAAGGGGCTTCAGTCGGCAGGGAATTAGTGAATCCCAACCGGCTAGAAGGCTTCCCTTGTACAATATCACTAGTTAATAAATAAACTGAATTTCAGTTAACAAACTGAGATCAGTAAAACATAAAAGGTGATCAAGACAACATCACTCTCCATCCAACACCTGGAAAGGAATGGTATCATAAAGTGCAAGATTGCGGCCCATAGGTTTCCTACTAAAAATAGACAAATGGGTTAGTAGGCATAAACTCCGGTTCTGGTACCAAAAGTGTTCAAGTCAAAAACACACACACACAAATAATCAGTGCACATAAATAGAATAGAATGTTTACCACTTCTTTTCTATAACATATCTATCTACTCCTTATTCATCATTGAACATAGGATCTAGATCAAAACTAGGGTCAAACAAACAACCAGTCTCAATCACCAGTCATCAATAAGACTTACTAGGTGGGCTATTCTGGCTGGGAGAGGTGTTGCTCTAGTCAGTTTCAGCGTCTTGTGTGAAAAACTTTTTCTCACTACGCCAATTATAGCCTTCACTTTCAAACAATGAAAGCCTGTCATTGGTTTATAGCAGTCGACACATCACAAGATGATGCTATAATTTTATGCATACTAGTACCGAACAATCACGTGCCGATTACATCCTTATCACGTGCCAACATTCAAATCCTTCTCGTGCTCGGAAAGGACGGGTTGTCTTACAAAGGGAGCCGACTGTTGATATCACTATCTCGTGATGAGGAGGGTAGATAAGAGAGGGGGGGGGGTGAAGGGAGATAACCTCTGTAGGGGTTACATGCCGACCGGGGACAAAGAGACAACTCCCTTACTCGGCGTTCTCTTTGATGGTGGATGACAATTAACGTGGCGGCTGGTCGAGACATGAAAAGGAGAGGGGGGGGGAGGGGAGAAGGGGGGGGGGGGGTGTAGATAAGAAATAAAGAAAGCGGGTCGCGCGGGACACTTACGTCACACGCATGGGCGGGTAAGAAGCCCACCCCAATTATCTCATGAAATGAAGCAAATTTCAGTCTCATTTTGCCCATGAGACGAGCGTTAATGTCTAGCATTCGTCTCATGGGCAAATTTGACTGAAATTTTCTTTATTTCATGAGATAATTGGGGTGGGCTTCTTACCCGCCCATGCGCTTTTTACCTCGTCTTCCCCTACAGATTGTGCGTATTCACGCGCTGGAGCTCTCTTCTTCTTCTTCTTCTTCTTCTTCTTCTTCTTTTTCTTCTTCTTCTTCTTTGTTCCCGGCCATATGAGATGCTCAGTCCGGTTTGGTTGATGAAGGCCGCGGTCAACAGCAGCAACTCAGCAGGACCCCACAGCTTGTCACGGAATTCCACAGGCCCGGTGCCAGATCTCGCATCTCAGGGCCCTCAAATCACCGCCCTACATTCTGAACCTGCGCGTGAGATGAACCCTTTAATATCTCATTTAGGGGGTGGGATGTTCCTCTCTGTGTGTGTGTGTGTGTGTGTGTGTGTGTGTGTTCGCCTTTACCCCTTCAAATGTGCAACTAGGGGGTGAAAATACCCGTTAACATTGTAAGGTTAGCACAAACGACAGTATCCGAAATTATTGTAGGGGAAGACGGGGTAAAAAGCGCATGGGCGGGTAAGAAGCCCACACCAATTATCTCATGAAATAAAGAAAATGTCAGTCAAATTTGCCCATGAGACGAATGCTAGACATTAACGCTCGTCTCATGGACAAAATGAGACTGAAATTTACTTCATTTCATGAGATAATAGGGGTGGGCTTCTTACCCGCCCATGCGCTTTTTACCCCGTCTTCCCCTAAACCTTGTTCGCCCAACGTTTGTACTTCATCGGGTAAGGGATAGGGTTAGAACCACGGACATTACATAACGTAGTGTCCGTGGTTAGAATCAGTTTAAGGTTATTTTCATGCCACAGAAAGTTTGAAACAATAAAATAATCAGCAAGGCAAAACGAACGTAAACCCTCTAAATTCAGCGTCGCCATTGTTAGCATGGGAAATTCCCGAAAAAAATGGCGACCGTTAAATGCCAAGATCGCATATATTATACAGTAACGCTTTGAGCAGTTGTTTATTTTCTTAAATTATGATTACAAATCTTTGCGTTTGAGGAAAATAATCATAAACTGATTCTAACCCTATCCCTTACCGATGAAGTACAACAGTTGGGCGAGAAAACGCGAAAAGAATTTCGGATACTGTCGTTTGTGTTAACCCATTCTAAACAGGGGGCCGGTGAGCGTACGTCACGTGTCAAAATCACGGTTTTCACGTGGTTTCCCTCTTATAGCTAGTTAGAAAATCTGAAGAAATCTTCCTAGCATAAGAGGGAATGTGACACGTGACGTGCGGGTTCTTTTGGAGAGGGAAATATGAGAAGCTCTGAAGGCTAACCAATCCCTTTGACCACAGTAGCCTACTAGAGCCCAGTAGTGCCAAAAATGAGGTCGACACATTCATGACTAAGCATCACTACAGTGGAATCCCCCTTATACGATATCCCATTATAAGACTCCCTCTCATATAAGACCTACTTTTCTGAGGCATTGCCCTTCTTTGTAAGTATTACAATTACCTCCCTAAACGAACGAAAAATGGTGTTTTACGTCCTCTCGGTCTGGAACAGACACATACGGGACATTTGTAGATGCAAAGATGGTGGGAACAATACTGGAGGCAATGCCCGGAGGCAGTGCAACAGCAGTAAAGTTCCGATTTTTTTTAACAATACAGATAGGTGTAGCAGTAACCACGCCTCGGTTAAACCTCATCGGCTATAGTACCGCCACAATTTGTGTACAATAAAATTACCTCCCTTATAAGACCCCTCCCTTATAAGACCTCATTTTGCCCCACATGGCCGAAAGGCCAAAGAGGGCGTTAAACATTATTTCTAAGATCGCATTTTGGGTGATTTTTGAAGGTCTTGTAAGGGAGGTTCCATTGTACTAGGCAGTACAATGAGTTGAGCGTGTTGAAAGTTGACCAGTCGAGCTTGAAAGAATCCAGTAATGAAAGGGGTTCGTCCAGGGCCAGTGTATGTAGGGGCCAGCCAAGTTAGCCGCATCGCTTGCAGAGTCCATAGCAGCTACACAGCTGGGGCTTGCTGCTTAGCCCACTTCCGGCTGGCTGGTTTCATTTTCACGCTTTTCTGCCACGGCAGTGCGAGCTTCTTTCAGCTACGGTCTAACCTACTACACACAAAACAGATCAAGCCGTTTCCAGTTATAGCCAGCTACGCACCCACAAAGTCCTGATGATTGTGAGGAATGTCAGCATGGGATGACATTTTAATGTAGACCCCGCACGTCATGAAGTTCAGTTTAACGTCGCGTATCGGCTTTCGCCATGTACGACGGGCTGAACAAACCAACCAAGGTATAAACAAAAATGTATGTTTCTGAATCACTGTCTTAGCCAAAAGGCCGAGAAGCGATCAGCTCACGTGTCACATTCCCTCTTATACTAGGAGGGTTCCTTAAGATTCCTTGCTAGCTATAAGAGGGAAAACACGTGAAAACCGTGATTTTGACACGTGACGTGCGGGATCTATAAGGCCTCTGACCCATTATAATAAACCAAAGATTTATTTTTTTTTAAAAAGAAGCTGCATCATGCATTTAAACATTTCATAGATAATAGGAATTGTTCGGAAATAATTAAGGGAAGTAATTTCTTGGTGTGTGGGAGTAATCTTGCCTAATTCAATCGGTAAAACAGGGGAAGTCTCTCTACTATCAGCTCTCGTAGTCTATCGACTCGTGTGTTTGAGCAGACAAAGTACTACAGCACTTAGAAGACCGTGCGTCATTCTAAAAAAATATGTCATTTATATTTTCACGTCACATTTTGCAAGTTTCATCAGTTTGTGGCCACTGGCCACCCTTAATGTTTCTATAAAAAAATGTGTGCAAGTCGCTGACTCGCATCCTGCGGTTTCAAGCTTCGACGCCATTGTTGCATTGTTGCTATGGGCTTTTTGACCGAGTAATGGAGGTAAACAACTCTAATTTTCACGAAGTGCTTTCCCCTAGTTTTTTTTATCTCCGAAAATCGTCTATTTTGTCATTACTTTGAGAGCATTCACAAGATATAGGTGAAGACGGGGTAAAACGCCCATGTGCGGGTAAGAAGCCCATGCCAATTATATCATGAAATAAAGCACATTTCAGTCAAATTTGCCCATGAGACGAATGCTAAGCATTAACATTCATGAGATAATTGGCATGGGCTTCTTACCCGCCCATGGACTTTTTACCCCGTCTTCATCTAAGCATGTAAATATAACTGGCTCTGGTTCGTGCGACTCCTAGTGATAGTCGTTTGTGTCCCAACTAGGCAGTGATTACACATGAGGCAGTACAGCGAGTGAGCTTGCTAACAGCAGTCCAGCTCTGAAGGATCCAGTAATTATGGGTTTCAGTGTGTGGCGTACTGGGCATGGTCACTCTACCTAAGCTTAAAGGGGCACCCTTTTTGCTTAACTTTGTGTGGCGGTACCATAGCCGATGAGGTTTAACCGAGGCGTGGTTACTGCTACACTTATCAGTATTGTTAAAAAATTCGGGACTTTACTAGTGTTGCACTGTCTCCGGGCATTGCCTCCAGTATCGTTCCCACCATCTTTGTATTTACAAATGTCCCATATGTTATGTCTGTTCCAGACCGAGAGGACGTAAAACACCATTTTTCATTCGGGGCACCCGGATGGATGCCACGTGTTTTGAAAGAAACACGTCGAGATCACAAGGGAAACCCCCTTCTTTGCAATAGCCAGTGTTAAAAAAAAGAGAAGTTCGAAAGTCAAGGTCAAGGTCACCGGCACAGGTCTTTCAAATAGCAGCTGTCTATATAGCATTTCGATATGACTCCCGCTGCATAGCATTCCAACGGTGATGCTGGTCACGAATATACATGGTTATAGGGATCTCCAACCAAAGGTTTTTAAACTACAGTTGTTAGTTTTAATGCGAACGGTCCGGGTCTTCAGAATAGCAATCACCAGAATAGCACTTCGAAATGTCTCCCACGGTATCCCCCAAGTCATGCCGATCGCGAATATATATGGTTTAAGTGGTCTACAGCCAACTGGTTTCGGGTTACAGTCTGTTTTTATATAACAGTCTCAAGATCAAATATCAAGATCAACGTCAAATGGCTTCAAATGTCCCCCACTGCATTCCTTATATCCTGCATAATAATATTGATAATATTGATTATCTTAATGACCTTGACCTTGACTTTTGAACTGCTCTTTCTTATCTGTTACTGTAGTTTGGACACCATTGGGTTTACACCCACGAAACCTACATATTCTTGATCACCATGATCTAAGGAATGTAGTTGGAGACATTTAAAAGCAACGTGACCTTGACCTGTACATTTGACCTTGAAGCTGTTACATGATGACGGTCTGTCCAGATACAAGTGCCCATAATTTCAAAACCGTTGGTGTTAGATCCATATAACCATATTATATATTCATGATCATCATCACAGTGGAAACCCAGTGGAAGACAATTTGAAGGTGCCAATAACACAGTGAGAGTGAGAGCTGAGGGGGCTCCGAAAACAAGTGCTCATAGTTTCTACCACTAGAACCATATATTTTCGTGTTCACCATTAATAGGGGAATGAGGTGACGGACATTTTGAAGGGCCAATAGCACAGTGAGACTGAGAGCCGAAGGGGCTCCGTAAACATGGACTACAGTGGGAGACATTTTGAAGTGCTATCCTGGCAACTGCTATTCTAAACACCTGTTCCCGAGAAAAGCTGCCACGAAGCGAAGCGAGCGCAGGGCGTAGCAACCGTGGGGCGTAGTTGCTAGTCTAAAAAAAAAGCCCTAAGCGCTTACAATATTAAATGAATAAACCTAGCAAGCAATAGAAATAAATGAACTTCAAAAATAGTTTACATACACACACGCCCGCGTGCGCAAGCACGCGCGCACTAAACACACACACACACACACACACACACATACTCAGTACACACACACACACGCGCGCGCACACACACACACACATGCACACAAACCAAGCACAATGCGCACGCACACGCACACGCACACACACACACGCGCGCACAGACAACACGCGCGCACACAAACACACGCGGATGAAAGGGGACAGTTGCTTCGAAAATAAAATATAGCAGGCTATGTTTTAGAAGAGAGTAGTTTTGAGAGGAGACTTAATGAAGAAAAGGAGTTGGCAGAACGGAGAGGTAAAGGGAGTTTATTCCCAGTGGAAGTGGCCTGGAAAGAGAAGGAACGCTCGCCAATAGTCCTGGTGCGGTAAGAAGGGATCTGGAGATGAGAAGTGTCAGAGGAGAAGCGTAACTGTCTAAGAGGTGTGTAAAGGTTCAGAAGATCAGCAGTATAAGAAGGAGCCAGACCATTCAGGGATTTGGAACAGAGAGAGAGAGAGAGAGAGAGAGAGAGAGAGAGAGAGAGAGAGAGAGAGAGAGAGAGAGAGATTGTATTCGATACACCTTCCGACAGAAAGCCAGTGAAGAGAGATTCACGCAAAGGGGTAGCGTGAGAGAATTTGGAACACCTACAAAAAATTGGAACACCATAGTGGATATAATGGATGCCTAACCCAGAGCGAATCCCTCCACTCTCTCTCTCTCTGACGCCATGTTTTTAGGACAGTTGATAAGGCTTTGGGGAAAGTCTCCAAAATACAACCACTTCCCAAGGCTTCAACGCTAAGAGAAACTTTGAGTGTAGCGTATGTATTGATCATTATATATCATATGTATATGCATGCCTGGCTCTCGTTTTCGACTATGACTGCCAGATCGATATAAAAGGGGGCAGCTGTTATTCCTGCGAGGTTAGACTAACAGATTTTTTTTTTATCATACTGAAGACGTCTTGTCCAGGGTACATCTCCACTCTCTCGGTCAAAGGGATCTGAGGATCGATGATGCCAGGGATCCGGGAAGGTCTTCAATGGAAAGGCCAACCGATCCCTTTGGGCTGCAGCACTACTGTAAACCAATGCAAAATGTGAGGTTGAAACATTCGTGACTAAAAACGAGGAAGCACAAAGAGAGCGAGCTTGGTGGGCAATATAGTCAAGCTTGAAAAAATCCAGTAATTACGGGTTTTACTGTTTACTGTGTAGTTTACTGGTCAGTCTTCCCGAGTCCTAAGATTCAAATAATCCCCAGACAGGCTAAAACAGTGTCTTGAAGGAGTTGTGTGCTAGTGCTAGTCATTTGTGTCCAACTCCAACTCCAACATAGGTTGTGACCACCAGAGACAACTGCTATTCGAGAAAAATTGTCCGGAATTTGTGAATAGTGATTGTGTCTTACCCAGAGTACCTCCCGACTCTCTCGACCGTAAGGCTGGTAATGTGTATGAATAGTTTATGTATATGTCACAGTAGAAATCGGAATTCAGTACGATTCGGAATCCTACTAGTACAAATCGGAATTCCGATTTCTACTAGTGCAAATCAGAATTCTAATTTCTACTGGCTTTTTTCTAGTGCAAATCGGAATTCCGATTTCTGCTAACAGCCAGTAGGAAATGGAATTCAGTACAAATTAGAATCTACATATTTTAGCAATTGTAAAAGAAGAAAAAACAAAAGACAGGGCATAATATTGATATTATAAGAGCAGTGATCACCGAGTGCTAAGAAGGAAGAATTTGTTGATTATTGTTTAAGATTGTCCATTGTGTGAATTGTAATCAACAAGTAAATTCCGATTTGTACTAGAAAAAAGCCAGTAGAAATTAGAATTCCGATTTGTACTAGTAGGATTCCGAATCGTACTGGATTCCGATTTCTACTGCGACATATATATATATAGGGGAAGACGGGGTAAAAAGCGCATGGGCGGGTAAGAAGCCCACCCCAATTATCTCATGAAATGAAGCAAATTTCATTCTCATTTTGCCCATGAGACGAGCGTTAATGTCTAGCATTCGTCTCATGGCCAAATTTGACTGAAAGTTTCTTTATTTCATGAGATAATTGGGGTGGGCTTCTTACCCGCCCATGCGCTTTTTACCCCGTCTTCCCCTATATATTAAACTGGGACCCACAAATATAATTGTGAGTTACCCAGTTTTTTCGAGTTACCTGCTTTTGAGTTACCAGGATTCCGCTGTATTCTGCAACAAGGCTGCAGTTTCAAGGGCCAGTTCCCCCACCTTCTGGAAGTTCTGTGCTTGTAACTTCCTCTAATCTGTCACTCTCTTTGACTCTGCATTTTCCATTTGCTTACTGTCATCTACTATCTTTCCTGCCTTTTTTCACGAAACACTTTCCAAAACATCTCTTCCAGCCGAAGTCGGACTTGCTGGGCCTAACTATTTGTTAGTTAGGCGCATAACGGCACCATGACGCATCTGCGCTCATAATTGACAGGAAACTGTCTGAGCGATCGAAGAAGAAGAAGAAGAAGAGGCCCACTGAGATTTTTTCATACCTATGTATATTTTTGTTTTTACAGAGAATTGTTTAAAACTTGTTTGTCTCTATGTCTTGGATGCGAACATTAAAAATCAAAGCCAGTTAAATTAACTTGGTGCTAGATTATATATTTTAAAAAAAAATAAACATAGGTATGAAAAACTCAGTTTACTGCTGGCACCGTTCCTCCAGCCTACAGGACTGTTAGACCATTTGAAATGCAATAATAGTAACATTCTTTAAAACTTTTTTGTCCCTATGTCTTTGAAACGAACATTAAAACCAAAACTTGGGGTTGTCTCAATGTGGCTGTTGCTTATGCTTTGCTAGAATAAATTAGTGCCGAAAATAACTTTCGTGAAGGGAGTTAATTGCAGAGATAGTTACCGTTCTTTAATTACTTCATTATTATCCTATCTTCTTGCCTCACTCTCTCTCTCTCTCTCTCTCTCTCTCTCTCTCTCTCTCTCTCTCTCTCTCTCTCTCTCTCTCTCTCTCTCTCTCTCTCTCTCTCTCTCTCTCTCTCTCTCTCTCTCTCTCTCTCTCTCTCTCTCTCTCTCTCTCTCTCTCTCTCTCTCTCTCTTTTTCATTGGCTCACGTCGTTTTTTTAAAAAACAAAAATATAAGGTGTTGGAGGGTTAAAGTTAGCAGGATATTTGATTTTGACGTGAGCCTTCAAGTCACGATGATCAAAGTAGTCAGATGCATCAATAAAGGACACAAGAAAGACTATAATTTGTTGCAGAGATTACTGTTGTGCAACCTTTAACCTTGCAGTCTCCAAACTTTAACATTGTCGTTTTCTCTAATGTTCTCTAAAAATGCAAGGCCTGGAGGGTTAAAGATAGCAGGATACTTGATTTTGATATGAGCCTTCAACTCACAACGATCAAAGCAGTCAGATGCATCTACAAAGAGCACAAGAAATACAATCACATTTTTGCAGAGATTACTGTTGTGCTGTACAGATCAGATACTCATACTGGAAAGAAGACTCTCCATTAGATACAAAAACGCTGTTTAAAAATAAACATAAGACCTTCAGGTGTGTACAAATAGGTAAATTTTTAATGTCATTAACTTATATTTTCTGTAACAAAAGGGATGTACCGAGTTTGCGGCGTTGACGGCCCGGTTGTTTCGTTTTATTTGCGCTTTGACAACTGTTGTTCGTGTTCATTCGCGCATCATCTCTGCCCATGCAATACTTATTATCACACTTCCGGCGATAGCACACACTACAAGGCCTAGGCCTACAGATCAAGCCTTACGTCATAATCAAGACGACGTACCTAACACTTAGCCCACAATCATTTCAGTCTTGAAAAAAAATATACGGAAAATCCAGTGTTCGTCGATTTCACTGCCTTCGACGTACGAATCCAGATCAAGTTAGGCCTAGACGATTGATCACCATGTCACCGTATCATGCCATGTGACCCGGATGGATGAGCGTGCAGGCTGCGACCTTCACCTTTGCTTTGTGGCAGAGGGGGGGGGGGGGGGGGATTAACGAAGCGAAAATAAAATATTAGGACTAAAGTATCTTACAGAAATGTTGATGATGTGGAACAAGTTTCTATCGCATGAACAATCAGTTTAAAACAGTATCAGATCAGGAGTATGGCCTTACGAATTCCGCAACTTCAATTACCCGGTATTAATTTTCTAAGAGGCTTAGACCTACAGGTGTCCGTAGACCCCCCTTACCCCGGCGGGGGAAGGGGGGGGGGGGGGGGGGATTGGTCACTATGTTTTTCTGAAAGCTTTGTCAATATGCTTTTCAATTTTACTTGTTTGCCAAAAATAAAAATAGGGCTCCACTATGTTACATGCGCATATATAAACATACATATAATTAAATTTTAAAGAAAGACGGAAAGGGGTAGGGGTAATTGAATGAAAAAATGGTGTTTTACGTCCTCTCGGTCATAGACACATATGGGACATTTGTAAATGCAAAGATGGTGGGAATAATACTGGCTACAATGCCCGGAGGCAGTGCAACACCAGTAAAGTCCCGAGTTTTTAGCAATATAGATAGGTGTAGCGATAATCACGCCTCGGTTAAACCTCATCGGCTATGGTACCTCCACTTACATTGAGACACTGAGGGTAGGGATAATTTAATGCACAGAAATAATTTAATTTACACAGTAAAATAAAAATTCATTCTGTTCTCAGATGCACAAGTGTCTACATAACAGTATTATAGTAATACAAATCAGACGTGAGCCTTGAAGGCTTTGCCTCTTGTTTCAATTGCAATTGAAATTGCAATCAGCTTCTGCTACATGTGTCCACTTTAGCACGAGATTTGTTCTCTTCACCCAACAATCCATCTATGATTGCGTACTCACTGTCCCCAACCTCTCTCACCTCAAAACATTTTTAGTCCCCGAGCCGAAGGTTGTTTTTGTCTGGTCCGTCCGTCCGTCCGGTGTCCGTCCGTCCGGCGTGCCTCCGTCCGTCCGGCTATTCGTCCGTTTTTCTCAAAAACTATTCAGTGTATCATCATCAAATTTGGTATACTAGTTTGCCAAGATGCAAGCTATCCACTGATGTATTTAGTTTTACATTAAGGTCAAGGTCGCGCCAGTTTCGGGGTTCAAACCCCGAAACACATAATCGCTAATATGTCGCGAAGTTTTGCATGTATTTCAATGCAGGTTTTTTTCACAACATTTCTTGATGAATGGTCTATAACACAGTTGTCATGAATGTTTCTGTGCGTTCGTGTGCGCATGATCGCGCGCGCTCAAATCACGGGTCCGAACCCCAAGGCTATTTATAAAAAAGACTTCAGTTACGTGCTGTTTTGATGCGTTTTTATGTAGTTACGTGCTGTTTTGATGCGTTTTTATGTATGTGTACAACCGACTCATTCCGATTTCGGAGTAGCTCGGCGATGTGCTGCGAGGGGACTTTGCAGCCGCTCGGCGTTGCACTTGTTTTTCTCTTTCTTTCTTTCTTCTCTTCCTTTTCCCCCTGATTTGTGTTCACAAATGCATGCCTTGTTCTTTGGTTTCAACTTGGTTGTATCATTTACGCATTGGACTGTGGGGGGGAAGTATTGTTTTTTTATTTTGATCTTGTTGTTTTTTTGGCTTCTTTTGTTGCCTGTTTTTTTGCTCCTTTTGCTATATTTGATGTTTGTTGTTTAATTGTTTGTCTGTGTTGATAAAGGCGCATTCGCCGAAATATCCAGTAGTTTTGTTTTGTCTCTTGTGAATAAAATAACGTCACTTTACACTTGTGTAGTTGCGTGTTTGTTGTATGTTCCAGTGACGTTCCAGTCTATTTCAGTTTCTTTATCTTTGATATGATTCAGATTGTGAGATTGATATTATAACCAGTCCATTCACTCATGGGTTCGCGTAGTCAGGTTTTCTAAGTAGATGACTAGTTTTGTTGTTTGATACACAAATTCTAGGTATGACTCGTACAATTTGACAACTTAAATGTGCTTTGTTGTTTGTGTCTGTCTGTTCATGTCTAGAGCTCTCTCTCTCTCTCTTTCTGTGAGTGTCTTTGTCTGATTCTGAGTATGTGTCTCATCATGTTATGTGCCTCTCTCTCTCTCTCTCTCTCTCTCTCTCTCTCTCTCTCTCTCTCTCTCTCTCTCTCTCTCTCTCCCTCTCTCTCTCTCTCTCTTTAAACTTGAAATAATGATAACAGCAACAAGATAGTAATGATGAGCAGGTTGTTGTTGATTGTACATGCATGTATAAACTTTTAATGAGCTACCATATTTTCAGACTGTAACTGTAATGCGATGCTTTTTTGTTCAGACTCAAGACTCAGACCTATACACTTTTATAATATAACTAGTAATACAGTAAGAAACTATTATAACAAAATCTTAATTTTGTGTAAAATTTGCGGGGTGCGGCTTATAATCAGGTGCGCCTTATATTATAGTAAAAAACGAACAAAACAATGTTACTAAGTTGGACAACAGACCATCTTTCCTGTTTGTTCTCTCTCCAGACTATGATGGAACCGAGGAAAACGCCCTCCTACCAACAAAACGGCAATTGTGTCACCACCGTCAAACCTGGCGAACAAAGCATCTCCTGTAGCCAAGGTCCGGACACCACCATTACCGTCGCCACCGTACACCACGACTTCAACTTCAACGATGATCATAGACGGCCTCCAGAAACGAATTACAGCCTGCCGGATCCACCACAACCAGATTCGGAACTGGAACTGGAATCAGTGTTTGAACCAGATCTTGATCGTTCGGAAACCAAACCGCTAATTCTGGCAGCTGTTACAAGTGTGAACGAGAAAACGGAGGAGAATGGCAGTGGTGGTGGTGGTGGTGGTGGTGATGATGATGATGATGATGATGATGATTTTTCGTTCTGTGCTCTGCCAAGCAGCAAAAAGTGGACGTTGGTCGCCATGGCGTTTGCTGATTTTGCGGCCTACACAGCGTTTGGGTTGCTTGCACCTTTTTTCCCGCAAGAGGTAAAAAGTTGTGTGTCTGTTCACGTGTATGTGTTTACGTATGTGCACGCGCGCGCGCGCGCGTGTGTGTGTGTGTGTGTGTGTGTGTGTGTGTGTGTCTGTGTGTCTATGTGTCTGTGTATGTGTCGTGTCTGTGTGTTTGTGGGTATGAAAGATAAGATGCTAGACTTAGGTAACACAATGCCATCACTCGATGTCTTTGAAAGTGGCCAATACCCACAAAACTAGACGAAATGTGTTCTTTTTCCTTTGCACAAGAAAGGGGATTATAAAAAAAAACAGAAAATTATCGTGGAATATCACTTTTAAACTCCGTTAGTAAAGTATACAGCACTATTCTGAATAACAGACTAAAAACGTTTACTGACACAACAGAAAGTATCCCGGAGGCTCAAGCGGGATTTAGAAAGGGTTATAGCACAACATATTATATATTCTCACTTCAGTCATTAGTTCTAAAATATCTCAGTAAAGGAGGACGTTTTTATGCCCTTATTGTTGACTTCTCTAAAGCCTTCGACAGTGTTGACAGATCAAATTAACTTAATCGTCTCTTACATAAAGGAATACGGGGGGGGGGGGGGGGTTCTAATCATTGTCTAGTAGTAGTATGTACAAACAAGTACAAGGCACAATAAGAGTGGGTGATAGTATTGCAGATTACTTTGAATGTATATCGATCAGGAGTTAGACAGGGCTTTATTCTCAGACCCTTGCTGTTTTCTCTTTTTATGTCTGATCTTCAAGCTGCATTGGTTGAACACGGTACGTGTGGGACTGATGCTTTCTCTGATGAGTTGGATATTTTTCTTCTAATGTATACAGATGACATAGCGCTTGTGTCAGACTCTGTGATTGACCTCCAAAAGAAAATTGAATATCTCTAATAATATTGTTACAGAATATTGTTAAGGTTAATATGGAAGAGATGAAAGTGGTTGTATTACAAAATGTTTTTTTTTTTAAAGAGATTGCTAAAAATGGTTCTATGCTGGAAGACAGATCAAAGTGGAGCCTGTTTACAATTATCTAGGTGTAAGTTTTTCAGCCACTTTAAATTGGTCAGAATGTGTTGAGAACTTATAAGGAAAAGCTCTCCGAGCATTAGCATGTATCAAAGAGTTATTTATTAAGCTACAGTCACTGCCAGTCGATATAGTATTTATGATTGTTGATGTAAAAATTAAACCTATTTTGCTATATGGGTCAGAGATATGGGGTTTTCAACGCTATGAATTCATTGAAAACGTTCATATTAGGGTTTGTAAAATGGTTTTAGGTGTTAGAAGAGGCGTTAAAAATAGCATTGTCAATAGCGGAAGTGGACGATTTCCAATTTATATTGATACTTTTGTAGCATTGTTAGATTTTGGTGCAGACTCATTTCCTTACCCAATGATCGATATCCAATAAAAATGCTATGACATGTTGTTAGTGTATGATGCAAATGGAAGGCGTGACTGGGTAACACAGGTGAGAAAAATACTGTGTTAGTTTGGCTGTGGCTATGTCTGGACCATGCAAAATGCTGGCAATGTAGTGTGTTTCTCAAAGGTATTCAAACAAAGATTGCAAGACGATTTCCGCCAAGGCTGGTACATTCTATAGTAAATAATGCCGACTCCGCCCGTAGGATACCGGGGGGGGGGGGGGGGGGGGGGGTCTTTTCGTACAAATTGTTCCCCCACCTTCTAGAACTTCCTCTAATCTGTCTCTCTCTTTGACTCTGCGTTTTTCCTTGCTTTGTGTCATCTACTATCTTTCTGACTTTTTGGCCCATTCTCCTGCCTTTTTTCCCCACAAAAATTATTCCATATAGTTTTTCTCCTTTGAGCTCCTCCAATATCGGAATGTGTCGGCTGAATGCAGCGAAGACACCAGTGAAAGCTGGAAAACGGACACATACGTACCGTAATCATTGTGACCTTATGGCCCGGGAACGCAGAAAAAAGAAGATGGCGACAATTGTGTAAATCAGCGGGTGACCGGACTAAGTTCGAATATACGGGTGCGCCTAAGGTCGAAAATAATGGGCCATATCAACAATTGCGCCTAAGGTCGAAATTTCGAGTCTAGTTATACGGTTGTGCCTCAGTTCGAATATACGGTTCCGCCTAAGTCCGAATAGCACAGTTGTGCCTAAGTTCGAATTTACCGTTGCCCCTAAGTTCGAATATGCGGTTCCGCCTAAGTCCGAATTGCACAGTTTTGCCTAAGTTCGAATAAACCGTTGCGCCTAAGTTCGAATGTACGGTTTAGCCTAAGGTCGAGCTGCACAGTTGTGCCGAAATTCAAATATACGGTTTAGCCCAAGTTCGAATATACGGTTGTGCCTTAGTTCGAATGTACGGTTTAGCCTAAGTTCGAATGTACGCTTCATCCCCCTCCCAAATGCGCTCCATCCCTCTCTCTCTCTCTCTCTCTGTCTCTCTCGCTAATGACCAAGATTCTCCTGCGAGATGCGAGATATGTTGGGGCCAGTAATACTTTTATTCTCAAATTTTTGTAATTGTAAAAGCAACGCATACACACTCAAAGAGAAAAACACACAGCCAAAACACACAGCCAAAAACATCCAAGTTTTTTTCCGGACTGGGCAGAAACATGCAGCATTTTATAAATTCCCCTTTCTTTCTCAAGAAATTCCCCTTTCTTTTTTTACGGGTGGAGAAGAGTCAGTTCACTCCGAAGACCCGAATGACACTGGTAACAGGACCCCGGCATTCGTGACATTTATTGCCTGGAAAATCCATGTTTCTTATGACGTCGGCACACTCGTAGCAAGCGGTATTGCCACACGGAGTGATGACCGCGTTGCGGTTACAGTCAAGGCATACCGGGCATGAGTTAGCCTGATCTTGCCCGATCTCTTCAGCATCGTCGTCGGCAGGGGCAGGGCCGGCAACAGGTTCATCTTCGGCGAGGTCACCAAGAGCGTCGATTTCGGCTTGGTCAGCGTCAGCATCCTCTAGTTGCTCATTATCCACATTTTCCACGAGATTGTCCACGTAGCGGTGGAAGCGAGCACAGGATTTTGACAGGAACTGATGGTCAGAGATTGCGCCTTCAAGAAGCTGGCGTTCATATAATCTCAGATGATCCTCATTTGCCAGCTGCTCCAATGGTTTTCGCTTTGAGATCTGTCTGCCGTTCGTCAAGGCTTTCATGTCTGCCAACTTCATGTCGATGATTTTGTTCAGATGTTTTATGAAGACGTACAGGTTGGGGTGGGCTCTGTTTACTTTTCGTTTCAGAGCAGCATGAAAACTCTCCACCGAGTTATTCGACCTTCTCTCCAGACCAAAGACAGAAAGCCTGGCCGGTGTTACTTTCGTCAGCCAGAAGGTCCTGATGTACCGTTTGAAGATGTGGAGACGTCTTTGCTCTTCAGGAGGAATATTTGCAGGAGCTGTTTGCAGTTCCTCGACAGCTCTTTCTATTCGATCTGATGGTAGCAGTGGAAGCACCATGTATTGGTGGATGAGATGTTTGAATTCCTGGTTGTTCTTGAACAAGTGT
>CM065706.1:24313266-24335766 GCA_017654935.2 Phymorhynchus buccinoides | reverse complement strand
TTGGGTCTAAACAATCTTCTTGTTGTTCGTCTCAGGTGTTTGTTTTGTATTTTGTTTCTGTTTTTGTTGTTGCTGGGGGGTTTGGGGGTTGTTGAATAGATCAGCAAGTTAGGTTATTGAAATGTGAAATGACATTTTTAGAATAAATGCAACTCAGTTTGGGTCTACACAATCTTGTTTTGGTTTGTCAGTTTTTGTGTGGTTTTTAGTTGTTTTTGTCAGTGAATCGATCAGTACCAGTAAGCTGTGGGTTATTAAAAAGTGGAAGAGCATTTTAAGACTACATTACAACATTATTGATTTGATTTTCTTCTTTCAGATAACGAAAATCGGTTCCCGTTTCATGGTCTTAGCAGGGCTGTTCACCTGTGGTTTCTGCGAAATCCTGTTTGGGTAAGTTTTTGGGTTTTTTAAATTTCAGATTTGTTTTTGATTTTATTAAGAAATGTGTTTTTTTCTTGCACAGAAACACAGAACAAAGATCCTTAATTGTCTGTACTTGGCTTTTTATGTAAGTTTTCTAGTTTGGTGATATTTGTTTTCCCTTGAAAACTTAATTTCTTTTTTCTTTTTTCTTGACCTTTTTTTTCATACAATTTGCATAAATATAATACACAAACAAACAATAAATAACTGAACAATGAAATATAAATAATAATCGCTCACGTAAAATTTTCTTTTCTTATATTATTATTGTAATATTGTTGAAAATATATAGGGAAAAAAATAGAGAAACAAAGCATGCATAAGCATACAACACAATAGCACTAGTTTACACACGCACACGAACACACGCACACACGCACACGCACACACACACACACAAGTACAGAGAGAGAGAGAGAGAGAGAGAGAGAGAGAGAGAGAGAGAGAGAGAGAGAGAGAGAGAGAGAGAGAGAGAGAGAGAGAGAGGTGTGCCCACATTCACCCTTAATTTCATTTTCAGCATTTGTAAAAACGAGAAAACCTGTGTTGTATGTTGCCTGCGGGCTTAAAATAAAATATGTTGGTATTTATTTGGTAAAGGTACAAATGCGCCCCCCCCCCCACCTCCTCCATTTCTCGGTTGTTTCCATTTTTCAGTCTAGCCTTTCTTACTGCAGATTGAGGACTATTTTATTCTCTATCGTTTGCTATGTTTAACACTAATTTTCATCCATTTGCATAATTAAACACATGCATTCAATAATAGTAGAAGATAAAGGCAAGACGGAAAAAAACGCAATGAACCAGGACTGTGACAAATGCTCGCGGCTGTTGTGTGTACTGCACTACATAGGGGGGGAAGGGGGGGGGGGGTCCTATTATTAGATAATGGCCTGTATCATGACTGCGATTAATTATTTAACAAAGAGAATTAGCTCAAAAAGTTGATATTATTAAGATACAGGTTAATGTTTGGTAAGAAAGGCAGGTGTTTGAAAATGTGGGGATCGAGAGCTGAGAAATGTAAGAGGGGGTGGGGGTGGGGGGGGGGGGGGCACATCTTTTACCTTGATTTCTTCCCCGTTGCTTTTGTCTCCTAGGACGTTGGACAAAGGTCCAGGGGGCACGACGTTCATCGTCATGTGTTTCGTGGTTCGCTTTATGGAGGCCCTGGGATGTTCAGCGTACATCACTGCAGGTTTTGCCATCACCGCCAACGAGTTCCCAGACCACTTCCCCACTGTTTTTGTGAGTTGGTGGAGAGAGAGAGAGAGAGAGAGAGAGAGAGAGAGAGAGAGAGAGAGAGAGAGAGAGAGAGAGAGAGAGAGAGAGAGAGAGAGAGAGAGAGGAGAGAGAGGGAGGGGGGAGGGAGGGAGGGAGGGAGGGAGGGGGAGGGAGAGGGAGGGAGGGAGAGGAGAGAGAGAGAGAGAGAGAGAGAGAGAGAGAGAGAGAGAGAGAGGGAGGGAGGAGAGAGGGATAGAGGGAGAGAGAGTGAAAAGATATATGTCGAATATTATGACTCACCAGTATATTTGGGATTCATGTTGTCGGCTCGACCGTTAGATCCAGAACAAGGGACGTCACCCTTGCTGATTGTTGTTGAGGCTTCCATGGAGATATGATAATATCCGTGGCAAGTCCAATGGGTGATGATATTATTACATCCCTCTTTTCACAGAAGAAGCAAAACTTACTCAAGCCTAGCACACAATGTTAGTGTCTGTTGGTTAGGTATGTTTTCATGTAACAGCCAGGAATCCAAAACAGTAACACTACTAGAACTCATAACAGTCAACTACCACTAACACTAAACACTACAACTTGTTGAACTTGTAAACTTTAAAACTCGAAAACTTGAAGAACCTTTAACAATGTTTTGCGTTGTCAGCATGTCGACTATATGCTTTCAATAAGTCTTTGGTTTTTTTTGTGACACCCGTGTTGTTCTGTGTTGAACTCGGCGTGGCGTATCATCCCAATCTCTTTGTGACGACTGCTGTGCGGTTCTACCTGTGAGCTGACCTGTTGTGCTGCCAGGTGTGCTCTGCTCAGGTGTGTTTCTCTGATGCATATTCTGGCTTTATTGCTTGTGTAGTGGCATCAGATGGCGCCTATTCCTCCGGTAGACTGCACCATTTGGTGTCTTGACAATGTATGATCTTGGCTCTTTTGTTGCACTCTCAGCAGTAGCGGGTGTCGATGGTCCTCCTTCTTCCTTCTGCATAAGGATATGTTGGCCCTTGGAGAGAGGTGGGAGGTCATGTGCAGTCCGGTCATGATATTTTTTCTGCGTTCTTTGTCGCTGGATCAGATTCTTTTGGATCGTTTTGTTTCCTGAACCCTGTTTGGAGTAGACAGCTGGAAGTTTTCAGCTTGCGTGAGTATAGGATTTCTGCTGGTGATGGAAGATGATCGTCAAGTGGGGTTGTTCTGAAAGCCAGTAATGTGATGTCAAAATCAGTATGGCTTGCTTTTGCTTTGGTGAAAATGTTTTTGACAGTTTGCACTGTGCGCTCAGCTTGACCATTGGATCTGGGGAAATGGGGTGAGCTGGTGACGTGTTCTATGCCCCACTCTTCAACGAAGTCTTCAAATTGCCTCAAAGTGTATGGTGTAGCTGGCTCTGGTTTTGCCTGGTTGTGGGAATCCCTCTGCATTCAGGTTTTCAGGAAACATTTGTCTGTAAATGCGGAGGGGAATAGTGTTGCCCTGTGCTCCAGTATCTACCTTGATTTTCAGTGTTGCTGGTTTGTTCTCCCATATCTTCAGCTGAAGGTTGACAAAAATTTCTGTTCTGTTTTTTGCTGTTTTTTCAATGGAAGAAAAATGTATTTGATCCATTTCCTTCAGTAGATCGTCCTCACTATCTTCTTCCTCATGGCGTGTTTTAATTTCATGATGTCGCTGATTGAAGCGTTTTTTATATGGAAACTTTGGGTTGCTCCTGTTTTGTGATGGTCTGGTGGATTGGCTTTCACCTTTAGCTGAAGGGAACACTTTTCCCAGTGGTTCAGTTTGCCGCATGCTCTACATGTAGATCTGTAAGCTGGGCACTCCCTTACTGTTCCACAGTTTCCACATGTGGATGCTTTTGTTTTAATGTAGTCCACATTGTTGCTTGATGATGACATTGGATGAAGATGAGTTATTTTCTCCATGTGGATGACGCTTGCTTCATGTGTGCGGCAAATTTCTGTAGCATTCTTAAGCGTCAAAGTGTTGTCCTTTGATAGGAGCTTGCGTTGTACTTCTGGATATTTGATTCCAGCGATGATTTGGTCAATGACATGCTCATCATTAGCTTGCTTGTCTCGGAGTTTGCATTTTTGTGTTTTCAAACGGTATCTGGTGATGAAATCGTCGACAGATTCATCAGACTGCTGTGAAAACTGTTGTAACTCCAGTCGATGAATCCTGAAGTTGTCCTGAATATCTCCATCTTCAAGTTTGTCCCAGATGTTTTGGGGATCACGTATTTCTTGTTCTGTCAACTCCCAAGTGTTTGACAGCTTCAGTCCTTCATTACCCATCCATAGCAGGATGAAAGAGTGTTGGCTAGCGACTGCTGTGTTTGTTGCAGCAAACCAGTATTTGCATAGTTGTTTAAACTCTGCAACGGCTTCTGGACGATCAGGATTCGACCAGTCAAGCATTGGATTTGGTAGCGCATGTGCCATGCTGACACGGGACGTCAGGGGTTGAATCTAACCCTAAGTCGGTTCTATACATGTGTTTCACAGTCTATTCTAGACTTCTGTTTCAGCAATTCTTGCTTTATAAATGTTCATTGTTAAGGCTGTAGGTCTCTTATCTCGATGCTGCCACCATGAAAAGATATATGTCGAATATTATGACTCACCAGTATTTGGGATTCATGTTGTCGGCTCAACCGTTAGATCCAGAACAAGGGACGTCACCCTTGCTGATTGTTGTTGAGGCTTCCATGGAGATATGATAATATCCGTGGCAAGTCCAATGGGTGATGATATTATTACAGAGGCGGAGAGAGAGAGAGAGAGAGAGAGAGAGAGAGAGAGAGAGAGAGAGAGAGAGAGAGAGAGAGAGAGAGAGAGAGAGAGAGAGAGAGAGAGAGAGAGAGAGAGAAAGACTGACTTTATCATGGCCAGTTTTTGCCATCACCGCCAACGAGTTCCCAGCTCACTTTCTCACTGTTTTTGTGAGTTGATGGAGAGAGAGAGAGGAGAGAGAGAGAGAGAGAGAGAGAGAGAGAGAGAGAGAGAGAGAGAGAGAGAGAGAGAGAGAGACTCAGAGAGAAACGAGAGAAAGAGAGAGAGACAGAGATAAGAGAGAGAGAGAGACTTTAAAGATGGCTTTATCAGTTTTTGCCATCACCGCCAACGAGTTCCCAGCTCACTTTCTCACTGTTTTGTGAGTTGATGGAGAGATTAGCACATTGTAGATTTGGGAGGGAATATCAATGTTAGCATTTACCACACACACATGTGCGCGCGCACGTACACACACACACAGAGGCGCGCCCGCGCGCACACACAGACACGCACATGCACACACACAGAGAGAGAGAGAAGAGAGAGAGAGGAGAGAGAGAGAGAGAGAGAAGGAGAGAGAGAGAGAGAGAAGAGAGAGAGAGAGAGAGAGAGAGAGAGAACTGCAGAAAGAAACATGTGTACAATGACTGACTTTGTTTCTCTAATGTTACCAGTAGAGTGGCACAGAGGTTAACGCGTTCGCCTCGTGTCAAGTAAACCCGTGTTCGAACCTGGGTACAGGGGATTTCCCCTATCACTTTGCACTAGGCATTAGGTTTGAACGTGGAGTCTTTCGCGTGAGACGATAAACCGAGGGTCCCGTGTGCCCATGCACTTAGCACACGTTAATCCCAGTGGCAACGAAAAAGTTGTTATTTAATTGGTCAAAATTTACCTCCCCCACCTTTTCTTCCTTATCAGTCACAAAAATTGCATGCCAAAAGAAATTGGATGGCGCGCCTCTGGCTGCGACGTTCTCTCCGGGTGGGAGCAACCTGAATTTCACAGAGACGCCTCTGTGACTATACAGTCCCTAATACTAACTTTATTTTGAAGGATTACTGCCAGTCTCGAGGCTTCCTCCATCGCCCAGACATAGGCAAACCAAGAATACCGAAACTGCCTCGAAAGAACCTATGGTTACTGATGCGACTCAGAACCAACTGCCATACGGGTGCTCACCTTGGCAAAACATGTGAGTGTGGAGCTGACACCTCAGTAGACCACCTCCTGACTGAGTGTCCAGCACTGGCTGACACCACGGCACCCCTCTGGGTGTACAGGCACACCCATGGCCTCAAAGCTTACGACTTTCTTACGCCAATGAAATGGGATCGAGCCAATGAAAGTCCTGACCGATAGCCTAATCTCAAGTGGTCTTGGCGCCTGGTTCTAGCAGCCACCCACTTCGATAAATCGATCAGGGTTAAGCCCTACGCCGAAAAAGACTAAGGGTATCCCAGTGTACTCTCGTAGGCCAAGGTAACCCAAAGACTTAACACCTGTCCTCTGGCCTGGGTGGCCGGGGGATTGCCCAGCAAGGGTGTTCTACCCGAACTGGGTGCCCCATTGGATCACGTGGATCCATATCAATACCAGGGGGGTGGTTCCGAAAAGCGAAACCTTAGGATTATGAAGATGTGCCAATCAAGCAATGACTAGGAGAAGGCCAAGCCAGCTGGAAAGCCATCCAAACCTATGACAAAACGCGAAACAGTCTCTTAGCTCACGGGCCTAACGAAAGTAGTACGCTGCACTGAATCCGCCAAAAAAACTGACATCCTTTGCGAGAAGACAGCTCAGTCTTCAAGGAGAACGTCCATAAGGATCTGCAATCAATTGGACAATAATCTCACCCTCTCCACCTAAGAAAAAGGATTGTTTGTTCTGACATTTTCTCTGGCGGGGAAGGGTCAACATTAAAGCTGCTTTCTATTTTAAGCTTGCGGTGTGTGTGGGTTTTTTTTACAAACAATTATTGATGCTTATTTTGAGTGAAGGCTTTGTTTTCGTTGAAACAACATTGGTGCGGCGTCGATTTCCCTAATACTAGTAAGCCTACCGCATCACTTTCATTCCTTACTGTGATTTTCAGGGTATCCTGGAAACATTTGCAGGCCTGGGGATGATGGCTGGTCCTCCTATTGGCGGCTTTTTGTACCAGGTAAGTGCGGCTATCCTTTGTTTGAGTAGTAATTATGTGACCCAGCACCACGAAGGGGACATTAGCATTTGTCCAACTTAGCATTTGTTTCCAAAATAATCGGGAACATTGTCCTTGCACAATTGTGTAACCATCTGTCAGCAAACAATTTGTTCAACCCCCTCCAGTCTGCCTATCGACCTGCTCACAGCATTGAAACGGCTCTGACTAAAGTTCTTAGCGATCTCTTCTTAGCTCTTGACAATGGAAAAGTGTCAGTCTTGACTCTCCTAGATCTGTCGGCAGCATTTGATACAATAGATCACACCATTCTTCTCTCTCGGCTGGAACGTGTTTTGGGAATCCATTCTACAGCTCTATGGTGGTTCTCCTCATATCTAACAAATCGCTTTCAGACTGTCTTGATTAACAACTGCAGTTCAGATCCGAAGTTAATTTCTTGTGGTGTACCTCAGGGATCTGTATTGGGGCCAGTTCTCTTTGTCTTGTACACTGCTCCTCTCTCTGATGTTTTTGCTAGTCACTCTGTTATTGACCATTCATTTGCTGATGATACCCAGCTTCAAAAATCGGCAGAACCTACCCAAAATGACAGCGCTATTCCGTCTATGGATTATTTCATTCATGATGTCAAATCCTGGATGACATGCAACAAATTAAAACTTAATGATGACAAGACGGAAGCTCTGATTGTTTCCTCTCAGCGTATGTCTGCAACTATCTCTCTTCCAGAAACTCTTACAGTTGGCAATGCTTGTGTTCAGTTTTCTAAGTCAGCAAAGAATCTCGGAGTTATTTCTGCCTTTATTCTTTCCTGCATTGACTATTGCAACTCTCTTCTCTGTGGCTGTCCTCAGTATCTCCTGCAACGTGTTCAAAAACTGCAAAACAGTGCAGCACGCCTCACTCTCAAGATTCCACGCTCTGATCATATAACACCTCATCTTCGTAACTTGCACTGGCTTCCAGTAGAGGCTAGAATCAAGTATAAAATAGCTTGCCTTTGTTTCGGTGTAATGCCCAGCAGTTTTCTCAGGCATTTTGTTTCAAAAGCTTGAATTCTTCTCTCGGAGTCAGCCAGCAGAGTCCATGTTTCACACCCATAGAGAAAGATGGTGATTACGAGTGACTGGTAGAGTCTGTGCTTTGTAGTAAAGCTGATGTTGCTTTTCCAAATTCTTCTCAGTCTAGCCATAGCTGCTGTAGCTTGTGTAATCCGCTGATGGATTACTATTTAGCACCTCATATATGGAATTCCCTCCCAAAACATGTCCGCTCATCTGGCTCTATCTCCGCCTTTCGCCCTGCCCTTAAAACTCACTTGTTTCGGAAATATTATGATTGATTAGTGTTTGTGTGTGAGGTGGGGGTGGGGGGTCCGTTTCACTCATATCTGACTCGCTATGCATATCCGCCTTTGTCGCCGACCGGTTATGCCCTTAAAACTCACTTGTTTCGGACATAATTTATATGATTGATTAGTGTTTGTGTGTGAGGTCCGTTTCATTGCAGAAATCTTGTGACTAAATTTTGTTTTACAATTATTTTATATTTCGTAAGTTGTATGTATGTAGTAGAAGTGTCTACGTCGTGTAAGCTTTAAACGCTTGTAAATGAGGTAGAGGGGTATCTTTGTTCTTGCAAAATGTGTCTATTATAATTAGTCATGTAACTGGTATGTCGATGGCAGTATGGTTTTATTTGCAGTATTGTATCTAAGCTTGTTTGAGAAGGTGAATGTGGTCTCTGTTTCTTCTTAGAATTTTCATATTGTAACTATTTTACTCTTGTATAATTAATTGTGTGTGAGTGTGCGTGTGTGTGGTGTTTGTATATGTGTGCATGTGTGTGTGCATGCGTTCATATATGTGTGTGCGTGTGTGTGTGCCTGCGTGCATGCATGCGTGCATGCGTGCATGCGTGCATGCGTGTGTATGTGTGTGTGTAGTGTGGGTGTAAGTAGTGAGAGAGAGAGAGAGAGACGAAGATGAGGTGTTATATGATCAGAGTGTGGAATCGTGAGAGTGAGGTGTGCTGCACTGTTCTGCAGGTTTTTTAAACTCGTCGCAGGAGATACTGAGGACAGCCACAGAGAAGGGAGTTGCAATAGTCAATGCGGGAAAGAATAAAGGCAGAAGAGGGAGATGAGTCCCTCCCTCTCTCGCTCTCTCACTACCCCCAACTAAGAATATCACGTGCTTAGCCCCTACTGGTTTGATTGCCCCCTGGCGGTCAAATCAGCGTCCTAAGCTGCTCATTGGAATGCCTTGACTCTCACGAGGCCAAGCGCTCAGAAGTAGAAAGTTTGAGAGGCATGTGCCCCTTAAGATTTGTTGAAGATTCTGCTTGTGTGTATCAACATTTCTGCATGGCAGTGTTAATGATGATGATGGTGATGATGAAGATGGCGATGATGATTATTATGGTGACCATGTGTGTGTGTGTGTGTGTGTGTCCGTGTGCGTGTGCGTGCGTGCGTGCGTGTGCGTCTGTGACAGTGTGCGTGTGTGTGTAAGAGTGTGCATGTGTGAGAGAGCATATGTGAGTACGTGTACACGTACATATTTGGTCTTTGTCCGTATGTCTGCTACCTCCTATGTGTGTGCCTGAGTGTGCATACTTGTATGGTCACTAGAATGGAAAGAAGCTTCACATTAAAATGCCATGCTTTTGTCCAGCGTCTCCAGTTCCCTTCGCATAGCTCCTCTACTACTTCTCCCCGTTCTCTTGATATTTCCTTTGATTCGTATTTGACTGTGTGTTGTTGTTTTTTGTGCATAGCTCCTCTACTACTTCTCCCCGTTCTCTTGATGTTTCCTTTGATTCGTATTTGACTGTGTGTTGTTGTTTTTTGTGCATAGCTCCTCTACTACTTCTCCCCGTTCTCTTGATGTTTCCTTTGATTCGTATTTGACTGTGTGTTGTTGTTTTTTGTGCATAGCTCCTCTACTACTTCTCCCCGTTCTCTTGATGTTTCTTTGATTCGTATTTGACTGTGTGTTGTTTTGTTTTTTTGTGCATAGCTCCTCTACTACTTCTCCCCGTTCTCTTGATGTTTCCTTTGATTCGTAGTTGACTGTGTGTTGTTGTTTTTTGTGCATAGCTCCTCTACTACTTCTCCCCGTTCTCTTGATGTTTCCTTTGATTCGTATTTGACTGTGTGTTGTTTTGTTTTTTTGTGCATAGCTCCTCTACTACTTCTCCCCGTTCTCTTGATATTTCTTTGATTCGTATTTGACTGTGTGTTGTTGTTTTTTGTGTGCATAGCTCCTCTACTACTTCTCCCCGTTCTCTTGATATTTCTTTGATTCGTATTTGACTGTGTGTTGTTGTTTTTTGTGTGCATAGCTCCTCTACTACTTCTCCCCGTTCTCTTGATGTTTCCTTTTATTCGTATTTGACTGTGTGTTGTTGTTTTTTGTGCATAGCTCCTCTACTACTTCTCCCCGTTCTCTTGATGTTTCCTTTGATTCGTATTTGACTGTGTGTTGTTGTTTTTTGTGCATAGCTCCTCTACTACTTCTCCCCGTTCTCTTGATGTTTCCTTTGATTCGTAGTTGACTGTGTGTTGTTGTTTTTTGTGCATAGCTCCTCTACTACTTCTCCCCGTTCTCTTGATGTTTCCTTTGATTCGTATTTGACTGTGTGTTGTTGTTTTTTGTGCATAGCTCCTCTACTACTTCTCCCCGTTCTCTTGATATTTCCTTTGATTCGTATTTGACTGTGTGTTGTTGTTTTTTGTGTGCATAGCTCCTCTACTACTTCTCCCCGTTCTCTTGATATTTCCTTTGATTCGTATTTGACTGTGTGTTGTTGTTTTTTGTGTGCATAGCTCCTCTACTACTTCTCCCCGTTCTCTTGATATTTCTTTGATTCGTATTTGACTGTGTGTTGTTGTTTTGTGTGCATAGCTCCTCTACTACTTCTCCCCGTTCTCTTGATATTTCTTTGATTCGTATTTGACTGTGTGTTGTTTTGTTTTTTTGTGCATAGCTCCTCTACTACTTCTCCCCGTTCTCTTGATGTTTCCTTTGATTCGTATTTGACTGTGTGCTGTTGTCTTCAGTACGGGGGCTATGGTACTCCCTTTTACGTGATGGGGGTCCTGTTGCTTCTGTGCGCTGTCCTGGTCATGCTGCTGCTTCCTTTCCAGCAAGGTAAAGTGATGATACCGCATGCATGTGTGTTCATCGTGTTAAAAGAAACTATGCATGCTTATCCTTAGACGTGTATGTATCCACATATAATGTGTATCTTTTAGTGTGTATTATGTGTAACTTTTGCTCCTATTCATGCATGCTGAATGTCGATGTCTTTGTTATTCTGGCACCTGAACAAAATTTCTCCTTGGGAGATAATAAAGTGAATTTGATTTGATTTGATTTGATTTCATTCATGCTAAATAACCCAGATGCAGCGAATGGGTTGTCAGCAATGAACCCATTTACACCCACCAACCCCACCCCCAACGTCCACCTACCCTTGTTTATGAAAACACATTCCTCGTGGGAAATGGGGAAGGAGAACTGAATTCTTATTATATATAAAAAGAAGAAAGAACAAGGGGCAGCGCCTTCAAGGCTGACTCGAACAGACACATGTGGGACAACAACAAACAAAGATTGAGGGGGGTATCTAAAGTACAAGATTGCCAATACAAAAAAAATTAGAAGTACAAATGAAACTATCGTTCATGGATACAACTAAAAAATACATTAAAAAAAAAGTGCCCATGCCGAGAATCGGACCCGGAACCATTGGCATGAGAGACAGAAGCTCTACGCAATGAGCTATCGAGGCTTTCACTGTGGAATACTTTCTTAACTCATGTTGCCTGTTGAATACTCTCTAACCCACTAATCTAAAATGTTATCTGTTTGTTATCTTGCTTTACAGTGTTGCTTAAGTATTTAATTATTCAAATCATTAATTGTTTGAAAGCTTGCATCTAAACATCTGTATGTGTGCAAAGTTTGAACAATGTGCGCCTTCCATTTTCCAGAGAAAAATGCCAACGTTAAAGTTTGGAGATTGGACCACGGACGCAACACGCACACACACACTCACACACAGCACACACACACACACGCGCGCGCGCACACGCACACACGCACGCGCGCGTGCGTAGCGTCACACACACACACACACACACACACAACACACGAAACAACTATCATAATGTAGACTCACTGCGTGGTTAAATTCTGAATCTGAATTTTTTTTTTTTTTCTGTTGTAAATTTGGGGGGTGCGCCTTATAAAGCTTAAATCGCAATTGCAATCTCTACTAGTATAGCTTAAAACTCTACCAGATTTTAATCTCTACGCTGGCGTACATATACAGACAAGCCCCCGCCTAACCGAGGGTCCTTCCTGAGTTTGCTGGCCAGTCCTCTGGTGTTGGTCACCAGTCTGATTATCGCCATTGGTGCTTTTGCGCTGGAGTTTCTGGAACCCACTCTGGCACCGTATGTGCAACAGGTAGCATCGTTATTGCAGTCCCTGTCAGTGTCCGTGTTGTCACTCGTCGTTTGTCATTGCCATCATCATCATCACTCATCATCATCATCATCATCATCATCGTCATCATCATCATCATCATCATCGTCGTCGTCATTCATCAATATCCTATTCCTCCTCGTTCCTCCTCCTCCTCATCATCACTAGAGGATCCTTTGCCTTGGGCTTTTCGTAGTACCAGTTCTATAAGAACGGTGTGTGTGTGTGTGTGTGCATGTGTGTGTGTGTGTACGTGTGTCTCCGAATTGGGTTCCATGTTTTAGCGCCTAAACCACTGCAACAATCTGAATACAACTTGGCAGAATTGTTCCTTAGGGTACCTAGATGCTGCACGTGACATTTTGAAGGAGCCAACAGCAGAGTGAGAGTGAGAGCTGAGGGGGCTCCGAAACCAAGTGCATATAATTTCAAAACTATTGGTGTTAGACCACTATGACCATATGTATTCGCAATCAGCATCATTGGGGGAATGTAGTAAAAGACAATGTGAAACGGCCCAAAGCACAGTGAGAATTAAGAGCCAGGCAGAGTCAAAACGCATGTGCAAACTACTTCGAACATGCACGCAGACGCACGCACTGGCACACACATGCGCGCAGGCGCAAATGCATACACACGCATGTGCGCATTCGCATGTACCACATGTGTAAATGCATGCATACACGCACGTGCGTGCACACACATGCGCACAAATACACGCATCATACACACACACTCTCTCTCTTTCGCTCTCTCTCTTTCTTTCACTCTCTCCCTAGGGCTGGGTGGAAAAAAGCATGAAATTTGCTTATCTCACTGGTTAAATAAAATTTCATTTCATTTCATCTCTGTCTGTCTCTGTCTCTCTCTCTCTCTCTCTCTCTCTCCTCTCTCTCTCACTCTCTCTCTCTCTCGCTCTCTCTCTCTCGCTCTCTCTCTCTATTGACTTTTCTCCCCATGTATTTGCATGTTTGCTGATTTTATTTCTTCCTGTTTATTAGGATTGTACCCTGTAGGGAGAAAACCATTGCATTTGTAAAAAAATCTTCTTTTTTTCTTTTTGTTCCCCTTTGTTTTGGTCCGATTTGGCTGACATTTTCAGAAAAGTTGCAGGACCTTATGGGTATGTGAAATTTGAAATATTGAAATGATTTCGCCGAAGTTTCGGCAAAATATGACCGAAAAACCGCGAAATCGGCGAAATTTCAATCTTGAATATCTCAAAAACGGCTGCACGGATTTCGTTCTTATTTTCAGAATTTACTACAAAGTAGGTTTCCAACACTTCCTGTATAAAACCGAACCGGAAGTACGAACCGGAAGTGCCCCAGCTATGGCCAGGCAGCTTTTACTTGGTTCACGGAATAGCCCAAACCGGAAGTGACGTCACAAAACTAACTATTGGATTTTGTAGCCCTTATTCTGGCCCAGGTCTGAAAGGAGTTTGTTGACGATATGTTAGATAGTTTGGAAGTTACTTGGTTGTGTCACTTCACAACAAATTCCATTCGATTTCGCTGAAATTCGCCGGAATATTGAAGGACACTATTCTAATGCTAGATCTCCAATATTTAAGCGAGTGGCCAAAATTTGGCCGAAATATGGCCAAGAATGGCAAATTTTGGCAAACCTTTAATCTTCAATATTACTTGAAAACGGCTACACGGGATACTTTCATTTTTTTCAGTGTTTACTAAAGAGTAACATTGCAATACTTTCGTTATAAATTCGAACCGGAAGTGCCAACCGGAAGTGGGGACAAAAATTGCCAAATATGGCAACATTTTAATATTGAACTTGCAAATGTTTGTTTAACCCTTTCGCAGCCAGCCATTTTTCAGCCAACAAATGCCATTTAACATAACTGGGTAGAGAAGAAAAAGTATCTGCAATACTTAGAATTCTTCTGTGACATGATAGGGAAGACGGGGTAAAAAGCGCATGGGCGGGTAAGAAGCCCACCCCAATTATCTCATGAAATGAAGCAAATTTCAGTCTCATTTTGCCCATGAGACGAGCGTTAATGTCTAGCACTTCGTCTCATGGGCAAATTTGACTGAAATTTTCTTTATTTCATGAAATAATTGGGGTGGGCTTCTTACCCGCCCATGCGCTTTTTACCCCGTCTTCCCCTATATAACATTAGGCCTGTCCTTGCATCCCTAAATTAAGAAAATAGGGTCGTCGGATTACAGGCCCTGATTTGATGCATTTTTAGTGGCATGGGTGTTTAAACCATTGTGGTGCATAAAATGCGACATTGGCGGTGAAAGGGTTAAGGGGATATTCCTGTCATGTTTGCTCTCAAAGGCAAAAATAAGTCCTCTAGTTAGGAGTCTACCCTACCATTGCATTTGTAAGATGGTTTTTTTACTTTCGTTTTCTTCTTTTTATTCCCCTATTTTTTGTTCGCTTTAGCTGACATTTTCAGTACAGTTGCGGGATACTAAGGGATTGCCACATTGGCAATATTAAATGATTTCGCCGAAAAGTCGGCACAATATGGCCGAAAAACCGCAAAATCGGCAAAATTTCAATCTTCAATAACTCAAAAACGGCTGAACGGATTTCATTCATATTTTCAGAATTTGCTTAAAGAGCCTTTCACCGCCAAAGTCGCATTTTAGCACCACAGTGATTTAACACCTATGTCACTAAAATGCATCAAATTGGGGTCTATTATCCAAAGACCCTATTGTCTTAGTTTTGGGAAGTAAGGATAGACCTTATTTCATATAATTATGCCACAGAAGAATCCCCACTACTGCACATGGATTTTGTTCTCTACCCAGGTAAATTTAATGGAAATTTTTGGCTGAAATATGGCTGGCGGTGAAAGGGTTAAAAGTACATTTGCAACATGTCCGTTATATTACCGAACCGGAAGAACGAACCGGAAGTGCCCCAGCTATGGTCAGGCAGCTTTCATTTGGTTCCCTTTGACATGGGCAGATGGCCCGGTTCATTAAAACGTTTTTCTTGTCTTGTTCTCTACTCGTCTTGCTCTCTCTCTCTCTCTATCTCTCTCTCTCTCTCTCTCTCTCTCTCTCTCTCTCTCTCATGTTCGTATCTTGATTACTTTTTTTTTTATCAGTTTCATCTCAGTACTGGTATGGTGGGCCTGGTGTTTCTGGTGGGACCCGGTCTGTACGCCATCACTGCTCCTCTCTGGGGCTACCTCAGCGACACCAAGGTCAGATGTTAACTTTATCTCATTAAAACAACGGTGAACGTTACTACGGTGAACATTCACAGGATCTTGCTTGAGACAAAGAAGCTTAGAACGCCCAGTCAACGACTCCGAGATGCTAAATTGTATGAGGGCTGCAGTTTGTAAATGTCCTAGGAAAGACATAATGTGACCTAGCACCACCACAAAAGGGACATGAAGTCGCTGGGCTAATTTCTCACAACCGCCTTGGAAAGTCAAAAATCTCATTTTTTGTTGTTGTCAATTTTTAGTTATTTTGAGTGTGTGTGGTGGTGTGTGTGTGTGTGTGTGTGTGTGTGTGTGTGTGTGTGTGGTGTGTTGTGCGTGTGTGTGCGTGTGTGTGTGTGTTTTTGTTGTGTGTGCGTGTGCGTGCGTGTTGTGCGTGTGTAGTGTGTGTGAGTGTCTGTCTGCGTCCGTAAGTTGTGTGTGAGGGTTTTTGTGTATGTGTGTTGGTGTATGTGTGGTCAGGTTCCGTGCAGCTCGGTTGCTGTAGCTTACTGAATGGCAGGATGAAGGTGTGAGTCACGTGTCGATAAATACTATATGTGTGTGTACCCTAGGTGTGTGTGTGTGTTGTGTGTGTGTGTGTGTTGTGTGTGTCTGTAGCTAGAGAGAGAGAGAAGAGAGAGCGAAGGACAGACAGTTGAGTGAGAGAGAGAGAGAGAGAGTTGGCTTGCATAATATGCGTTTTTGCGTGGTTGGTGTCATTATTGAATGCTGTTTTTGTTGTCTACTTGTTGATGAATAATTGATTGTAAAGCGCTTTGATCTCATCTGAGGTAAAGCGCTATATAAAAATGTAATATTATTAGTAGTGTTTTGAGTTATTGGTATTTTCGTGTGCTCTAACATCTTATCTTTCATATTTATAAAGGCCAATCTGTAATATTGTCTCGTAAATGGTCTTATGAGTGCTTTAAAATGAATAGGTCAATGCACTTTCTTCAGCTAGGTTAGACTTTAGACTGTGTGTTCCCTCAATGGCCGGCGCTCACTCTATTAACTTTAAATGCTCACAACTGTGGAACAGAAAAAGATACAATAGTGATTCTTGTATCATTAGAACGAGAATTGTCTGCATAGTTTTCAACTGTATAATTTTCTCATAATGGTCAGTTTGACACTTAATGCATGTCCCTTTCGTGGTGCTAGGTCACAAAATAGTCCAAGTCATCACCATGCAGTGCATGAATCAGCCCCCCCCTCCCCCCCTGTGCTGGTAGCCCCTGGACCCCAAATAGTTTCTGGTTTTCAAGCATTTTGCAAGAGCCCGCGTGTACCGTAATCGTAGGAATTGTTCTGAAATAAATTAAGGGGAGTAACTTCATGAAGTGTGGGAGTGATCTAGCCTAAATCAATCAGTCAAACAGGGGAAGTTACTATAACTTCAGGTAGATCCCCAGCCCTCGCTTCGTGTGTTTGAGGGACACACAGCATGTAGAACGCAGTGCGTCATTCTAAATTTGATGTAATTTGTATTTTTATGTCACAGTTTGCAAGTTCTATCAGTTTGTAGCTACTGGCCACCCCTTATTTTTCAATAAAAAAAATGTTTGCAAGTTGTTTGACTCGCATCCTGCGGTTTCAAGCTGTGTTGCCATTGTTGCATTATCGCTGTAGTATTTGACCGAGTAATGGATGTAAGCAACTCTAATTTTAAACGAAGTGCCCTCCCCTAGGGTTTTTTTCTTCCGAAAACCGTCTATTTTCGGACTATAGGGCGATGTTGTTTCTCCAATTTCAACCTGTGCGTCTAATACAATGGCTCCCTAGTTGTGGACAAACAACATGAGAAGAGGGAAGCGAAGATTGCCAAGCACGGTGCTCTAGACATCGAAAAGTGTTCACGAATCATTGATACTGTAGATATTCACTCACTTTAGAATCCCTATTGTTATCTGAGGTATTACTATCCAACAGATGCCATAACCTTTCATCGGACAAAACAAAAATATGTGTTGTAAACTAATAAATGCTATAATTCTACGAGGATTTTCAGCAGAAGAGAAAAGTTCACGCAGTATTATATAAGTTAGTAGTATTGTAGTAGTAGTAGTAGTAGTAGTAGAAACAGTAGTAGTAGTATTAGTAGTAGTGTAGTAGGTAGTAGTAGTAGTAGTTAGTAGGACTGGTTTTCAATAGCCTAAGCCTCACGGCTTATTAAAACGTCCCGTTCAAGTTCAAATTCAAATATATATTTTCTGTCGGGGTCTGAATGCATAATTTAGGCATCAATCATGAAAATAAAATAAAATAATTCTTTAAGTTTGGGAACCGCATCCAAAAGATTCTTGAACATGTTAGTGTTAGTAGCACATTTTTATGTTAGTAGTTAGCTGATTCCAAAATGGAGCTACTCTCTGTGGAAAAAGAAAATCTCCTTTTGTTAGTACGACTATGTTGCATGTAGATTTGAGCCTCCGAATTTCTAGTAATGTTAATCTTTGAAGTGGAAAAAAAAGTGTCTCAACATTAATGTCGTCAATACCGATAAATATTTTTGTAAGTTTGAATAAGATATCCCTTTAACCTTCTGCCTTTTAAAGAATGAAGATTTAAGTATTGTAATCTTTCAGAATAGGTCGCATTTTCACATTTAAAAAAAAAGTTTGGTTGCACGACGAAGTGACTGACTGGACAGACTGACTTAGACTGCGAACTAGTTAACTCACACTTGGATAATGATTCAGCACAGCCGTCTGCACACACTCGCTGATGCACATGCAGTCACACAACCAAGACACAAGGCCTTACTTGTTGTGTGTGTGTGTGAGTAGTATGTAGTCTATATCGCGTCCCGCGTTGACCTTGGCACGTGCTCAAGGTCGTATGGAAATGAGATCATGGTTAAAGGTGACTGACACGAAAAAGTCATAGAGACCCTGCAAGGTTATGAACCTGTCCCTAGATTGTTTTCCCTTTGGTGATAAGTGATACGTAAGCGGTGCTAATTGACCTTTGCAGGAAGGGAGGTTGTTTTTTATTTATTTGTGGAACACCCGGGGTTGTATTACCACTTTAAAATATCGATAAACAAATGTAGATGTAGAAAGATGAGGCGGGTGACATTTTACCACCACCTGTAGTAAAGAAATGTTTAGTATATTATAGGGGAAGACTTGGAAGGGAAGACAGACAGACGGAAAGCAAGATGAAAACAATACTTATTACATGCATACAAACACTGACACATGCATGTGTACACAGTCTTTCACATAGGCACACACATTCTATCAAGAGAGAAGAGACCGAACGTAGTTTCTTTGGTGAGGAGTGTGCGCAAATAGTCCTCAAACTGCAGCGCGTTTTGTTTGTGCGACAATCCTTTACTGGACAGTTTCGTTTTACTTTTCCGAGGTGACAACGTAGGATTTACTACATAGCGCTACCATTTTATCTCCTTCAAACTCGAGCTTGAATTTTCCGGACGTCTTTTTGTCAAACTGATAGAATCGTTGACAGCATGCTCTGCCCCCGCCATCATCATCCAGGTGACGGTGTTCTGGGCAAGTGGGGTCTGGAAGCCAGTTATACACGTTTTGTTGGAACTTTTTTTAAAGTTCTGGTTTGACGAGTTCTTTGATATTTTTAGAACTGAACTCGAGGTAGAAACTGTCCATGTCACTTTTTATGAGAGACAAATCTTCCCTTGAAAAATATTGATCCCAAAAGTCAAAGTACCTTGATTCTACCTCGATTTCTGTTCCAAAAATATTTTTAAAAAACCTCGTTAAACCAGAACTGAAAAAAGAGTTCCAACAAGACGTGTATAACTGGCTTCCAGCCCCCACTTGCCCAGAACATCGTCACCTGGATGATGATGGCGGGGGCAGAGCGTGCTGCCAACGATTCTATCAGTTTAACAAAAAGAAGCCTGGACAGAAAAGGGGAAAAATTCAAGAGGTCCAGGTGATAACATTGTTCTGTTTCATTAAATTTGGGACAAAGCATTTTGCACCATTTCATGAAAGAGGCAATTTTTTTCCTCAAACAGATTGGTCGTAGCATATCGACCCAAGCTACAAATACCACTACAATTCGGACTAGAATATACAGGCACTAATCACTTCAATACACAACAACCCCTTGGTGAGGTAAAGAGCCAGCCACTCGTCCACTAAAATCGTACGACTGTGCTACACGATTCGATCACGGATCTCGTGCACCAATACATTTTGTTCTTGGATACCACGTAGATCGAATCGCATGGTACAGTCGTACGATTGTTAGTGGACGTGTGGCTGGCCCTTAAACTTCTGCCACTACGGATACAGGCAGGATGACCACAACTCGCTCAAGCAACTAGACAACGCACAATTTTTGCGTGCGTCATACGTCACAACAGTTCAATCAAACTAGAGACGGAAGGAAGGCGCGACGCAAATGGACTTTGCCTTCTGATTTCGAGAAAGGGAGCATTGTTACTTACACACGTTTTTGACCGCACACGAAAATGGCACTCAGCAAGGTCACCAGAAAGACCGCTTTTTTCAAAGGATCGGGAACCCTCTCCTTTGGTCAGATGGTTTCCTTCGAAATTAAACCGTCCGAAAACGGCAGATTCCGCTTATGGAGCCCGATAGAGCGACGCCGTGTCCGAGAGAGGTGGCTAGATAGTAGTTCGCGCACACTTCGAGCGTGTGGTGGGTGGTAGGTCACCTCATTGTGTTGAAAGCGTTTTCTTTTTTTTTGTAGCTTCGACGAGTACAAAACAGAGGCAGATACAGGTCCGTGGTAAGATCCGAGCGAGACACTCACTCACTTTAGATAAACGTTATAAATCGAAAATTTAAATCAAATAAAAATTTAAACGGCTTGTAATGCCAAAATTTCGTGACAAATGTATGTAGCAGCCATGAGAAAAAGAGATGGCCCACGCCTCTCATACCTTTGGTTCAAAGAACTTTGACTTCGAGCAACTCCGCCACGGAGGCATTCGCCGGAGTTTGGAGACCGGGTTTGATTTCTAGAAAAACCAAAGCAAAGGGAGTGTTGCAGTCTCTGTAAAGGGTGATTTCCTGGGTGACCTCGACGTGTATCTTGCAAAAAACTAATCCGTCAGGGTCCACCTTTAAAAAATGGCCAGAATCGGCAGACAAAAACCAAGCGCATAATGGTCCGAAAAATACGGTTGATGGTCTTGTATGTTTTCAGGAAACTCTTTGGTCCGCTAGTCATGATTGGCAACGCTTGTGTGTGTGTGTAGTGTGTGTGTGGTAGTGTCTGAGTAAAAGTGTGTTTTGTGTGTGAGTGGGGTGTGTGTTTGTAGTGTGGTGTGTGTGGTGTGTGTAGGTCTGTGTATGTGTGTATAGTGTTTGTTTGTGTATGTGTGTGTGTGTGTGTGTGTGTGTGTCTGTGGTGTGGTGGTGTGTGTGGTGTGTGTGTGTGTGTGGTGTCTGTGTATGTGTGTGTGTGTGTTTTGTTTCAGTCAGCTGTGGCTGGTGGATTGTGACCAGAGCTTAATATCCTTTTATCTGAAGCTCGAGTCAGAGATAAAACAGCAATGAAAAAAAAAGTAGTTTCTATAGGAGTGAGCATGAAGGTTTGCTCTCAGTTTTTGTTTTCAGTCCAGGCTGCGATTGTTGACAAGTGTTAATATGCTCTTCTTACTAAAAGTTCCAGTTAAGAGTTAACTCATTCAAGTCGTCCACCCATATATTGTGCAGAATTTTTGCAAAGTTGTCAATTTGATGAATTTGCTTCAATGGAAGTAAATCTGTTGTGCAACCATACTTTGGTCACTTCCTAAACTCGTTTTGCTCCCTTAGAACACCTTTTTGCCTCTTACTTTGCGTTGTAGTGGGGGGTGGGGTGGAAACCAATGACTGTAGAGAGTTTTCATCAAAGTATATACTATCATTCAAAACAAAGGAAAAAAAACAACAAGTGGGATGGACTGTTGGTGTCAATTTAATTAGCAAATATTTCTGACTACTGTCTTGACGATGCCATCTCCTTCTGCCAGAAAGAGTCACAATTTAAATACAGTAAAATAAAGGATATATATATATGATAGAGATATATAAATATATAATATATATTAAATATATAAAAAGTCTGAGCTACCACTTCCCTACGTCTTAAAACTGAAAGTAAAAAAAAAAAACCTGAAACCTTCTTTCATTCTCTTTTCGTGGATGTTTGATTTAGTTGTGAGTAGGCTTGGATTGATTTGCGAGGTTTTTTTTTTTTAATAATTCAAAATCGCTTTCGATTTTCTGATTTATGAGGTCAAGTACCAATGAACGTATTCTGTTCTGCCCTTTGGAAGCCGAAGGTCTTGCGTCTTTGTCTCTTCTTTTTTTCTTCTTGCCCCAGTCACGCTCTGGGGCTGGTTGAGCGTTGACCAGATCTGAATATGTCTTCATTATCTGAAGCTCGAGTAAGAGTTAAGATAACAGTGAAAGTATGTCCGTATGAGTGAGGGCCATGAAGGCTTTGCTATTATTTTTGTTTTCAACCAGCTGTGGATGGTGATCTTCGCCTTAGCCCTGGCTGGAGTCGGGCAGGCTGTGCCTTGGTTGCTTCGTGTTAAGTGTCTCATGATGGGCAGGTAAGTCGTTTGTGCCTACAGTGGAATCCGCTAATCGGCCACTTTGGGGACCAGGAAAAAGATGACCGATTAAAGCGAATACTGGCCAGATAAAACGAACATCGAGATACTGTATGACGCAATATGCAAAGTCAAAAAGCAATGACCGTCAAAATTGAATGTTCAGTTCAAATTCAAATTCTTACCTTTTTGTACTGGGTGTGTGTGTGTTGTGTGGTGTGTGTGTGTGTGGTGTTTCATTAATCCACAATTGACAGTAAGCACGAGTAAAGACAATGATTGTGTTTCTTGAGGCTTTTAACGCCATGCAGGGTCTTTCAATTGGACAATCAGCTCACCTTCCAACTTCACACTCAACCATGTAAATGTCAAAAGCGTGTTTGTCAGTTGTCTGCCTCTGTTGTTCTCCCTCTCAAAAAGGGGTAAGAGGAAAAAAATTAAGAGAGAAAAAGTGGCAATAAAGCGAAATGAAGATTTCAGCCTTTGGCCGTAAAAAACGAACAAAATAACACAATGATTAAGACAAGAAAAAGTTCCGTTTAGAGGAAATTGGGCCGATTAAGGGCTTTGGCCCGATTATCGATGGCCCAATTAAACGGATTCCACTGTATTTAGTTATTCTATCACCTGGCTATAAG
>CM065706.1:24310567-24312766 GCA_017654935.2 Phymorhynchus buccinoides | reverse complement strand
GTTTGTGGGCTCAAGCCACAAACCTATAACTCCACTTTGTCGGTCCGGTCGTTGTCTGTCTGTCTGTCTGTCGGTCGGTCAAAATTGTCGCACAATTTTGACAAAATTGTCGCACTTCAAATCGAGGCTACACTTCAAATAGAGGCCGCTCTTTAAAATGATGTATTTTAAAAGCGTACAAAATAATAAAAACATACGTAATACAGACACTACAACAGACACGACGAGTATGCGGTGCTTCTTTCGATGAGTAAAGTAGGATACATAGTTTTAAATGTTTTCCAACAAGATATAAAAAGTTTACGAAATGGTGCAGAGATAACATTTGGTTTACAGATTAAAATTATTGAAAAAACAGGGGAGGCGACTCAGTGTATGTAAAGATTGGAGTGGTAAAAATAGACCGCGTGCACAAAACTATGCGATTTCGCGGCATGTTTTGTCATTTGAGTCTTGATCAGTAAGTTCTAATGGTTATTGAAAAGTGAAATGACATTTTTAGAACAATTGCAACCCAGTTTGGGTCTAAACAATCTTTTCGGGGGGGTTTCTCTCTCATTTTTGTGTGTGTGTTTTTGTCATTGCATAGATCAGTACCAGTAAGATCAGGTTATTGAAAGGTAGAACGGCATTTTAAAAAATACATTAGTTTTATTGATCACCATTTTTTTGCTTGTATTGTTTGTTTCTTTCTTTCCTTCCAGTTAACGAAAATCGGCTCCCGTTTCATGTTCCTAGCGGGGATGTTCACCTGTGGTGTCTGTGCCATCCTCTTTGGGTGAGTTTTTGTTTGGTATTTTAGCGAAAATGGAGTTTTACGTCCTCTTGGTCTGGAATCAGACACATATGGGACATTTGTAAATACAAATATGGTGGGAACAATACTGGAGGCAATGCCCGGAGGCAGTACGAAACCAGTAAAGTCCCGATTTTTTTTTTTAAATTAATACAGATAGCTGTAGCGGTGACCACGCCTCGGTTAAACCTCATCGGCTATGGTACCGCCACAAGTTAATAATTGTGTTTGGTATTTTATTCAGAAATGTCACATTTTCCTTGCCGTGAAACACAGAATAAAGATCCTGGTGTCTATTCTTTGCTGTATATCATATTTCCAGTTGACGAGCGAAGACTCGTCTATGTATGATAAGTTTGGTGTGGGTGTGTGTGTGTGTCACACACGGTGACCACACACACCGTCTCATTAAAACTGGGACCCTCTATCCCGCCTCTAGGACCTTCTATGATGTAAGTGAAGGAGTCCCTGGGACCCCTTGTTTTGCGGGACGATTGGAGCCCTGGTGTGTGGTGTTTTTTGGCATGTACAGTTTTCTCATGCATAGCCACATCTGATTTGTTTCCCCCCGTTGCTTTTGTCGTAGGTTCATTCACAGGCATCTTCCACACTGATGAGACCATACTAGGGATAGGGTTGACGGCTTTATTCATAAGAACTTGGATGAAAAAGCAAACTCACTCTACCTCTCTCTCTCTCTCTCTCTCTCTCTCACTCTGCACTGCAACATAAAACTCACAGGACAAATTATAAGTTTATCAAGCAAAACAAAGGAATATATTCAATTCAAAGACAAAGATTACCCATCATCCTTGCATTATAAATTCGCCATGAGCTTAGGATGAGCTCTACTGTGATGAATGGTACAAAAAGAAATCATTCTTCTTATCATCATCAAAATGTCATCAATCTTCTCAGTCACAAGAAGAAAAGCTATGCAAAAATAAAGGAACAGGATTATATAATGATCCCATAGTCAATAATTGAAATAATAACTTGAATTGTCAACTGACCAAGCAGAATATTTGCACACACTAGAAATAATTATGTTCCTTGCAGCTTTACAGGTATTTACATACAAAATGAAAAGAATCATTAGAACCTTCAAATTCAATGATAACTATACAAACATCTCAATACTACTATTAGTATTACTAACCACACTAATGAGGTGAGGGCTCCAAGAAGTCCCCTGGTTCACACACACACCAGACTTCTGCTACCTCTAGGCAAGCTAGCAATCAATCTGTACAAAATAATGCTAATGTCAACCACAAAAACTCAGAAAGAAAAGATTGCATGCCTTTAACAAAATAGTCAAAGCCATAGTTCCAACCTCTTATTGCCTAACAGTGAAACCAGGAAAAGATAACCTTCAGCAAACAGAATCAATACATTTAAAG
>CM065706.1:24298067-24305567 GCA_017654935.2 Phymorhynchus buccinoides | reverse complement strand
CAAAACAGACACATATCGGTGAACTTCAAAACAGACACATATCGTCGGTGAACTTCAAAACAGACGCATATCGTCGGTGAACTTCAAAACAGACACATATCGTCGGTGAACTTCAAAACAGACACATATCGTCGGTGAACTTCAAAACAGACACATATCGTCGGTGAACTTCAAAACAGACACATATCGGTGAACTTCAAAACAGACGCATATCGTCGGTGAACTTCAAAACAGACGCATATCGTCTGTGAACTTCAAAACAGACACATATCATCCGTGAAATTCAAAACAGACACATATCGTCGGTGAAATTCAAAACAGATGCATATCGGTGAACTTCAAAACAGACACATATCGGTGAACTTCAAAACAGACACATATCGTCGGTGAACTTCAAAACAGACGCATATCGTCGGTGAAATTCAAAACAGACACATATCATCGGTGAACTTCAAAACAGACACATATCGTCGGTGAAATTCAAAACAGACGCATATCGTCTGTGAAATTCAAAACAGACACATATCGTCGGTGAACTTCAAAACAGATGCATATGTCGGTGAAATTCAAAACAGACACATATCATCGGTGAAATTCAAAACAGACACATATCGGTGAACTTCAAAACAGACACATATCGTCGGTGAACTTCAAAACAGACACATATCATCGGTGAAATTCAAAACAGACACATATCGGTGAACTTCAAAACAGACACATATCGTCGGTGGACTTCAAAACAGACACATATCATCGGTGAAATTCAAAACAGACACATATCGGTGAACTTCAAAACAGACACATATCGTCGGTGAAATTCAAAACAGACGCATATCGTCGGTGAACTTCAAAACAGACACATATCGTGAACTTCAAAACAGATGCATATCGTCGGTGAAATTCAAAACAGACATATCGTCGGTGAAATTCAAAACAGACACATATCGTCGGTGAAATTCAAAACAGACGCATATCGTCGGTGAACTTCAAAACAGACACATATCGGTGAACTTCAAAACAGATGCATATCGTCGGTGAAATTCAAAACAGATGCATATCGTCGGTGAACTTCAAAACAGACACATATCATCGGTGAAATTCAAAACAGACACATATCGGTGAACTTCAAAACAGACACATATCGTCGGTGAACTTCAAAACAGACACATATCATCGGTGAAATTCAAAACAGACACATATCGGTTAACTTCAAAACAGACACATATCGTCGGTGAAATTCAAAACAGACGCATATCGTCGGTGAACTTCAAAACAGACACATATCGTGAACTTCAAAACAGATGCATATCGTCGGTGAAATTCAAGACAGACATATCGTCGGTGAAATTCAAAACAGACACATATCATCGGTGAACTTCAAAACAGACGCATATCGTCGGTGAACTTCAAAACAGACACATATCGGTGAACTTCAAAACAGATGCATATCGTCGGTGAAATTCAAAACAGACATATCGTCGGTGAAATTCAAAACAGATGCATATCGTCGGTGAAATTCAAAACAGATGCATATCGTCGGTGAAATTCAAAACAGACACATATCGTCGGTGAACTTCAAAACAGACGCATATCGGTGAACTTCAAAACAGACGCATATCGGTGAACTTCAAAACAGACGCATATCGTCGGTGAAATTCAAAACAGACACATATCGGTGAACTTCAAAACAGACGCATATCGTCTGTGAAATTCAAAACAGACACATATCGTCGGTGAACTTCAAAACAGACGCATATCGTCGGTGAAATTCAAAACAGACACATATCGGTGAACTTCAAAACAGACGCATATCGGTGAACTTCAAAACAGACACATATCGTCGGTGAAACTTCAAAACAGACGCATATCGGTGAACTTCAAAACAGACGCATATCGGTGAAATTCAAAACAGACACATATATCGGTGAAATTCAAAACAGACGCATATCGGTGAACTTCAAAACAGACGCATATCGGTGAACTTCAAAACAGACACATATCGGTGAACTTCAAAACAGACACATATCGTCGGTGAAATTCAAAACAGACGCATATCGTCGGTGAAATTCAAAACAGACACATATCATCGGTGAACTTCAAAACAGACACATATCGTCTGTGAAATTCAAAACAGACGCATATCGTCTGTGAAATTCAAAACAGACATATCGTCGGTGAACTTCAAAACAGATGCATATGTCGGTGAAATTCAAAACAGACACATATCATCGGTGAAATTCAAAACAGACACATATCGGTGAACTTCAAAACAGACACATATCGTCGGTGAACTTCAAAACAGACACATATCGTCGGTGAAATTCAAAACAGACACATATCGGTGAACTTCAAAACAGACACATATCGTCGGTGAACTTCAAAACAGACACATATCATCGGTGAAATTCAAAACAGACACATATCGGTGAACTTCAAAACAGACACATATCGTCGGTGAAATTCAAAACAGACGCATATCGTCGGTGAACTTCAAAACAGGCACATATCGTGAACTTCAAAACAGATGCATATCGTCGGTGAAATTCAAAACAGACATATCGTCGGTGAAATTCAAAACAGACACATATCATCGGTGAAATTCAAAACAGATGCATATCGTCGGTGAACTTCAAAACAGACACATATCGGTGAACTTCAAAACAGATGCATATCGTCGGTGAAATTCAAAACAGACATATCGTCGGTGAAATTCAAAACAGATGCATATCGTCGGTGAAATTCAAAACAGACACATATCGTCGGTGAACTTCAAAACAGACGCATATCGTCGGTGAAATTCAAAACAGATGCATATCGTCGGTGAAATTCAAAACAGATGCATATCGTCGGTGAAATTCAAAACAGACGCATATCGGTGAACTTCAAAACAGACGCATATCGGTGAACTTCAAAACAGACGCATATCGTCTGTGAACTTCAAAACAGACGCATATCGGTGAACTTCAAAACAGACGCATATCGGTGAAATTCAAAACAGACACATATCGTCGGTGAAATTCAAAACAGACGCATATCGTCGGTGAACTTCAAAACAGACACATATCGTCGGTGAACTTCAAAACAGACGCAGCCTATCGGTGAACTTCAAAACAGACACATATCGTCGGTGAACTTCAAAACAGACGCATATCGGTGAACTTCAAAACAGACGCATATCGGTGAACTTCAAAACAGACACATATCGGTGAACTTCAAAACAGACGCATATCGGTGAACTTCAAAACAGACGCATATCGGTGAACTTCAAAACAGACACATATCGGTGAACTTCAAAACAGACACATATCGTCGGTGAACTTCAAAACAGACGCATATCGTCGGTGAAATTAAAAAACCTCATATCTCAATTTTGGTAGTTTTGAGAAAAATGAAAAAAAACTTTTAAAAATTAACCGCGTTGACCACAATTGATTAACTATGATGAATATGCTGTTCAAGACATTGCTAGTTTACTCATGCATTTCGTTAAAATTTCTCAATTTTGTGTGTGCTTAGACTTGAAAAAGAACTTGAAAAGAACAAAGATACGAGGTTTTTGTCCTTAACTAGATCTGAATTTGGGTCTTACAAGTTTTTTTTCTATTTTTACAACCTCATTTACCCCAGATAGAAAGTCGTTAGGGATACGAGCTTTTGGTGGAAGGTGGCGAGAAAAATTAGAGAGCTGACTATGTATCTAACTCAAGAACCCCGAATATCGAGATACAAGGTTTTTGAATTTCACAGACGATATAGGACACTAGTCACAGCTGTTCTGTTCCACACAAAATCAAACTGTTTACCGGGTAGTTAAAAGACTGAATCTAAAAACTTAGATTTTAAAAACTGCACCAAGCATTTGTATGTAAAAAGGTTTGGGCTGTATGTTCTTCATTGTATTTTTAGCATATTTCTTCCATCAGATTTATGGTAAAAAGTTATTTTTGTTGAGCAGTATCATGCAACATTTGTGTAGTAGAAAATGTTCTCAAATAATACTCTTAGTATCGCAAACATAAATAAAATTTCCCATGAGTGAAAATCTAGTGATATCCACTTGAATACAACTAATTTAGTCACATACTACAACGTATTCAACATACTACAACGTATTCTTGACTGTGGTTTATGAAAAGTTACTTATGATAAACTAAAGTTGTTGTTTTTTAAAAATAGGTAAATAAAGATGGTGGGAACGACCCTGGAGGCAATGCCTGGAGGCAGTGCAACACCTGGAAAGTCCCAATTTTTTTAATCAATATGTCTACAGATATATGATCTTCCATTTCTATTTGGTTGAGTTTTTTGGGGGGTTTTCAGCTTGGGGGCTACGGTCCCCCCTTCTATGTGATGGGGGTCCTGCTGATTCTTTGCGCTGTCCTGGTCATGCTGCTGCTTCCCATCGACCTCCAGCAAGGTAAAGTCATGATGCCGCACTAGCGTTTTACGCGCGTTAAGTAACCCAGCGGCAGCGAAAATTGATTGTCAGCTATGAGAAGCCCCCCCCCCCCCCCCCACCCCCACCCCCTTCCCCCGAAGACCTACGGTAAAATACTGGACTATAAGGCGCACCTAGGTATATAAGCCGCATAGCCCTCCCTTAAATTGACAGAATAGTAGGTATTTATTCACATGTAAGGCGCACCTGTATATAAGCCGCATCCCTTAAATTGACAGAATAGTAGGTATTTATTCACATATAAGGCGCACCTGTATATTAGCCGCATCCCTTAAATTGACAGAATAGTAGGTATTTATTCACATATAAGGCGCACCTGTATATTAGCCGCATCCCTTAAATTGACAGAATAGTAGGTATTTATTCACATATAAGGCGCACCTGTATATTAGCCGCATCCCTTAAATTGACAGAATAGTAGGTATTTATTCACATATAAGGCGCACCTGTATATAAGCCGCATCCCTTAAATTGACAGAATAGTAGGTATTTATTCACATATAAGGCGCACCTGTATATAGCCGCATCCCTTAAATTGACAGAATAGTAGGTATTTATTCACATATAAGGCGCACCTGTATATAAGCCGCATCCCTTAAATTGACAGAATAGTAGGTATTTATTCACATGTAAGGCGCACCTGTATATTAGCCGCATCCCTTAAATTGACAGAATAGTAGGTATTTATTCACATATAAGGCGCACCTGTATATTAGCCGCATCCCTTAAATTGACAGAATAGTAGGTATTTATTCACATATAAGGCGCACCTGTATATAAGCCGCATCCCTTAAATTGACAGAATAGTAGGTATTTATTCACATATAAGGCGCACCTGTATATTAGCCGCATCCCTTAAATTGACAGAATAGTAGGTATTTATTCACATATAAGGCGCACCTGTATATTAGCCGCATCCCTTAAATTGACAGAATAGTAGGTATTTATTCACATATAAAGGCGCACCATATAAGCATCCCTTAAATTGACGCACATATAAGGCGCACCTGTATATTAGCCGCATCCCTTAAATTGACAGAATAGTAGGTATTTATTCACATATAAGGCGCACCTGTATATTAGCCGCATCCCTTAAATTGACAGAATAGTAGGTATTTATTCACATATAAGGCGCACCTGTATATTAGCCGCATCCCTTAAATTGACAGAATAGTAGGTATTTATTCACATATAAGGCGCACCTGTATATTAGCCGCATCCCTTAAATTGACAAAATAGTAGGTATTTATTCACATATAAGCCGCACCTGTTTATAAGCCGCATCCCTTAAATTGACGGAATATTAGGTATTTATTCACATATAAGGCGCACCTGTATATTAGCCGCATCCCTTAAATTGACAGAATAGTAGGTATTTATTCACATATAAGGCGCACCTGTATATTAGCCGCATCCCTTAAATTGACAGAATAGTAGGTATTTATTCACATATAAGGCGCATCTGTATATAAGCTGCATCCCTTAAATTGACAGAATAGTAGGTATTTATTCACATATAAGGCGCACCTGTATATTAGCCGCATCCCTTAAATTGACAGAATAGTAGGTATTTATTCACATATAAGGCGCACCTGTATATTAGCCGCATCCCTTAAATTGACAGAATAGTAGGTATTTATTCACATATAAGGCGCACCTGTATATAAGCCGCATCCCTTAAATTGACAGAATAGTAGGTATTTATTCACATATAAGCCGCACCTGTATATAAGCCGCATCCCTTAAATTGACAGAATAGTAGGTATTTATTCACATTTAAGGCGCACCTGTATATTAGCCGCATCCCTTAAATTGACAGAATAGTAGGTATTTATTCACATATAAGGCGCACCTGTTTATAAGCCGCATCCCTTAAATTGACAGAATAGTAGGTATTTATTCACATTTAAGGCGCACCTGTATATTAGCCGCATCCCTTAAATTGACATATAAGCCGCAGCAGTTTATAAGCCCCACAAAAAAATTATGCCCAAAAAACTGGCAAAGTTTTTAGGAAAAAAGCTAAGGAATTAGAAATTGTGGAGGTTCAGCACACTGTATTTGATACTGTAAAAAAAAAAAAAAAAAAAAAAAATGAATAATGCTTATATAGCGCATAATCTTGCAAAGCAACTCAATGCGCTTTTCACTCACCATTCGTACAAACATTTCTAACAAACTGGCCCACGCATCCTCACCATACATCTCTATCAAAATGAATACATATTAGAGAATGCATTGCATATAATCATAACACAACACACCAACACCCACGTCCCTTCAACACCACCACCCCAACCATACTCCCCCCCCCCCACCCATACTGTGAAGCATTTTAAGCATGGGATTTTAATCTTATTTAAGAGTCAAAACCAGTTTTGGGAGGTACAATGAAACAGGGAAGGAGAACTCAATTTATTTATTTTTAAAGAGGGACAAAAGTAGAAGAGTAAAGAAGAGTATTTTTTTCTTTTCATTGTTACAGGAAAGGGTTAGAGGTAAAAACAACAGAAGAGGGAGAGATATCAGGGGGTGGTGGTGGGTGGATTAAGAGGATAGGGAGAAAGGTAAGACAAATGGGTATATATGTTTAATCTTAGGAAAGGATTGTGGAACATAGTGTTAGGAAAGGAATGGGTGACATAGTCTTAGTCTTTATTCAAACATCGTCTCGACAAATCTCCAACTGGGCAAACTTGGGAAAACTAGCTATCAATTTGGTCATGCCAGGCAGCGGGATTTCTCCCTGCTCTTATCGATTTTTAACTGCTGTGGGATTTTTGTACGTGCTGTTAAGCGCATGGGTCAGACCAGCTTTGAGTCCCGATCCGAAGGACTCGACGTTCAGTTCGATTCTCCTGTCAAACTAGAAAGAAAGGGGCGAGGCTGGCTGGGAATCGAACCCGGGTCACTCACTCTGCAGTCACGCATTACATGATTTAGCAGGCGAACATCTTGACCGCTCTGCCACCTTTCTTCCTATTCTTGCACATGAATGCATGGGTGCTCCTGCTTTCAGGATGTCCTGAATTTCAGGATTT
>CM065706.1:24260567-24293067 GCA_017654935.2 Phymorhynchus buccinoides | reverse complement strand
AGTGTTTTATCCGTTAGGCTTACATTGTTTTATGGTGGTATGCCACTTGTAAGGTCTTTTCCTATCCCTAACCCAAATCAATGATAAGAATATTACCTCTGTTAAAAGAAATAACTTGAAACAAATAGCTCTCTGTGAAAAAACTGAAAGGAGCTAGAATGAGGGAAATCCGTGCACTGTGACTCCCCTGGGGCAAATTCTGACCTCATTCCTCCCACGACGACTGACTGCTTTCCTGTTGTTCAGGAAACTCTGAATCCACTCTTTGATCATGCCGCCGGTTCCACATTGGCGTAGTTTGTGGGATATCATTATGAAAGGAAGCATAGAGTTCAGCCCTGTCACATTATAGTCTCGGACCGATGCGGAACTTCATAGCATCAGCATCATCATAGTCATCCGCCTCATTTCCGTCAATCATCAAAAAAACAGTCTCAAATTCGGTGGTCTTGCATGCCCTGCTCCCATGGTGACCTCGGTTTCGATTTCCAGTCCAGTCTGTTGCGTTCGGGTCAAAGTCATGGGGATCAGTATGTTCTGGGGAGCTGTCAGTGGATGGTCGTGGTGGCGCCCTCGGAGAAGGACCTCACTCACGCTGGCTCCGCGACTAAGATATCATTGTCGTCAGTAGGGGGGCTTAGTAGGTGGTGTTCTGTGTATGTTAGCTCAGAACAGGCTCCACTGAACTCCACCAAAGTGACTCAGCAGCAGGGCAGTATCTCAGTTGCCTCCTGACGGCCTAATATAGATTCGCTCCCCTTGGACTGCTGGTTTCGGATTCTGCGACCTGACAAGCCAGGGTGTGGCTGTGAATTGGGATTCAGAATGAGTGGTGTGGGAGTAATGCCACTGTACGGCCTAGAAAATGGGACAGCCAAAATTTTTGTTTTGTTTAAATCTATGTTTTCAGGGAATCTCTTTTCCCCTAGTGATAGCTGGCAACATTGGAGGCTTGGTATCTTACATGCTCTTGGGTCCTTCACCACTCCTGCCTTTTCTGAGCCAGTAAGCGAGTATGTGTGAGTCTGTCTGTCTGTCTATGTGTGTGTGTGTCAAGTCAAGTCAAAATGATCTTTATTGACGATAAAAGAATAAGTTTGATAAAGCTTACAATTACGGTTGAGCTGTGTGTGTGTGTGTGTGTGACTGTGTGTGTGTGACTGTGTGTGTGTGTGTTTGTGTGTGTGTGTGTGTGTGTGTGTGTGTGTGTGTGTGTGTGTGTGTGCGTGTGCGTGTGTGTGACTCTGTGTGTGTGTGTGTGTGTGTGACTGTGTGTGTGTGACTCTGTGTGTGTGTGTGTGTGTGTGTGTGTGTGTGTGTGTGTGTGTGTGACTCTCTCTCTGTGTGTGTGTGTGTGTGTGTGTGTGTGTGTGTGTGTGTGTGTGTGTGTGTGTGTGTGTGTGACTGTGTGAGTCTGTCTGTCTGTGTGTGTGTGTGTGTGTGACTGTGTGTGTGTGTATGTGTGTGTGTGTGTGTGAAGGAGAGAGAAAGAGAAAAGGAGAGAGAGAGGGAGAAGAGGTGGGAACGGTTAGGGTGAACATTGGTAATATTGGTTCTTACTCTCTTATGCGGCGAACGTTCGGGAACGTTCAGAACAAAATCGGATCGTAAATGCCGAGATCATTTGGGAACGTACGGATTCCACGTGGCCGCTTTGGGCGCTTCCATTTTGTTTCTATCACATGGCAGTCACGTGGGCGCTTCAGCCTTGCTTTCGCGATAGATTACACTTCCGCCCTGTTGCTTGCAATGGCTTCTAGGCCGATTGGTTTGGAAGATATGAATTTTTGAAAGTTAGTGACCGACTTCGGCATTTTTGCGATTTTTCCAATATGGATAACGAACAGTTATGGCGTCCATTGACTGAGGAAAGCGATGAATAGTCGTATTTTTGTGAAAGATGGGACTTATGAGATCACGAAGTGATGAGTAAGGAGTGTACTCTGACCTATTTCGGCAATGAGCTCGTGATCGATGCGAATTTTTGAAGTTGTGTTACTGACATCGGCATTTTCCCGACTTTTACATCATGGATGATGAATTATTATTGCATCTACTGAGTGATGACAGCGATGAAAATTCCTTCGCTGCCATACCACCAGGACAGTATTTTAAGCACACTGTCATACCATCAGGACAGTACTCACTGCCATACCACCAGGACAGTATTTTAAACACACTGTCATACCATCAGGACAGTACTCGCTGCCATACCACCAGGACAGTATTTTAAACTCACTGTCATACCATCAGGACAGTACTCGCTGCCATACCACCAGGACAGTATTTTAAACACACTGTCATACCATCAGGACAGTACAAGTAATTAAATTCGCAAAGCGCTCTCCATTTTCCGTTGAGTTAATAGCCTTCATAGGCTCCTTCAACGTATCAAATACAGATACAGATACAGATTTGCATTTCAGTCATCTTAGGCTTCACCAGTCTGCAAAAAGTAGGCAGTGAATGACTAGTGAATGCAGTTTGCGACTACACTTGCGACGCCGCCATCCTCCAGACAATCACAGTTCTACCCGAGTCGTCAACATCTCGTCTGTAGAACTCACACAGGAGCAGACTAAGCTACTGACACTGGGGCCCAAATTCTGCCCAACCCCTACGCCTCACAACGAAAGTGAATTGCTGGATGACACTTTGGAGGGGATACGCCGACTTCGATTGAGAGAGTTTTTTCATGATGATGATGCACCCGCTCAAATTCCCCCACAAAATGAAATTCTAGAAAAAGAAGTACTGGTGTCCACCAAGAGGACGTGACGAGGCTCTCGATGCATACTGCCCCACCATTTTATCAAGAGTGGAGTCACACGTTGGCCAGCCTCCAAAACATCAGAACCTGAGCAAAAGTGGACGTAAAGCCTTAGGTGATCTGAAAACACTTGTTCAAGACAGAGCGATCCGCATTTCACCAGCAGATAAGGACGGAGCAGTGGTAGTTCAGGACTTTAACAAATGTAAAGAGGAAGCCTTTAGACAACTGAACAACACAGTGCACTACGAGCGAATTCAAACAGACCCTACCAAGGACATTGCCAGTGCATCTAATGATATGGTGGAAAAGCTGCACACTAAGAAATGCATCGATGATGAGTGCCGCAGTTGGGCTCTCATAAATCTAGACACAGTCCGAACACACTACTTCTACCTTCTGCCTAAAGTACACAAGGATGTGCACAATCCACCAGGACGTCCCATTGTGTCAGGAGTCAACGGCCCCACTGAGCATCTGTCCAAGCTGATAGACCACTGGATGCAACCTGTTGTGCAAAATCTCCCTTCATATGTTAAGGACACGACACACCTGCTTAACATCGTGGAGGACTGGAACACATCAATTGATCCCCTGTCAGATGAGGTTCTGATAGTCACTGTAGATGTAGTGGGACTATACAGCAACATTCCCCATCATGAAGTGGCCACATCCCTGAAAGAAGCCATGACCACACAGACTCAGCCCCTGTCAGATGAGGTTCTGATAGTCACTGTAGATGTAGTGGGACTATACAGCAACATTCCCCATCATGAAGTGGCCACATCCCTGAAAGAAGCCATGACCACACAGACTCAGCCCCTGTCAGATGAGAGTTCTGATAGTCACTGTAGATGTAGTGGGACTATACAGCAACATTCCCCATCATGAAGTGGCCACATCCCTGAAAGAAGCCATGACCACAGAGACTCAGCCCCTGTCAGATGAGGTTCTGATAGTCACTGTAGATGTAGTGGGACTATACAGCAACATTCCCCATCATGAAGTGGCCACATCACTGAAAGAAACGATGACCACACAGACTCAGCCCCTGTCAGATGAGAGTTCTGATAGTCACTGTAGATGTAGTGGGACTGTACAGCAACATTCCCCATCATGAAGTGGCCACATCACTGAAAGAAACGATGACCACAGAGAGGCTGCTTCTGACTGAAGCACCGCCCCTCAAATCCCTACTGGAGGTGGTGAACCATGTGCTTCACAACAACGCCTTTGAGTTTGACGGTGAACTGTTCAAACAGGTGCATGGTACGGCAATGGGGACACCCATGGCACCAGCCATTGCCAACATCTTCATGGGCTGGCTGGAGAAACGGCTCCTGGCTACATCACCGTGGAGAATCGACCCCCAGTTCTGGCGCCGTTTTATAGACGACATTTTGATGCTGTGGGTACATGGTGAAGATCTGCTGCTTCAGTTCCTGGACTGGATCAATCGGCAACACGACACCATCAAATTCACAGCCAACTATGGATGGACCAGTATCCCCTACTTGGACGTCAACCTGAGCATTGAGGATGGCAGACTTGTCACAGATTTGCATGTCAAGAAAACAGATGCACACATGTATCTGCCTTTCAGCTCGTGCCATCCTAGACACTGTCTAAGGGGGATTCCCTTCGGACAGTGCATCCGACTCAGAAGGTTATGCTGTGATGATGAGACATTCCTCAAACGTTGCCGTGAGCTCAAAGAACACCTGCAGAGTCGAGGCTATCCAGGTGCCCTGGTGAATGCTGCCATCAACAAAGTGCTGGCAATTCCCAGGAAGGACGTTCTGCAGTGCCGGCAAAAGAAAACAACGTCACTGAGAGTGCCTTTCACCATCCGGCATAACCCTACCCATCCCCCCATGAGTCGCTGGCTGAAAGAGGAGATGCCGAGGCTGCACGAGAGTAGGCGCATGAAGAAAGCCATGCCCTTGCCGCCAGTTGTTGGTGAGCGGAACTACAATAACCTCTGCAGTCTCCTTATGCCAAGCAGACCTCCAGCTTCTTACCCCATGACCCATGAGACGACCGGATGCCGAAAATGCACTGCTAGGAGGTGCATTCTGTGCAGTGAGCACATGCTGGAGACCTCCACCTTCTCCAGCGTCAGGACAGGCAAGGTGTTCACCATCAGAGACTCTGCCACGTGTATGACCAACCTTGTCTGCCTGATCAACTGTGCTCACTGCCAGGATGTGCAGTACGTGGGGGAAACCGGCAACACCCTCCAGGTCCGCTTCAGCAGTCACCGCTCCGACATCAGGAGGAAGCAGGACACGCTCGTGGCACGCCACTTCAGCGGACCTGGACACAGCCTAAGCGACCTCAGATGCTGTGTAATCGAGGTGTTGAAGTCAGCAGGCAGCCAGACGAGAAAGAAAAGGGAAAAGTTCTGGCACCATAAACTGAAAGCGAACTACCCGTTTGGCCTCAATGTCTGGGACTAAGTTTCCAACCTCACTCAGACAAACGGACGCTTTTCAACACATCAAGACAGAGAGCAAGAAAAGGAAAAAAAGACAGAGAGAAAGCCAGAAAGGAGAGATAGAGAGAGGGAGAGAGACAGAGATAGAGACAGAGACAGAGAAAAACAGAGTAAGAGAGAGGTGCAGAGGATGATATAGACACAGAAAGAAAGAAGACAGGGAGTGAGGTAGATACACAGAGGCAGAGTAGAGAGAGAGAGAGAGAGAGAGAGAGAGACAGATATATTTTGTTTTGTTTTGTGGGGGGTAGGGGTGAGGTGAGTCAATCACCTCAAACTATCAATCAAGTGTTTGATATTATTTTAATTGGTGTGCAACAGGGTCTTTAATTTTAGTTACTAAGTGATGTCAGCAAAGTAATGACCTCACAATAGTTTAACATCATCAGTTTTGACATCACTATCCATGGATTGACAAAAAGGGCCAGACCCTAGAAATATATTTCGCTCTGCAAATTTTGGTGTTTGTTTGTTTTTATTTAATTAAAGAAGGGCAATGTCTCAGAAGTAGGTCTTATGTGGGAGGGAGTCTATTAATGGGAGGTCTTATAAGGGAGGTTCCACTGTACTTAATGCTTATCACAAAGAATGGTTAATGCACACACAAAAATCTTTGTCCCTTGAATTTTGCATTAAGCATACTCCACTGTAATGGCCAACTTAGAACGATAATTTCACCGCCATGGGGCAGTCAAACCGGTAGGGGCTTAGCGCGTGATATTCTTAGTTGGGCGTAGTGAGAGAGAGGGAGGGGCTCATCTACCGGTTTTACTGCCCCCTGGTGGTCAAATTATCGTCCTGAGTTGCTCATTGTAAGCGGTTTTATTCGTATCTTGTTTATTTGTTGTTTCTTTAGTTCCTTAGTTTGTTTTAATTTTCAGTTTTAACACCTGTAGCTATATAGTGTAAGCTGTCTTTTGATGAGTACAGTGGAATCCGTTTAATTGGCCATCGGATAATCGGCCAAAGCCGCTTAATCGGCCAATTTCTTCTGGAACGGAATTTTTTCTTCTTAAGCATGTGTTATTTTGTTCGTTTTTACGGCCAAAGCTGAAATCTTCAATTTCGCTTTATTGGCCATTTTTCCTCTTTACCCCCCAACAACAGAGGCAGACAAACTGACAACACGCTTTTGACGCTTACATGGTTGAGTGTGAAGTTGGAAGGTGAGCTGTTGTCAATTGAAAGACCCTGCATGGCGTTAAAATCACTCAAGAAAACAAAATCATTGTCTTTTACTCGTGCTTCTGTCAAGTTGTAGGATTAATAAACACACACACACACACACACACACACACACACACACACACACACATAGACAATGGGAACAATCATAGACAATAAGCTTACTTTTAGTTCTCATGTTGATCATGTTTCCAAGAAATGCCAGACAAGGATGCACTGCCTGAGAAAGCTCAGATCTTTCGATGTTAGCACAGATCTTCTCCAAAGCTTTTATCGTTGCTTTCTTGAATCTATTATAACATTTTCGTTCATTTGTTGGTACTGTGGCTTGAATGTAAAACCCAAGTGTGTTCTGAATAAGATTGTGAATGTTGGTAGCAAGATCGTGGGTAGTAAACAAGACAGTTTGTGTGTGTTGTATGAAAAACGTGTAGTTCGAAAAGCCAGGGAGATCGCTAAGGATCCAAGTCACGTTCTGTCGCATTGCTATGAACTATTGCCATCTGATAGACGGTTCCGCACTATTCGTTGTAGAACAATTAGAAATTCAGCTAGTTTTGTCCCTAAGTCAGTCAAACTTCTGAACAAGATCTCTGCTAAAACCAAATAATTAGGAATGATATATTAGCTTAGGCCTAGAGGTATATTTGGTCAATCTGTACAGTAGTGTGTGCATCTGTATGTGTGTGCATATGAGTGTGTGAGCGTGCGTGCGTGTGTACGTGCGTGCGTGCGTGTGTGTATGTCTGTCCGTATGTCTCAATGCCTCTGTGTGTATGTGTGAGAGAGAGAGACAGAGAGAGAGAAGAGGGAGGTGCATGACATGTTGGGAACGGGAAGGGACCCAAAATATGTGAAAGCTTGGGGTGACTTGGAGAGGGTGGGGGTTTGGGGTAGGGTGGGGGTGAACAAATGAATGCGATAATAGAAATGGTGGAAAAGAGGGCAGTTCTTAATGTTTTGATAGTCGCTTGTATCGACCCTACTTATGTTCAATGTTTTTGCAGCATGATTTGTCATTCATTTTTCCTTAGTTTTGTTTCCATTTTTCATATATGCAAATGTGTTTCTTTGATTGTATTGTGCTTGTACGAGACCACACTGTAATTTCACCTAACGTGATAATAAAGTATTTTTGACTTTTGACTTTGACTTGACACACACACACACACACATCACAAAAAGGGAAAGAATTTGAATTTGAACTGCAACATTTAATTTTGACGTCATTGCTTTTGACTTGCATAATTGCGTCATACAGTATCTCGATGTTCGTTTTATCGACTGATTCGCTTTATCGGCCATATTTTTTCCTGGTCCCAAAAGTGGCCGATTAAGCGGATTCCACTGTAGTTGTATAAGATAGCTGAACCCAAACAAAAAACGATCTTATGATCTTCATATTTACACTCAAGTTAAGAGCTGAGATTGCAAGAAAGTTTAAACGATGGTGCGAGTTAAGACTTGGGATAATAAGAGTTTGATGAAGGTTTAAGCGACAATGCGGGAGAGAGAGAGAGAGAGACAATGACAATGCGAGTTAAGACTTGGGATAATAAGAATTTGAAGAAAGTTTGAACGACAATGCGGGAGAGAGAGAGAGAGACAATGACAATGCGAGTTAAGACTTGGGATAATAAGAGTTTGAAGAAAGTTTAAGCGACAATGCGGGAGAGAGAGAGAGACAATGACAATGCGAGTTAAGACTTGGGATAATAAGAGTTTGATGAAAGTTTAAGCGACAATGCAGGAGAGAGAGAGAGAGAGAGAGAGAGAGAGAGAGAGAGAGAGAGAGAGAGAGAGAGAGAGAGAGAGAGAGAGAGAGAGAGAGAGAGAGAGAGAGAGAGAGAGAGAGACAATGATAATGCGAGTTAAGCCTTGGGATAATAAGAGTTTGAAGAAACTTTAAACGACAATGCGGGAGGAGAGAGAGAGAGAGAGAGAGAGAGAGAGAGAGAGAGAGAGAGAGAGAGAGAGAGAGAGAGAGAGAGAGAGAGAGAGAGAGAGAGAGAGAGAGAGAGAGAGAGAGAGAGAGAGAGAGACAATGACAATGCGAGTTAAGACTTGGGATAATAAGAGTTTGAAGAAAGTTTAAACGACAATGCGGGAGAGAGAGAGAGACAATGACAATAACAATGCGAGTTAAGACTTGGGATAATAAGAGTTTGAAGAAAGTTTAAACGACAATGCGGGAGAGAGAGAGAGACAATGACAATAACAATGCGAGTTAAGACTTGGGATAATAAGAGTTTGAAGAAAGTTTTAAACGACAATGCGGGAGAGAGAGAGAGACAATGACAATAACAATGCGAGTTAAGACTTGGGATAATAAGAGTTTGAAGAAAGTTTAAACGACAATGCGGGAGAGAGAGAGAGACAATGACAATAACAATGCGAGTTAAGACTTGGGATAATAAGAGTTTGAAGAAAGTTTAAACGACAATGCGGGAGAGAGAGAGAGACAATGACAATAACAATGCGAGTTAAGACTTGGGATAATAAGAGTTTGAAGAAAGTTTAAACGACAATGCGGGAGAGAGAGAGAGACAATGACAATAACAATGCGAGTTAAGACTTAGGATAATAAGAGTTTCAAGAAAGTTTAAATGACAATGCGGGAGAGAGAGAGAGACAATGACAATAACAATGCGAGTTAAGACTTGGGATAATAAGAGTTTCAAGAAAGTTTAAATGACAATGCAGGGGAGAGAGAGAGAGAGAGAGAGAGAGAGAGAGAGAGAGAGAGAGAGAGAGAGAGAGAAGAGAGAGAGAGAGAGAGAGAGACAATGACAATGCGAGTTAAGACTTGGGATAATAAGAGTTTGAAGAAAGTTTAAACGACAATGCGGGAGAGAGAGAGAGAGAGAGAGAGAGAGAGAGAGAGAGAGAGAGAGAGAGAGAGAGAGAGAGAGAGAGAGAGCGAGAGAGAGAGAGACAGACAGACAGACAGACAGACAGACAGACAGACAGAATGACAATGTGAGTTAAGACTTGAGATAATAATGAAAGTTTGTTCTGCAAGAGTGAGCCATGAAGGCTTTGCCTCATATATATTTATTTTTCTCTTTCAGTCAGCTGTGGCTGGTGATCGTGGCCTTAGCCCTGATGGGACTGGGGGTAGGCTGTGCCTTGGCCTGCACCTTGAAGTGTCTCCTGATCGGCGCAAGGTAGGCAGTGTGTATTTGGTATCGGTATTACAGTGGAACCTCCCTTATAAGACCTTCCAAAATCATCCGAAAATGTGGTCTTAAAGGGAGGTAATTTTAACCCATTAATGCCCACATTTTTGTTTGGGATGAAAATATGTTGTAATTGCTGTAGCTTAAATGTGTGTTTTTGGTAAATATGTATTTGCAATGATGCTGTGGTGGGTAATAGTCCTGTCCCAAAAATGGGACGCTAGGCACGAGAGGGTAGGTTTTTTTTCACATACATAACAATAATCTCCAGCACAACTTATGGCTTTCTTTTATTAGTTTCACTACATTTACTTGTGGCGGTGCCATAGCCGATGAGGTTTAACCGAGGCGTGGTCACCGCTACAGCTATAGATTCTGATCGCTTCTCAGTCTTTTGGCTAAGACAGTGATTCAGGAACATAAATTTTTGTTTATACCCTGGTTGGTTGGTTCAGCCCGTCGTACATGGCGAAAGCCGATACGCGATGTTAAACTGAACTTCCATCCGCTACAGCTATCTGTATTAATTTTTAAAAATCGGGACTTTACTGGTTTCGTACTGCCTCCGGGCATTGCCTCCAGTATTGTTCCAGCCATATTTGTATTTACAAATGTCCCATATGTGTCTGATTCAGACCAAGAGGACGTAAAACACCATTTTCGCTTCGCACACTGAACCATGGAAGACAACACAGTGTGATGAAAAAATAAATAAAAATAAAGAATATGATCATACAAAGTAACCTTTAGTACTAACACATTATCTGAAAAACATGAAATGAAACTGATCTGCTAACAAGTCTCTTGCTGCTTGCGACATAAAATGAGAAGGGGAGACGGTAGGATGGAGGAGACAAACGTCTTTTCATCTAGCAAAGGCTAATTCTCATTTCTGGTGAGCATGGTTCTGGTGTCCTGGACATCACTGAGTCACTGAGTGTGGAAAACAGCAAAGCACTTGTCATGCAGTCCCACTCCACACTTTTGGCATCTCCTTTTGGTTTTCATGCCACAGGCAGCACAGCGAAGCTGGGTAGGCCAAGGCTCCACAAGGTGGTTGATTCCATCAAATCGGACAGCGGTGGGCACTCTCTTGTCCAGAGCAGGGCTTCTTCCCTTCGTACTTGGACGTCCAGCTCCTTTAGTCTTGGGTGCGCAGGTCAGGTAGGTCCGAGCAATAGAGTGACGCATTGCCAGCAAGTCGAGAGGCTTTTCCTGGCTGGCTGATGCTTCTCTGTACAGGTGCCAAGCCTGCTGCACGCTCACCTCAAGGCAGTAGGCAAAGATAGGCCACCACCACTTTTTAGATCGGATGGCTGTACGGTTCTGATCAACGTTTTGATCCGTGCGGTCAACGCCCCCCATCGTCTGGTTGTAGTGCTTGATGACGTAAGGCTGAGGTATCTCGACTTTCAGCTCGAGACCATCGCTTTGCTACTTGAACCGGATTGACACCGACCTTGTTTGAGACAAGGTTGACTATGCTGTTGTCGTTCCACCTGACGACAGAGAGTCCATTTCTGGCATCAGTTTCGAAGTCAAAGCTGCCGCGCTTCATCTTTTCCATTTCCTGTACTGACTTCAAAGGACAATTCTCCAGTTGATTTGCACCACAGCTTGTGCCGTTGCCCTCAGCTGGCGCCCATTCAGGTTGTCAGCAGTTCCTCCTTCGTTTTCATCCGCACTATCCTCATCCGTCAGATCATGAACCGAAAAATTGTGTTTTACGTCCTCTCGGTCTGGATCAGACACATATGGGACATTTGTAGATACAAAGATGGTGGGAACGATACTGGAGGCAATGCCCAGAGGCAGTGCAACACCAGTAAAGTCCCGAATTTTTAACAATACAGATAGGTGTAGCAGTAACCACGCCTCGGTTAAACCTCATCGGCTATGGTACCGCCACCGTTGTGCAATCCGTCAGATCATCATTTTGTGGTGGCTCTATGTATATACTAGCTGTTTCAAATGCTGGTTCATCTTCTAGCATGCTTATTACTTCATGCACCGTGAAATGCCTGAAACAAACACAAGAACTACATGAGTCATGTTACAATAAAACCCCTACCCTCTCGTGCCTAGCGTCCCATTTTTGGGACGCACCTTTCAGCACATGGAACTATGTTCTCAAAGCAAAAACTGAGAAACGCGATTTTAGATTATGAACCAAACAAAAACATTTCTTATTTGACATTATTAAAAAGTTGCATGCTGCATAAACTATGGTCTTACCTTTTGGAGGCTGACATTTGGATGATTGTTTTCTTGACAATGTTCCTGCAGATGGCTGCTGTAAGATGCTCCAATGGAAGTCATCCACCAGAATTGTGTCTAATTGGAGAGGTAGCCTCCCTTTACTTATGGAAACAAGCATATGCTCAAAAACAGTCAGACTCACTTTTGAGAGGCTTATAAATAAACCGTCCCAAAAATGGGACGCTAGGCATTATTAATTCTTGCAAAGAAGGGCAATGTTTCGGAGCAGTAGGTCTTATGTGGGAGGGTGTCACAATGGGAGGTCTTACAAGGGAGGTAATTTTAATACTTACAAAGAAGGGCAATGTTTCGGAGCAGTAGGTCTTATGTGGGAGGGTGTCACAATGGGAGGTCTTACAAGGGAGGTAATTTTAATACTTACAAAGAAGGGCAATGCTTCGGAGCAGTAGGTCTTATGTGGGAGGGAGTCATAATGGGAGGTCTTACAAGGGAGGTAATTTTAATACTTACAAAGAAGGGCAATGTTTCGGAGAAGTAGGTCTTATGTGGGAGGGAGTCATAATGGGAGGTCTTATAAGGGAGGTAATTTTAATACTTACAAAGAAGGGCAATGTTTCGGAGCAGTAGGTCTTATGTGGGAGGGTGTCACAATGGGAGGTCTTACAAGGGAGGTTCCACTGTACTTCTATAGTCACAGAAACTTGTCTCTGCAAAATTCGGGTTGCTACCTACCACCTGGAGAGCGCATCGCAGATAATGCGGCGCCAATCATTTTTTTTAGTTTTTTGTTATTGTTGTTGTTAATACGGTTTTTTTGGTGACCGATGGAGAATAAGGGAGGAGGGGTAAATTTTGATCAAATGACAACTTTTTCATTGCCGCTGGGTTCTTCAGAGTGCCATGGGCACCTTTCGCTCTCGGGTTGCTACCTCCTAGTTCATACCTATTTCAGTTGCCGGCCCTCTCTGGTCGTGTCGCTTATTTTTTCATATTTTTAATTTTGGAACATTCTTATGTTCACACTTTTACTTAAGATTTTTATCATTGCTAATTTACTTGAGTGCTGGTTTGGTTTTTGGGAGCCTTTTACCAATATACAGGAAGAGACATTCCATTTTTTGAACAATCTTCTTGTTGAGGGGAGAGTAGTTCCACCTTGGTAAGTCAAGACCCCATCCGGTGCCGAGCTGATGAGACTCCCTAGAGTCGAAACAGCTGTCCTCGGCTGGGTTCTGCCATTGCCTCCCTAATAAGGAGGAGAAACTAAGCTAGCACTCTTTATGTTTTTTAGAACACAGATCAAGATGCCAAGTTAACATATAGCTGGTTTTGGTTTTAATGTTCGTTTCAAAGACATAGGGACAAAAAGGTTTTAAACAATTTTCTTATTTATTGCATTTCAAATGCTCTAACTTTTGAGTCCTGTAGGCTGGAGGAACGGTGCCAGCAGTAAACTGAAATTTTTCATACCTATATATATATACACAATTAAGTCCAAGACAACAAGCAATTTTGTATTTTTCAGTTTTTTTAATGGCTTAACATTTCGGCGTCTGCCTTAATCTTAGGAACACATAGCCAAAGGTGAATCGTCACATTCTAAATTACGTACAGAAATTATGTCAGCAATCTTTACGTAATGATTACGCAGTATATATATATATATATATATATATATATATATATATATCTGTGCGTGCGTGCATGCATGTGTGTGTGTTTGTTGGTGGGGTGTTTTTTTCAGAGAGATAGGTTTTAAGGACAGCATGGACACCTTTGGCCTCATCTCTGGTCTCTTCAATTCCGCCTTCTCTTTTGGGTAAGTCTCGCTGGATGGATTTATGTTTGGATGGATGTGGGTGAATGGATGTGTGATGGATGGATGGTCAGTTTCTCTATCTTTTTTTCCCCCCAGTATCTGTGTTTCAATCTTGGTCTGTTTATCACTCTCTCTCTGTCTCTCTCTCTCTCTCTCTCTCTCTCTCTCTCTCTCTCTCTCTCTCTCTCTCTCTCTGTCTCTCTCTCTCTCTCTCTCTCTCTGTCTCTTCTCTTTCTCTCCCCCCTCTCTCTCTCCTCCTCTCTCTCTTCTCTCCCTCTCTCTCTCTCTCTACCTCTCTCTCTCTCTCTCTCCCTCCCTCTCTCTCTCTCCCCCCTCTCTCTCTACCTCCTTTCTCTCCCTCTCTTTCTCTCTCTCTCTCTCTCTCTCTCTCTCTCTCTCTCTCTGTCTCTCTCTCTCCCCCCCCCTCTCTCTCTACCTCTCTCTCTCTCTACCTTCTCCTCTCTCTCTCTCTCCCCTCTCTCTACCTCCCTTCTCTCCCTCTCTCTCTCTCCCTCTCTCTCTCCTCTCTCTCTCTCTCTCCCTCTCTCTCTCTCTCTCTCTCTCTCTCTCTCTCCCTTCTCTCTCTCTCTCTCCTCTCTCTCCTCTCTCTCTCTCTCTCTCCTCTCTCTCTCTCTCTCTCTCTCTCTCTCTCTCTTCTCTCTCTCTCTCTCTCTCTCTCTCTCTCTCTCTCTCTCTCTCTCTCTCTCTCTCCCCCTCTCTCTCTCTCTCTCTCTCTACCTCTCTCTCTCTCTCCCCCCCTCTCCCCTCTCTCTCTCTCTCTCTCTCTCCCTCTCTCTCTCCCTCTCTCTCTCTCCCCCTCTCTCTACTCTCTCTCTCTCTCTCTCTCTCTCCATCTCTCTCTCTCTCTCTCTCTCTCTCTCTCTCCCTCTCTCTCTCTCTCTCTCCCCTCTCTCTCCCCTCTCTCTACCTCCTCTCTCTCTCCCTCTCTCTCTCTCCCTCTCTCTCTCTCTCTCTCTCTCACACTGCGTTCGTTCTCTCCCTCTCTCTCTTTAAATATGCCACAGAGGAATCCCCAATATTACAGATTTTTTTTCTCTACCCAGAAAGTTTGATGGACATTTATTTCTGAAAAGTGGCTGGCAGTGAAAGGGTTAAATGGGTAGCAGATCATGCCGATGGAGAAAGAATGAGAGAAAGTGAAGTGAGCAAGTACTAATAGAAAGTCTGTGGCTCTAGACCTTCCTTCGGCTGCTGGCGGCTGCAAGGAAGAAACGTTTTTATGTAAATTACACACCGGACACACTTACTACACGCATTCCTTTCTATTGAAAGGAGAGGACCCGCCTTACTGTGTAGCATGCGATTCTCCAATTTCCATTTGTCATGTCCTTCTGGACTGTTGGGATTTATACATTTGAAGGAAACACTACACTGCGGAGTCAATGAAAATTTTGTTCTGTGACGTTCCGCCTGACACGATCTTTTGATTACTTGAAAGAGATTAATATTTGTCACTTGATGTAAGGTACTGTGATGTTTTTAATTCTAGACGAGTCATGTTTTTACTTGCTAAGTTTGTGATTGATTAATGGTTTTTTAACAAAAGTATTTTCCCCAAAAAAACTTTGATTTTGTTTTTACCTTGTGTTTTTATCCCTTTTTAATATGTGGTAAGATTTAACGTGGTGACAGCCCTGACATGGCCTTAGTTGTCGAAGGGGCTATAATTTTTATCTTAATCTTAGAGCTCTATAGGCCTATGGCTGCTGGCAGTAAAATAGAGTACTGTGTGTAAGTAGTAATTGGGTATCACCAAAACATCCAAATTTTGTGGAGGGTGCATCTTAATATGTTCGCCTTATAGTCCGTAAAATGCATGGTTTTTGTGCGTCATTGTTCTGTGCCATTGTTCTGTAAAATGCATGTCATTGTTCTGTAAAATGCATGTCATTGTTCTGTAAAATGCATGTCATTGTTCTGTAAAATGCATGTTTTTCTGCGTTATTGTTCTGTATAAATGCATGTCATTGTTCTGTAAAATGCATGCTTTTGTGCGTCATTGTTCTGTAAAATGCATGCTTTTGTGCGTCATTGTTCTGTAAAATGCATGCTTTTGTGCGTCATTGTTCTGTATAATGCATGCTTTTGTGCGTTATTGTTCTGTATAAATGCATGTCATTGTTCTGTAAAATGCATGTTTTTTGTGCGTCATTATTCTGTAAAAATGCAACAAATGTTGCGTTATTGTTTTGTCACAATGCATGTTTTTATGCCCCCATTGTTCTGTAAAAATGCATGCTTTTGTGTGCCATTATTCTGTAAAAATACAACAAATGTTGCGTTATTGTTCTGTAAAATGCATGCTTTTGTGTGCCATTATTCTGTAAAAATACAACAAATGTTGCGTTATTGTTCTGTAAAAATGCAGAAACATTTGTGTTATTGTTTTGTCAAAATGCATGTTTTGTGCGTCATTGTTCTGTCAAAATGCATGTTTTGTGCGTCATTGTTCTGTCAAAATGCATGTTTTGTGCGTCATTGTTCTGTAAAATGCATGGTTTTGTGCGCCATTGTTCTGTAAAAATGCAAAAAAAATTGTGTGATTGTTCTGTCAAATGCATGTTTTGTGCCATTGTTCTGTAAAATGCATTTTTTTGTGCCATTGTTCTGTAAAATGCATTTGTGTGTGTCATTGTTCTGTAAAATGCATTTGTGTGTGTCATTGTTCTGTAAAATGCATGGTTTTTGTGTGTCCAAAAAAAAAGAAGTCATTGTTCTGTAAAAAAAATGCATGGTTTTTGTGCGCCATTGTTCTGTAAAAATGCATGGTTTTTGTGCGCCATTGTTCTGTAAAAATGCATGGTTTTTGTGCGCCATTGTTCTGTAAAAATGCATGCTTTTGTGCGCCATCATTCTGTAAAAATGCATGCTTTTGTGCGCCATTGTTCTGTCAAAATGCATGCTTTTGTGCGCCATTGTTCTATGAAAATGCAAACAAATTTGTGTTATTGTTCTGTCAAAATGCATGTTTTTGTGTGCCATTGTTCTGAAAAAATCGCATGCTTTTTGTGTGGCATTGTTCTTTAAATAAAATGCATGGTTTTTGTGCGCCATTGTTCTGTAAAATGCATGTTTTGTGTGCCATTGTTCTGTAAAATGCATGTTTTGTGTGCCATTGTTCTGTAAAATGCATGTTTTGTGTGCGCCATTGTTCTGTAAAAATGCATGTTTTGTGTGCCATTGTTCTGTAAAATGCATGTTTTGTGTGCCATTGTTCTGTAAAATGCATGTTTTTGTGTGCCATTGTTCTGTAAAATGCATGTTTTGTGTGCCATTGTTCTGTAAAATGCATGTTTTGTGTGCACCATTGTTCTGTAAAATGCATGTTTTTGTGCGCCATTGTTCTGTAAAATGCATGTTTTCTGTGCACCATTGTTCTGTAAAATGCATGTTTTCTGTGCACCATTGTTCTGTAAAATGCATGTTTTCTGTGCGCCATTGTTCTTTAAAATGCATGTTTCGGTGTGCCGTTTTACTTTTCAGCACCTTCTTGGGTCCCACAGTAGGCAGTGTGGTGATGGACTACTATGGGTTTGAATGGGCCTCCACCATCACAGCTGGATGCTTTGCCTTGTCCGTGAGTGCGATTATTGTGTGACCCACCGACGAAAAGGACATTAAGTCGCTGGGGTAGTTAGTTCCTTACATCAGGCTTGTAAAAGTCAACAATCTCATTTGTCATCAATTTTGAGTTATGAGTATTTTCGTGCTCTCTAACACCTTATCTTTCATAAGGTGGGGATGCCGGGGGGGGGGGGGGGATGGGGGGGGGGGGGGGGGGGGGGGGGGGGGGGGGGGCTTTCGTAAAAATAGTTCCCTCATTTTCTGGAAGTTCTGTGCTTGTAACTTCCTCTAATCTGCCACTCTTTGACTCTGCCTTTTTCCTTTGCTTTCTGTCATCTACTATCTTTCTGACTTATTGGCCCAGTCTCCTGCCTTTTTTCAAAATAATCTTCCAAATTTCTTTTTTTCCTTTGAGCTCCTCCGAAATCAGAATGTGTCGGCTGTATGCAGCGGGGAGACCAGTGAAAACTCGACACATACCTACCTTACCCATTATGGCCATATGGCCTGGGAACGCAGAAGAAGAAGATATCCATAAAGGATAATCTTTAATATGGTCTCTAAATATTTTTTAAGAAATGGTTTAAAATGAGTAGGTTGGTGCATTTTCGGCAAATGTTAAGATCAGCTCCCTACGCTGTTCTAGGGTGAAGTTGGCCAATCAGCTTAACACTATCCTGACGTAGCCGTGCCAGAGAATCACTTCCTGCGCGACGGGCACCCACAGCTGCCGCCTATTCCCTGTAGATGACAGATTTCAGCACTTTTCTGATTTTTTTCCCGATAGCTAAGCAAATACTAACAATAAAGTGTTTGGTATCAACAGAAAGCGCAAACACTGAACTAAGCGGTTATGGTAGAAATAAATCATTGGCTGATACTGTTTGGTCGTGCTTGTGTCTGAAAGTAACATGGGTAACAGAGTAAAAAAAAAAAATTATACTCTTTTCCGTCTTTAGAATACCAAACTAAAGGTAAAACGGGCAAAACATGATTATGCTTATTTCTTTTTTTAGTGTTCTCTATCATTATGTATAACTTTTCACTTCATCCTATAACAGGGACGGATTATAGGGGGTTTCCTGGTTGCGTGGAACCCCCCGCGCCCCCACCCCCTGGTTGCCTAAAATAAAACAAAACACAATCTCTCTCTCTCTCTCTCTCTCTCTCTCTCTCTCTCTCTCTCACACACACACACACACACACACACACACACACACACACACACACACACACACACACACACACACACACACACACACACACACACACACACACACATACACACACACACACGCACACACTTACTATATCGTTCATCCATAACAAAATGTTCGTAACTGTAAAGTGCTTTGGAATCTGCTGGAAACCCCCTTTTATGTACAGCGTAATCCGCCCCTCTAAAAATGTATTCCACAGTACAAATTCCCTTTATTTAGTTTAAGTATGTCCGGTGTAGGCTGCATTCTTTCCCAGTCTGGAATGTCTCTCGCACTCAGCATCCTAGGAAAATGGTAACGGTTCTCCTATTACAGCGTGCATTCCAGCACGTATACCAACCGCCAGCATTCAAACTGAGAGCCAGTACAAAGTAAACATGTCCCTGTGTGTTACTGTGGTGTTAGTTTCTCCTAGAGCGATCATGGAAAAGATTTTTTTAAAATTGAAACCACCACAGGCGGTTGCTACGTCCCCACATGAGAACATTCCCAGGCACCATATGTGGTTGTCACGTCGGGAAGAGATAGAAACAAAAACCACCGCATGATGTGGTTACGCCTGGAAAGCGTTAACGGAAAAATGTAAATTGGAGGGAGCTGATTGGCCAACTTCACCCTGGAACAGCGGAGGAAGCTGATTGGCCAACTTCACCCTGGAACAGCGGAGGGAGCTGATCTTAACATTAGCCGCATTTTCTTAGGATAGGCTGGACGCTAGACTGTGATTTCTCAAAATGTCCGACAGTCACCTCACCAACTTGAAATGCTCATAACTCTTCAACAAATAAAAGGATACAAGAATGTTTTTTATATCGTTAGACAGAATTGCATGAAGTTTCCAACTGCGGCATTTTCTCAGAATGATCATTTTGACACTTAGTGTCCCTTAGTGTCCCTTTCGTGGTGCTGGGTCACACATTTTCCCGTCTATTCGGCGCTTGTGCTTATGAGGCGAATCCTGCCCAAATTCAAGGCCCACAAAATGTTCTGACCTCACTTGTGAATTAAACGTTAGGTTAGGTTAGGTACATTATAGTCACAGAGGCGTCTCTGTGAAATTCGGGTTGCTCCCACCTGGAGATCGCGTCGCAGCCAGAGGCACCACCCAATTTTGTTAAAAGCAAATTGCATGCAATTTTTGTGTGACTGATGAGGAAGGAAGGGAGGGGGGTAAATTTTGACCAAATGACAACTTTTTCATTGCCACTGGGTTTAACGTGTGCTGAGTGCATGAGCACACGGGACCTCGGTTTATCGTCTCATCCGAAAGACTCCATGTTCAGACAGCAAGGCCTAGTGCAAAGTGAGAGGGAAAAATCCCCTGTACCCAGGTTCGAACTCGGGTTTACTTGACACGAGGCGAACGCGTTACCACTGTGCCACTCTACACTGTGTGTCAGGATAACAACGCATAAGCTGCTTTTTTATGCAAAGAAGGATTTCAGATGTACCCCAGTCTCGCCTCCCCCAATCCCTCTACTCGAGGATAAAATAACACAACTTTTCAAGCGACCTCTAAATGAGAGATCCCTAGATTTATAGGATGAAATGCGATCTCCAGAGTTATAACTTGTTGGTCTTTGCGTTTCCCTAGAGGTTCTCCAGAGTTACTGTTCTTTGCATTTCCCTGGAGGTTCTCCAGAGTTACTCTTCTTTGCGTTTCCCTAGAGTTTCTCCAGAGTTACTGTTCTTTGCGTTTCCCTGGAGGTTCTCCAGAGTTATAACTTGTTGGTCTTTGCGTTTCCCTAGAGGTTCTCCAGAGTTACTGTTCTTTGCATTTCCCTGGAGGTTCTCCAGAGTTACTCTTCTTTGCGTTTCCCTAGAGGTTCTCCAGAGTTACTGTTCTTTGCATTTCCCTGGAGGTTCTCCAGAGTTACTCTTCTTTGCGTTTCCCTTGAGTTCTCCAGAGTTATTGTTCTTTGCATTTCCCTGGAGGTTCTCCAGAGTTACTGTTCTTTGCATTTCCCTGGAGGTTCTCCAGAGTTACTCTCCTTTGCGTTTCCCTTGAGTTCTCCAGAGTTATTGTTCTTTGCATTTCCCTGGAGGTTCTCCAGAGTTACTCTTCTTTGCGTTTCCCTTGAGTTCTCCAGAGTTATTGTTCTTAGCGCTTCCCTAGAGTTTCTTTAGAGTAATTGATCTTAGCGTTTCACTAGAGTTTCTCCAGAGTTATTGTTCTTTGCTTTTCCCAAGAGTTTTTCCAGAGTTATTGTTCTTTGGGTTTCCCAAGTTTCTCCAGGGTTATTGTTCTTTGCATTTATCTTGAGTTTCTCGAGAATTATTGTTCCTTGCAATTATCACGATTTTCTCCAGAGTTATTGTTCTTTGCAATTATTTTGAGTTTCACCAGAGTTATTGTTCTTTAGCACTTCCATAAGGGTTGTTAGACATTAGAGAGGCATAAAGGGATGTAGTATTAATAGATGGGTGATGGCAAGCTTGCTAGATGCAATACACTCATGATAACTCTGATTGAATGGCTGCTGTTGTTGTTTTTATTTCAGTTACTGGTGTTTGGGACGTACCTGGCAGTGGCGAAAAAGTGCCGGAACTGCTGCGTCGTCACGATGCCGGAAGTTGTCGGCAGTGAATCAGGAGTGTCGTTCTCTCCGCGGCGAAGACTGCTGTCCACGGGATCCATAAGTAAGAAGATCAGAACATCTGTTTTTTAATTCTTTGCTTCATCTTCTGGGTCATAGATGCTGGTGATGGCATGGGTGCAACTTTTTCCTGTGAATTGTGTCTTTGTCATCCCCCCCCCCCCTCCCCTTGATTGCTGTGAGGGAGGTGCAGGCATGCCTACCGTCACGAAATGCCTTCTTCTTGACTGGTGGTGGTGTTCTATCACTATCTGTATCACTGTCAGAATCACTGCAAACTCTCCTCTTCCGTCCAGCATCCATCTTCTTCAGAAGAGGAGAGTTTGCAGTGATTCTGACAGTGATACAGATAGTGATAGAACAGGTGCTTCCTGCTTGCCTTTGAGTGTAGACCAACTACTGGTTGACGTCTTCTACTTTCTTGACACGAGCAGCAAGAGGCAGGCAGCTTTCAAAGATATGCAGCTTCTTCTGGACCTCAAGGAAGCCAAGATCCTCAAACATGTTTCTACGAGGTGGCTTAGTGTTACAATGTGTTTGAAGCGACTGCTGGACAATTGGAGGGCTCTCTATGAGTTCTTCAAAGACCAAGAGAGCAAAGTGAAAGGATCTGCTGAGAAGGAGAGAGTTGAAAGGTTGAGGAAGACATTTCAGTCACCTACAAACAAACTCTACTGCCTCTTTCTGCTGGATGCACTCTGCCCATTTGACAAGATGAACACTGATCTACAGACTGAAGAACCGAAAATACACCAGCTGAAGAGTCTACTTGAATGTTTTCTCCGGAATCTCCTCCTCTGTTTTGTGAAACCCTCTGCTATGCTCTACAAGACTGCCCTGGATATGGACTTTGAAGCAATAACATGAAAGCTGATTCAGAGCTCCTCAAAAGTCATTGGTCAGTCAGCCCATGACTTCATCAGTGATACACATTCTCGCCTCAGGGATGAGAAAAAGGAGGAGTTCTTCGAAAATGTGAGGAGGTTCTACAGGACTTCCTGCAAGTACTTGAAAGAAAAACTCCCCTTCACTGACAAGGTGATTGAGCATGCCCGTGTTGCAGACCCCAACAGACAGACTGAACCAAGCACCAACGTCTCTTCTGTCAAGGTCTTTTTGGACAGATTTCCAAATCTGCTTCCTGATGGTACAACAGTAGAAGATGTGAAGAAAGAATGTGCTAATTACCAGTGCACTGACATTTCCCACTGCATTGCTGGGGAGGATAGAGTTGATGCAATCTGGGCAAAGATCAGCAAGCTGCACGACAAAGGCAAACCCCTGTTCTCTCTGCTACCAAGACTGATGGTTTCTATTCTCTCCATCCCACATTCCTCTGCCCATTGTGAGAGAATATTTTCCCTGGTCCGCAAGAATCAGACTGACCAGAGAAGCCGTCTTGGAAAGGACACTTTGGAGTCCATCCTGATTGCAAAGTCCAGGCCAGGTGGTGCCCTTCAAAGGGAGTAGAAGGACAGTGATTATGCAGATTTCAAGAGCGCCTATTACAGGTCTCTGAACTCTGTGTGAACCAGAAAAAAACCCTATGTATACATCTATGTAAATAAGTCTTGGAAAGGACTCTTTGGAATCCATCTTGTTTGTAGAGTCCAGGCCAGGTGATGCCTTCAAACTGTTTGCACCAGAAAAAAACCCTGCTTATGTATATAGTGTAAATAAGTCTTGGAAAGGACTCTTTGGAATCCATCTTGTTTGTAAAGTCCAGGCCAGGTGATGCCTTCAAAACTGTTTGCTGCACAAAATGAAAATAGTGTAAATAAGGTAAGTCTTTATGTGTTGGTGTTTGTGCTCTCTCTCTCTCTCTCTCTCTCTCTCTCTCTCTCTCTCTCTCTCTCTCTCTCTCTCTCTCTCTCTCTCTCTCTCTCAGTCTCTCTCTCTCTCTCTCTCTCTCTCTCTCTCTCTCTCTCTCTCTCTCTCTCTCTCTCTCTCTCTCTCTCTCTCTCTCTCGTAACATGTGTTTATATGTGTATGTATATAAACTAATAATATACATAAATATGCATGCATATATTAATATATAACTTTTTGCAACTACATACATATACACAAACACACACATATACACAAACACACACATGTATACATATAAACGCGCACAATTTAAAAAAAACCTAACCTATGTTCCTGAAAATCATGCTCTGTTACTGATTTTGAGTGTGAGTGTTACTGAAAAGCAAATTGGGGGGCAGGCATGCCTGGAGGTGTAGAAAGGGGAGCACAGTAGCTTTTCTCAGCTCCTTTCAGTTCATGCCTTTTGTTAACACTCGTCACCAGCACAAACCAATTTAAAGTGTTTTATCCATTAGGCTTACATTGTTTTATGGTGGCATGCCACTTGTAAGGTCTTTTCCTATCCCTAACCACAATCAATGATAAGAATATGTGCCGCTGTTAAAAGAAATAACTTGAAACAAATAGCTCTCTGTGGAAAACTGAAAGGAGCTAGAATGTGGGGAATTAGTGTACTGTGGGGAGGGAAGCGCTTGCTTTTGTTTCTGCGTCAGGTTTGTTTGTACTGCTTTGTGTGAGAGGGATTCCTCCCTGTGTGGGGGTATGTATGAGTTGGTGTAATAGTTTTTTGGTTTTTTTAAATCTTTGTAAAGCGCTGTGAGGATGGCATGCCATCGAACAGTGCTATATAAGTTTCATGTATTATTATTATTAATTCACAGTGATTCCCTTTTTTTATATTTTACTTTAAAAAGATATGTCTACTGGAGTTTTCAAACACTTAAAAATAAACATTTGTATTAATTGTGCTTTCAAGTAGAAACTGTAGACTTCGTCTTTTTGCTTTAGCTTTAGCTTCAGGAGGGTGTTGCCCCTTCCCCTAAGTTGAGATTAAAAGAGGGGTGGTGGTGGTGATTTGAGAGCTTTTAAGTGCGTAAATACGCACAGTCTCTACGTTTTCAGAAACCCTGGGGTGTTGGTGTTGCAGGTGGTGGTGGTGGCAGAGAACGAGCCTCCTCCCCGTCCTCTCCGCGACAGAGGTTGCTGTCGACGGAATCGAGTGTTGTGGCCCACGTCGGCGCCAGTTACAACTCCATGGGCAGCACTGCCGTCGTCATTATGGACAACAACGTCGACAGTGGGAATGGAGATGCTCAACGCGTCTAATGTTTTGATTGGTTACTTTATATATATATATATATATATATATATATATACAGTGGAACCTCCCTGATAAGACCTTCAAAAATCATCAAAAATGGGGTCTTATAAGGGAGGGGTCTTATGAGAGAGGTAATTTGAATATTTACAAAGAATGGCAATGTCTCAGAGAAGTAGGTCTTATGTGGGAGGGAGTCTTATAATAGGAGGTCTTATAAGGGAGGTTCCCCTTGTACAAGTGCTTTGTCAAACTTTGTGTTTTAGATTCGGTGTTGAATTTCTCCAAACCTGGTCAATCGTATACATTAAATATCAGAACAAAAAAACGAAGTGTTTAAACAATTCTTTGAGCTTCTTTAACACTCGAGGCCTACAGACTAAGACCAAAAAAAAAATGTTTTAAGTAAAAAATGTTGCCAAACCAAATTCTTTTCTTAACCCTCTTACCCCCAGCCGCCCGACACTAACCTTACTATGAAATCCCATGTCAAGGGAAATAACTCGCAAAATTCACATCAATACGTACTTTTAAAAAATAATTAAAAATATAATTTCAGTCTGAAAATGCATTGAATTATTTCTATTATGTTCTTGATACTCTTGATAGTAAATAAATATGCGACTTGAACAAGTCTGCGACTTGAACAAACCGGGATGTAGCTGCGAATTGGGATTCGGAACGAGCGGCGTGGGAGCAACGCCACTGTACGGCCCAGAAGATGGGACAGCAACAACAACAACAACAAAAATCAGCCTCGAGCAAATTTGGGGCGTTTTGAACTTGGTTGTTCTATCCCGAAATACGTCTCTCTCTGGGAATCTTAAAAGCAGCATGGTGATGCCATATTGTTTTCAAAGGCAATAACATCATTTTACTACAAGGCTTATCTGACTCAAGCTGTCTCTGTTCATCATTTTAACTTTCTGTCTGTCTGTCTCGTTATGTCTCTTGCGTTGCTCCCCCTGAATCCTCCAACGGAGCGCTGCCTCTGTACCCGGCCGGGGCCCTGGGTGGTCCCTGAACCCCTGCGCCTTTCAGTTTTTGGTGGTTTTTTTTCATTTTAGGGAGTTGCACCCATGATGATTTAATGGTTGAAACTTCCCGGATGTGTACCATAATTCGCGGACTATAAGCCGCAACTTGTTTTTAGCACACACACACACACACACACACACACACTGCGGCTAGTACAGTGCCGCGGCCTAAATGTTACCGAAAATGAAAGTAAACTCAACTCAGTGGCATCTTTGATTCAGACCTTTGATCTGTGGCCTTGTTCACGGTTGATGACAAAAAAAAAATCACCTTGATTTCGGTATATATTTTTCCCAAAATGACGATCTGTTTCGCGGTCAAACACTTTCGTTTTGGCAGTCAACACACCCGCGATCAACTCTCGACTGAACCGGAAGCGGACATCGTGCATCGTCACACTTCCACAACTTATGCTTTGACGCGGCTTAAGGGTTACTTTTTTCTTCTTCTTTTTTAAAGTATGGGGTGCAGCTTATATTACGAAGCAGCTTGTAGTCCGTGAATTATGGTATGCTGCATTGGAAGAAGATTCTGGTTATCCTTGACAGATACCAAAAAAAAATGATTGAACCGGGATACCGGTCAGATCACTCTTTTGTCTCACTGGCGCTTAGGAAGGAGCAATTTAAAAGGGATCGTCCATTTTGGAAATTTAATAATAGTTTATTGAGAGACAAGAATTACGTATTAGAAATTAAAGAAACCATACGAAAAGTAAAAAGGCAGTATGTGGTTCCAGTTTACAATTTAGATAACATTGATAGCATTTCAAATGACTCTTTAATATTTTGTATCAGCGACCAACTTTTTTTTGAAACTTTAATGATGGAAATAAGAGGCAAAACCATTTCATATGCTACATTTTAAAAAAAGCAACTCATTAAGCAGGAACAAGACTTAGAGAAAAGTATCAAAACTATTGAAAAGAACCTACAACCAGATGATATGCCAGTTTTAGAAGAGTTAAAGTCTCAACTACAGGAACTAAGGGAGTTTAAAATACAAGGAATAGCTGTTCGTTCTAAAGTTCGGTGGATCAGCCAAGGAGAAAAAAACTAATAAATATTTTTGTAACTTAGAGAACAGAAATTTTGTTGATAAGGCTATTTCAGTTCTTGAAAAAAGTGATGGTTCTGTTATAACAGAGCAGAAAGGTATATTACAAGAAATTAAAGATTATTATGAACATTTATATAGTCAGAGGGAGGTTAGAGATATTGACTTGACTACAGAACTGCCTGGTGCGCCAGTGTTGACGGAGGAGGATCGGGACAGTATTGAAGGCCTAATTACCTATGAAGAAGCACAATTTGCCTTGAAAGAGATGAAAAACTTTAAAAGTCCGGGTCCTGATGGGTTCACTGCTGAATTCCTTAAATTCTTTTTTACTGATGTAGGCCAGTTTCTTGTGAGATCGATAAACGAAGGATTTCACAATGGGGAATTGTCGGTCACACAGAAACAGGGAACTATCATTTGTATTCCTAAAGAAGGGAAATCCAAAAGATTTATTAAAAACTGGCGTCCTATATCACTCCTTAACGTAACTTACAAGATTGCCTCTGCGTGTATAGCTAATCGTCTAAGAACAATCCTACCTATAATTATCAATGAATGTCAAAGAGGCTTTTTGAAAGGTCGGTTTATAGGTGAAAACATTAGACTTTTATACAATACTTTATTGTATACAGAAAAAGAACATGTTCCTGGTATGCTTTTTGCAGTTGATTTTGAGAAGGCCTTTGACAGTGTTTCGTGGTCGTTTTTGAACGAATGTCTACAGTTCTTTAATTTTGGGCCGGATATGATAAAGTGGGTGAGTGTTTTTTACTCTGATATAGTATCATGTGTTTCCATAAATGGTCAGTATTCTCCATGGTTTGCTATAAAAAAAAGGGGTGTGAGACAGGGGGATCCGTCATCTCCTTATCTTTACCTGATTTGTGCGGAGATTTTGTCGCTTATGATCCGCAGGAATCCAAACATCAAAGGCATAAGAGTTCGAAATAAGGAAGTATTGTTGTCCCAGTTTGCGGATGACACATCTCTATGTTTAGATGGCAGCAAAAATTCATTTACAAATGCTGTTTTTACTTTGTCTAGATTTGCTGAAATATCTGGCCTTAAGATTAACTTTGACAAAAGCCAAGTAATTTGGATTGGGAGTATGAAAAATTCGAGTGTAAGATTTATGAGAGATAAAAATTTCATTTGGGACCCTGGCACATTCAAAATTTTAGGCATTTTATTTTCAACTGATGTAAATTCCATAACAAAAATTATTTTTGAAGATAAGCTAGAAAATATGAAAAGAATCTTAAATACTTGGAAAAAACGACAATTGACACCTTTTGGCAAAATAACTGTAATCAAGACTTTGGTCATTTCCAAAATTGTACATTTGTTAATAAACTTGCCAGATCCATCCGAAGAATTTATTAATACCTTAGAAAAGGAGCTATTGTCATTTCTGTGGAACGACAAACAAAGTAAGATTAAGAAAAGCATAATCTTCAAACAATATAATGAAGGAGGACTTAGAATGGTAAATGTAAGAGCTTTCATATCTGCCATGAAGATTAATTGCTTAAAAAGACTCTTAGATGACTCTGAATGGAAAGATTTTACATTTAACATGTTCCCTCTTTTAACAAATTTATCCAATTTTGGAGTCCAATATGCTACTGTAGTGATTAATGAAACAGAAAATCCATTCTGGAAAGATGTAATTAAACACTATAGGAAACTGTATTTTAAATGTGTCCCAACAACAGTCCATGATTTTATGGGAGAGTGTATTCATTACAATACACATATATTAAGAGATGGAAAATTTATATACTTGAAAGAATTATGCGACCATGATATTTTCTTTGTTAGTCAGTTAGTTAACGTTAATGGCTCTTTCATGACTTTTGACGAATTTGTAAATAGTTTTCCTGATATCAATATAAACTTTCTAACTTACCAAGGTATTTTGAATGCAATACGAGCCTACTGTCAGAAGCTAAGTATAACAATAATTCAGAGGTTTAAGCTAACAGGAAATAAAACTTGGTTTTACATCAAGAAAGGTAGCAAATTCATTCAGACAATCCTTAATGATAATGAAAGCTCACCAACTGCTATTCCTAAATGGAACTATTTGTTTGAAAACTTGAATTGGAAGAAGATTTTTTCAATTCCTTATAAAATATCTGGTGACGTACAACTCAGATGGTTCCAGCTAAGATTACTTCACAGACTACTCCCAACCCAACGATTCTTGTTCTTGCGTCGAATAGTCGACTCTTCTTTATGCAACTTTTGTGAACAAACTGAACAGACCAATTGTCATATGCTATTTGATTGTGATGTCATACGTCAGTTTTGGTTAGGCTTGCAGCACTTTGTTGCACAGAAGTGTTTGCATTGTCAAAACTTAAGATTAGAAAAAGAACTGGTCTTGTTTGGCACAAAACAAAATGTATACACAGACGCGGTTATAGATTTCATTATTTTATTTGCAAAATTTTATCTATACAAATGTAAACTACAAAACGCTCTTCCAAGATTGCCTACATTCATTACCTTGCTTAAAGATAGATATAAGATTGATCGCTATATTGCTACTATAAATGGATCGCTTACACAGTTCGAACAAAAATGGTCTTTATATTTACCTGTCATTGAGAATGACCATACATAGATATGCATATTACCTTACATGATATACACAAACGATATGGGTGAAGTAGAAACCAATTATGTACTATTTCCCTCTCTTTCTTTTTCTGTCTCTCTCTCATCTTTCTTATAATTGTATTTTGTTGTTGTTACTCGGTTTATTTATTATGCTTATTTACTTAAATATGTGTGTACAAGGTAGTACATATTTGATTATAAATGATTCATGATATATTTCATTTCTTCTTACTCTTGTATGTTTTATGTTTCTTTCATTTACATGTTATTATGTTTTCGAGAAAAAAAGAAGCAAAAAGTATTAAAGGAAAAAAAAAAAAAAAAAAAAAAAAAAAAAAAAATGCAGACACATAATGATAGGCAGAATATTCGTGGTGGTCAAAAAGCTCAGGGGGCCATTTTAATGTACTAAATGAATCTAAACCCATTGGCAGGAATGTATACTAACAGAAGTGAATAGATGATTTTTGGAGAGAAAAAAATAGGGGACAGCACTTCGTGAAAATTAGAGTTGTTTGCCTCCATTACTCGGTCAAATACCATTGCAACAATGGCGTCGAAGCTTGAAACCGCAGGATGCGAGTCAGTGACTAGCAAACATTTTTTTTTAGACAAAATTAGGGGTGGCCAGTAACTGATAAAACTTGCAAAATGTGACGTAAAAATATGAATGACATAAATTTTAGAATGACGCACGGTGTTCTAAGTGCTGTATGTCTGCTCAAACACACGAGGCGAGAGCTGGTAATCTACCGGATGGTAGAGTAACTTCCCCTGTTTGACTGATTGAATTAGGCAAGATCACTCCCACACATCATAAAATTACTCCCCTTAATTATTTCCGAACACTCCCTATTGGTCACAAATAGAGGCAATTTTGTTGTACCCACCAAAACTAAATTGTACAGTGTTATGTAAATAGTTCTTAGTGGTTTGTCAGCCATATGCAGTGGTTTTTTATTTATGCTGTGATTTTTATGTTAACTGTAAACAGTTTCGATTTTGCTATAGTCTTTGTGTGTGTGTGTGTGTGTGTGTGTGTGTGTGTGAGAACAAATCACAGAGAGAGAGAGAATTAATGTTTCCATGTAAATGTTGATTTATTGTTTCCATTTTGTGAACCAAACCTGCAGTATTTATTTCTTTATTTTTACATTGTTGTTAGTCCCACCAACAAAACCTGCAATAAATTATGAAGTACAGTACATTGTTTTGTAAAGCAAGCATACAAATGATTTTTTGTTTGTTTTTGTTACTAAAGGTATTGCAAGATATTGCTCTGAATTGTGAACAAAATAAATATGAAGAACAAAGGTATCTCATCCGAGTGAAACAAACGTGATTTTTATAATAAAATGCATTACATGTGTATTACACAACCGATATCTGATGCGTTAAAAAGAATCATGCGTTTTTCTCGTGTCCTTTTTTCTCCTTCTGACATTTTCAACTGCTGATATCTCTGTCTGTCTGTCTTTCTGTATATCTGTCTGTCTGTCTACCTGTGTCTGTGTATGTGAACATTTTTGTTCAGTTGTGTGTGGGTGTATGTGTGTGTTGTGTCCGTGGTCTAATCTCCAAACTTTAACGTTGGCATTTTCTCGGAAAATAGAAGGCGTACATTGTTCAAACTTTGCACGCATATAGATGTCTATGCAAGCTTTCAAACAATAATGATTTGAATAATTAAATACTTAAAACAACACTGTAAACATATAACATTATAGATTAATTAGTGGGTTAGAGAGTATTCAACAGGCAACATGAGTTAAGAAACTCATCAACACTGAAAGCATCGATAACTCATTGGTAAACAGGGCTGGACCTAAGTTTTTAAGGGGTGGGGGCTAATTCATCGAAGGTGCGAAGCACCAAGACCCCTAGGGGGGTCCGGGAAGGGGGGGGGGGGCATGCACCCCCGTAAAACATTTAAATCCGAGAAGCAAAATAGTGCAATCTGGGCATGAAATAAAGGACTAATGCCATTACTGTTCATACCCCTATTGAAACATATTTTGAACCATTCAGTACCTATGAACTGGTAGTGCTGATGAGTGCTAGGTATAGCCCGCAAGGAAATTTAGCTGCCGCTCGGCGACATGATTTTTTTGATTTTTGGAAAAGGGTGGGGGCTGCAGCAGAACGTGGGGAAACTATTTTTACGAAAGAACCCCCCCCCCCTCCCCCGATATCCCCACGGGGAGAGACTCGTGGAGGGGTCGGGGTCGTCAGCTCCTTATAATGGGGTCTACATGAGTAAAGGTGTTCAGTGTTCTCTCTCTCTCTCTCTCTCTCTCTCTCTCTCTCTCTCTCTCTCTCTCTCTCTCTCTCTCTCTCTCTCTCTCTCTCTCTCTCTCTCATATTTATCTCTGAAAGGTGTTCAGTGTTCTCTCTTCTCTCTCTCTCTCTCTCTCTCTCTCGTCTCTCTCTCTCTCTCTCTCTCTCTCTCTCTCTCTCTCTCACACACATATTTATCTCTGAAAGTTGTTCAGTGTTCTCTCTCTCTCTCTCTCTCTCTCTCTCTCTCTCTCTCTCTCTCTCTCTCTCTCTCTCTCTCTCTCTCTCTCATATTTATCTCTGAAAGTTGTTCATGGTTCTCTCTCTCTCTCTCTCTCTCTCCTCTCTCTCTCTCTCTCTCTCTCTCTCTCTCTCTCTCTCTCTCTCTCTCTCTCTCTCTCTCTCATATTTATCGTATGCTATCTGATACATGTACCTCGTTAATGGGTTTTTATGTGGGTTTATTCTTTTGGCAACATGTGCCTGCCGGACTATTTGTATATCCGGTCTTCACGGTTTCAATCATAATCATTCATATAAAATTAAAAGGAATAAAAGCGATGGGGTTTTTTTTCGGTGGAAATGTTTATTTGACACCTACGGTTGTTCATAACGAAGATAGAGATCATACGTGAAAGAGTTTCCCCAGAAGATTAACAAAACAGCAAGCCATATTGTTGTACCTAGGATGACACTAATTTTCGTACACATAATACTACTCAACACTTGCTATGCATCACTCTTTTGACAAACGCTGTCGTATATATTCCATTGACTTTATTCAAATAAAAATGTATCAAATTCATTGTCTGGTCATCTGACAGCAAAACATAATCAATGACAAAAGAGTTTTGAAGGATTAACATTTTGAAAGACACAAAATCAAGCCTAGCCTCAAATTTTAGGAGTTTGGGCATAATTATGGGGCCAACAAAAATAGAGGAAAACTTAAATGTAATCGTAGGAAATGTTGTTGGCTAGTTCAAAAAGAAAATTACAAATGCGCAACAAGAAGTACAAATGTAAATATATAGATGGTTCAAATGTTACAATATAAATATGAGTATAATTATGAATTCATGATAGCAGCAAATAAGTAAGAATCTGCGATAAGCTCCAAACAATATTTAATAACAAGTGTGACCTAATCTGAATATGATTTATATGGTTGATGAAAATGATGTTTTACGTCCTCTCGGTCAACGACACATATGGGACATTTGTAAATACAAAGATGGTGGGAACAATACTGGCTGCAATGCCCGGAGGCAGTGCAACACCAGTAAAGTCCCGAGTTTT
>CM065706.1:24235567-24255567 GCA_017654935.2 Phymorhynchus buccinoides | reverse complement strand
AGAAAACATGTGAATAGGGCATGTGCCGCGTGTCGGCGACCTTGAATTTCATTGAGTTGAAATTAGAGAGTTGAATTGGAAAGGTCAGCGTAACTCGGGCAGAACGAGCGCGGGCAAATTAGTAGTCTTGTATAGGGAACGAACACTCGTGGCAAATGCCCTATTGAAAAGAGGCAACAGAATATACTTATTCAAAAATACAACCAGCGGTTTTGCTCATCCCAGAATTAGTGTGCCGGCTTCTTCACCCCAATAATACCAACAGAAACCGGAAATACGTTTTCGGCATTAAAAAAACAGGAAGTGGAAGCCACATTTTTTGCTCTTTTTAGCTCTTAATGCACTGTTTGTATTAGTATGTTAGCATAAATCTACATATTTTACTGTCTTATCTTGTCTATGCATTATTTAATTATTTATATTTGTATGCATTAACGCATTATAATTCATAACATGTTCATCTTATTTATACGTAAGTTTTCTCTCTCTCTCTCTCTCTCTCTCTCTCTCTCTCTCTCTCTCTCTCTCTCTCTCTCTCTCTCTCTCTCTCTCTCTCTCTCTCTCTCTCTCTCTCTCTCTCTCTCTCTCTCTCTCTCATCTCAGAGTTCTCTCCGCCCCCGCCCCCGCCCCCCTTCTCTCTCTCTCCCTGTGTGTCTGTGAGTGCGTGTATGCGCGCTTACGCATACACGTCTCTGTAGTTTTTAAACTGTTATTTGGCTATATCGAGCTATTGCATTCATGTGTTCTTCTTTCTTTATCCTAATCCTTTTTTTGATGTGCAGGTGCATTATTATTATTATTATTATCATATTGAATAATCGTGGTTTCTTTTTACATGTCCTATAAAGTTTGATGTGTTGGGTATTTAATTATTATGTTCTTATTGTATATGTGTTTATGCCGTGCCACAAATCAATTTCTCACTTTTGAGATAATAAAGTAGTCTTGAGTCTTGAATCTCCAAAAAACCGGAAACCGCAGCCCTATAATAAATACTAGCGCAACGCCTAGTACTGGCTGCACCGTACTGGTAACGCCTAGTAACGGTAAAGCCAAGTACTGGTAACGCTGAGTACAGCAAATTTGAAGCGATTCGGTTAAGAAACGGCGGAGTTATAAGGCCCCGTTTCACGTTGGCGCTGCTTGAGAGTGACGCGCTCTTCCGATTGTCTTCCAATTTGCTGCTAGGCTTTGCAAGGCTGACAGCAAATTTGAGGCGATTCGGTTAAGAAACGGCGGAGTTATTCGTGAAAAGGTAAAGCAGCGTGTAGCGCACGCGTTTGTGAACCGATTCGCTTTCGGTTTGGCACACCGATAGTCACCGTACCCGGTCATGTATCTGCCAAATGTGAAGGCAATCGGTCCAGAAACGCCGGAGATACGGGCGCCGAGAGGCCGGCGGATGCGCGTTTCGAGCATTTGCGAAACCGCGCAAATGATACGGCCGCCTCGGTTGCCGTTGCCATCGCCCCGTTAGGGCTCACAGCAAATTTGAAGCGATTCGGTCGAAAAACGGCGGAGTTATAAGGCCCGTTTCGTGTTTCAGAGACACACACACACACACACACACACACACACACACACACACACACACACACACACACACACACACACACACACACGGACGGACGGACAGTTGGCTTTTTACTATATGATGATTACACATTTACAGATAATTTGGCTCTCTTTTTGGCTTTCCATCATTTTGATTCAAATTGGTAAAACGGTGGTATAATACTATTATTTATTAATAGCCTATGTTTATCCAGCGTATGACTTACACCCTTCAAGACATCACTGCCTCAGGCAAACATCATTACTGGCCTGGGGTTGCCTAGAAAAAAAAAATATAACAAATAAGAAGCGCAACAAAACTTAACACTGTCAATGATTCATTTTTGACAACATTACTGGTTGATCCAAGTTTATTTTTCGCTTTAAAATTGGGGTTACATGGATTAGAATCGGAATGATTAGGCTCCTTATCACTGTTAATGAAAACATAATTTATTGGGGTAATTTCTTAGACTCGCGTAGAGCCGATTTTGTGACATTTTCAACATTACAAATTGAAATAGAAGACCCAAATAGAAGTGCCAACCATGTGTGAAACGAAAGCTGGAAGAGTGATGAAGAGAAGTAACTCGAAAAACGTGGTTTGGATTTTTTTTTAAACATGGATTTAGACAAGTTTTAGACTCAGAAATCGCTGTTCCGAGAATACTCGGAATTAGGCCCTGAAGAGCGTTCTCCTGTTCCGAGTATACTCAGAATTCGTCCGGAATGACTTAACAAGTTTTGTTCTTCTTTTGCAGGTAATTCGACACTGTTCCTCAGCTTCACTTCGATTCAAGTTGACAGCGGTGGATCATTCCGGCTTCAAAGATGACGTCAACTCTTTATTTGCTTTCGGTCATGGGACTGCTCGCCGCCATGTTTCGCGGGATTGATGGGAACATTCCTGGTCAGTGAGAGTTATGTTGTCTTGACCTCGTGTTTGAAATAGAAGTTTTCAGCTCCCGAGCGAAGCTAGGGGTATTATTGCTTTTTTGTTTGGACTGTATGTGCGTCCGTCCGTCCGTCCGTCCGTCCGTGTGCGACCTTGACCTTGACCACGCAAGGGAACATTGCATGTGTTGATTCGATTGTCATCTACGAATGTTTGACAATCCCTCAGCTACATCATGATTTTTCTTTCCTTCAAAATTGTTTCCTTTTGAATTTGTTTTTTTCAATGTGTGTGTGATTTGTGTGTACAAGCAATATGTGTGTCTGTGTATGAGTATGTTTGTGTGATGTGTGTGTGTGTGTGTTGTTCATGTCGTTATTGTTGTGTGTGTGTGTGTGTGTGTGTGTGTGTGTGTGTGTGTGTGTGTGTGTGTGTGTGTGTGTGTGTGTGTGTATGTGCGTGCGTGTGCATGCGCGCGTGCACGCGTTTATATTTGGTCGTACCTTTGCATGTGTAAGGAGCGCGCAAGCAGCACCCACGCGCATATGCGCGTATGTAGACCTACACGTACACATGTGCATTCGATCGAATTTCATCTCCCTATAGTTAACGACTCTCTAATTTTCCGTACCCATATCACCATCTAACACACAGGAAGCCTTCCCATTGAAGACGTCAAAGAACGGTGCCAGAACAACAGCACCGCGATCTTTGCGCATCCAGGGGAGTGCCAGATTTTCTACAACTGCAGCAACGACGCCGTGCCCAACCACAATCCCCGTGACAGCCTCACCCAGTATATGGACGAGTGCCCTTACCCGCAGCTCTTTTCGCTGGAGACGTCACGCTGCATGGACTTTGACCAGGTCGACTGTGGGGCTCGCAAGGAGCCTCTGGATTGTGGTGAGTGGATGACATTCTGCTTTTTAAAAAAAAGGAGGGCAGCTCTTTTCGCTGGAGACTTTGACCAGGTCGACTGTGGGGCTCGAAAGGAGCCTCTGGATTGTGGTGAGTGGATAACATTCTGCTAAAAAGAAAAAAGGGGCAGCTCTTTTCGCTGGAGAACTTTGACCAGGTCGACTGTGGGGCTCGTAAGGAGCCTCTGGATTGTGGTGAGTGGATGACATTCTGCTAAAAAAAAAAGGGGGGGGGGGGGGCATCCTGACGGGTGAGTTTTTTTTTGGTTGTAAATGAGAAACACGTCGAGATCCCCAGGAAAACACCCTTTACAGACACCAGGATCGTTCCCACCATCTTTATATTAGTATCTACTAATGTCCCATATTATGTCTGTTTCAGAGACCGGAGGACGTTAAAGGTGCACCCTTTTTGTAAGAAACACGTCGAGATCACCAGGAAAACAGCCTTGACAGAGATCGCAACACTCACTTTGCTCTGGTTTCCTATAAATCAAACCGTCAAATTAAATTGGTGATTCCTCCTTGGCGGAGGTGCTGGAAGTCAAATTCTTTCACTGAAATAGAAGGCGTATGCCGTCTCTTTTCTAATAATGGCCGCCTGAGTTTAGACCAAATCGTTTGCACGAAATGTTCGCAATAGAAGCATTTAAAAAAAATTAATACAGTTTATCTAAAGGAGTTTCGCTGACAAAAAAAAAAAGATCCTTTTTTTTTTTACTGGACTACAAAAAAAAGAAAAAGCTTCAACCAGAATGGGATTGGCCTCCGCCTACCCCATCCAAAGTGTCTTCTATCTCTGCCAAGGAGGAATCGCCGTTTTGACGGTTTGATTTATAGGAAATCAGAGCAAAATGAGTGTTCCGATCCTTGAAAAGGCTGTCTTTCTGGTGATCTCGACGTGTTTCTTGCAAAAACTCATCCGTCAGGGTCCACCTTTAACGTCCTCCGGTCTGGAACAGACACACATATGGGACATTAGTAGATCATATAAAGATGGTGGGAACGATCCTGGAGGCAATGCCCGGAGGCAGTGCAACATCAGGAAAGTCCCGAATTTGTAACGGTACAGATATAGATGTATATTGTAGTGAATTGGTTGCGTGGTGGTGTTTTGAGGGTAAAAAGGGGGGTGGGGTGGAAGAGAGAGAGAGAGACACAGAGAGAGAGGGAGAGAGAGAGAGAGAGGGGGGGGGGCTCCTTTTAAATGAGCACAAAAAGCTCCACTTTTCGTTGCTTTCAGACATCTTGTTTTTTTCATGTTTCGTTTTTTGGACAATGAAATGTTTAAACCAGATGCAGACAGAGAGACAAACAGACATAGAGACACTTGAAACACTTGAAACTTGACACTTGAAATGTTTCAATTGCCATTGACAATACAATCTTCATGGCAAGGGGACACGTTATTTGAAATTAACTAATAATCAAAGCAAGCGGAAAAAAGTATAATTATAAGAATATAACAAACAAAAGGGATCATCATATTGACTGCACCCGCCAGTCATTCAATTATAGCAAAGATTGTATAGGGGAAGATAAGCATCCGGTCTCTTTTCCCTATATGAGTAGTGAGGACAGAAACACTGGTTATGTCCCTTTTAAACAGGACACATTTTACACGTCGATAGGCCAGTTGAATTCTCCGTTCAAGTTCCAGTCTGAGTTTTTGGATAGCCTCCACTGTGAATGGTGTACTGTCCCCACTAACGATAACTCTATCAGCCCGGTTCGCCGAGCTCCTAAGTAGTCCATCTTACCCTTTTAGAATATCTTTGATTATAGTAAACAAGTAAAAAAACCTATTTATGCAAACAAGACAACAGTGCAAATTGAAATGTCCACACACGTCACATACATAAATGCACCCACTCGTGCAGGCTCATCTCTGCGTGCGCATACACCCGATCGCACACACACACACACGCGCGCGCGCGCGCGCGCATGGCGACCATTCGACTAAGTGTTGGTAAAAGCCTATCTGTCAACAGAGACGTTTTCATGACAAACAGACATAGAGACAGAGAGAGATAAAGACAGAAAGAGACAGACACGGAGATAGAATTAAAAAAAAGAAGAGGAAGATGGCTGTGTTTGTACGGATAGATCCCTTGTTTCCGCACTTGAACTCTTGGCGAACGTTCTTTTTCTTTCCAGCCTCTCTCCTCCTGGAATAACCTCCCTTCTGCGCTCCGAACCTCAAATAACCTCTCTTCTTTCAAGTCTTCCCTTAAAGCACCTCTCTTCAAATTGTATCGTCTCTCTTCTAAACTGACTCTTTGAACCGACGTGTGTGCGTGTGCGTGTGCGTGTGTGCGTGTGCGTGTGCGTGTGCGTGTGCGCGCGCGTGCGTGCGTGCGTGCGCGTGCGTGCGTGCGTGCGCGCGCGTGTGTGTATGTGTGTGTGTGTGTGTTCGGTTCGGTTCGGTAGTTTAATTTAACGTCTTTTCACCAAAAGTGATATTAGACACAAAAAAGAACCCAAAACGTATTAATAATTAACAAAACTAATGCATAAAATACAACAATTTCTAGTAACAAGGCGTAAAAAAAATCATAACAGTTTGGCAATTACAGAATTTGCAATATCAAAGACGAAAGGCCTGGACAATATTTGACTGTCATTCTCATAATTCACTAAGTCAATAGACTTTTTTTCTATAAAGTGATGTTAAATTGGGCATTCTTTCAACAAATGATGTACTGATATAGGATTACCACAATTACAGGAAACATTATAAGGGTATTTAGTGTTCCATGCTTTTAACTTTAGTTTTATAATAATCTTGGATATATAACGAGGGGGGTTCAGTAAATGCAATAACTTTTCTCCACTATTTCTATCATGAACAGATTTTTCCAAAATCAACAAAAATTCAACCGAAGACATATTTAGGATATGATTAATATCAGTATCAGAATGATGTTTAGCTCCAAGCTTAGCAAGACTATCTGCTGTTTCATTCCATTTCAACCCACAGTGAGAAGGAACCCAACAAAAATCTACATTTACTCCCTTCATCTTCATAACATGTATATATGATGATGTATATCAAAAAGCAGATCTCTTCGTGCTTTGCTATCCCAATGCTGCAACGATTGTAAGACAGATCTGGAATCAACACAAATAAGAATGTTGTAAAAGTACATGGGGATATCACAAATACAACTTAAAGCCATCAATATTGCATATAATTCTGCTGTGAATATAGAAAATCATTTACCAATATGAAAATACTTTTATATTTTAAGGCTAGCAATAACAAAACTAGAACCACATCCAATATTATCCATAACTGAACCATCAGTATAAATTTTAAGATGATTACTATAACAAGTGTCAAGATGTTCCTTAACTTAATTCACTACAACATTTACGTTTTCAGATTTCTTAACATTTGTGTATTCATAATCAAAATGTCCGCTCATGTGCTCCCAAGGAGGCATCTTAGGTATCATGGGATTTTCTGGAACTGACATTAGATCAATATTACAATCCGACATAAGTTTAGAAGTATAATTTCTTATTGGTTGTAAATATGAAATGCTTTTAGCCCTTTTGGGAACATCTGTATTGGAGTCTATAAATAATTCATCAGTTACTGAATTTGTGACTGATAAACTTCGAACCACATATTTAGAAACGTCTAAGAGACGTTGCTCGCCAAGTGGTAATACATCTACAGCTTGATAGCTTTTAATGGTATTAGCATGAACTGGCACCCGTAAAGCCAATTTAATAGTTTTACTATCTACACTTTGAAGCTTTTTCAAAAGATAATTAGGAGCAGAATAATACACTTCTTGCCCATACATTAACTTAGATCGAACTAAGGAAATAGACAGATGTAATAACGTTTTTGAATCCTGACTCCGAGGCTGACAGTTAACTAATTTAAGGAAATTTAACCTTTTTCTTGCCTTTCTTGCCTTATGTGCGTTTTCCAACTGAGCTTAGGTGTAAAAAATACTCCTAAAAATGTATCATACTGTTGATATTTTAAAACATTTCCTTCTAGTTCTAAATTAGGAAGATCAGAAGGATTTTCTCCTCCGTTGTTAAATAGCATTAAGCACGTTTTTTCTCCTGATAATTCTAGACCATTTTCCTTTATGTAATCAGCTAAACTGTCTAATTCATGTTGATATATCTTCTGCACATGATTGATAGTTCTTTTATTTGAATATTTTCTTAAACTAGTATTTATCCATATAGCAATGTCATCAGCATATTGTACTAAATGTGTTTTCTTGGACAATGATTTTGGAAGATCATAAATAAAGATTGAGAATAAGATCGGTGCAATAATTGAACCTTGTGGTATACCGATGTCTACATGTTTGAAGGACGAATAAGCATTACCAATTTTAGTACACATCTGTCTGTCCTTCCAAAAAGTTTTAATGTACATGTATAATTTACCACTGATTCCAATATCTTTTAATTTATAAAGTAATCTGCCATGCCACATGCTGTCATATGCTTTTTTGACATCAAAGAATGTACCCAAAGTACTTTTTCTTCGAGAAAACTGTCATTTAATTTGAGTGGTAGGCTTAACTAAATGATCTGTGGTGCATCTGCCTTTCCTAAATCCAGCTTGCTGAACTGGAATAACCTGATTCTTTTCTCAAATAAAAGTAAGACGCTTCAAAACAATTTTTTCCATGATTTTTCCAACATGGGAAGTAAGCGAAATTGGCCTGTAACTGCTCACTAAAGATCTTAATTTACCCTCTTTTAGAATTGGAACAACTACCGAACTCTTCCATATTTTAGGAATAGTGCCATAATCCCAACAGTTTTGGAATAAAGAATGTGGTAAACCTATCCAAGAAGGGGCATGTGACAAAGCATCTGGTCTGAAATACCATCCAGACCAACTGCTGAATGTTGACATGAAATAGATGCTAAAGCTTCTTTCAATTATGTTACCTGTATGGGAGAATCCAGATAATGATCGTTAGCAGAAAATGGATCTGAATACATTTCTTTTTGCTCCTCCCTAATTCTAAATTGTTTTGATTCTGCTTGCAGACTAGAAGTGAAACTGTTACTTGAAAACACACCAGCAAAAGCCTCTGCCTTTTCCAAAGCAGTTGGAAACTCTTTGTCTAATTTAATCTTTTGATTCTGTTATCTCAGATTTACAAAATGCTTCCCAATATGTCTTTTTTGCTTGAGCAATGATTTTTTTGCATAGACTTTTTTGAAGTTTCATAGATTGAAAATTTTCTTCAGTCCTGGTTCTAACCCACCTTTTAAAGGACTTACGCTTAGATGTTACAGCCAGTTTACATTCCTCTGTCCAAACTGGCTTCCAGTCGAGGCAAGAATAAGGTATACAAGTGCAACGCCGGGCGGCTGCAAAGTCCCCTCGCAGCATCGCCGAGCTACTCCGAAATCGGAATGTGTCGGCTGTACACATACATAAAAACGCATCCAAACAGCACGTAACTACATAAAAAGGCATGAAAACAGCACGTAACTGAATAGGTTTTTTTTATATAGCCTTGGGGTTCGGACCCGTGATTTGACCGCGCGCGATCATGCGCACACGCGCGCACAGAAAAATTCATGACCACTGTGTCATAGACTATTCATCAAGAAATGTGAACAAAACCGCATTGAAATACATGCAAAACTTCGCGAGATTTTAGCGATTATGTGTTTCGGGGTTTGAACCCCGTAACTGGCGCGACCTTGACCTTAATGTAAAACTAAATACATCAGTGGATAGCTTGCATCTTGGCAAACTAGTATGCCAAATTTGATGATGATAGACTGAATACTTTTTGAGAAAAACGGACGAATAGCCGGACGGACGGAGGCACGCCGGACGGACACCGGACGGACGGACCAGACAAAAACAATAGTTCCCCGAACCTTCGGCTCAGGGACTAAAAATTGCTTGCCTCTGTTTCAATGCTGTCCATTCATCTGGTCCTGCCTACCTCTCTGATCTCGTTCACCTGTACTCACCCTCCAGGTCTCTCCGTTCCTCTTCTGACAAACTTATCCTTTCTATTCCTCGTACTAACACTAAGACAAATGGTGAACGTTCATTTTCTTTCAGCGCCCCTTCTGTCTGGAACACCCTACCATATGAACTTCGTTCTGCTAAATCTTTCCAATTTTTCAAAACCGCTCTTAAAACTCACCTCTTCTGGCAATACCTCTGATTTCTTCCTTGTCCTGTTTCCTGCCTTAAAACTATGTTCCCCACATTGTGTGTGGGTGGGTGCGCGCGCGCGTGTGGGTGTGTGCAGGCGTGTGCGTGTGCGTGTGTGTGCGTGTTGTGGCTATGTGCATGTTTTGGTAGTTAATATTGTAGTAGCTTATGATCTATGTATGTATTTAAATAATTGTGAAGCGCCGTGAGCTCATGAGAGAAAGGGAGCTCTATAAATGTTAATTATTATTATTATTATTATTATTATTATTATTGTTATTATATATTCCTCAGAATCTTTCGCGTTTGAATTAAGACTGACATTTAACGAAATTTGTATGGGAAGTGTGTCTGTCTGTGTGTGTGTGCACGCGCGCACGTGTGTGTGTTTGTGTGTGTGTGTGTGTGTGTGTGTGTGTGTGTGTGTGTGTGTGTGTGTGTGTGTGCGTGCGTGTGCGTGCGTGCGTGCGTGTCTGTGTATGTGTGTTTATGTGTTCTATTCGCCAGACGAGTAGCCTACCACTGACGTGTGTGTGTGTGTGTGTGTGTGTGTGTGTGTGTGTGTGTGTGTGTGTGTGTGTGTGTGTGTGTGTGTGTGTGTGTGTGTGTGTGTGTGTGTGCGCGCGTGTGTGTGTGCGTGTGAGTGTGTGTGTGTATGCTTACTTGCGTGCGCGTGCATGCTTACTTGCGTGCGCGTGCGTACATGCGTTAGTGCGCTCGCGCGTGCGTACGCGTACTGTTATATTATTATTTGCTTTTCTGTTTGCCAGACGAGTACCGCAGACTGGTGTGCTTCATGTGCTGGCATTGCACCAATCTCTACCTCCTCCCCAGCTGTCGCGGTCTACCGGACGGGTTGAACGTGTTCAAAGGCAGGGAGAGGAGTCCTTACTACGCCGTCTGTCGATCTCAGAGGTCCATACACGGCGGTCGTTGCCCTGACCACCGCTCCCTTCAAATGGTCCAGGTCCGTCCCGGGGGCGCGTGTCCGAATTTCCTCTAATAATGCGTACACTTTTATCCTTCTTTCTCCCACTTATTTAGGGCTTTCCGTACTGGGAACTTACGCGTCTAACGTGAACCCGGCCTAAGGGTCTCCGACCGATTGGACGCTAAATTCATCATCATCATCCACCCCCCACCCCCACCCCACCCCCACCGGGGCTATTATCGGGAGTTGTTTTTGTCAAATAGCGTGATGTTTTCAGTTAGGAAGTGTTCAGAAATAAATTATTAAGGAGAGTAAGCTTATGGTGTATGGGAGTGATCTAGCCTAATTCAATCGGTCCAAACAGTGGAAGTTACTCTACCATCAGGTAGATCCCAAAAATAGGGATGATTACCATCTGGGGGGGCGGGGGGGGGGGGGGGGGGGGGAGGGGCCAATTGCTATCGTGTATATTTTTTTTGACATCTGTAGAGTCACCCCTTTCCAAAAAATGCATGATAGCAATCTGAAAGTGGTAACTTTCTGTCCGTTAACATGTGATTTATAATGGCTACCCCTTATTGTGAAGCATTTTTGGTAAGGGGGGGGGGGGGGGGGGGGGCACCCTAACAGATGTCAAGACTGTATGATAGCAATTGCCCCCTCAGATGGCTGTGTTATAGGTATGAAAAATGTCAGTTTACTGCTGGCACCGTTCCTCCAGCCTACAGGACTCAAAGTTAGAGCATTTGAAATGCAATGGTAGCAAAATTGTTTAAAACCTTTTTGTCCCTATGTCTTTGAAACGAACATTAAAACCAAAAGCCAGTTATATGCTAACTTGGTATCTTGATCTATGTTCTAAAAAAACAAATAGAGTGCTAGCTTAGTTTCTCCTCCTTATTAGGGAGGCAATGGCAGAACCCAGCCGAGGACAGCTGTTTCGACTCTAGGGAGTCTCATCAGCTCGGCACTGGATGGGGTCTTAGCCTACCAAGGTGGAACTACTCTCCCCTCAACAAGAAGATTGTTCCACAAATGGAATGTCTCTTCCTGTATTTTGGTAAAAGGCTCCCCCAAAAACCCAGCACTCAAGTATATTAGAAATTATAAAAATCTTAAGTAAAAGTGTGAACATATGAATGTTCTAAACTTTAAAATATGGTAAAATAAGTCAAACACCAAGTTATTTTAACTGGTTTCGATTTTAAATGTTCGCATCAAAGACAGGGACAAAAACGTTTTCTAGAATTCTATTATCATTGCATTTCAAATGCTCTAACCTTTGAGTCCCGTAGGCTGGGGGAACGGTGCCAGCAGTATACTGACATTTGTTCATACCTACATAATATATATATGTATGTTGCAGTAGAAATCGGAATCCAGTACGATTCGGAATCCTACTAGTACAAATCGGAATTCCGATTTCTACTAGTACAAATCGGAATTCTAATTTCTACTGGCTTTCTTCTAGTACAAATCGGAATTCCGATTTCTACTAGTACAAATCGGAATTCCGATTTGTACTGACAGCCAGTAGAAATCGGAATCCAGTACAAATTGGAATCCACTTCTCCAACAATTGTAAGAGACGAGAGACAAAAGGAGGAGCATAACTTTGATCTTTGAGAGCACTCACTGCCCGCAGACCTGCCTCTCCCTACGGTTTTTCCGTAGTTCCTAAGGAATTTGACTATAAACTACGGAACCACGGTTGATAACCAAGTTCTACGATTTTCTGTGTGACAGCGATTCAGTTTGCGAAGTTATTTCGTGTGTGTGTGTGTGTGTGTGTGTGTGTGTGTGTATGCGGGGTTTTTTCTCTTGCGTGTGTGCGTGCGTTGTGTGCGTGCGTGCGTGTATGTATGGAAGGTTGTTAGAAAAGAGAAGTTGAGTCAACACGTAGGCCAAGTACACGGAATGAGAGTATGATTTCTACTTTTTCGGACTTTTCACGTGGTGTTATTTCTTTCTTTTTGTTGCATGATGATTTTTGTGTGCTTTCTATTTGTTATTTGTTATGAAGTTGATATATGTTGCCACCCCCCTTGTCATCAGACAGTTGTTTTGGTAAAGACAATACAAATGTCGAATTGTCTAAAGCTCTCTCTCTGATTTACTGTTGGTATTTTTCTTTTGCTTGTTGCTGTTGTATTATTTGGATATTCATGACTGTCTCTCCTATAGATCAAATAATAATAAATCTGAACATTTATATAGCGGTTTATTCCCTTTGCAGGGAGCTCAAAGCGCTTTACATAGACAATAAAACACAAATAAGCTAACATTATACACATAAGATATACATAAAATAATATTATTTAAGCAAAGCCCTGTTCATAACCACAATTTGAAACAATATTACAATATTATAAGAAAAGAAACAAAATTGCAAGGGAAATCAAAGTTCATGAGCTACGTTATTGCGCAAACACACACACACTAATAACATTTATTGTTATGCCCCCTCCCTACCTCTCTGTCTCTCTCTTTCTCTCTGATCTCCATATCCCCACCCACCCACCCACACACACACACCTTCCGGGTTTTTTTCTCTCTCCCACTCACTACTTCTTCTTCTTATTCTTCTTCGATCGCTCAGACAGTTTCCTGTCAATTATGAGCGCAGAGGCGTCATCAGTGCTGCCGTTATGCGCCTAACTAAGAAATAGTTAGGCCCAGCAAGTCCGACTTCGGCTGGAGGAAATGTTTTTGAAAGTGTTTCGTGAAAAAGGCAGGAGAATGGACTGGTAAAGGCAGAAAGATAGTAGATGACAGTAAGCAAAGGGAAAGGGCAGAGTCAAAGAGAGTGACAGATTAGAGGAAGTTACAAGCACAGAACTTCCAGAAGGTGGGGAACTATTTATGCAAAAGACCCCCTGGTATCCCCACGGGGAGCACTCACTACTGACAAGCATTTCGTCCAAAAGGGAATACAATTTATTCTTCTGATCCTCCATCTTTGCTTCGTTGAATTTAGTTGTAAATACTGCCACTGGTGTACTCTCTCTGTTAAAATTGAAACACCAATTGACTGAACAACTGATTTGTCGCAGCGGAGCTGCAAACTTGATTTACTTGATTACAATTCACACAATGGAAAATCTTAAACAATGATCAACAATTTCTTCCTTCTTAGTACTCAGTGATCACTGCTCTTATCAATATTATGCCCTGTCTTTTGTTTTTTTTCTTCTTTTACAATTGCTAAAATATGTAGATTCTAATTTGTACTGAATTCCATTTCCTACTAGCTGTTATTATGAATCGGAATTCCGATTTGTACTGGAAAAAAGCCAGTAGAAATCGGAATTCTGATTTGTACTAGTAGGATTCCGAATCGTACTGGATTCCGATTTCTACTGGCTGTTAGTAGAAATCGAAATTCCGATTTGTACTAGTATAAATCGGAATTCCGATTTGTACTAGAAAAAAGCCAGTAGAAATTAGAATTCCGATTTGTACTAGTATAAATCGGAATTCCGATTTCTACTAGTAGGATTCCGAATCGTACTGGATTCCGATTTCTACTGTGACATATATATATGTCACGGGAAAATTTGGAATCCGGGAAAATTCCGAATTGTCCCGAGTTTGGGAAAATTCAGAATCTTCCCGTGAAAATTTGGAATTCTTATTTTTCCCGGATTGGTCTCGGTAAAATTCAGAATTCTGATTTTCCCCGGGAAAATTCCGAATTTTCCCAAGCTTACATCGAAGTTACAAGAATTATGTGTGACAGAGAAAAACTTAAACTTAAATGTTGAATGTAGATGAACTGAACAAGCATTACATCATCGAGAATGACGACATGAATATTAACAAACAAACGTAATAATTATATGATAATAATTATAATAATGATAATAAATAGTATTCAAATGATTCATAGTGCTGTATATACTGTAACAGTCAAATATAACAAGATCCAAACAATATAAAACATAAATCATAACACATGTTATAAATATAAGCTTACACCCAACCATGCGCACTTACGCACGTGCACACAGGCGCTCACACCCGCACACCCGCACACATGCACGCACTCACGCATGCGTGTACACACACGCGCGTGCGCGACCTATAGCTAATACAGTGTATACGAGAGAGAGAGAGAGAGAGAGAGAGAGAGAGAGAGAGAGAGAGAGAGAGAGAGAGAGAGAGAGAGAGAGAGAGAGAGAGAGAGAGAGAGAGAGAGAGAGAGAGAGAGAGAGAGAGAGAGAGAGAGAGATGTTTTTATTGTCTCGTAGCGTGAAGCGAAACAACACGACATTGTGACTCATATTCATACAGATGAACCTGCGAGACAGACAGACAAACTGACAGGCAGCGAGGTATATGAAGAGATGTGCCCTCGCACGATTTTCATGTCCTGTCCTTTTTGTCATCAAATTAAACACACACGCCTTCAGAAAAGTTTATGGAACACCTGCAAAGAACTTGTCATGGAAAGGTATTGCAAACATCTGATATAATTGATACACTATTTATATTCCATGCAGTAATTTACCAATAAAACATCTCTTTCTTAGCTGTATTTGATGTGGAATATTCAACATAATAAGGTACAAATCCATAATTGATCATTAGGTATGTTTGTGCACGAGTTCCTAATGTATTTGTGTTAAGTGCATTGTGATCACTACAACATAATTTGGACTCTAAACGTTTTTGAATTGTAACTGAATGTTTTATATGGCATGCAGCTACTTGCTTGGGAAAATTCGGAATCTTCCCGGGAAAATTCGGAATCTTCCCAGCCTTGGGAAAATTCGGAATTTTCCCGGGAAAAATCGGAATCTTCCCGGGAAAATTCGGAATCTTCCCGCCTTGGGGATTCCGGAATTTTCCCGTGACATATCAGAATTCCGAATTTTCCCGGATATCCGAATTTTCCCGTGACATATATATATATATATCTACAGTTCCCGCACCCGGAGAAGCAACGCTGTGTCAGCCTATACGAACTGGCCGGCATGCATTTTACACTGAACTGCACGCGCAAGGCCGACGGCCTTCACCTTGATGACGTCACCAACCGCCCTGACGTGTACTTCCAGTGTCACAAGGGGGAGGTGGTGGAGGTGGACAGATGTGCCGCTGGAACCTACTTCGATGAGCTGCGGGATTTCTGCGCGGAGAGTCCTCTGAAAAACCGCATCATCCACTCTGAGTAATAAATGAATAAAGCTGTCAAAAGACCCGCCAGAAATCTTGTTTTGACCAGGTTTGACTCACACTCGCACACACACACACACACACGTCCCTAAACGCATGTGCGCGTGCACACACTCTCACACACATACGCATGCACGCAAGCCCATGCGCAACCACACACTATGCACACACACACACACACACACACACACACACACACACACACACACACACACACACACACACACACACACACACACACACACACACACACACACACACACACACACACACACACACACACACACACACACGCACACGCACACACATACTTGGTTGGTATAATTTTGTTTCACACGTTTGATTAACGTTCTTTCAGTTATGTTGTATCTCTGTCATGTTGTTGCACCTAACCTGAATTTCTCTTTTGGAGATATTAAAGCATACTTGAACTTGAACTTGAACTTGAAATTCAAAAAACGAAACATCATTTTATAAAGAGCAGCCTCAATTTGAAGTTGGGAACATTTGTATGTGGGTCACAGCTACCCAGAAAAAAACCCAACGGGACTTAATTATTCGTGGTGCGTCAGTGTGTCTTTAAGGCTCAGCCACACAGCATACGATTTGACTCCACTACGATACGATTGTGACGATGTCTGTGAGTCTTGAATCTCGCGAAACACACGTCCGTCTAAAATTAACTCTACTTTTTTTTTTCTCTCACTACACTTAAAGGTGGACTCTGACGGATTAGTTTTTTGCAAGAAACACGTCGAAATCACCATGAAAACACCATTTACAGAGATCGCAACACTCACTTTGCTCTGGTTTCCTATAAATCAAACCGTCAAATCGGCGATTCCTCCTTGGTGGAGGTACTGGAAGTCAAATTCTTTCACTGAAAGAGAAGGCGTTGTGCTGTTTCTTTTTTAATGGCCGCCTGAGTTTAGACCAAATCGTTTGCACGAAATGTTCGCAATACACGCATTGTTATTTATTTATTTTTTATTTTGTGCAGTTTATCTAAAGGAGTGTCGCTCACAACAAAGGAAATAGCTTTTTTAAAAAATTTGTTTTACTGCACTACAAAAAAAGAAAAAGCTTCAACCACAATGGGATTGGTCTCCACCCAACCCATCCAAAATGGCTACTCTCTCCGGCATCTCCGCCAAGGAGGAATCGCCGTTTTGACGGTTTGATTTCTAGGAAACCAGAGCAAAGTGAGTGTTCCAATCCTTAAAAAAAGGCTGTCTTTCTGGTGATCTCGACATGTTTCTTGCAAAAACTCATCCGTCAGGGTCCACAATACACGAATCAACTAAAATTTCTGTTACTACTATTTCTTCTTCTTCTGCGATTCCAGACCATATGGCCATAATGGGTAAAGTACGTATGCGTCCGGTTTTCAGTTTTCACTGGTCTCCCCGCTAGCGTACAGTCAACACATTCCGATTTCGGAGGAGCTGAAAGGAGGAGAAACATTATTTGGAAGATTAAATTTTTTTTTTAAAAATAGGCAGGATAATGGGACCAACAAGTCCGAAAGATAGTAGTTTATACAAAGCAAAGGGAATTAAATTTCGAGAAAAAAAAGTCAAAAGAGAGTGGCAGATTAGAGGAAGTTACAAGCACAGAACTTCCAGAAGGTGGGGGAACTACTTTTGCGAAAGATACCCCGGGTATCCCCACGGGGAGGACCACAGTCTGACATACCCCCCCCCCCCCCCCCCCCCTCAAAAAAAAAGAAGAAGACATTTAGATACACATAGACTAACAAATAAGACAGAAGAGAGATCGAGAGAGAAACCGAGATCCCGTGTGCCCATGCACTTAGCACACGCTAAACCCAGTGGCAACGAAAAAGTTGTCATTAATTTGGTCAAAATTAACACACACACACACCCTTTCCTTCCTCATCAGTCACAAAAAAATCGCATGCAACAAAAATAAACCATGGCTGCGACGCGCTCTCCCAGGTGGGAGCAACCCGAATTTCACAGAGATGTCTCTGTGACTATAAAATACCAAATTCCAAATAGAAGTTTAACGAAAAAGAGCCGTGCAGTATTCATTTGATTCGGTGCAACAGAGAGTACAAAAAAATTATGATTGGTATCGTAATCAACGTTGGTGGAGGGGAGTTAATTAGAAAAAAAGAGTATTATCCCTTTGTTCAATGTACACAATCTGAGGTTCTTTTTCATGTTTTCAAACAGAAAGTCAAACAGAGAGAAATGCGATATGGCACACACACACACACACACACACACACACACGCACACGCACACGCACACACACACACACACACACACACACACACACAACCTCCGTGTGTCGTCTAGTGCCGGGGAACGTGTCAAAATGACGGGTTTCACGTGTTTTACCCTCTAATAGCTGGAAATAAATATTGTTTTGACCAGGTCTCACTCCCGTAGGGGAAGACGGGGTAAAAATCGCATGGGCGGGTAAGAAGCCCACCCCAATTATCTCTTGAAATGAAGCAAATTTCAGTCTCATTTTGCCCATGAGACGAGCGTTAATGTCTAGCATTCGTCTCATGGGCAAATTCAAACCGAAACATTTTAAACAAGGGCGTCGCCAAGCGGCAGACATGTCCGTCACCAGCAATGCCACGCACTTGCGACACCACGTAGAGTGTCACATCCTGACACAAAATTGGAAGGGATTCTGTCTTCTAGTTCACGAGATAGAGCTTGAAGAAGAAACATATAGCGCAAAGAAGGAAATTTCGGTTTTCAAGGTCACACTTCAAGGTCAAGGTCAGCATGGTGATAATTTATGCTCGGATGTTTTCTTCTCTAGGGTATACAGTACCACACACAATCTGAAGCGCTTCTGTCAAGTACCAATGTGGAAAATATGGCTTAAAACCCAATGTGTAGACCCCTACCACTTTCAAGGCCTATGGATCGCCCGGACCGTGACCTTGACCTTGATCAGTATGCCACCAACAGAACGGGCATAAGCCAAAGTACCTTCATGCCAAATTTGAAGACTCTAACACTAACGGTGTGGGAGTTATGGCCCCTGAAAGATTTTCGGTTTTCAAGGTCGTACGCCAAGGTCAAGGTCACGACGGCAATATGGTTTGCGCGGATGCCTTCCTCTCATGGTGACACACCAGCACACACAATTTGACGTGATTCTGTCAACCCGTTCGAAAGATATCCTTGGGACAGACAGAAGGAGAAAAAAATGACCCTCCGATTTTCAGGCTCCAGCGATCTTTTTGACCTTGACCTTGACCTTGATCGGTATGCCATCAACAGAACGGGCATAAGCCAAACCACCTTCATACCAAGTTTCAACATCCTATGTTGATCGGTGCCCGAGATATGGCTAAAAATAGATTTTCGGTTTTCAAGGTCGTACGTCAAGGTCAAGGTCACAACGGCAAAATGGTTTGCGCTGATCTCTTCCTATTAAGGAGGCACACCTTCACACAAAATTTGACGCGATTCGGTCAAGCGGTTCGGGAGATATCCTTGGGACAGACAGAAAGAAAAAAAAGAAAAAAAAATACAAACCAGCCCATCGCAATAGTCCGTCTTGGTGACGGACTAATAAAGAACACAGATAGACAGTTCTGGCGTTCATCCCTCTGCGTACGTAGCATTGTTTATAAGTAACAGATAATTGGTGTTGTTTAGGTATGAGATTAACTTTATAGGGTATTGTGAAAACTGTGATGAGGAATTACACCAAGAACAGTAATGATGGCGTTTGAAAAGTTACCCCCCCCCCCCCCCCCCCCCCGTGGGGATACTGGGGGTCTTTTGTATAAATAGTTCCCCCATCTTCTGGAAGTTCTGTGCTTGTAACTTCCTCTAATCTGTCACTCTAGAGTTGTTAAGTGTAGTGTATTGTATTCACCTCGTCAGTCTTTTTAAAGACGAAAATTTGGTTTTATTCGCCGTGTTTATTGTTTATTTCACCTTCATGCGCTTGTGTGAGTGTAGCGTTTTGATGTTTTTAGTTCAACTAATCTGTCACTCTCTTTGACTCTGCCTTTTCCCTTTGCTTACTGTCATCTGCTAGTCTTTCTGCCTTACCGGTCCATTCACCCGCCTTCTTCCACGAAGCACTTTCAAAAAGATTTCCTCCAGCCGAAGTCGGACTTGCTGGGCCTAAGTATTTCTTAGTTAGGCGCATAACGGCAGACTGACGCATCTGCGCTCACTATTGACAGGAAGCTGTCTGAACGATCGAAGAAGAAGAAGAGAAGATAGCAGGGTATCACCTTCACCTCCCTCCTCGCAACTTCTGTCTGGTTGTCTGTCTGATTGTGTGTGTGTGTGTGTGTGTGTCTTGATTCTGTTTGAAAGTATCAAACTAAACGCGTGTGTGTGT
>CM065706.1:24218067-24223067 GCA_017654935.2 Phymorhynchus buccinoides | reverse complement strand
GATGTTATTTTGAAATGTTTTGTCTGTTTGTCATCTGGTCAAGTTTTTCATGTGTGGTCAAGGAGTTTGCATTTGTGTGATTTATATCATGATGTCAGCGCATGTACATATTTTGAAGAAAGCCTGTGAGTTGCGTGTATGTAAAGTAAAACTCACTAGTTCGCTACATGCCCCATTTAGGTCTTGAATGGAACCCATCAAAATTAAAAGTTTTAGGGATATGGTTTACTAATGATGTAAAAGATTGCTTGCACATCAATTATTTAGAAAAACTTGCTGATGTTAAACATTTATTTAGAATTTGGGTGAAAAGACAAATCACACCTATAGGAAGAGTAGCTATTCTGAAATCTTTAATTTTATCAAAATTAATACATCTATGGATCCTACTACCTAATCCGCCTGACATTTTTTTTCAAGACATTACAAACATACTGTTATAAGTTTATATGGAATAACAAAAATGATAAAATAAATAGGAAAACGTCTCACATAAGTTTAAAAAATGGAGGCCTTGGCATACCAGACTTAAAATCGTTTGTTGCTGCGCTTAAATTGACGTGGGTGCGAAAACTGCAAACAACAGAACACAGTTGGAAGTCAATCATAATGTCTGTGTCACCAATACTCAGTGACATGCAGAACTATGGGCCAGAAATAATTTCAACTTTTCCTAACATGAATATCTTCTGGAAAGAGGTTTTTAATGCATATAAGGAGTTTTTCTATACGGTTGAATGTACACATTCTGGAGAACTCTTAGAGATAATGTCTATTTTTAAAGGGTCAAAATGATATTATGATATATTTTGGGAAATAATGCACTGTCAAAATGTTGTTTAAAGTGGGACGAAAAAATGAATGTTCAAAATGATTGGAACAAAAATGTTTTTTCTACGTTCACAAAACAACAGATACAAAACTTAGAATAATACACAGATGTCTAGGCACAAATGTAATTCTTAAGCAAATTGGTATTATAAACAATGATCTGTGTGGCTTCTGTAACAAAGAAAAAGACAGTATCACCCACAGGTTTTGGCAATGCAGTGTTGTCCAATGTTTTTGGGATCAATTAGCAGATGTAATTAATGAAAAATGTCATAATGTTGTGACTTTGCACATTACAGAGCCTCTTGTTATTCTGGGTAACGATAAAAACATAACTACTGATTGCATTTTTTATTTCATTGTGTTACTTGCAAAAGAGTATATATACAATTGTAAATTGAACAGTAATGTACCTGTACTGCAAGGTTTTATAAATAAGTTAAAATACAGATACATTGTTGAAGAGTATATTGCCCGTAAAGAATGAATATAATAGTGTTTTACGTCCTCTCGGCCCGGCTAAAAGATTTGATGCATAATGAGTTTGTTGCCAAATGGGCCTCTTTAAAAAAATAATATGTGCCTGCCTTTGAAATCTCAGGCTAAAACAACTGTTTGTATCTGTGTGTGTGTCCCCCCCCCCCCCCCCCCACCCCCCCCCCCCCCCCCCCCCCCCCCCCCCACCTCTCTTATTTGCCACAATTTTGTGTGCTTATCATGTATTTAATCAGACCCAGTGTAAATGTATTTGGTTTAAATGTTTTATTTTTCCAAATCAACATGAACAACAACTATGACATAACTGAAGCAACAACAAGCAGAGCTTATGGCGTGCTCAGTTCTAAACGAATTACACAGTATAAACATTGGCGGAATTTTACCAGGAAATACAAGCAATACATTTTTGAAAAGAAAGTCACAACAAACCAAACGAACAATGGACATAGCAATAGACAAAAGAAGTAGAATCGACACAAAAATGATAAGAGAGAGAGAGAGAGAGAGAGAGAGAGAGAGAGAGAGAGAGAGAGAGAGAGAGAGAGAGAGAGAGAGAGAGAGAGAGAGAGAGAGAGAGAGAGAGAGAGAGAGAGAGAGAGAGAGAGAGAGAGAGAGAGAGAGAGAGAGAGAGAGAGAGAGAGAGAGAGAGAGAGAGAGAGAGAGAGAGAGAGAGTTCCACACCTCACACCACTCTGCAGACCAGAACTCCAACCCCACGTCGCAATAAAACGAAATAGGACACGATGATGACATTAGGATTACATGAAATGACGCCAAGATGAAAACAGAGATACACCAAAACTAACTGAGTTAAAATATTAGGTGAGAACATGAACTGGTAAGGATGCAAGAGCTGGAAAGGAAGCAGGGGTTTGAATTTTATAGCCTTTTACTTAGCTCTATAAACTGCTGCACGGTTTTGAATATTTGTTCGTTTTCTGACACTGATAAACTTTGATCGCCAAAGAGTAGGGTGTAGGTGTTAGTGATGCATGGGTTAAGTGTTGAGATCGTGTTTATTCTTTCAGCAGCATAATGTCTACACTGCATCAGATAATGTTCAGCATCTTCCGTATTGTGGCCACATGCACATTTGGGGTTATTTAATAAGTGTCTGTTGTACAAGTCACCGTTAATATTGCTCATTCCTAAACGTAGTCTACAATGGTTAACTTGATTCTGTCTGGATCCTACATAATAGTAAGGGGGGACTGTGACATCTGTAAGAGATAAATAACGTTTGAACTGACTAATAGAATCAATTGTTTTAATAGTATCTGGAAGATTATTCCATAAGTTTGTAGTGGTAGGGAGAAAGGAATTTTTATGTAGTTCGGTTTTGGATCGTGGTACTATTCTATCTAATGGTCGGCGTCTATGGTAGGGGTTTTCCTCGGATACTAAGGAAGGGAGAAGATCTTGTAAATATTGAGGGCATTTGCCATTGACTATTTTGTGAAACTGAATCAATTTGTGTCTTCTTCGTCTTTCTTTTAATGAGCAAAAGCCTGATTCTTTATACAGTTTCGCATGGCTAGTTCCCCTTACTCCTCCTGTAATGATACGGAGCGCTTCCAAATGTAAAGTTTCTAGTGAATTTGCTTGTGTGTCTGTACAGTTGTCCCATAAAATATCTGCATAGTCAAAATTTGGTAGAACAAAAGATTTATACATAGTTTCTAGAGCTTTACGGCTTAGTCTATATTTGTAGTTTCTGAGACAAGCAATCAACATGTTTACTTTATTAGCTAAAGTTCGAATATGCTCATCCCATCTACAGTTATCCTGAAAAACTACTCCCAAATGTTTGTGAGATGTTGATGGTTCTAAAGTCTGCTGTCCAAAAGTTAGAGGTGTGAGTTGATTGTGTTCACGAGTAGTGTTGAGCAGTTTTGTTTTCTCTTCATTGAATTTGATTTTCCATAGTTTGGCCCATTGTGCAATTTTACGAAGATCTGAATTGAGGAGTTCTACTCTGACAATAGGGTCATTAAGAGCAAGAGATAAACTGGTGTCATCAGCAAACAGTTTGATGATTGATTCAATGTCAGTGATGATGTCGTTAATATACAATAAAAAAAATAACAGGGGGCCTAGGACAGAACCCTGGGGAACACCTGCCGGAATTCTTTTTGATTCAGACTTTTCACCTTTAATGACTACAGATTGTTGTCGGTTATGAAGATAATCGCGAAAAAAATTAAGTAACTTCCCTCTGATACCCGCAGCCTCCAGCTTGTACAGAAGTCCTTTGTGCCAGACGCGATCAAACGCTTTAGATATGTCAAAATAAATAGTTTGTGTTGCTAAACTGCAATCAAATGAAGAACAGAGGTGATTGTATGTAGCTAAGAGCTGGTTCACTGTAGAATCACCTGGTGTAAAACCTGATTGGGATGGGGTAATTATGTTGTATGTCTTAAAAAATGTGTACACATGCTTGTGCACACACCTTTCGAGTACTTTGCCTAGACAGCTAAGAAGTGAAATTGGACGATAATTGTTGCATAGTTCTTTAGGTCCTTTTTTGTAGATAGGGGAAATGTGTGCGATTTTCCATAAGGATGGGAATTTACTTTCATTTAGGCATCGATTGAATAACTGAGTAAGAGGATTGACTATAACATAAAGCGCATGCATCAGAAGCTTGTTGTGTATGAGATCTGGGCCAGTAGCTTTAGTTTTGTCTAAATTTTTAATAACAGATACAACGTCTTCCTCAGTAAGTACTAATTCATTGGTTTCATGAATAGCAAATGGTATTTGTGGCAATTCATCATCATCATTGTCTAAAGTGGCTTGTTCAATGAAAACGTTATTCAATACATTTGCTTTATCTTTGTTAGAATAGTATAGGGTATCATTTGAGAGTAAGGGGGGTATCTCTTCACTGTTAATGCCTTTTTTGTTAAAAAAAGGATTTTACTAGCTTCCACCAGTCCTTGTGACCAAAATTTTGGGGATCTGATGCCTTTTCATCAATATCAGTATAGAACTCGGACTGCCGTTCTCTCTCTTTAGTTGTGACATAGTTACGAAATTTTCTAAAGTTTTGCCAATCTTCGGGATCGTTTGTTTGTTTTGCTATAGCATGGATGCACTTACGTTCCTCTATCAATAAGCGAATATTATCAGTTAACCAAGGTACATCATTTGGGTAAACAGTTATAATTTTAGTAGGCATGCACTGTTTAGCTAGGGTCATGAATATCTCTGTGAAAAGTTCAGTAGTATTGTCAATAGTCCAGGTTAAATAAATTGAATTTACCATCCCCACGGCGACTACGTGGTGATTTAATAAATGTTTATTAAAAAAAATTCACAGTTCTGATATTACTAACAAACATTTGTTACAACTTTCTAACTACTCAAAAACTAGGAATAATGATTTGAAATTACTAACGCAATACAGCAGAACTAACATTAGAAAGAATTTCTTTAGTAACAGAGTCACTAAATACTGGAATTCTCTTCCAGCACATATCAAATTAGCACCTAACATTAATCAGTTAAAAAAAATTCCTCTATAAAGACCCCAAGATTCAACAATTGAAATGTGTATAATATTATGATTAACACATCTAAAAGCGTCTTAGTCATGCCAATCATGAAAAAGAATACAAATAATCAGAAAGGACATATTAAGAGGCCGCGAGGCCTAGTTGTCCTCA
>CM065706.1:24200567-24213067 GCA_017654935.2 Phymorhynchus buccinoides | reverse complement strand
TCCACTCATGAGATAACTGGTAGGGGCTTCTTACCCTTGGATGTGCCTTGTATCTCAGGCTCCCCTATCATTTGTATAGTCCGCTATCTGCTCCATAAACAAAAAAGGACGAATTTGGCAAACAAGGCACAAATTGAGCCCCTTGTTGTCAATGAAATGTGCTTTCGTAAAACCTCAACGGGCACTGGGATAATGATGATGTATGATAATTACTATTAGTTTACTTTGGTTTATTCCTACGTTGGTTTAAACAAATTTATTCAAAAGTGTACAATAAAGCAGCAACATTTAAGCAGGAGTAAAGCATGCACAATGCTTATATATATATAGTGCTCACTAAACATTTAAGTTACACAGAATTGGCTGCAACACAAATTACACTAAATGTGAAATAATAAACAACAATAATGATTAAACACGTATCTGGGAAACCCATAGAAAACATACGAAAAAGCAAACAAACAAACAAACAAACAATTTTAATTTGCTGAGGCATGAACACAATCGCAAACTCATTAGAAACGTTCAACCAGACTTCGATGGCTTGGAGTCAAAACGGACTATCTTTAGATAGTCCATTGACGTATTACTAAACTTATAGCGAAAACTAATAACTTGCATAAAAAAAGGACTGCAGAATTATAAAAAGCATAATCCCCATTTTATATTATTTGCATACCTTTTTAATACAAGCGCTTAGTTTTTGCAATAACATCAATAATAAGTCAATGGACTATCAAAAGATAGTCCGTTTTGACTCTAAGCCATCGTGTCTTCATGATGAGGGCTGCTTTCAGTGATACCCCACCACAATATCGATGGCTTAGAGTCAAAACGGACTATCTTTAGATAGTCTATTGACTTAGTATTGAAGCTATTGCAAAAACTAAGAACTTGTATTTAAAAAAATGTCTGCAAATGATATACAATGGGGGTTATGCTTTTTATATTTCTGCAGTCTTTTTTTCATATACAAGTTATTACTTTTCGCAATAAGTTCAATAATACCTCAACGGACTATCTACAGATAGTCCGTTTTGACTCCAAGACATCGCAATGTTTATCAGTTGTCCTGAAGTACAGTCTCGATGGCTTAGAGTCAAAACGGATTATCTTTAGATAGTCCATTGACTTATTATTGATGTTATTGCAAAAACTAAGAATTTGTATAAAAAAGACTGCAAATTATGTAAAATGGGGATTATGCTTTTCATATTTCTGCAGTCTTTTTTTGAAAGAAGTGATTAGTTTTCACAATAAGTTCAATAATACCTCAATGGACTATCTACAGATAGTCCGTTTTGACTCCAAGACATCGTAATGTTTATCAGTTGTCCTGCAGTACAGTTGTGCTGGCCTAAAACGAAGCAGTGACAGTTCCACCCTCGCCACCCATCACCGTCATCATCATAACCTACCTCCCAGAGCTGCCAGAATCTCCACAGCTCTGTTGTCAGCGGGGGAGGGGAGAAGGGAGAGAGGGACTTGAGGACATCCTGGTACACCTCCACCGCAAGCGACACCACCAACAGTGTCAAGGCCAACACCTCGGCGATCTTCACCGCTTCCAGCCACCCTGCCAACATTAAACAGCATGCAGCACTTCTTCTTCTTCTTCTGCTTCTGCGTTCCCAGGCCATATGGCCATAATGGGTAAGGTACATATGTGCCCGGTTTTCAGTTTTCACTGGTTTCCCCGCTAGCGTACAGCCGACACATTCCGATTTCAGAGGAGCTCAAGAGAAAAATTATTTGGAAGACTCTGTTCAAAAAAGGCAGAAAGGGCCAATAAGTCAGAAAGATAATATACTGGTCTCCAAAATTTAAGGGCCAGAAGAACGATCTTCTCTCTTCTGTCTTGGAGGCATGCTTATTGAGAGCTCTGGTTGCCGCCCTTAAATACACATTCGTGTTGAACTTTTGCTCAGCAGTGTTCCCTACAGTCATGCCTTGCACGTGCAATAGGCAAGAAACCTGCATCAGCCCTGATTCTTCAGCGAAAAGAGACCAAACTTTCGTGAAATTCTCGTGAATTTGCCACATTTTAAGCGTACCTGAAAACGCTGTTGCTGTACTGCAATGTCTGCAAAACTGGTTCAGGCACGTGCAACAGGAAGGAAAGCTATTGAGTAGCCTAAGTTTTGCCATTTTCATCATACAATAAATATATATCAAGCTACTGAAAACAGAAGCCGGCCCTTAACTTTTGGAGACCAGTATAGATGACAGAAGCAAAGGAAAAGGCAGAGTCAAAGAGAGTGGCAGATTAGAGGAAGTTACATGCACAGAACTTCCAGAAGGTGGGGGAACTATTTTTACGAAAGACCCCCCCGGTATTCCCACGGGGACAGATGCAGCACTTTAAAACCCTTTCAAGGCTAGCCATTCCTCAGCCAAAATTTACCATTACACTTACCCGAGTAGAAAAAAAAGATTTTGTCTGCAATATTGGGGATTCCTCTGCGGCGTGCATAACATAGGGTCTACCCTTACCTCCCAAAATGAAGAACATCAGGTCACTGGATACCAGACCCTCATTTGATGCCTTTCAGTGACATGGGTGTTCAATCATTGTGGTGCCAAGAGGTGACAGTGGCGTTGAAAGGGTTTTAACGAGTGACACTGTTGTTGTTGCTGTTGGCTCATCCTGGCTAAAAAAGACTCCAGGGATCATTCCAACTGCAGAAGCTTTTGAACACTATGGTACACATGCATCAGCTAGGGATGAGAACATGTACGTGTGTGACCGATTTTTTATTACCACCCCGCCACGTGAGCAGCCACACTCCGTCTTCGGGGCAGACTGCCATTGATTTAGAGCATTTCAGAAATGCTGTAAATGCTCGCCTTGGCTTGAGGCTGTGTCAGACCCATTGACATAGGCCAGAACACCAAGGCTACATCAAAATGTTGCTATGCTCTGTATAGTTATGCGGGGGTTGTCTTTAACCCGTGGCAAACTTCTAGCATAGCATTACCAGTATCCAAAATCCTCTGAAGTCGGAGTGTGGCTGACAACGTGGCGGGGTAATCATAAACGGTCACACACGTAATGTTCTCATCCCTAGATGGTGCATTTGTACCATAGCGTTCAAGTGCTTCCGCTGTTGGGATGATCCCTGGAGTCTTTAAGCCAGGGTACGACAACAACAACAACAACAGAAATGCTGTACATACAAGTTAGGATATGATTTACAAAGACGAGTTACTTTGTTTACATGTGGTCGATTGTTTTCATGCCAGCTATACACCACCCAGATGACCCGGAGAGAGAGAGAGAGAGAGAGAGAGAGAGAGAGAGAGAGAGAGAGAGAGAGAGAGAGAGAGAGACACACACAGAGAGAGAGACAGAGAGAGAGAGAGAGAGAGAGAGAGAGAGAGAGAGAGAGAGAGAGAGAGAGAGAGAAAACTTGAAAACTTGAAAACTTAAACTTTATTTTCCAAGGATATAGATTTTAGGCAACGCCTATTCTTCCAATCTGTCCTTGATACAGAGAGAGAGAGAGAGAGAGAGAGAGAGAGAGAGAGAGAGAGAGAGAGAGAGAGAGAGAGAGAGAGAGAGCGAGAGAGAGAGAGAGAGAGAGAGAGAGAGAGAGAGAGAGAGTAAGAGAGACAGAGCAAGAGAGACAGGCAGACTGACAGAAAGACAGACAGGGACAAAGACCAAGATGCAGAAACAGAGAGAAAGAGACAGAGAGCTGATAGAAGCAGATATTTATTTCTGTGGTGGCAACTAACACACAGTTGTAAGTAAATGCTCGCACGTGACCATAGAACAAAAAGAAATAAGCAGAAAACAACACCTTGCAGACTTAACAAACACTCAGACATAGGCCTAACCCTCGGCCAGAATACAGGAAAACAAACAAAACAACTTTCCGATTTTTTTAGTTGGGGCGGGAAGAACTACTGTGAGCTTCCAGCAGCTAGGCCTGCTACTGAGTCTTCTTCGTACGTTTGTCCCCAGCAAGCTAGGAACTAGCCGACTCCAGACATCATAATCATAAAAGTAATGTCCCAACCAAAAAGACAGACGAGACAACACAAACAGATCCCTAACCATGAGGGCAAAAACAACTGGAGGTAGTCATGGCTCAGACCTTATTGCTAATTTGTTGAGAGCACTGCAGGTGTAGGCTCCTGCACAAACTATGAACAAAGCAAACAAGACCTTGGGCTTTGTAAGAAGAAAGTTTTTGATGCGCAGTCATACGGCGAAGGAGGTTTCATGCAAATCTTTTGTCAAACCAGTGCTGCACAAACTCACCCTCATAATTATCATCATCATCACCCATCACCGTCATCATCACAACCTACCTCCCAGAGCTGCCAGAATCTCCATATCACCCATAATCTGCCAGAATCACCCTCTGACAGCAAACCCCGGGTGCTGACGTGTCAGTTTAGTTGTGGTGGTGTTGTAACCTGGCTTCGAAGGATGCCAAGGTCTGTTCAGCTGCCACACTTTCTAGAAAGCGGTTCCATTGTGGAATGTTCGGGGGAAGGATGTGTCCTGCCGGTACTGGGTCCCGTGCACTCGGATGTTGTAGGCCTTGCAGTGGGTCTGTCTGATGGTTTGCAGTGAGGTCCAGAGGCCCCGGTCATAGACCATTGACCTATTAAAATTGAAAATGTACTAATGTGTTCTCCTCCCCTGTCAGGACACATGTCTGATCACATTTTGAACACGGGCACGGTTTGTCATATTGGTTTCTGCAAAAGCCAGAACATTGTCCTATATATTTATCTTATCTCAGGAAAATTTGTCCTATCTCTTTTTGATCCTCGGTCCATCACTGGGTTTGTAGTTGGAGCGTGCGTGGTTTTGATCTTGATGAATAGAAGCCGTTTTGTGTTCTTGTGTCGTGGTGGTAAGTCAGGCTTTCTTTTGTCTGTCCTGCAACAAAGGCCAGGCGAATTCTTCCAACATGTTGTCGAGCTGGAGGACAGTTTGTAGTCGTGCGTGGTCCACCTTGCTGCACGTCTCTGGACTTTCTCAATGGAGTCGATGCAGGTCGTTCTGGTGGGGTCACGAACTCGTACTCCAGCACTGGTTTGACAAAAAGCTTTGCATAAAACCTCCTTCGCCGTATGACTGCGTATAAAAAAATGTTCTTCTTACAAAGCCCAAGGTCTTGTTTGTTTTGTTGATGTTGTTGATGAGATGTTCTATTTCATATCGTTGATCAAGGTCACTCCGAGGTAATTGTCATTTGGCAGACCCTGAACTACGTAACTGTGCAGGGCATAATCTGCAGTAATTGTTTTCCTGCACCTTGTCACGTGCAAGGTTGAGCATTTCTCTGGGTGAAACATTTTCCAGCGCTTTTCCCTCTGGGCAAGTTAATCCTCACTTCTGTCAATCTCTCTGTGCCAGGCTGTGTCATCAACAGAGCCCAACTTGGAGTCTAAGGTGTTGGGCAGGTCACTGATGTATAAGAAGAAGAGGCTGGTGGGTCCAAGGGCTAGGCCTTGTTAGACTCCAGATTCCATTGGTGCGAGTTCTGACTCGTTCCTCCCACGACAACTGACTGCTGCCTGTAGTTCCGGAAACTCTGAATCCACGCATTGATCCTGACATCAATGCAGTATGTTCATTTGATGTTTTCATAGTTTGTGAATAGGGCTACTTCCTAAATGGGTATCTACACAAAAAAGAGTTATCCCCCTTGTTAGTAGGCACAACCAGGCCCAAGAGAGTAGGCACAGAAAAGGTAGAACATGTACTACGAAAATACGCAGTCTCTGTCTCTCTCTGTCTGTCTGTCAGTCTGTCTCTCTCTCTCTGTCTCTCTCTCTGTCTCTCTCTCTCTCTCTCATCTCTCTCTCTCTGGTCTATGTCTGTCTGTCAATCTGTCTCTGTCTGACTCTTATTTTCTCTCCTCACTCGCTCTGTCTCTCTTTCTCGCCTGTCTCTGTTTCTTTCTGTTTCTTTCTTCCGTCTGTCTCTGTGGTTTGTCTGTCTGCCTGCGTGGTTCGCCTCTTTGTTTCTGTCTCACTGTCATTGTCTGTGTGTCTGTCTGTCTCTCTTCCAATCGTTCTTGTCTGTCTCTCTGCCTTTGCCTCTGTCTTTCTCATTCTCTCACCTGTCTGTTTCCCAGTCTGTCTGTCTATCTCCCCCGTCTCCACCCACGCTCTCTGTCTATGTCTGACTGTCTGTATGTATGTATGTATGTATGTATGTATGTATGTAATGTATGTATGTGTGTATGTATGTATGTATGTGCACGACCCTCCCTCCCTCCCTCCCTCTCTCTCTCTCTCTCTCTCACTCAGAGACAGACAAAAGAGAGAGAGAGGGGCAGGTAAACAGACGAGAGAGAGAGAGAGAGAGAGAGAGAGAGAGAGAGAGAGGGAGAGAGAGAGAGAGAGAGAGAGAGAGAGAGAGAGAGAGAGAGAGAGAGAGAGAGAGAGACTGACAAACAGAAAGAAGCAATAGGAAGACAGGCAGATAAGAGACAAATAGACAAGAGACATAGACAAAAAGGCAGAGACAAATGAGAGAGATACAGAGAAACAGAGCCCAAAGACTTTAACAGGAAGACGTGACAAGAGAGACATGCGGAGACAAAGAGGCAGGGACAGAGACGAGAGAGAGAGAGAGAGAGAGAGAGAGAGAGAGAGAGAGAGAGAGAGAGAGAGAGAGAGAGAGAGAGAGAGAGAGAGAAAGCGAGACAGACAGGAGACAGAAAGAGAGAGACAGAAACAGACAGACAAACTAGAGAGACACAGTGACAGATGGGAGAAAGAGACAGACAGACAATAGACAGACGGGAAAGACACAGAGAGAAGGGCAAACAGACAGACACATACAGACACGTAAATAAGATGCAGATAACAGACACTATACAGACAGACATAGAGAAATAGAAACAGTGACAGACGCCACACAGACAAGACAGAGAGAAACAAGTCAAACATAGACAGACAAACCAACTGAAACAGAGGCAGACGAGAACGACACAGAGAGAGAAAGACAGACAGACAGAGAGAGAGAGACAAACAGACAGACGAGAAACAGAGAGGCAGACAGACATACAAGAAAGATAGAGAGAAAGAGAGGGGCAGACAGACAAGAGAGACACGTACACAGAGAAGTAGACACGAGGCAGATAACAAACAGTAGATGGAGAGACAGAGACATACCAAACAGACAGAGATAAAAGACAGACAGACAGACAGTCAGTCGGTCAGAGAGACGAGAGAAAATAGTAAAGGACAGACAGACAGCCTAAACAGAGGTGTCGCATGAAAATAGGTTGCTCGTAAAAATAAGTAGCTCGCTACCTATGACAGTGTGTATATTTAGTTGCGACATTGAGCATGAACCACAAATTTCACTTTTTTTTAGGGTTAGGGATAGGGTTAGGGTTAGGGTTAGTTAAATGGTTAAAGTACAGAAAAAGTGAAATTTGTGGTTGTCGCAAATACAGACTCTCATAATAGCGAGCTACTTATTTTTACGAGCTACCTATTTTCATGCGACAGAGGTACATGCGCCCGCAAACATTTAATGTGCTAGGCTTGTGATTGTACCGACAAGCAAGGAGAGTAACTCTGGTACGCAACTTTCGGTCTATTTAGGGATAGGCCCTAATAGAAGAGCATGGCTGACTTTATCGAAGGCACTCTGAGAAGTTGCAACTCGCAGGAATGTACTTTTTGAAATCCATGTTGTTCTGAACACATGATTTTCTGCTCCTCTCCTCGTACTGCATCACCCTCGAGGCAATGATATGTGACACAGCACCACGAAAGGGACATTAAGTCGCAGGGCTAGTTTTTCACAACAGGCTCGTAAAGTCAAAAATCTTTTTTTTTGGGGGGTCAGTTTTGAGTTATGTGTATTTTCGTGCTCTCTAACATCTCATCTTTCACACTTATAAAGGTCAATCTTTGTTGTGGTCTCTAAATACTCCAAAAAGTGCTTTGAAATGAGTAGGTTGATGCATTTTCTTCAGCTAAACTTTTGACTGTGATTTTTCTCAATGGCCGACAGTCACCCTACCAACTTTAAATGCTCATATAACTCTAAAACAGAAAAGGTTAATAGGATGGTTCTTATCTCATTTGAAAGAGAATTGCTTGAAGTTTCTAACTGTTTCATTTTCTCAGAATTGTCATTACGACACTTAATGTCCCATTCGTAGTGCTGGGTCATATATAATAATAATAATAATAATAATAATAATAATAATAATTTGATTTCATATAGCGCTAAAATCCATACAGTAGTATGCTCGATGCGTTTACAGTAGTTTACAGTAGCAACATTAAAAACATGCATTTAAATCAACAAGATAGTAATAATACTACCAGCATTCCAATTATGTTCTGGTATTTAACATGGAATACAGAGGAACGAATTTGGCTGCGACTTCTTTGCCTTGTATCGTTCACCTTTCTTGTAGACTGGGTTCAGACACAATTTAATGCATACTGTTTTGAGAACAAAACGACAAAAAAGATACTAAGCAAGTATTTAATTATTGTCTTAGTGATTCTGACCATCGCTATTCTGAGAACAGTGATTTCTGACAACCGTCATTCTTTATATTATTATTATAACATGTTTTGTGACAGCCATGGCAGGCCACTAAAGTGTACTTACCGATGATAAATTGTGTACGAATGTACCAGCACTGCGTGAATCCATCATGTTGGCAGGCCATCCACAGTCCCATATTCCCGTACCACGCCGGAGCGAAAAATCCCACGGCGAAAAGAAACACGGCGGAAACCAGGCCTCCCATGGCCGCCTTGAATGGCCGAGGCCGCAAAGAAAATCGGCTAATTCTTTTGGCAGGCCTGGGTTTGGTACCGACTGTTTGGGGCGTCATCTGCAACGGTTGTTGTTGTTGTTGTTGTTGCGGATTTTGCTCTTCTTCTATCAGTTTGATGAAGACGGGAGATTTAGATTGCTGCATGACTGATGTCGGTTGGCATACGTTTGCGAACAAGAAAACACACAATTCCAGCGGCCCAGGTATTTATGCTGTCAGACGTTTGTTGCGTCGTCACAGTCGACTGAGCCAAACTGAGCAAGGCAAACCGCTAATGGGCGGAACAAAAAATACTAGTCCGGTGGCAGGGTGTCGAACATAGAAATGTTTGTTGGTAACAATTATTTCTTTGCATTTTTTAATAGTCTGGGCCTTGCAGTTAAAGAATCCGATGGATGTACTAACGGCACACTCTTAGCAATTTGGAAAGTCAAGATGGCTGCCACTACCCAAAATAATACACAGTGGCTAGAGGTACGGCATTCTTGCAACACTCAGACCATGTTCAGGGATAGTAACTCTTCCTAGTCGAATTTTTCGTCAACAAATGCATTTTCTTATTTCGTATATTTAACGCATCTTGGTAAGGAATAGGGTTAGGGATAGGGTTAGGAACATGTCAGAGTTAATGTTAGTTGGGTTTTTTAAGACATTTGCGCACAATTTATGCGTCCCGTGACTGAGCGCCGTACCCGTAGCCTGGAGAATGTGAGATACGGGCCGGCACCCCGAGCCTCTGCCAAAATAATAACAGTGTGTGTGAGTGTGTGTGTGTGTGTGTGTGTGTGTGTATGTGTGTGTGTGTGTGTGTGTGCGTGTGTGTGTGTGTGTGTGTGCGTGTGCGTGCGTGCGTGCGCGCGCGTGTGCGTGCGTGCGCGTGCATGTGCGTGCGTGCGCGTGTGCGTACGTGTGTGTGTGTGTGTGTGTGTGTGTGTGTGTGTGTGTGTGTGTGTGTGTGTGTGTGTACCCTATGCCCATCCCTTGGCCTACAGTATGAGGACTTGGTAGCCTGGTCTCTCTACAGGCTCGACTACACGTCAGCTAAAATCGTTCAACTGTACGATACGATTCAATCACGTGGTCTCGAGGAAGAAATGTGATTCGCGCTTGGAGTCTCCCTGCTCCTTCCCACTTATCTTTGCTGCCAACAGCTCTCCTCCCCCCTCTCCGGGATACCCACAGTTGCACCTTGATAATTGCTCCTGGACATTTGCTCCCCAACAATTCCTCCGAAGCATTTTCTCCTTGGATAATTGCTCCTCCAAGAGTTGCTCCTTGGAATGTTTGCCCCTCGGACAATTGCTCCTAGTCTATGTGATAATTGCTCCTTGCCCAACCCCCACCCCACCCCTCCCCCCACACAAATGTAATCATACTTCTATTAATAGTAGTAGTTGTAGTAGTAGCGTTGCTGGTATAAGAACAGAAAGTAGTTATAGCAAGGACAGAATGGAAAAGTAGGCTCAGCCTAAATTCTTAATCCTTGAAAAATAAAGTTTTGAAATCTGAAGTCTGAAGCCTCTCTCTCCGTCCTTCCTGAAAGTTAAAGACTAGCTGTGTGAAATGCTGACATTTATTCTATTTATTACATCATTCAAAATTATCCTTAAAACATATACGTCTCCCCCCCCCCCCCCTCTCTCTCTCTCTCTCTCTCTCTCTCCGTCCTTCCTGAAAATTAAATAAGGTAGTAATGTGACCCCCCCCCCCCCCTCGAAAAGATACCTTTTTAAAGATACCTTTCATAGCAATGGACGAGAAAAAAAAAGAAAAATAGGAGCAACTGTCCGAGGAGCAAAACACCTAAGAAGCTAATGTGCGAGGAGCAATTGTTCAAGGAGCAATTAGTCCATGAGCAAATATTCCAAGGAGCAATTATCAAGGAGTAATTGTCGCAAGGCAAGAGACGATTTTCGGAAGAAAAAAATAGGGGAGAGCACTTCGTGAAAATTAAAGTTGCTTACCTCCATTACTCTGTCAAATGCCATAGCAGCAATGCAACAATGGCGACGAAGCTTAAAACCGCAGGATGCGAGTCAGCGACTTGCAAACTTTTTGTGTGGAAAACTTAGGGTGTGGCCAGTGGTCACAAACTAATAACACTTCCAAAATGTGACGTAAAAATATAAATGACATAATTTTTTAGAATGACGCACGGTGTTCTAAGTGCTGTATGTCTGCTCAAACACACGAGTCGATAGGCTACGGGAGCTGAAAGTAGAGTGACTTCCCCTGTTTGACCGATTGAATTAGGCAAGATCACTCCCACACACCATGAGATTACTCCCCTTAATTATTTCCGAACAATTCCTATTGTCGAGGAGCAATTATCAAGGAGTAAATGATAGTTCGCATGGCGTTTAGATCTCAGTCGAAAGGTGACAAGCGGCGAACTATCCGGAACTAGTAGTAGGGGGTGAATACGGTTCTTGTTGTTGATTGGTCCATTACAGTTTGCTTAAAATAATGTTTTGTTTTGACCAATCAGACAAGAGCTTGTAATATTCTTCCGCAAACGCTTTCTAAAGTGTTTCTTAGGCCCCGTTTGCCGTGAGCGTTATTCGCGCGGCGACCGTTATCTAGAGAAACTAACCCCTGGTTAGCATTTTCTTGTATGTACTGAACCATACTCACTTTCTTTTAATTACCCCCCCCCCCCCCCCCCCCCATCGCCCATTTCTACCACCTCTCCCCTCTCATTATGCAACAACTAGACACGAACTGAACGCACCTGCTGAACACAAGAGTAAAATCTGCCTTCAACTTTTCTTCAACCAATCGGCCTCCTTCATCAAGTTGAAGATTCTGCACATGCTGACGAGTCTAAAGCTGGAAGAACACAAGAATAAAATCTTCCTTCAACTTTTCTTTCTTCTTCTTCTTCCTGTTGATCGGCCTCCTTCATCAAGTTGAAGATTCTGCACATGCTGACGAGTCTAAAGCTGGAAACGTTGAGCTCCCATTCTCCAGGTAGATATACGGCCTTTATCATCTACCTTTTGTTTTATTTTCTCACCTCTTGTAAAAGGTACAGCAGTCAAACGTATTGTCTTTAAAAATGTCATAGTACTCCTATGCAAAAGTTTATATATAAGTTATTATATTCTAATGTATGGTTTCGTCTCTGTTATGCTTGTTTTTCTTTTCTTGTTGATTTATTTTTTGTTTGTTATTTGTCTGTAAATAATGTAAAATGTAAAAAAAAAAGTTCAATAAATTTTGTTTAATTCATACGCTGTACGTTTGCTTCTTTTTTCTTTTTGGTTAGGTAATAGTGTAATTTGGCAGTTGCAGCCCTGTTGGCTACCCCCTTTGACATCTTCTTCGTTTGATCTTCCACCTTCATCGTACTGAAGATTCTGAGCTTATTATCCTTGGCACTCCTTGGCATCTTGGATCTGCCCAAGAAAGTGTCGTGAGCACATCTAAAGGCTCACGCTACACGTCAACTAAAATCGTACGACTATATGCTACGATTCGATCACGTAGTCTCGAAGAACAAAATGTGATTCGCGCTTCAAGACCACGTGATCGAATCGTATTGTATTTTAGATATGAGTTATGAAGAAAGACTGGTGTATCTAAATTTGATATTCACTGAAAGGCAGGAGAACTAGAGAAGGGCTGCTCTCGCGTTGATGGGGCGGGCGTGGCTGGTGCATCTCTGGGTCCCATTAGCACCTCCGGATGTTTCTATTTCATTGAAGCGCATAAGAT
>CM065706.1:24180567-24195567 GCA_017654935.2 Phymorhynchus buccinoides | reverse complement strand
CTACACTTAACAACTCTAGAGTGACAGATTAGAGGGAAGTTACAAGCACAGAACTTCCAGAAGGAGGGGGGAACTATTTCTACAAAAGACCCCCCAGATCCCCCAGAGGGGGGGGGGGGGTTAACTTTTCAAACGCCATCATTACTGTTCTTGGTGTAATTCCTCATCACAGTTTTGACAATACCCTATAAAGTTAATATCATACCTAAACAACACCAATTATCTGTTACTTATAAACAATGCTACGTACGTAGAGGGATGAATGCCAGAACTGTCTATCTGTGTTATTTATAGTCCGTCACCAAGACGGACTATTGCGATGGGCTGGTTTGTATTTTTTTCTTCTTTTTTTTCCTTTCTGTCTGTCCCAAGGATATCTCCCGAACCGCTTGACCGAAATCGCGTCAAATTTTGTGTGAAGGTGTGCCTTCTTAATAGGAAGAGATCAGCGCAAACCATTTTTGCCGTCGTGACCTTGACCTTGACGTACGACCTTGAAAACCGAAAATCTATTTTTAGCCATTATCTCGGGCACCGATCAACATAGGATGTTGAAACTTGGTATGAAGGTGTTTTGGCTTATGTCCGTTCTGATGATGGCATAGCGATCAAGGTCAAGGTCAAGGTCAAAAAGATCGCTGGAGCCTGAAAATCGGAGGGTCATTTTTTCTCCTTCTGTCTGTCCCAAGGATATCTTTCGAACGGGTTGACAGAATCACGTCAAGTTGTGTGTGCTGGTGTGTGTCACCATGAGAGGAAGGCATCCGCGCAAACCATTTGCCGTCGTGACCTTGACCTTGGCGTACGACCTTGAAAACCGAAAATCTTTCAGGGGCCATAACTCCCACACTGTTAGTGTTAGAGTCTTCAAATTTGGCATGAAGGTACTTTGGCTTATGCCCGTTCTGATGGTGGCATACCGATCAAGGTCAAGGTCACGGTCCGGGCGATCCGTAGGCCTTGAAAGTGGTAGGGGTCTACACATTGGGTTTTAAGCCATATTTTCCACATTTGTACTTGACAGAAGCGCTTCAGATTGTGTGTGGTACTGTATACCCTGGAGAAGAAAACATCCGAGCATAAATTATCACCATGCTGACCTTGACCTTGAAGTGTGACCTTGAAAACCGAAATTTCCTTCTTTGCGCTATATGTTTCTTCTTCAAGCTCTATCTCGTGAACTAGAAGACAGAATCCCTTCCAATTTTGTGTCAGGATGTGACACTCTACGTGGTGTCGCAAGTGCGTGGCATTGCTGGTGACGGACATGTCTGCCGCTTGGCGACGCCCTTGTTTAAAATGTTTCGGTTTGAATTTGCCCATGAGACGAATGCTAGACATTAACGCTCGTCTCATGGGCAAAATGGAGACTGAAATTTGCTTCATTTCAAGAGATAATTGGGGTGGGCTTCTTACCCGCCCATGCGATTTTTACCCCGTCTTCCCCTACGGGAGTGAGACCTGGTCAAAACAATAATTTATTTCCAGCTATTAGAGGGTAAACACACGTGAAACCCGTCATTTTGACACGTTCCCCGGCACTAGACGACACACGGAGGTTGTGTGTGTGTGTGTGGTGTGTGTGTTTGTGTGTGTGTTGTGTGTGTGTGTGTGGGTGTGTGTGTGTGTGTGTGTGTGTGTCAAAGTCAAAGTAAAGTCAAAGTCAAATTTTTTATTTTCAGATGGAACATTGAATAAGCAATAATGGTTTGCTTTTTTACATCAAGCCATCTATAACACAACAATTAAAGAAGGAAATAAACATGAGAACACCCCAACCACCGCACTACCCAACACACACACACAGACGACAAACCAAACCAAAACAAACAACAACAAAGACATTAATAAGTTCATGCACGCACACACCCGAGTACTCGTATAACACACTCTCTCTCTCTCTCGCTCTCTCTCTCTCTCTCTCTCTCTCTCGCTCTCTCTCTCTCTCTCTCTATCTCTCTCTCTCTCTCTCTCTCTCTCTTCTTCTCTCTTCTCTCTATCTTCTCTCTCTCTCTCTCTCTCTCTCTCTCTCTCTCTCACTCTCTCTCTCTGTCTCTATCTTCTCTATCTCTCTATAAAAAAACATATATACGCTCAAAAAATACATATATACATAAATACACATATACAAATACATACATATATATATATATAACAAGATAAGATACACAGGCACATTAATACTTCGAGTAATTTTCAGTGTGATAGAGGATCAAGATGATGATTCAGATCAATAAACCACATCATATGAAACATGATATAAATAAAATTGACAAGAATGTGATCAAGAAACCAACATATCAAATAATTAGGTTGCCTTGTTTGTCACACAGTATAAATTTGATTAGAAGACGTGATCAAACTTAATATTATATTAATAATTAAATGGGTCTTCTTAAAAACATCATCATGGAGCATTAACAGGCAACCGTTACCGGACGTAGACCTTGCATCAATGGTAGACATGAAGCCAGAAATACACTTAGAATGAATTTGATGTGTTGTAAACGTCAACCTTTAATCTATGCTTACAAAACGTTCATATTCATGAGGTGAGTCTTTAATTTTTTCTTAAATAGATTCCTGTTTTTTATGCATTTCAAATTTTTGGGTAACTGGTTCCATAAGTTTCCACCTGAATAAAGAAAACTTGATTTGTATATATTGTTTTTTGGTCGAGGGAATGATAGTGAATGGCTATGTCTATGTTGGTTGGTTTCAAAAGTGCTCGTTATCTTTTTCGGAGCATTTCCGTTCACAACGTTATGCATAAATAATGCTTTATTGAAGAAAAGTCTGTTGTGAAGTGTTAATATGTTTAGATTGTTGTAGTCATCACTTGTTAAGGAACTTGATTTTAACAAAATCAATTTAACAGCTTTTTTTTTATACATACGATGAACAATTTTCAAATTGGTCTCACTACAGTTATCCCACAATGTGGACGCATAATCAATCAATGATAGAATGTGGGCATTAAAGAAGAGCTTACGAGAATGAATATCTAATAAGTTTTTGATTTTAGTGAATTGGAACGTTTTTTTGGAAAGACGTTTTCCCAAGGATACAATCTGATCAGTCCAAGAGAGGTCTTTGTCAACAATGATACCTAATGTTTTATGAGAGTCAACTTCTTCAATTTTGTTGTTTTGTATATATAAAGATGGAAATTTGTTCTTCATTTTTTTGCCGTTTTTGCCTTGTTGTTGCGTACATGCACTTTGTTTTGGTTGTATTTAAGGACATGTGATTTAACTCAGTCCAGGTGACTATATTTTGAATACTGTTTTGAAGTTTACATCCTAGTTGTTCGGCATCAGAATCACTGGAGTGAACAGACGTATCGTCTGCAAACATTTCACATTTACTTGAAATAGAACAGGGTAAATCATTCACATAAAGAGAAAATAAGAGAGGGCCAAGCACAGAGCCTTGAGGTACTCCATATTTGACTGGCAATCGTGCTGAAATTGTATTGTTTATAACCACTGACTGCACTCGATCACTCAAAAAGGATGACATCAGATTTTTAAATTCTGGAGTTACCTTGTAAAGTTCTAGTTTTCGTAGCAATAGAGAATGGTTAATCACATCAAAAGCTTTTTCAAAATCTACGAAGAGAATACCGTTAAATTTATTGTCGCTTTACATTACAAAGAAGACTATCAATAAGCTGTACATCAATGCGCTATGGCAAGAATGATTTTTACGGAAGTCCAGACTGGTCGCTCTATGTAGTAAGTCATTTTTATCAAGGTAAGAATACAAGCGACACTTGAAGGTGTTTTTCGATAGGTTTTGATATGGCTGACAAAATAGCAATGGGTCTGTAATTTGAGGGATTAGATGTTTCACCAGATGTCATATAAAGAGGGGTAACGTTAGCTTGTTTGATAATATGAAGTTTGATGAATATCATATTGTTTATCACATATACATCAACAATCTATTTCCAGATACGTTAGCGAATCTGAAATAATAGGACATGCAATTTTTAATATATTAGTATCTAAGCCATCTAAATCACGGGTTCCTGATCGTTTTAAAGAAGAAAGTTTTTTACTAACGTCAAAAACAGTCATTGGCTGAAGAACAAAAGGATATTGAAAGTCTTTTGAGTCAAGGTAGTAATTTAAAGTGCCAAGATCATTTTCAGAGGGCCTGTCATGTTTTATAACTTTTTCTGTTATGTTTGCAAAGTGGTCATTTAACTGGTCTGCGGATATATCTTTAATGATTTGCTGACTCCTGGATGCTTTTTTTTATTAGTTAATATGTTTATGGCCTTCCATATTTGACTTGAGTCTTTTGTTGAGGTTAACATCTTTCTAAAATAGTTACGCTTAGCTTTACACTTCATGTTATTAACTTTGTTTCTTTGTTTTGTAAATTGCTGTTTTGTGCCATGGCTGCTGAGATCATCGCGTTTATTTCTTTCATCATCTATTTCTTTACTAATCCATGGTGGTGTGGTTTCTTGCCTGACTCTTTTCTTAACGAACGGGGCATGTTTATCATATACTGACATAAATTTATTTTTCCAAAATTCAGCTGCTTGGTTAGGATATCTGATTCGATATATAAAATCTAAATGAGCATTTGCAAGGTCTTTGAGAAAATCTTGTTCATTAATTTTTTTTAAACTTCTATAATATATACTCTTGTGTCCTACCTTTGGAATTTTGATGTGTGTTTTATACCAGGTAAGACAGATGACATTGTGATCACTACAGCCAGAAGGAGGAGCACACAGTTCAATAATGGATTGTTTATTGTTAGCATAGATATGGTCTATCAATGATTTAGATGTTTCAGTTATGCGGGTTGGTAAGTTTACTAATTGTTCGAATCTATGTAGACTATAAATATGATACCATTTGGGTTTGGGTTTCAATAAATCAATATTAAAATATCCCAGCACAATTGTTTCACGATCAAACATTGTTTTTTCATCCATTAAAGAATTAAAGTGATGATCATACCAGACTGTTGTTTCTGCTGGGTTTCTGTATACAAATCCTATTACTAATGGTGTACTGTTCTTTACAGTGACTTCTATCCATATTGATTCAACAAATTCATTATTAACGTTGTCAAGTTTTCTGCAATTTAACGAGGAAGCAAAATATAAGAGTAAAACCAGTAGATGTGTGTGTGTGTGTGTGTGTTGTGTGGGTGTGTGTGTGTGTGTGTGTGTGTGTGTGTGTTGATGTGTGGGTGTGTGTGTGTCTTGGTCTGTGTCTGTGTATGTCTGCATGTGTGTGCATGTGTGCATGTGTGCACGTGTGTGTTAAAGCGAGTTTTTGTGACATGTTATTCTGTTGCTTGCTTGGCTTGGTGTGTGTATGCACTATGTTGTGGATTTGTTTGTGACACGTGTGTTGTGTGTGTGTGTGTGTGTTTGGTTGTGTTGTGTGTGTTCGTGTGTGTGTGTGTAGTGTGTGTGTGTGTGTGGTGTGTTGTGTGTGTGAGTGTGTGTCTGTCTGTCTGTATGTCTCGGGTAGTCTGTCTGGTCTATACTGCTGTGTGCGCCTGTGGTGTGTGTGTGTGTGTGTGTGTGTGGTGTGATTGTGTGTGTGTGTGTGTGCTAGGTTCTTTGTGTGGATGTCTCTCTCTCTCTCCTCTGTGTGTGTGTGGTGTGTCCTGTCTATTTTGGTGTGTGTGTGTGTGTGTGTGTGTGTGTGTGTGTGTGTCTGTGTGTGTGTGTGTGATGTGTGTGTGTGTGTGTATGTGTGTGTGTGTGTGTGTGTGTGTGTGTGTGCTGTGCATATGTGCACATGTGTGTTATAGCGAGTTTTTTTTGTTGACATGTTATGCTGGTTTTGCTTGCATGGCTGGTGTGTGTATGTACTATAGTGATATGTTGTGACATGTTATGTAGATGCTTGGTTGATGTGTTACAGCAATATATTGTGACATGTTATGCTGTTGCTTAATTGGCTGGTGTGTGTGTGTGATATGATCATTATGGTTATGATGATACGTTCTGACATGCTATGCCGTTGCTTGATTGGCAGGTTTGTGTGCTATATGGATATGTTGTGACATGTTTTAGCTGTTGTTGCTTGGTTGCTGATGTGTGTTATAGGGATATATTGTGATATGTTGTTATTTGAATCGCCAGTGCGTGACATAGAGATATGTTGAGTCATATTATGCTGTGTTTTACTGTGTGACATGTCGTGTGATTTTCTGCAACAGGTATGTATCGGCACATGGCTAGTGTGTGCAATCGAGATGTATGGTGAAATGTTGTGTGTTGTATTGTGTGTGGCTGCTGATGTAGTTGTATGATGTCTTGCATTCTTGTTGTTTGATTTATACGTAGCCTACATCACGTGGAACCAAATCTGGCTTGTGTAGTACCTTCAGTACAATAATCAGTCCATTACCCTCTCTTGTTCAGTTGCATCCAGAAATACTACAATTTTGAAACTAAAACGACCTTGAAATTGACCTTGACCTTGACATACTAACATCTAATGAATCCTAAGTACCAGTTCCACAAACTAATAAACCATAAGAAAAAGATAAGCCTTTTGATGCCAAAAAGTATTTTAATGAAACCCATTCCTCCATCAGAGGCAGCCATATTGGATTTTGGAAAGAAATGGGTTTTTTTTACAGATGATATGGAATTTTCGGTCTAAAAATACAAATAATGACCTAACAACTCAGAAACCCCAAGGGAATATTCTAGGATTTTTCACACAGAGATTCTATTCACCTACGTAGGCCTAAATGTTGTGGTGTGATTCGCTGCATTGCCCGGCATAACGACAGCTGCGACCGTTCAGGCTTATTACGTACGTTCACAGATTTTACGACAGTTCAGAGCTGTTACGACCGTTCAGAGATGTTTGAGTTTGATTGATTTTATTTAATTAAAAGTCTGTTCACACAATGTGATATTAGACTTAAGAATAAATAAATAAATGAAAATGAGGTTTTGTGATTGTTGTATTTATGCCTGGATTTTATGTGCGAGTATGGGTGTGCATATGTGATGCCACGTGTGACATATTTCTTCTCATGAAATATTGTTTTATGGTAACGATGAAGTGAAAATTGTTAATTCTTATAAGTATTTAGGAATGGTCTTTTCAACCAAACTGAGTTTGAACTTTGCTTTGGAAGAATCATGTAAATAGGGGAAAAGGGTGTTATACAAATTTTGAAAACATTACGAAAATTGAACACCATTGATTATCGTTTATTTTGGAAGATGTTTGACGCGCAGATTGAACCATTGCTTACATATGCAGCTGGAATTTGGGGATTACATACCAATTTACAAATGGAAAAAATACCTACTCTGTTAAACGTTTTCTACAGTACCTTTGCACTCATCTAATACTGTTTCATATGGTGAAATTGGCAGATATTTGTTGTATATCAGATCCTATGTAAAGTGTATACGTTATTGGCTTAAAATGTTGAAGCTACCACAGTCTCGTTTGTGTAGGCAAGCGTATGATATGATGGTAATGCAACTTGATCTTAACAAACAAAATTGGGCATTTCAAGTAACAAAGGTATTATCAGAACACGGTTTTGGATTTGTGTGGTTGTTTCAGGAAGTAGGACATGATAAACAGTTTATTTCTGAATTTAAAGACCGACTTATTTGTTCATTTAAACAAAATTGGCATTCTGATATGGAAAGTAAAGACAAATACAGCTGGTTTTTCTCATTTAAAAGTTTATGTCGGTGTGACCAAATATGTTAATGTTATTACAGATAAATAGCACCGGCTCAATTATGCACGCTTTTGCTTAAGGACTCTAGGTTTTCATGCAAACAAACGATGGTTTCATCTTGGGACGGACACTGAACCTAAATGCCCAATGTGTAATGCAGATGTTGAGGATGAAAAACATTTCCTGTTTCATTGTGTGGCGTATGAACCAGTACGTAAAAGATGTGTTTTCTTTCAGTTTGATGACGCTGAAAGGCATGACATTGTTGATTTACTTTCATCTGATAATGAACATGTTATAAAGTCACTATCAAAATGTATCGCTGAAGCTTTAAAAGTAAGGCTGAGGCACATTTCAGACAATTTACAGTTAAGTTAAGTGGGATTTATATATGTTTTAAATCATGTTTGTGTGACTAAATAGAAATTATATGTTTAAAATGATATTATTGTATCCAGTTGGATGGTCGAATTTACTTACTTCTTTTGTGATTTTCTGTATTTTAGTTAACATGAATTCCCTAAAAGGGAGGAAGAGAGGAAGAAGTTGATAAAAAAAAATAGAGAGAGAGAGTGTGTGTGTGTGTTGTGTCGTGTGCGTGTGTGCGTGATAGAGAGAGAGAGAGAGGAGAGAGAGACGAGAATGAGATAGAGAGAGAGAGAGAGAGGGAGAGGGAGGGAGGGGAGGTGAGGGAGGGAGATGGATAGAGAGGGAGAGAGAGAAGACGATAGAGAGAGAGAGAGAGTAGAGAGAGAGAGAGAGAGAGAGAGAGAGAGAGAGAGAGTTTATTATGCACCAAACGTAAACATGACTTTTTTATATCTTCTTTTCTGGATCACAGGACTGCTTTTGTGTTGTTCATAAAAGTTTCTATGATTGTATTTTCCATTTGGAGTATTGAATGTGTTATATGCTATAAGGTGTTTAATGTCATTTGAGAAAATTGATGATATCTCTTTAAGTGAAAAGTGCATGTTTATTACCCCCCTTGTCACCAGACCTGTTGAGGTAATGACAATAACATGTTCAGCGTTCTTGGCGGATATATAACATATGCTATCACACGCTATCATCTCACAGTTGAATTAGTAATCTAACAACTGACAGCAATCTAGGGTTCATCCTCCGCGAAAACCAGACTCCAGGTACACGACTGATCCAGACCACTACTGCTGAAAGATGGGCTTCAAGGGACTACCGATGTTGACTGTTCTGGGAATGGCGTGTTTGGCTTCTTTCCTCACTCTCCCACAGGTGAGTCCTTTCGACCTTTTTCCTCTTTCTTTTGCCTCTTGTGTTGAAGTTTGTTTGATTTCTCCCTGTGGGGGTACCGGGGGGTAGGGGGGTCTTTCGTAAAAAAAACAATTCCCCCACCTTCTGGAAATCCTGTTGCTTGTAACTCCCTCTAATCTGCCAGTCTCTTTGATTCTGCCGTTTCCTTTTGTTTTCTATCATATAATAACTTTCTGACTTATTGTCCCAATCTCATGCCTTTTTAAAAACAGTAAGCGCACATCACTCAAATCATTTTTCTGATTTGAGTTTCTCCGAAATCAAAATATGTCGGCTGTGCGTAGCGGCGAGACCAGTGGAAACTGAAAACCATATACATACATACCTTCTCCATTATGGACATATGACCTGGGAAAAGCAGAAGAAGAAGAAGAAGAAAAAAGAAGAAGTGTGGTTGGACAAGGTTTGCAGTTTTATAGGAAAGGTACCGAAGAAGAACACTTTGCTTGTTTGCTCATGCTATCCGTTCACAATGCAACCCCGAATGCTCTGAAACATAACAAAGCCATCGCACAAATTCATCAAAGAAATATCCCTACTTTTAAATACACAGTGTAGCTCTGTATAATATATGTAGTAGGGATTCGAAATTTGAAACCAAAACTTGACTAGATTCTGCTGTAAGATAATCAAGAGTTAGTAATGGATTTGACGATTTGACAGTAGTGACGAACATACGAACACGCTTGACTACTGCGAGTGATGCCAGCCATAATTATTTTCTCAGCGAGACACACACAAGAAAACCTAGAATTGAATCGAACACATTAAGAAATCACACCTTTAAACTTCTTTGTAGTTCAAATGTACTAAAATAAAAACGTTTAATTAAGGCCACAGGCATTGTCCCAGACCCACTATTCAGCTTTTCAAGACGGGGTAAAACGCGCATGGGAGGGTAAGAAGCTCACCCCAATTATTCTCATGAAATAAAGAAATTTCCAGTCAAATTTGCACATGAGACGAAAGCTAGACATAAACACTTGTCTCATTGGCAAAATGAGACTGAAATTTACTTCACTTTCATGAGATTCATTGGGGTGGGCTTCTTACCCGCCCCTGCGCCTTTTACCCCGTCTTCCCCTAGGGTTGGAAGTGGAGGGGGGGGGGGGTAATATGTGGTGAGTGTGAAATGTGGTCTCTTGAATCAACATTAAATCATCGCCTGAGTGATTAGATGCTGCGTGATTAGTATGGAAACATTATTATTAAGAGAGTGTCAGCGAGTATTCATTTTGCACGAATTGGGCAACCCATTGTGCCCTTTTTCATGACATAGGCAGTTTCACAGATTGGGCAAAACATACATTTTGTAGGCCCTATTTCTGTTGCGTTTATGTAAGCGTGCATGCAAGCGTACCGACACACGCGCATGCATTTAATATATTTGTGTTAATAATCATGTCTTCCCTTCTTTCACACCCACACCCCCTCCTCCTCCTCCTCCGTCAAGGGAGAGAAGATCCGCGGCTTTCCAACCTCTACGGTGTGTGATCCCCAAATCAACCATTGCGGTGTGGCCTATGAAGTTCGAAGTTTGAAAAAGGGCGGGTGGATGACTGTTCGGAAGAACAGACTCCCTTTCTGCGATTGTGGGGAAGGCAAAGAGTGCCCTTACGATGCCGCTGCGTCCAGCGGAAACATTCTCTTCATGACAAATAGACACTGGAGTATGTCTGCCCGTCGTCGTCCTCTTTTTGTCTGTCTCTGTCCCTGTCTGTCTCTGACTGTATCTGTCTGTCTGTCTCTCTCTTCCCTTTCTTCTTATTCTTCGATCGCTTAGACAGTTTCCTGTCAATTATGTTCGGAGATGCGTCATGCTGCCGTTATGCACCTAACAAATAAATAGTTAGGCCCAGCAAGTCCAACTTCGGGCTGGATTGGAAATGTTTTTGAAAGTGTTTATTGAAAAAAAGGGCAGGAGAATGGACCGGTGGTAAGGTTCTCAGATACATGAAAACTTAAATTTAAATGTGTGACTTGACAGTTCACGATCAAATTTCAAATGTAATAGCAAGAACATATTTTTGTCACTATCTTTGTTATGGTTTTTTTTTCTCTTCAAAATAATGTTGATTTTTCAGTAGCTTAATTTTAAGTGAAGTATTCATATGTGTTGGCCTCAGAGGGTTAGAATAAAGCACATCTTAATACTGCTCAATCTTTGGCTTCTAATTGGGTTTTGTTTTGAGTTTTGTTTTTTACAATAATATTATGGTTAGGGGCCTCCTGAAATTTGAAGGATTGACGGCTGTTTAGTTTCTGAAAACAATGATTGTAATAATTATTCTATACCAAATTGTATACTATAGCATGACACAGTAGAAGGACTGGTAAAACAAATTACGAGCAATATGGTGAAATCCTGTCAAATATTGTTGAAGTCTTTTTGTTTCCATTACCTTTTCTCCCAATGGTGGAGATAGACAATGCCTATGCAAAAAACAAACACAACAGATTTTCCCAATATTTCGATGTTTAATTACATCTTCCTCGGGGGACACTTTTCTTAAAATGAGCCAGGAGTGGTGTAGTGAACAACAATGATTAAAACTCACTCACATAATCATTTTGATTTCATTCCCCACGCAGTGCCCTTCATCTCACATCCCTGCCCTACATTTTTAACGGGTTAACTCCACTCACCCTTAACCTATTTCTTATTGCTAACCTCTCCCATTTCTAGTTTTGAATTCACGTGAAGAATTAACTTATTTTTCCCTAAATGTAAACATTCAATTCACCTCTATCTGACAGTGGACTTTAACCAAATAAGTAAATAAGCAACGAGAATAAGAAAAGAACTACTACATCAAAACAAAGTTTCGTATATAAATCATATTAAAACAAGTTTACAAATAAAAATGCATAAAAAGTCATAAACATTAAAGTAGCAGGCTCCAACCTGACTGTACATGATGTGGTAAGTACAGCCCGTACATCACCTCACTTATGTTTTATTGTTATAGTGATGCACCACATCACACACACACGCGCGTGCACATAGGTCTACACACGAAAGCATGAGGGAGAGAGAGAGGTAGGGTAGGGCATCCACATCACACCACACACATAGGGAGAAGGAGGAGGAAGGTGCAGGAGGAGGCTACACAGAAGAAGACAGACGCGAAGACAGAGAGGAGTGAGGAGGCTGCCACAGAGATAGAGAGATATTTAAAGGGAGGTAACAAGAAGACCGAAGGAAAATAAAGGGGGCAGGAGGGGGAACCAAAACAAGAAAACGAGAATTACGAGGAAGAGGAGAAGAGATAGAGGGACCATGGAGGAAGAACGGGAGACAGAGAGGAACGGAGAGAAGGAACAGAGACAAGGAGAGAGAGAGAGCGTGACAATCGAGAGAGAGAGGGAGACAGAGGTAGAGGGAGGAGGGAGAGAGAGAGAGGGAGGGAGGGGGGGAGAGAACATGATATGAACAGAACGTTTTGTAATGTAAAGGCCCTAGGCCCAGAGAAGGGGGGAGAGAGAGAGAGAGGCACGGAGAGACAATTGTTTATTGAGAGGGTCTTTTGAGAGAAGGGAGAGAGAGAGAGAGAGAAGAGACTGAGAGATGAACAGAGATGGAGTTAGAGTAATGAGTAAAGGCCCTATGCCCATGAAGAAGGGGGAGAGAGAGAGATAGAGAGGACGGACCAGGAGAGAAGAGACAAAAATAATCAGAGTAATTAGCCTGGGGTCTTTGAGAGAGAGAGAGAGTGCGAGAGAGAGAGAGAGAGAGAGAGAGAGAAAGAGCAGAGAGAGAGAGAGAGGAGAGTGAGAGAGAGAGAGGGGGAAAGGAGAGAGAGAACACTGAAAACTGAACAGAACGTTTTGTAATGAAAAGGCCCTATGCCCATGAGAAGGGGGAGAGAGAGATAGAGAGGCACGGACAAGGACAATTGTTTATTGTAATTACCTGGGGGTCTTTTGAGAGAGAGAGAGAGAGAGAGAGAGAGAGAGAGAGAGAGAGAGAGAGAGAGAGAGAGAGAGAGAGAGAGAGAGAGAGAGAGAGAGAGAGAGAGAGAGAGAGGAGAGAGGAGGGGGAGAGGAGAGAGAACACTGAAAACTGACAACAGAGAACGTTTGTAATGAAAAGGCCCCTATGCCCATGAGAAGGGAGAGAGAGAGACTCTGTAGAGAGGCACGGACAAGGACAATTGTTTATTGTAATTACTGGGGTCTTTTGAGAGAGAGAGAGAGAGAGAGAGAGAGAGACAGAGAGAGGAGAGAGTTTAGAGAGAGACACAGAGAGAGAGAGATACACAGCGACAGAGAGATGAGAGGGAGAGGAAGAGAGAGAGAGACAGAGAAGAGAGAGGGAGAGAGAGAGATAGAGAGAGAGACAGTAGAGACACAGACAGACACACAGAGAGAGAGACAGAGAGAGAGAGAGAGAGAGAGAGAGAGAGAGAGAGACAGAGAGAGAGAGAGAGAGAGAGAGTAACAGAGGGAGGTGTGGGGGGGGACAAAAAAGGGAATAAGAATTAGCTTACTGACTTTCCCACTCCCACTTCCAGGTGCACATCCACATCCACATACACACGCGCTCACACACACACATGTACACACACAGACACACACACACACACACACACACACACACACACACACACACACACACACACACACACACACACACACACACACACACACACACACACACACACACACACACACACACACACACACACACACACGAACACACAGAGAAACTCACACACACACAAATATACACACAGCACACACGAGTGCAGGCGCGCCTGCATGCATGTATACACGCGCGCTCTCACACACGCGTAAGGGCGCGTGCGCACATGCCCCCACGCACAGGCATACACTTTAACCATTTAGAGACTGTTGCCCAGCAGCAAACGTCCACAATCATGTCTAAAAATTGGTCAAATGAGAGGACATTTGAATCTTCACATAAACCACCAACGTGAACGCTTAGTACTTCTCAATAACAGGCCCGATCAAAATGTAGAACATCCAAGACATTTATCACTAAACCTTTACACAAAAAATGTCTGAAAAGGATAATACTAAGTTTGAGCCTTAACAAGACCTACGATTCTGGTGGAGAGCAAGGTGTCAGCTAAGCCCCCTCAACACCTGAAGCAGAGCATGTGACCATTACAGTTTAGAAATCGTGTTCCAGACTATTCAGGCCATGGGGGGACAGGGTTTTTAGTTTGGTGATCCAGAACTGTTCCCTTTGAAGCCTAGACTGGAGATTCAGATTGAAAACCCTCTCTATTACTACACATTTTAGGTTGCTCAAAGAGTGGCCTGGGGAGTTAAAATGTCTAGCTACCAGGGTACCTGTATTCTTTTTTATGTTGGATCTGTGCAAGTAAAACCTTTTCTTAAGATAATTTTTCGTCTCTCCTACATACTGCGAGTACTGGCAGTGGTCACAGAATAAAAGGTATATGATGTTGGTGCTCTCACAGTTGTATCTTTCCCTGATAGTAAATGTCTCGTCTGTTCTAGCACTGCTAAAATGGTTCGTTTCTTGTAAGTGCTCTGAGCAGACAATGCATTTTTTTGTGAATTTGTAGTTGCCTGATGCTGCATTACTGGCTAAGTGAGAGGGCAAGGCCGAAGGCATTAACATATTCTTCAGAGATTTGCAGTTTCTTTCACCGACTATTGGCTCTATGGGCATCGCTTTCTGCATTTTAGTACTAGTGTGCAAAACTGGTAGTTTCTCTTTGAGCCATCTTTTCAAAGGGGGATTGTTTGGATTGTGGGTGATGACTACCGGTACGCGGCTAGTGTCAGGCTTAGGCTTGTAGCTGAGTGTTGAGGATCTGGTGACTTTTTCGGCTTTATCTTTGGCTTCCGAAAGGAGGGGAAGGGGGTAGCCTCGGTTCTGAAAGTGGTCTATCATGTTAGTGCAGTTAGCGGTAAAGTCTTCAAATTTGGAGCAGAGCCGGCGTAAGCGCAAGAACTGGCTAAAGGGAACATTTTTTATGGAATGACGCGGATGGCATGATCTAAAATGTA
>CM065706.1:24178967-24180067 GCA_017654935.2 Phymorhynchus buccinoides | reverse complement strand
TAGATTCTGAAATAACAGAGTCTGAGGTTAAGGATGCAATTCGAGCTTTAAAAAATGGAAAATCCGCTGGGCCAGATGGTTTCAGCGGGGAATTTTATAAATATTCATCCCCACAAGTTATTTCCTTTTTGACAAAACTTTTCAATAAACTGTATAATTTGGGCACTTTTCCACAAAGCTGGTCTGAAGCATATATACACCCATTACACAAGAAAGGCGATGTTAACACACCAGATAACTATCGTGGTATCTCATTATTGAATATTAATAGCAAACTGTACACTTTCATTTTGAATAAGAGATTGACAGCGTGGGTAGAGGACAACCACTTATTAAGTGACTTTCAAGCAGGCTTTAGAAGGAATTATGGTACTGTAGATCATATATTTACCTTGCTAACTCTTATTCAGAAACAGCTTTCATCCAATCAAAAACTATATGCAGCTTTTATAGACTTCAAAAAAGCATTTGACCTTGTTAACAGGCACCATCTGTGGGTAATTCTTCGCAAATATGGCATTAAGGGCAAAATGTATAATGCAGTTAAAAGTATTTATGAAGTAGTGAAAGCAAGAGTCAGAGCTAACAATGATGTGACCGATCCATTTGTATGTCCACATGGACTGAAACAAGGAGATAATTGCAGCCCAATTCTTTTTGCTCTGTTTATAAATGAATTAGCAAATGATATAATGCAGCGTGGCAAACATGGAGTAACCTTGTCCCCTAATTTAATACAGATCCTCGTTATGTTGTTCGCAGATGATGTTATTCTTCTTTCTGCAACTGTAATTGGCCTTCAGCGCCAACTAAATGTTTTATACGATACTGCTAACAGACTGATGCTCACTGTTAATCAGGAAAAATCAAAAATATTGGTATTTAGGAAGGGGGGTCATATTGCGTTCAGAGAAAAATGGTTCTATGGTGGGGTACAGATGGAAATTGTAAACCAGTACAAATACTTAGGTATAATCTTTTCATGCGGTTTGACTTTTTCATATTCACTGGAAGAGATGGCTCTGAAAGCAAAGAAATGCATGTTTGGTGTTTTGAGGTTCCTTTGGTCTTTAGGAGAAAATTCCCCAAAATTGTTTTTT
>CM065706.1:24128967-24171467 GCA_017654935.2 Phymorhynchus buccinoides | reverse complement strand
GCAGCCACTCGTTTCGGGGTGTTTAGTCTACTTTACATAATACATGTACTACCCGTGTTTGGCTGTCTAGGACGCCCTCGTGATTACACGCCCTGGAAAAATAAAGGTTTGACTCGAATAACAAAAATCTGCATTTGGTTTGCATTTTGTGAATCCTGATTTTTTTTCTTATTTACATTTTTTTTTTAAATCTCAGGAGGTGATACTGACAGAGGTCCAATTCAGAACGTATCAATAAAACAATAAATTGAAGATTTTTTTTTTGAATTTTTTAACAATAAAATTTCAAGCAAGAACTTGAAAACTTCAATCTCAAATTATAAGACAAATCACATATTTAGATTTCGGGGGTCATTGCTGGTACTTGATATACATTATTCTTCATCCAAAATGGCGACGGGAGGATGTTCAAAACCGGAAGAAACCCGAGCCGGGTCACCCCACAATTGTGACCTTTGCCAGAAGCCTCACCGAGGGCGGAGTCCCAAGATACTGCCTAACTGCCACCACGTCATGTGTCTGCCTTGCCTCGCCGTACTGGAAAGGGCCGCCACTACTAACAGTGACGTCACGTCCGGAGAAGATGACGACGTCAGCAGTGCCCGATTCCCGTGTCCAATCTGCTGGAAAGTCGTCCCGATCCCTGACGGGGCTGGGGCTTTGGAAGTGAGTGAACCTTTTGTTTTTATACGCGTAACCCTGGCAACCAAAACTGCCTTGTTCGTTAATTGCTGTTCGCTGTTGTTGTTCTGTTGCTTGCGCTACTAACTTCAGTCTCCGGATCCTGTTTTTCCGCTTCTGTTGTTTTAAGAAGAAGAAGAAGAACAACAACAACAAATTGAAAATCATCACCATCGTCATCAGCGTCATCATCAGCGTCATCAGCATCAGCATCACCATCATCATCAGCGAGTTGGTTGGGGGGGGGGGGGGAGGTTAACAATTTGGGGCGAGTTGACTTTGGGGCGAGTTTGAAATGGGGCGAATTGGTCAATGGGGTGAGTTTGAAATGGGTCGAGTTGGTCACTGGGTCGAGTTGGTCACTGGGTCGAGTTGGTCACTGGGGCGAGTTGGTCACTGGGTCGAGTTGGTCACTGGGGCGAGTTGGTCACTGGGGCGAGTTGGTCACTGGGGCGAGTTGGTCAATGGGGCGAGTTGGAAATGGGGTGAGTTGGAAATGGGGCGAGTTGGTCAATGGGGTGAGTTGGTCAATGGGGCGAGTTGGTCAATGGGGTGAGTTGGTCAATGGGGCGAGTTGGTCAATGGGGCGAGTTGGAAATGGGCCGAGTTGGTCAATGGGGTGAGTTGGTCAATGGGGCGAGTTGTTCAATGGGGCGAGTTGGTCAAATGGGGTGAGTTGTTCAATGGGGCGAGTTGGTCAATGGGGTGAGTTGGAAATGGGCCGAGTTGGTCAATGGGGTGAGTTGGTCAATGGGGCGAGTTGTTCAATGGGGTGAGTTGGAAATGTGGTGAGTTGTTCAATGGGGAGAGTTGTTCAATGGGGTGAGTTGTTCAATGGGGCGAGTTGGAAATGGGGTGAGTTGGAAATGGGCCGAGTTGGTCAATGGGGTGAGTTGGTCAATGGGGCGAGTTGTTCAATGGGGTGAGTTGTTCAATGCGGTGAGTTGTTCAATGGGGCGAGTTGTTCAATCGGGTGAGTTGTTCAATGGAGTGAGTTGTTCAATGGGGCGAGTTGGAAATGGGCCGAGTTGGTCAATGGGGTGAGTTGTTCAATGGGGCGAGTTGGAAATGGGGTGAGTTGGAAATGGGGCGAAGTGGTCAATGGGGTGAGTTGGTCAACGGGGAAAGTTGGAAATGGGGCGAGTTGGTCAATGGGGCGAGTTGGTCAATGGGGCGAGTTGGTCAATGGGGCGGGTTGAAAATGGGGCGAGTTGGTCAATGGGGCGAGTTGGAAATGGGGCGAGTTGGTCAATTGGGGCGAGTTGGAAATGGGATGAGTTTGTCAATGGGGCGAGTTGGAAATGGGGCGAGTTGGTCAATGGGGCGAGTTGGTCAATGGGGCGAGTTGGTCATTGGGGCGAGTTGGTCAATGGGGCGAGTTGGAAATGGGGCGAGTTGGTCAATGGGGCGAGTTGGTCATTGGGGCGAGTTGGTCAATGGGGCGAGTTGGAAATGGGATGAGTTGGTCAATGGGGCGAGTTGGAAATGGGGCGAGTTGGTCAATGGGGGGAGTTGGAAATGGGGCGAATTGGTCAATGGGGCCAGTTGGAAATAGGGCGAGTTGGTCAATGGGGCGAATTGGTCAATGGGGCGAGTTGGTCATTGGGGCGAGTTGGAAATGGGGCGAGTTGGTCAATTGGGGCGAGTTGGAAATGGGGCGAGTTGGTCAATGGGGCGAATTGGTCAATGGGGCGAGTTGGTCAATGGGGCGAGTTGGTCAATGGGGCGAATTGGTCAATGGGGTGAGTTGGTCAATGGGGTGAGTTGGTCAATGGGGCGAGTTGGTCAATGGGGTGAGTTGGTCAATGGGATGAGTTGGAATTGGGGCGAGTTGGTCAATGGGGCGAGTTGGTCAATGGAGCGAGTTGGTCAATGGGGCGAGTTGGTCAATGGGGCGAGTTGGTCAATGGGGTGAGTTGGTCAATGGGGCGAGTTGGTCAATGGGGCGAGTTGGTCATTGGGGCGAGTTGGAAATGGGGCGAGTTGGTCAATGGGGCGAGTTGGTCATTGGGGCGAGTTGGTCAATGGGGCGAGTTGGTCAATGGGGCGAGTTGGTCATTGGGGCGAGTTGGTCAATGGGGCGAGTTGGTCAATGGGGCGAGTTGGTCATTGGGGCGAGTTGGTCAATGGGGCGAGTTGGAAATGGGGCGAGTTGGTCAATGGGGCGAATTGGTCAATGGGGTGAGTTGGTCAATGGGGTGAGTTGGTCAATGGGGTGAGTTGGTCAATGGGATGAGTTGGAAATGGGGCGAGTTGGTCAATGGGGCGAGTTGAAAAATGGGGCGAGTTGGTCAATGGGGCGAGTTGGTCAATGGGGCGCGTTGAAAATGGGGCGAGTTGGTCAATGGGGCGAGTTGGAAATGGGGCGAATTGGTCAATGGGGCCAGTTGGAAATAGGGCGAGTTGGTCAATGGGGCGAGTTGGTCAATGGGGCGAGTTGGTCAATGGGGCGAGTTGGAAATGGGGCGAGTTGGTCAATGGGGCGAGTTGGAAATGGGGCGAGTTGGTCAATGGGGCGAGTTGGTCAATGGGGCGAGTTGGTCAATGGGGCGAGTTGGTCAATGGGGCGAGTTGGTCAATGGGGTGAGTTGGTCAATGGGGCGAGTTGGTCAATGGGGTGAGTTGGTCAATGGGATGAGTTGGAAATGGGGCGAGTTGGTCAATGGGGCGAGTTGGTCAATGGGGCGAGTTGGTCAATGGGGCGAGTTGGTCAATGGGGCGAGTTGGTCAATGGGGCGAGTTGGTCAATGGGGCGAGTTGGTCAATGGGGCGAGTTGGTCAATGGGGCGAGTTGGAAATGGGGCGAGTTGGTCAATGGGGCGAGTTGGTCATTGGGGCGAGTTGGTCAATGGGGCGAGTTGGTCAATGGGGCGAGTTGGTCATTGGGGCGAGTTGGTCAATGGGGCGAGTTGGAAATGGGTCGAGTTGGTTGGTCGAGTTGGTCATTGGGGCGAGTTGGTCATTGGGGCGAGTTGGTAATGGGGCGAGTTGGTCAATGGGGCGAGTTGGTCATTGGGGCGAGTTGGTCAATGGGGCGAGTTGGAAATGGGGCGAGTTGGTCAATGGGGCGAGTTGGTCAATGGGGTGAGTTGGTCAATGGGGTGAGTTGGTCAATGGGATGAGTTGGAAATGGGGCGAGTTGGTCAATGGGGCGCGTTGAAAATGGGGCGAGTTGGTCAATGGGGCGAGTTGGCAATGGGGCGAGTTGGTCAATGGGGCGAGTTGGTCAATGGGGCGAGTTGAAAATGGGGCGGAGTTGAAAATGGGGCGAGTTGGTCAATGGGGCGAGTTGGTCAATGGGGCGAGTTGGTCAATGGGGCGGGTTGAAAATGGGGCGAGTTGGTCAATGGGGCGAGTTGTCAATGGGGCGAGTTGAAAATGGGGCGAGTTGAAAATGGGGCGAGTTGGTCAATGGGGCGAGTGGTCAATGGGGCGAGTTGGTCAATGGGACGAGTTGGTCAATGGGGCGAGTTGAAAATGGGGCGAGTTGGTCAATGGGGCGAGTTGGAAATGGGGCGAGTTGGTCAATGGGGCGCGTTGAAAATGGGGCGAGTTGGTCAATGGGGCGCGTTGAAAATGGGGCGAGTTGGTCAATGGGGCGCGGTTGAAAATGGGGCGAGGAGATTATTATTTTGTTTAATTTCATTATCCCCTCTCTTAACTTCACTATTTAAGTCTTTAACTCATTCAAGTCGTTCCAGCCATATATCTCCGGAATCAATAGATTGCTTTCAATTTGAGGCATTTGCTTCAAGGGAAGTAAATATGTGTGCACACCATAACTTGTTCATTTCTAAACTCGCTTCGCTCCCTTAGACCACAATTTTGCCTCTGACTTTGCTTTTGTAGAGGTTTGTTGTGGGGTACCCAATCGGTGTAGAGAGTTTTTCTATATAAAGTCTTTTATATAATAAAAAGTCTGATCTACCACTTTCCTATGTCTAAACCTGAAGTAAAAACCCGTAATCTTCTTTCATTTCTCCTTTTGTTTATGTACGTTTTCTTTGTGTGTATGGCTGGGTTGATTTGTTAGGGAATGTTTTAATAATTCAAAATCGTTGCTATGCGAATGAGCTAAAAAGAAATAACTTGCGTTCTTTTTCAAACACTTCAGGCCTACGTTGCTGGGACGTCAGATAACAACAAGCCCAGATCTGGCGCCACCTTCCCTGGTGCCTTGTGCGATATGTGTCCCGACGACCGTAACCTGCTGGCCACTCGCTTTTGCTCGGAGTGTCAACTCAGCATGTGCCGCGCGTGCCTGGGTCGCCATGACGACACGCTACGTGATCACTACGTCACATCCGTCAGTCTCGGCCAGCCAGCCGAGGAGCAGAGGAGCGCGAAGAAAGGGTTGTGTCCGGTGCCGGCTCACCAAGACCAGAACCTGTGCTACTACTGTCGCCCGTGCGACCTCAGCATCTGCTTCCACTGCAAATACACGCAACACGAAGGTCACGAGACGGTTGACATGCCACAAGGGGCCCGAGAAGCTCGGGAAGAAATAGCGACTCTGATTCCGGTCATCCAGCAGCAGGTACGCTTGTTATGGCTCCAACCCACCTGCGTGCGCATCTCGACCATTCCAACGGAAGTGTCGCCATCTTAGTCCTTATTTGTGCTTAAACAAAGTGAAAATGTTATCTAAATGTGTAAAGAAAACATCCAGATGTTATACATACAGTTTAGATAAGTTTCGAATTGGAACAGCCAAATACGCAGCATCGATCTGGCATTTTTCAAAAAAAGGTAAGGACTAAGATGGCGGTCTCCCATAATATGGCGCTCCTTGTGGCCGGATATGACGACACGTGGGTACCAGCCAACGGTTGATGTTAGCATCGTCACGTTTTCACGTAATAGTACATTTATGAGAGAGAAGGCTGTAATATAACTGACTGTGTGTAGTTATGGAAAGTTGTGTTACAGCTTTGTTTTTGTTTTAAGTACCATGACTCTCAAGCTTCTTCTTCTTCTTCTTCTTTTTCTTCTTCTTTCTTCTTCTTCTTCGATCACTCAGTCTCCTGTCAATTATGAGCGCAGATGCGTCATGCTGCCGTTATGCGTCTAACTAAGAAATAGTCAGGCCTAGCAAGTCCGATCGACTTCGGCTGGAGGAGGAAATGTTTTTAAAAAAAAAGAATTTCGTGAAGAAAAACAAACCGGGCAGGAGAATGGACCGGTAAGGCAGAAAGATAGTAGATGATAGTAAGCAAAAGGAAAAACAAAGGCAGAGTCAAAGAGAGTAACAGATTTGAGGAAGTTACAAGCACAGAACTTCCAGAAGGTGGGGAACTATTTGTACAAAAAAGACCCCCCCCCCCCCCCCCCCCCCCCCGGTAAGTCCCCACCGGGGGACTCCTCAAACTTAGAGGTACGTAGGCCTAGCGCCCTATTTGTTCTGACTCTAGTCTTAGTGTTGCTGCCTTGATGACTGACGGGCTTTTCACGGACCTGGCTCAACGCCCCAAAGAATTGTCCTAAATTCCCAAAATGGCCGAGAGATTGTAGGGAATGTTCCTTGGATAGATCACATTCTTTGTAAATAAATTAGAAACAAATTCTAGCCTGGCTTCTCAGAATAGCAGTTGCATCCGTTGGGTTCTGGACATGGCTCACATGCATGCTATAGAATTTGATTATTTTATATATGTATTTGGTATTTGGCATATTTGGTATTCGGGCTGCTCTCCCCCGGAGAGCGCGTCGCCGCAAGTGCAGCGCCTACCCATTTTATTTTTTTTGGGGGGGGGGGGGGGGCACAGGGTGTGGAGGGGGTGCGGGCACACTTGGAAAACCTAGCTATCAATTTGGCCATACCAGGCAGCGGGATTTATCCCTGCTCTTGCCGTCTTTCAACTGCCGTGGGATTTTTACGTGCGTAAAGCGCACGGGTCAGACTAGCTTTAGAGTCCCCATCCGAAGGACTGGGCGTTCAGTTCGATTTTCCTGTCAAACTAGAAAGAAAGGGCGAGGCCGGGATTCGAGCCCGGGTCACTCACGCTGCAGTCACGCAATACATTTGGCAGGCGAGCGTCTTAACCACTCTGCCACCTTTTTCGGCGAACCTATATCTCGGCCTGATGACACTAATATGCCTGCCATCCGTGTGTTGCTGTTGACAGGTGCGGATGGTGGACTCTTGTACCCAGCAACTGGAGAGAGAAAAACAAGAGCTGACCCTGCAAGCCCAGGAAGCGGAACAACAGATTCGAGCCCGCAGCAAGCAGTTTACAACCTGGATCCAGAACTCCTGCGATCGTCTGCTGAACGAGCTCACGGCCAAAGAGGCTTCGGCCCACAGTGTCCTTGTCGCGGAGACAACCCTCAACGAGCTGACACGAGACAAACTGTCCTTGCACGCGGCTCGAGCTTCACGCGCCACCGGTGCTGACGCAGACTCCGTGACGTGGAGGACAGAACTGAAAGCAGTTCTACTCCCTGAAGAAAGGATGCAACAGCTGAAGAATCGAGCCGAAGGTCATGACCGCGTTCAGGGGGTAAAGCACGACGTCTCCGATGCCTCCGTGCTGGATGAAGATGACGTCAAGATTTACATGGGAAGAGTGATGACGTCAAACGGGGGAGTTCGAGATGGGGCCGGTGCTCAAGCTCAAGCTGACGTCAGCAGAAAAGTTCCGATGTCCCGGATGCTGAGACAGCTGTCCAGCGAGGTGAATGACTTTCGGACGGAGATGGGGAAGAACGTGGGACGTCTCCAGCAAGAGATCTCCACGTCCAGGAGAACGGAGGTCGATCTGCAGAAAATGACCAGGTCCCTGAAGGATGGTTTGGGTAAAGTTTTGTTTTCCATGTCTGCCGAGGAGAGGAAGTTTCTGTCCTTGTTTGTTTGTGGTGTGCAAATTAATTCAGAGAGGACGACGTTAGATCTTTAAAAAAAACAGTGAAGGGTGCACAGTGCTGTGATCTAAGCTCTTGTGGCAGTGTGTGTGTGTGTGTGTGGCAGTGTGTGTGTGTGTGTGTGTGTGTGTGTGTGTGTGTGTGTGTGTGTGTGTGTGTGTGTGTGTGTGTGTGTGTGTGTGTGTGTATGCGCGCGCGCGTGTGTGTGTGTGATTGTGTATGCATAAAACTATTCAAAGTTGACAAGAGCAGTTTAGATCGTCAATAAGCAGCTTATGGACATGTGCATAGATTATCAAGTTGCCAAACGTGTGGGATATTTAGTTAGTTAGTCTATTATAGTCCCCTCAACAGCTATGGTCATCTCAGGATTGTCACCGCGTAAAGTTCGACCACGTATAGCAAAACACACATCAGTGTGACTCTTAACAACGTTCGAAAACCTGAAAACATAACAAAAAACATAGTACAAGTCATAACATGACACCTCCGTCATTTTCTGAACTCGGCGAAGTCAGAAAAGCGTGTAGCTGAAAGAGCATGGCTTAAGACCCCCCTTACCGTTACAAAACAAATCTTCAACGCTGCGAAACGAAAAATAGCGAACATAGTGTTGACAGCAAGATCCTCCTTTTACACTGACCAAATAAACAATGCAGTGACCTCTAGCCGGCTGTTTTCTATCTGCAGCAAACTACTGGGGCGTGAAAAAAGCACCCCTCTCCCTACCACCCACCCTGTCAGTGACCTTCCTGATGTCTTTAACGACTACTTTGTTCAGAAAATCCAGCTGATCAGAAACGAACTTGATCAGGCCTCTTCCACACCTAGGCCTACCACCCTGTTAGACCAAATAGGAACAACATCCACGTTCTTGGAATTTCAGCCAGTTACTGCCTTTGAATTGAAGAAGATCATTCTAAAAGCTAAACCCACTTCCTGTCCTCTTGACCCTATACCGACGCCACTTTTCATAGAGTATCTTGATGAACTACTCCCTACTCTCACCCATATTGTCAACAACTCTCTAACATCTGGCTCCTTTCCATCTGTGTTCAAAACTGCCATTGTCAAACCACTTCTAAAGAAATCATCCCTTGACCCAAACACTCTCAAGAACTATAGGCCTATATCCAACCTCTCTTTCATATAAAAAATCATCGAGAAATTAGTTCTTCATCAACTCCTAGGCTATCTCAATGAACATCAACTCATCAGTTGTTCACAATCAGCGTACAGGCCATTTCACAGCACTGAAACGGCACTGTTGAAAGTAACTAATGACATTCTCTTAGCTCTTGACTCTGGTGACGCATCTATTTTAACTCTTTTGGATCTTTCAGCTGCTTTTGATACTATTGACCACCATATACTCCTTAAGAGGCTTCAAATCACCTATGGAATATCAAGCACTGCTCTGTCATGGTTCTCGTCTTACCTTTCTGGTCGAACTCAGTCTGTCTCCATCAATGACTCATCTTCTGCAATGGTTGGCCTCACATGTGGGGTTCCTCAAGGCTCAGTACTTGGACCAGTCCTCTTCATCATGTACACTAAACCCCTGTCCGAGTTGATCACTTCTCATTCAGTTGATTCTCAGTCTTTTGCTGATGATACACAACTCCACAAGCCTGTATCCCCATCTACCATTCTTCCTTCTATATCTTCACTTGAATTCTGCATTCGCAACATCAAATCATGGATGCTACAAAACAAACTGAAGCTGAATGACGACAAAACGGAGGCCTTGTTCATCCACTCTCCATCTAGAAAACTTCCGTACCCAAAGCCTGATTCCATCTCTGTCTGTGACACTCAAATACCTTTTTCTCCTTCTGCTAGAAATCTTGGCTTCCACATCTCTCAAGATATGAGTGTTGACTCACAAGTTCAAACTATCTGTCGGTCAGCATACTGTGAGCTGCGTCGCATTGGTACGATTCGCCATCTCCTGTCTATAGATACTACTAAAATACTAGTCTGCGCTTTTGTTCTCTCTAAACTAGATTATTGTAATTCACTCTTGTATGGCTGCCCCCAACACCTCATTGACAAGCTTCAAAAAGTCCAGAACTCTGCTGCCAGACTTGTCCTCAAGGTCTCTAAGTATCATCATGTTCAACCACTCCTGATATCCCTTCATTGGCTTTCCATCAAAGCACGTATTGACTACAAAATTTCCACTCTATGTCATTCTTATTTCTCTGGAAATGCCCCTAGCTACATTTCTGACATGCTTTCTGTCTATACTCCATCAAGGCAATTGCGGTCATCTTCAGATTCCAAAATTCTCTGTGTTCCTAGTACACGAACAAAAATGTTTGGTGAGCGCTCCTTTTCCTTTTCGGCCCCATCAGTTTGGAACTCCTTACCACGCGAAATCCGCCATATCCAGTCCTTGCAATGTTTCAAATCAGCTCTCAAGACCCACCTGTTCAAGCTACATCACAACCTTTAGGCCACATTACTTCTGGACTCTATTCTCACACACACACTCCCCTCCCCCCATATTAGTTTCACTGTGTGTTGACTGCATTGTGTACGTCAGCTTTGCTGCGAGAGAGAGAGAGAGAGAGAGAGAGAGAGAGAGAGAGAGAGAGAGAGAGAGAGAGAGAGAGAGAGAGAGAGAGAGAGAGAGAGAGTATGTGTGTGTGTGTTGATGCTTTGTTCAACTGATTGTATTTTGTATTGTGTTTTTTGGGTGGGGTGAGTGGTGGTGATGGTAACGGTGTGTGTGTGTGTGTGTGTGTGTGTGTGTGTGTGTGTGTGTGTGTGTGTGTGTGTGTGTGTGTGTGTATGTGCCGGTACGTGCGTGTATGTGTGGGTGGGGTGTGTATGTGTATGCCTATTTGCATGTGTGTGAGCGATTATTTCGTGTTGTTGTTGAATTTGTTGCTTCTTAATTTTTGTTGTTGTTAAGCGCATAGAGCTCCACATTGGTGGAGGAATGCACTATATAAATGATTCACTATTATTATTATTATTATTATTACCCTATGGCACGTAATTACGTGTGGGATATAATGTATTAAATAGGTGGTTGCAGTAGAGAATGTATCAAAGACACAGTGTGTCGATAATATAGCTGACAATGAGTAAAAGAAATATGTCAGTGACATGGTTGACAATTCGTAAGGAACGCAACCACACGTAAAAAATGTACTTGACGATAGGTTGCAGTTGAAGAGACCTAATGGACAAAGGATCAACTGATCAAGTGATTGAAATGATGTTGAAAGAGAGAAATGTGGATGTGGAATTTCCTCACTATTTATAATTCCTAAACTTTAAACAAAAAATAATTATCACTATGTTGCAGGAAACGCCAGACAACTGTTCTTCGCCTCTGAGCTGGACAAGAACCAAACCAAGAAAGACGAGCCTATGATCTTCAAAAGAACAACCAGCAACGAGGAAGGCCACTATGACCAAGCCACGGGCGTTTTCACGGTACCCTTTAACGGACTTTACATCTTCACAGCTACCCTAGAAAGAGCAGCACTGGTGTTAGGATTTGTCTATGGGAGAATCATGGTAGATGGCGAGGTTCGCTTGGTAATTGAAAGCAGTCTGTACGGGGCGTCGGGGTGTGTGCCCGCGCTGTTGAAAGCCAAACAAAAGGTGTGGCTCGAGACGTGGTCGCATGCAGGCAAAGACTACGGGGAGAGAGCTATCAGCAGCAACTTCAGCGGCACGTTCGTCTTGCCCTTGCTTTGAATAAATTAATAACGAGTCTGTTGCACTGGCTTGAAAGTCCAAGGGCAATAGTAAAGGTGAAAGCCGCAGTTGTAGAATCAACGGGGAAATCTTTGTTTTTTGATTGGACTTTCTTTTTACAGCTTAGGGGAAGACGGGGTAAAAAGCGCATGGGCGGGTAAGAAGCCCACCCCAATTATCTCATAAAATAAAGAAAATTTCAGTCAAATTTGCCCATGAGACGAATGCTAGACATTAACGCTCGTCTCATGGGCAAAATGAGACTGAAATTTGCTTTATTTCATGAGATAATTGGGGTGGGCTTCTTACCCGCCCATGCGCTTTTTACCCCGTCTTCCCCTAGTCATTTTGTAAAAGACTAGGATTCTTAAACTTGAATGTGTTGGATGGCTTGGGGTGGGTGGGGGGGGTCAATTGGGTGTGTCCCCGTCTTCATGTGTCACCTTCATTGTGCCACCGTCTCTGTACATATATTTTTCTGTGTCTCTGTGTCCCCGTCTCTGATCAAGCACAACCGTGAGTGAAATAGATGGAGTAATCTTTGTTTCTGGTCGCAGATACGTTCTCATGCTATATTTTGAAATGACGCTGATTAGAGACTAACTACAGAGTGTAGTGATAGAGCATAGCCTGCTGTTGCTATATGGAATATTGCTATATATCTTTGTTTTGTTGTTGAAAAACGTTGGACTTGTGGTACCCTATTATGTATACCAGTATAACAGGGACTGTATTCACATTGAGATAGTATGAGACTTATCATCATGATATCTCTGAAGTCCTTCTAAAGTAGTAGGATTTAATAGGACTTTAGAAGGACTTCTAAGATAATTATCATGGTGATCAGTCTCATACTATCTCAATGTGAATGCAGACCCTAGGCTTACAAAATTCATATTCTGCTTTCATAATCAAATCTAAGCATGTATTTAGTTCAGTGGTAAGTTAATAACGTTCTTCTGTTGTAATCAAATGTATATTATCACATGCGCCCTATAGGGTATATTTGACCAAGTGCTTTGCATTCTTGTTTACGTAAGCTTTCTTTTGAGTCTATAGTATGATAGTTGTTCGGTTGTGTGTATGTGTGTGTGTATATATATATATGTGTGTGTGTGTGTGTGTGTGTGTGTGTGTGTGTGTGTGTGCGTGCGTGTGCGTGTGTGTGCGTGTGTGCGTGCGTGCTTGTGTGTGTGTGTGTGAGTGTGCGTGCGTGCGTGCGTGCGTGTGCGTGCGTGTGCGTGTGCTTGCGTGTGTGTGTGTGTGTGTGCGTGTGCGTGCGTGTGTGTGTGTGTGTGTGTGTGTGTGTGTGTTGCGTCCGTGGTCCAATGTCCAAACTTTAACTTTGGCATTTTCTGGGGAAATAGAAGGCGTACATTGTTCAAACTTTGCATACACATAGATGTTTATGCAAGCTTTCAAACAATAATAATTTGAATAATTAAATACTTAAAACAACACTATAAACAGATAACAAACAGATAACATTTTAGATTAGTGGGTTTGAGAGTATTCAGCAGGCAACATGTCTTTGAGTTAAGAGAGTCATCAACAGTGAAAGCCTCGATAGCTCATTGGTAGAGCGTCTGTCTGTCATGCCAACGGTTCCAGGTTCGATTCTTAGCAAAGGCCTTTTTTTAAAAAAAAGTTGTATCCATTAACGATAGTTTCATTTGTACTTTTAACACCCCCCTCATGTTTACGACCCTCCATCTCAATGTTATTATTTTTTGGCAATCTTGTACTTAGACACACCCCCTCATGTTTACGACCCTCAATCCCAAAGTCATTATTTGTTGGCAATCTTTTACATTAAACACCCCCCTCATGTTTACGACCCTCAATCTCAAAGTCATTATTTGTTGGCAAGCTTGTACTTAAGCATCCCCCCTCGTGTTTACGACCCTCAATCTCAAAGTCATTATTTGTTGGCAAGCTTGTACTTCAGCACACACACACCCTCGAGTGAGCCTTGAAGGCTTTGCCTCTTGTTAGAGATAGCTTTGATGTATAACAATGTTACAATCGAGGTCGCAGCAATGTCATTGGTATCCAATTTTCGATTGTGAAGAAAAGATATATAATTACGTGAAAACTGTTTCAGTAAAGCACACGTTATTATCTGTGCTAAAATGTCACTGAATTTTATCGCTTTGTGCTTAGTATTTTAAATACTATTTAACAGTGTAGCGTGTTCCCCACAGAACGCAATTTATTGATTTCGCTGACACTCTTCTATGTACCTACTTATTAAAAAGTTGAATATTTATGCTTCTAATAATCTTAATACACTGACATGTATGGATAAGCTTTCGAGCAAAATAAATATAAATATGTGTGCGTGCGTGCGTGCGCGCGTGTGTGCCTGGCGACATCAACGATTCGTACCGTAACAAAACTTTTTGTTATTATTTTTCTTTTTATTAGGCCTATTTGTTCCATATTTGCCCTCAGTGCATTTCTAAGGCATTTAGTGTTTGCCACACCTTGCTGATTGGATTGTTTGTATATACCTTTTCTTTGTGCTTGCGACTAAACAGGCGATATTTTAATCTCGCACATTACTTAGTTCGATAGCATTAACTTGTTTTGGGGAAGGCATGGGATGGATTTTTTGTTTGTGGCTCAAGCCACAAACCTATAACTCACTTTGTCGGTCGGTCTGTCGGTCGGTCTGTCGTTCCAAAATTGTCGCACATTTTGACAAAATGGTCGCACTTCAAATCGAGGCTACACGAGTGAAATCTGGATTTTACGTCCTCTCGACCTGGGAAGGCACATATGGGACATATCGAGGCTACACTTCAAAATTAATTGAGGCCGCTCTTTAAAATGATGTATTTTAAAAGCGTACAAAATAATAAACATACGTAATACAGACACTACAACAGACACGACGAGTATGCGGTGCGTCTTTTGATGAGTATAAGTAGGATACATAGTTTTAAATGTTTTCCAAAAGATATAAAAAGTTACGAAATGGTGCAGAGATAACATTCTGGTTTACAGATTAAAATTATTGAAAAGCCAGGGGAGGTAACTCATGACTGGAGTGGTAAAAATAGACTGCGTGCCACAAACTATTGCGATTTCGCGCTTGTTTTTTTACATTGTAATGTGATTTTTTTTGTTACATTGTAATGTGCCTACAGGTGATGCTTTCTGATTGCCTTAAGTGTTACCGGTCTTGGGTTTGTTTGTTTTTGTTTTGTTTTTTTAAACCTGCATATTTCAATGACAGAGAGGGCAGGATGAAAAAAAGCTTTGTTAGCTTATTCTTTAACCCTCAATAAAGATGATTTTGACTTGACTTGACTTGACTTGACAGATTGAGTTGGGTTTTTTGTAATTCACTTCAAGCTCATGTCCAAGAAAACCATTGGTATTCTCCGTTTATTCACCCATTTTTCGGTGATTCTTCAATTATCACCCAATGCACGTGCTCCTTACAGGCTTGCCACTCGGTTGGTTACATATTTCTTAATTGTATCGTTGTTCGTCCGTATTTCATTTTGCATCTGTTCGGTTTTTCTTTCTGTGGCTTGTTTGAATCTGTGCTCTTTTTTCAGTCTTCTGGTAGACGGTTTTGTGTTGAAATCATGCCAGTTTGTGAGCGTTTAGATGTTCGATTTGCTTCGGTGATGTTATTTTGAAATGTTTTGTCTGGTCAAGTTTTTCATGTGTGGTCAAGGAGTTTGCATTTTTGTGATTTATATCATGATGTCAGCGCATGTACATATTTGAAGAAAACCTGTGAGTTGCGTGTATGTAAAGTACAACTCACTAGTTCGCTACATGCCCCATTTAGGTCTTGAATGGAACCCATCAAAATTAAAAGTTTTAGGGATATGGTTTACTAATGATTTAAAAGATTGCTTGCACATCAATTATTTAGAAAAACTTGCTGATGTTAAACATTTATTTAGAATTTGGGTGAAAAGACAAATCACACCTATAGGAAGAGTAGCTATTCTGAAATCTTTAATTTTATCAAAATTAATACATCTATGGATCCTACTACCTAATCCGCCTGACATTTTTTTCAAGACATTACAAACATACTGTTATAAGTTTATATGGAATAACAAAAATGATAAAATAAATAGGAAAACGTCTCACATAAGTTTAAAAAATGGAGGCCTTGGCATACCAGACTTAAAATCGTTTGTTGCTGCGCTTAAATTGACGTGGGTGCGAAAACTGCAAACAACAGAACACAGTTGGAAGTCAATCATAATGTCTGTGTCACCAATACTCAGTGACATGCAGAACTATGGGCCAGAAATAATTTCAACTTTTCCTAACATGAATATCTTCTGGAAAGAGATTTTTAATGCATATAAGGAGTTTTTCTATACGGTTGAATGTACACATTCTGGAGAACTGTTAGAGATAATGTCTATTTTTAAAGGGTCAAAATGATATTATGATATATTTTTGGGAAATAATGCACTGTCAAAATGTTTAAAGTGGGACGAAAAAATGAATGTTCAAAATGATTGGAACAAAAATGTTTTTTCTACGTTCACAAGACAACAGATACAAAACTTAGAATAATACACAGATGTCTAGGCACAAATGTAATTCTTAAACAAATTGGTATTATAAACAATGATCTGTGTGGCTTCTGTAACAAAGAAAAAGACAGTATCACCCACAGGTTTTGGCAATGCAGTGTTGTCCAATGTTTTTGGGATCAATTAGCAGATGTAATTAATGAAAAATGTCATAATGTTGTGACTTTGCACATTACAGAGCCTCTTGTTATTCTGGGTAACGATAAAAACATAAATATTGATTGCATTTTTTATTTCATTATGTTACTTGCAAAAGAGTATATATACAATTGTAAATTGAACAGTAATTGTACCTGTACTGCAAGGTTTTATAAATAAGTTAAAATACAGATATATTGTTGAAGAGTATATTGCCCGTAAAGATGTGATGCATAATGAGTTTGTTGCCAAATGGGCCTCTTTAAAAAAATAATATGTGCCTGCCTTTGAAATCTCAGGCTAAAACAACTGTTTGTATCTGTGTGTGTCCCCCCCCCCCCCCCCCCCCCCTCTCTATTTGCCACAATTTTGTGTGCTTATCATGTATTTAATCAGACCCAGTGTAAATGTGTTTGTTGGTTAAATTATTAATTTGGTTGACAGCTTGTCTTTTGATGCGCAGCTCACTTCTGTTTTTCATGCGCTCATGATATATATACCTCTTTGTTCAATGTGTGTGTGCGTGCACGCACACGCGCGCGCGTGTACGTGTAAGTAATTTTGCTTCATCTTCCTGATTAATGTGAATTTCCTTGACTTGTATATTTGTATGTAGGTTTTGTGCATCTGTGAATTTTCGCTCGTTGTCACATACACCAGAGGATGTTCTCATTTGTATTTTTAGTTTTATGTTTGTCATGTGCTTGTCCTTCACTTTGTTTATGTGTCCTGTCGGCTATGTTGTTTTTTGTATTTTTAGTTTTATGTTTGTCATGTGCTTGTCCTTCACTTTGTTTATGTGTCCTGTCGGCTACGTTGTTTTTTGTATTTTTAGTTTTGTTTTATGTTTGTCATGTGCTTGTCCTTCACTTTGTGTATGTGTCCTGTCGGCTACGTTGTTTTTTGTTTGTGGCTCAAGCCACAAACCTATAACTCACTTTGTCGGTCGGTCTGTCGGTCGGTCGGTCGGTCTGTCGTTCCAAAATTGTCGCACATTTTGACAAAAAATTGTCGCACATTTTGACAAAATTGTCGCACATTTTGACAAAATTGTCGCACTTCATATCGAGGCTACACTTCTGGCCGCTCTTTAAAATGATGTATTTTAAAAGCGTACAAAATAATAAACAGAGGTAATACAGACACTACAACAGACACGACGAGTATGCGGTGCTTCTTTCGATGAGTATAAGTAGGATACATAGTTTTAAATGTTTTCCAAAAGATATAAAAAGTTACGAAATGGTGCAGAGATAACATTCTGGTTTACAGATTAAAATTATTGAAAAGCCAGGGGAAGCAACTCATGATTGGAGTGGTAAAAATAGACTGCGTGCCACAAACTATTGCGATTTCGCGCTTGTTTTCCCTCCTTTTTTCTTTTGTTCCCTCCTTTCATTATTGCAACAAAAAAGCAATACATTAATGCATGTTAAAAACCTGTTGATGTGTATGTGTGTACATTATGTATTGTAAAGAAAAGTTAATAAAAACAAATATATATATAAAATCACCAGAAATCGGCCTACCATATTTTCACTTATGTGTGTTGTAATGTGATTATGAATATGCTTGGTTGAATCATGGAATGGGAAGTCTCAAAATATTTTACAATGTTTTGGGCAAAATATATGTGGTTTGTCCTGAAACATCAGACTGCTCATTGAAAAACATCTTCAACATCAGCGTGATCTATGCCCCAAATTCATTGACTTCAAGAAAGCACTTGATCGGGTTTGGCTTAAAGGCCTATGGCAGGTGTTGGAAAACTTCAATTTTGACAACATCATCGAAGTGATCAAGGCACTCTACAAAGACTCTAGTAGTGCAGTTCTTCTGAACTATATGATTGGTGATTGCTTTGAAACAACAGTAGGTGTGCGCCAAGGATGCCTTCTTTCCCCATTACTCTTCAACATCTACCTGAAAAATATAATGCAGAAAACTTTGTCAGACTTTCACCCCTCCATCACCATCAACGGACGTCCGCTTTGCAATGTGCGCTTTGCTGACAACATTGACCTCATGGGAGGCAGCGAACCAGAGCTCCAGGAGTTAACAACCAAACTGGAGAAAGTTTCAAAAGACTATGGCATGGAGATCAGCTCTCAAAAAAGCGAACTTCTGGTGAACAGCTCCAAATCAGAAACAGCAACAAATATCATGCTCAACAACCAAAAACAAGAACAAGTGGACAATTTCAAATACCTTGGCTCCACACTTACAACTGATGGCAGTTCTATCAAAGAACTTAGAACCAGATTAAGTTTTGCTGCCTCTGCCATGGCAAAACTGAACAAGATCTGCCCTGAAGAGCACCACCATCAGCTTCCCAACAAAGATCAAACTATACAAATCCCTTATGGTTTCCATTCTCCTGTACGGTTGCGAGAGCTGGACTCTGACGGCAGATTGCAAACGCAGACTAGAAGCGTTTGAGCATAAGTGCTTCTTCTTCGCATCTCGTACCCAGAGCACAAGACAAATGAGTATGTCAGGCAAGAAGTGAACACCCTCGCAGGCAGACAAGAGCCACTCCTAGCAGTTGTTAAGCGCCGTAAACTTGCCTTGTACGGTCATGTGACACGTCACAACACTCTGGCCAAAACGATTCTCCAGGGCACCATCCAAGGAAAACGCCGGCAAGGCAAACAAAGAGAGTCCTGGCTGGACAACACCAAAAGCTGGACCAACCGCAACAACAACACCCTCATACGCCTGGAAGAGGATCGTGACCAGTGGCGGAGGCTGACCACCCAATGCAGCATGGCTCCCCAATGACCAAGCCGGTCAAGGGTGGAGTGAGTGAGTGATGTGGTTTGAATAGATCCTTATTTTGTGTACAGGTACTCATACAGTGATACATAGTCAATATAAATAAGCCACAAGACATTTACCCTGACAGAGAGGAACACGATAGGATGCTTTGTTGTTGTTGTTTTCGTTCCCCAGCTGGACTGGCTTACTTCCCTTGGACTATAAACTAAAAGCGGAATGAGAGAGAGAGAGAGGAGAGAGAGAGAGAGAGAGAGAGAGAGAGAGAGAGAGAGAGAGAGAGAGAGAGAGAGAGAGAGAGAGAGCGATAGTGTATGTATGTATGTATGTGTGTGCGCGTGCGTGCGTACGCGCGTGTGAAGCGTAGCAAGTAGGTTCGCTAGTAATATAATAATGATTATAAGACGTCCTGAAAGTAATCTATACCATTTCTCTTAAGTCTCAAATAAAACAGTGATAGTTTCATCGTCATCATCAGCACCATCAGCATCATCATCATCATTACCTACATCCCAGAGTTGCTAGAATCTCCACAGCTCTGTTGTCAGAGGTCAGAGGGGAGAGGGAAGGGGAGGGAGGAAAAGGCAAGGTGCGGATCGAGGCAGTCCTGATACTATCCACAGTGCCAGCGACATCAGCATCCAGCGCCATGGGCCAGCACTTCAGCGACTGTCACTGCTTCACACCACCCTAACAACATGAACGCCAGCAGACAGCATCAAGCATTGTCAGGGACCGCCCTTGATTCCAGGTAGACCAGAAATACGGTTCATGCAGTATGTTCCCATAGAAAAACAACAACATCTGCTTTGTTTTCGTGTGGTCGACTGTTTCTTGTCCAACTATTGCCATCAGATAGCCGTCATACACACGCAAGCAAGCGCGCGCACACACACACACACGCGCACGCACGCACACACATACACACACGCACACATACATACACGTCCCGCCCCCAACACACACACATGCGCACAATACACACACTCACGCATACATACACACACACACACACACACACACGCACACCCATACACACACGCGCACACGCACACGCACACACACACACACGCGCGCGCGCGTGCGCGCACTCACGCACACATTCACACATACAATAATGTAATGTTAACACATAATATGGTTCACACTGATCTAAGAAAAACAACAAAACAAAAAAAGAAAGAATTCAGAAATCAATAGCCAGCATTTCATTCTTGTTACGGAGATTCGTACAATAGCTACCCTGAGAACAGTGACCCTGACAACAATTGCTCTTTAATAAGATGACTAGCGGCTAAGCCCCGCTCGCTACGCGTCGCAGTTTTGAAGCTATGAGCACGTGTTTTGAAGTGTGTTACATAATTATCGCGTGGCCGATTCTATGTATCCCACGGCATTCCTCCAGTGATGTTGATCATGAATTACCGTGATTGTTATTTGGGGCGTGCTGATGATTGTTGTTTTTAAAATTATTATTATTATTATTAAATCTACGAGGTTTTTTCACACAAACACACAATGCCACACACTTTAACTTTCAGTATAATACTATTTATAACTTGCTTTGCAACAGGTGCTCGTTGTTAGGTGTATTAACTTAGAGAACCGAGTAGGCTTTGTAACTACGTGGTATACCAAGGTGATATCATGCAATACGTGCTCTTTAACCCCTTGACTGCCAGAGAAAATTAAAGAAAAAATCATTGTACAAATCATGCCATGAAAAAGACAACTGATAGAGCCAATCTGGCAAAAATGGTCTGGGGATATAACTCTCTTGACTGTGTTAGAGCAAAAAGCCAGCATATCAGAGTTATTCCTCTTCATCTGATGACGTCATCAGTGATGTCATCAGGTCAGTACGTAATACGTTGGTGGCAGTCAAGGGGTTAAGGCCTCCTATAGGAACACGTGAAGCTTCATTAGCATACAGGTCCAAATAAGCAAGATAATTAGAAAGGAACTTTGAGAACATCAGCTACAGATGAATGGAAAACAAGGCAATATAATTATATATGAAGTGTTAGTGGTCTAATGCCAATGATTTTCAAACCATTGGCACTTGTTTTGGGAGGCCGCTCAGCTCTCCCTCTCACTTATATATAAAGAGTTAGTGGTCTAATACCAATGGTTTCCAAGCTATTGGCACTTGTTTTTGGAGGCCGCCGCTCAGCTCTCCCTCTCACTTATATATAAAGAGTTAGTGGTCTAATACCAATGGTTTCCAAGCTATTGGCACTTGTTTTTGGAGGCCGCCGCTCAGCTCTCCCTCTCACTTATATATAAAGAGTTAGTGGTCTAATACCAATGGTTTCCAAGCTATTGGCACTTGTTTTTGGAGGCCGCCGCTCAGCTCTCCCTCTCACTTATATATAAAGAGTTAGTGGTCTAATACCAATGGTTTCCAAGCTATTGGCACTTGTTTTTGGAGGCCGCCGCTCAGCTCTCCCTCTCACTTATATATAAAGAGTTAGTGGTCTAATACCAATGGTTTCCAAGCTATTGGCACTTGTTTTTGGAGGCCGCCGCTCAGCTCTCCCTCTCACTTATATATAAAGAGTTAGTGGTCTAATACCAATGGTTTCCAAGCTATTGGCACTTGTTTTTGGAGGCCGCCGCTCAGCTCTCCCTCTCACTTATATATAAAGAGTTAGTGGTCTAATACCAATGGTTTCCAAGCTATTGGCACTTGTTTTTGGAGGCCGCCGCTCAGCTCTCCCTCTCACTTATATATAAAGAGTTAGTGGTCTAATACCAATGGTTTCCAAGCTATTGGCACTTGTTTTTGGAGGCCGCCGCTCAGCTCTCCCTCTCACTTATATATAAAGAGTTAGTGGTCTAATACCAATGGTTTCCAAGCTATTGGCACTTGTTTTTGGAGGCCGCCGCTCAGCTCTCCCTCTCACTGTGCTTTTGGCCACTTCAAAATGTCTTCCGCTTCATTCACTTGGTTAAACTGATCACGAATATAATTACAATATGATTATATGGGTGTGTTGGCAATGGTTTTGAGGCAATGGGCACTTGAAACTAAATGGACAGACAGACACACAGACAGACAGACAGACACAATATGCGCACACACGCACACACACATATACACAGACAACACACACACACACACACACACACACACACACACACACACACACACACACACACACACACTTTTAGAGGAGAGAGAGAGAGAGAGAGAGAGAGAGAGAGAGAGAGAGAGAGAGAGAGAGAGAGAGAGAGAGAGAGAGAGACAGACAGACAGACAGAGAGAGAGAGAGACAGAGACAGAGAGAGACAGAGATAAAGGGAGAGAGAGAGAGAGAGTGAGAGAGAGAGAGAGAGAGAGAGAGAGAGAGAGAGAGAGAGAGAGAGAGAGAGAGAGAGAGAGAGAGATGAGACCTAGCAACAATGGATGCCTAGGCCGTGCGGGATTTAGGGCCTACGTGCAAGCGCCACCTATTGACGAATCAGGGGAAGATAATTGTCAGTATAAAGCCTCATTAGAACCGGTAGCATCAAGCTGAAAATAGCAACACAAAAGTCAAGCGTACTAACTGTTAAAAAAAATTCTTATGCTGTCAAACCATGTCTAGCTGAAAATGTAAATCATTGAAACAATATTGTTATTGAATACGCAAAGTCTAGACTTGGAACGTCAAAGGTAATAATCACGTAAGGCACAGTTTGCGCTGAAACCAGTTTACAACATTGAATGTATAAAACATCTAAAGAAAATGAATCATGCATGTTTATGTTTTAGCAACTGGACTACATGCGTTTTGTTTTCACATATACTGCTCACAAAAATGTAGGGCCCCCCCGGGATATTGGCAAAAGCAAGAATGCCACTGATTCAGTAAGCGTTTGTCCATAAGAGTCTACGACTAATTGGACGTTAAACTCACCATCAAGTAAGTCAAGGATTCAGTAACCAAGTTTTATTTCAAGTGAAAACAAACAAAATTATCTCTACAGCATATAACATAGATGGTATCTTCTCAAAAGTTGTAAAATTGTAGACAAAACAAGGACTAAAATATTTTTATTAGGTATATTCAAGGCAGCGTGCATGCCATTATCAATTAAATAGAAAGCTTTCTTTGTCAGATCTAAGCAGATTATCAAGTTCAGCTTGTGACACGCATTAAAATAGAAATAGAAAATATGAATAGAATAAATGAATAGAAAATATGAATAGAAAATATGAATAGAAAATATGAATAAAAAATATGAATAGAAACAATAAATAGAAAATATGAATAGAAAATATGAATAAAAAATATGAATAGAAAATGTGAATAGAAACTATGAATAGAAAATATGAATAGAAAATACTTATATAAGCAATATATGTACACAGTTGCAGATTATTGTGACGTCTGGGTCACATTTCTGTACACCCTTCAAACTGTAAAACAAAGGATTAAGAATAGATGCCCCAGAAAACAACAAACAGATAAGTAGGAAATAACAGAAATAACACACACCTTAAATAAAGAAAAGGATCTTGGAGTGATTTTTGATCCCAAACTGAAATTTGAAAAGCATATAACATCCGCAATTAATAAAGCAAACAAAATGTTAGGATTAATAAGGAGGAGTTTTATAGGACTGAATGGAGAGGTGTTTGTAAATCTGTATAAAAGTTTGGTGAGACCCCATTTGGAATATAGCAACTTAATTTGGAATCCTTTTCTTAAAAAGACAGTCTCAGGCTATCGAACGTGTTCAAAGGAGAGCAACCAAACTAGTAAAAGCATTACGAAATTTAGATTAGGGTGACAGGTTACATAAACTGAATTTACCATCCCCACGGCGACTACGTGGTGATTTAATAAATGTTTATTAAAAAAAATTCACAGTTCTGATATTACTAACAAATATTTGTTACAACTTTCTAACTACACAAAAACTAGGAATAATGATTTGAAATTACTAACCCAATACAGCAGAACTAACATTAGAAAGAATTTCTTTAGTAACAGTCACTAAATACTGGAATTCTCTTCCAGCACATATTAAATTGGCACCTAACCTTAATCAGTTCAAGAACCTCCTCGATAAAAACCCCAAGATTCAACAATTGAAATGTGTATAATGTTTTTATGATTAACACATCTAAAAGCGTCCTAGTCATGCCATATTAATAGAAAATATGAATAGAAAATGTGAATAGAAAATGTGAATAGAAAATACTTATATAAGCAATATATGTACACAGTTGCAGATTATTGTGACGTCTGGGTCACATTTCTGTACACCCTTCAAACTGTAAAACAAAGGATTAAGAATAGATGCCCCAGAAAACAACAAACAGATAAGAAGGAAATAACAGAAATAACACACACCTTAAATAAAGAAAAGGATCTTGGAGTGATTTTTGATCCCAAACTGAAATTTGATAAGCATATAACATCCGCAATTAATAAAGCAAACAAAATGTTAGCATTAATAAGGAGGAGTTTTATAGGACTGAATGGAAAAGTTTGGTGAGACCCCATTTGGAATATATCAACTTAATTTGGAACCTTTCTTAAAAAGACAGTCTCAGGCTATCGAACGTGTTCAAAGGAGAGCAACCAAACTAGTAAAAGCATTACGAAATTTAGATTAGGGTGACAGGTTACATAAACTGAATTTACCATCCCCACGGCGACTACGTGGTGATTTAATAAATGTTTATTAAAACAATTCACAGTTCTGATATTACTAACAAACATTTGTTACAACTTTCTAACTACTCAAAACCTAGGAGCCCTAACCCTAACCCTACCCCCCCCCCCCCCCCCCCCCCCCCCCACTCATATAAGAGGGGAAAACGCAATGAACCACGACTGTGACAAATATGCGGTGTACTGCAGTACATAGGGGGGAGGGGGGAGGGTTAGGGTTAATATTCCAAAAAGATAATTAGCTGAAAAGGTTCCTAAAATACAGCTTTATGTTTGGTAAGAAAGGCAAAAACGGAAAAATAGAATTAACCGAGAAATGCAGGGGGGGGGGGGGGTGGCACATCTTTACTACTCAAAAACTAGGAATAATGATTTGAAATTACTAACTCAATACAGCAGAACTAACATTAGAAAGAATTTCTCTAGTAACAGAGTCACTAAATACTGGAATTCTCTTCCAGCACATATCAAATTGGCACCTAACATTAATCAGTTAAAAAAACCTCCTCGATAAAGACCCCAAGATTCAACAATTGAAATGTGTATAATATTATGATTAACACATCTAAAAGCGTCCTAGTCATGCCAATCATGAAAAAGAATACAAATAATCAGAAAGGACACATTAAGAGGCCGCGAGGCCTAGTTGTCCTCATTCTCTGCTCTGACCTGACTCTGACCTGACCTTAAATATAATTATCAGGGGGCAAGTCATTTTTGTCATCAGCTTTTTCTTCCTTTCCCTCCACCTCCATCGTCGACGTCATCCTATCTTCTGATGACGTCATCGCCTCCTCGGAGACGGGCACGGCCTGGCCTTGCATCGTGACGTAGTCCGCACCATACATGCCCCGAATCGTGACGTCGTACGTAGGAAACTGTGACGCACCAGGCTGGGGCACGGCTTGGCCATGCATCGTGACGTACTGTAAGGGAAAGTGGCCCTGCATCATGACGTCGCACGCAGGAAACTGTGACGCACCAGGCCGGGGCACAGCTTGGCCCTGCATCGTGACGTAGCTCGTAGAAACCTCGCCCCAAATCCTGACGTTGTACATAGGAAACGGTGACGTGCCAGAGCCGGGCGAAGCCTGGCCCCGCATCGTAACGCTGTATGTTGAAACATAGCCCCTCATTGTGACGTCGTACGTGGGACACTGTGACGTGGCAGACGCAGATGCGCCGCAAATCGCCGCAGTCATCAGGTCAGAGTGGCGCGGCGAGCGACAGAGGGTCATCACCAGGGCACAGACAAGAGCAAGGACGCAGGCCACAGCGGTCAGCCAGAAGGCCCAGTTGAGGTTCCCGGGTTCACTCTCGTCAAAGTACCCATGAAATAGGTCACCTTTTGTCTCTGCTCCATACACGGTCACACCCACCAGACCCAACAGACCTGAAGAAGAAGAAAGAAAGAATGCAGTTTGTTTCGTTGGCATGGCTAAAGGGACGTTAGCTGAAAAATAAACACAGAACACAGGTAGCGCAGTCAATGAGCGACTTAGCGGGCTCTTTTGCCCACCAGGTGGCATAGCGCTCGAGTGGGGCTACTCCGCTCTATATTTACCAACCGCGACCGTAGAGAGCGGATTGGTAATGTTTTCACTCCGTGTCTCAGGTGGACTATGTATGTATGTTTGTATGTTTGTATCCTCTCTAGCGTTTGAACGGGTGAACTTAGGGTGCTCAAATTTTGCATGCGGGTAGGTAATGGAGAGATCTAGCCCAAGTGCGATAATGAAGGTCATGGGTCGAAGGTCAAGGTCACTGGAGCCGATAACGCTCCACGCGGTTGGTGATTTAGCGTCTGTACGCTCTTGTCTTAGTTGGGGATAAAGTCCAACCCTCTCTCTCTCTCTCTCACTACGCCCAACTAAGAATATAGCGTGATAAGCCCCACTCGGGCGTTATGCCCCCATGGCGGGCAAATAATCGCCATAAGTCGACCATTAAACATGTTTGATACGGTGTAGCCTGTGAGTCATCAATCAGTTCTTTGTTCGGGTTTTTAGTTTGTGAGTAAGTAAAGTGAGTTTTATGTTCTCATGATGCATCAGTTTTCTGGGTGTAGGTATATAAGTGTGTGTGTGTGTGTGTGTGTGTGTGTGTGTGTGTGTGTGTGTGTTCGTTCTTTAATTTAACGTCTATCCACCTTACAGTGATCTTAGACCAAACACATATGTGTGTGTGTGTGTGTGTGTGTGTGTGTGTGTGTGTGTGTGTGTGTGTGTGTGTGTGTGTGTGTGTGTGTGTGTGTGTGTGTGTGTGAGAGAGAGAGAGAGAGAGAGAGAGAGAGAGTGTGTGTGTGTGTGTGTGTGTGTGTGTGTGTGTGTGTGTGTGTGTGTGTGTGTGTGTGTGTGTGTATCTGTGTCTGTGACAAGTTTAAATAACATTGGCCTTTTCTCTGGATATCCAACGTGTTTGTTAATCAAACTTAGTGGAATTATTGATGCTTATGCAAGCTTTCAAGTGATGATGATTTGGAATATAAAATATACCAACGAGCACCGTAAAACAAATAACACCCTACATTAGTGTGACGTATTCACCGGTGTAGAGTGGCACAGTGGTGTCGCGTTCGCTTCGTGTCAAGTAAACCCGAGTTCGAACCTGGGTACAGGGGATTGTGTCCTCTCAGTCTGCACTAGGCCTTAACGGTCTGAACGTGGAGTCTTTCGGTTGAGACGATAAACCGACGTCCCGTGTGTGCATGCACTTAGCATACGCTAAACCCAGTGGCAACGAAAAAGTTGTCATTTGGTCAAAATTTACCACCCCCCCTCCACCTCCACCTCATCAGTGACAAAAATCGCATGCAAAAAACCCAAAAAACAAAATGGGTGGCGCGCCTCTGGCTGCGACGCGCTCTCCAGGTGGGAGCAACCCGAATTTCACAGAGACGCCTCTGTGACTATAAAGTACCTAATACCTAATACCTATTCGAATTAAAGCAGCCTCCTCAATGAATGGAGTTTGCCTTTCTGGGAGAAGGGGTAGGGGGTTGTCACTGGAGATTTGTGTAATTGCCCCAAGCGTACGAATACACCAGTCAAAAGATTTCTTTTCTGTGCTGTTTATTGCGTTTCACCGGCGTTTTCATTATTGTTCTTCATATGTTTTAGCTTAAACGCCCCCCTGGGGCCATGGCTTCCATTAACAAGTGTTCCAAACTGTTCGAAATATTAGCCTAAAAGGTTTTTATTGACAGCACAGTTAATGTCAGAAGATCCAAAAAAACAAAAGTCTCCCTATTCCAATAGGCTATGAAATGGGCAAGATCATGACAGTTCAATACGAGTCTTTGCAAAGGAAGTACTAATGAACAGGAGCAATATTTGGATCAAATGTGTTTCCACTCATGAGATAACTGGTAGGGGCTTCTTACCCTTGGATGTGCCTTGTATCTCAGGCTCCCCTATCATTTGTATAGTTCGCTATTTGCTCCATAAACAAAAAAGGACGAATTTGGCAAACAAGGCACAAATTGAGCCCCTTGTTGTCAATGAAATTTGCTTTCGTAAAACCTCAACGGGCACTGGGATAATGATGCTGTATGATAATTACTATTAGTTTACTTTGGTTTATTCCTACGTTGGTTTAAACAAATTTATTCAAAAGTGTACAATAAAGCAGCAACATTTAAGCAGGAGTAAAGCATGCACAATGCTTATATATATATAGTGCTCACTAAACATTTAAGTTACACAGAATTGGCTGCAACACAAATTACACTAAATGTGAAATAATAAACAACAATAATGATTAAACACGTATCTGGGAAACCCATAGAAAACATACGAAAAAGCAAACAAACAAACAAACAATTTTAATTTGCTGAGGCATGAACACAATCGCAAACTCATTAGAAACGTTCAACCAGACTAATCGATGGCTTGGAGTCAAAACGGACTATCTTTAGATAGTCCATTGACGTATTACTAAACTTATAGCGAAAACTAATAACTTGTATAAAAAAAAGACTGCAGAAATTATAAAAAGCATAATCCCCATTTTATATTATTTGCATACCTTTTTAATACAAGCGCTTAGTTTTTGCAATAACATCAATAATAAGTCAATGGACTAACAAAAGATAGTCCGTTTTGACTCTAAGCCATCGAGTCTTCATGATGAGGGCTGCTTTCAGTGATACCCCACCACAATATCGATGTGGCTTAGAGTCAAAACGGACTATCTTTAGATAGTCTATTGACTTAGTATTGAAGCTATTGCAAAAACTAAGAACTTGTATTTTTTAAAAAGAGTCTGCAAATGAGATACAATGGGGGTTATGCTTTTTATATTTCTGCAGTCTTTTTTTCATATACAAGTTATTACTTTTCGCAATAAGTTCAATAATACCTCAACGGACTATCTACAGATAGTCCGTTTTGACTCCAAGACATCGCAATGTTTATCAGTTGTCCTGAAGTACAGAGTCAAAACGGACTATCTTTAGATAGTCCATTGACTTATTATTGATGTTATTGCAAAAACTAAGAACTTGTATAAAAAAGACTGCAAATTATGTAAAATGGGGATTATGCTTTTCATATTTCTGCAGTCTTTTTTTGAAAGAAGTGATTAGTTTTCACAATATGTTTAATAATACGTCGATGGGCTATCTAAAGATAGTCCGTTTTGACTCCAAGCCATCGAGTTGTGCTGGCCTAAAACGAAGCAGTGACAGTTTCACCCTCGCCACCCATCACCGTCATCATCATAACCTACCTCCCAGAGCTGCCAGAATCTCCACAGCTCTGTTGTCAGCGGGGAAGGGGGAGAAGGGAGAGGAGGACTTGAGGACATCCCGGTACACCTCCACCGCAAGCGACACCACCAACAGTGTCAAGGCCAACACCTCGGCGATCTTCACCGCTTCCAGCCACCCTGCCAACATTAAACAGCATGCAGCACTTCTTCTTCTGCTTCTGCGTTCCCAGGCCATATGGCCATAATGGGTAAGGTACATATGTGTCCGGTTTTCAGTTTTCACTGGTCTCCCTGCTAGCGTACAGCCGACACATTCCGATTTCGGAGGAGCTCAAAAAAGAAAAATTATTTGGAAGACTCTGTTCAAAAAAGGCAGAATGGGCCAATAAGTCAGAAAGATAATATACTGGGACGGTATTCATGTCGAGATAGCATGAGACTTAGCATGATGCTAACTTAGAAGCTCTTCCAATGTCCTATAGGATTTAATAGGACTTTTGGAAGAGCTTCTAAGTTAGCATGATGCTAAGTCTCATGCTATCTCGACATGAATACCGTCCCTGGTCTCCAAAATTTAAGGGCCAGAAGAACGATCTTCTCTCTTCTGTCTTGGAGGCATGCTTATTGAGAGCTCTGGTTGCCGCCCTTAAATACACATTCGTGTCTAACTTTTGCTCAGCAGTGTTCACTACAGTCATGCCTTGCAATAGGCAAGAAACCTGCATCAGCCCTGATTCTTCAGCGAAAAGAGACCAAACTTTCGTGAAATTCTCGTGAATTTGCCACATTTTAAGCGTACCTGCAAACGCTGTTGCTGTACTGCAATGTCTGCAAAACTGGTTCAGGCACGTGCAACAGGAAGGAAAGTTATTGAGTAGCCTAAGTTTTGCCATTTTCATCATACAATAAATATATATCAAGCTACTGAAAACAGAAGCCGGCCCTTAACTTTTGGAGACCAGTATAGATGACAGAAGCAAAGGAAAAGGCAGAGTCAAAGAGCGTTGCAGATTAGAGGAAGTTACATGCACAGAACTTCCAGAAGGTGGGGGAACTATTTTTACGAAAGACCCCCCCGGTATTCCCACGGGGACAGATGCAGCACTTTAAAACCCTTTCAACGCTAGCCATTTCTCAGCCAAAATTTACCATTACACTTACCCGAGTAGAAAACAAAGATTTTGTCTGCAATATTGGGGATTCCTCTGCGGCGTGCATAACATAGGGTCTACCCTTACCTCCCAAAATGAAGAGCATCAGGTCACTGGATACCAGACCCTCTATTGATGCATTTTAGTGACATGGGTGTTCAATCGTTGTGGTGCCAAGAGGCGACAGTGGCGTTGAAAGGGTTTTAACGAGTGACACTGTTGTTGTTGCTGTTGGCTCATCCTGGCTAAAAAAGACTCCAGGGATCATTCCAACTGCAGAAGCTTTTGAACACTATGGTACACATGCATCAGCTAGGGATGAGAACATTCACGTGTGACCGATTTTGTATTATCACCCCGCCACGTGAGCAGCCACACTCCGTCTTTGGGGCAGACTGCCATTGATTTAGAGCATTTCAGAAATGCTGTAATGCTCGCTTTGGCTTGAGGCTGTGACATAAGCCACAACACCGAGGCTACATCAAAATGTTCAATTCAAATGTTGTTATGCTCTGCATAGTTATGTGGGGGTTGTCTTTAACCCGTGGCAAACTTCTAGCATAACATTATCAGTATCCCAAATCCTCTGAAGTCGGAGTGTGGCTGAAACGTGGCCCATCCCTTGGCCTACAGTATGAGGACTTGGTAGCCTGGGCCTGTATTCACGTTGCGATAGCATGAGACTTAGCATGATGCTAACTTAGAAGCTCTTCCAATGTCCTGTAGGAATTAATAGGACTTTTGGAAGAGCTTCTAAGTTAGCATCATGCTAAGTCTCATGCTATCTCAACGTGAATACAGGCCCTGGTCTCTCTACAGGCTCGACTACACGTCAGCTGAAATCGTACAACTGTATGATACGATTCAATCACGTGGTCTCGAGGAAGAAATGTGATTCGCGCTTGGAGTCTCCCTGCTCCTTCCCACTTATCTTTGCTGCCAACAATGGTGTCAGCAGATGAGTGAGCAGAGATCAAATGTCCTTTGTGCCCTCATCTGTAGATGTGGCAGAGGTTCGGTTTTCCTGTAACCGTTTGAGACGCTCCCGGAGATCTTGGTTATCTTTTCGTAGCTGTGTATTTCAGTGCTGACAGTCTCCTTTGGTGACTTCTGCATGGGGGTGGGTTTTGCGTTTGGTGCATTGCCACTGTTTGTTGCCTGAGCATAACTCAACCCTGACTTGGATAAGGCTGTGAAGGCATCGTTTGGGGGTCCTCTGGGTCTTCTGCCTTGTGTCCGGGGTGTGATTGGGTTTCCCCTGGACGCTTTGGTTGCCATGATTCGAATGGCTTCTTGGTGTGCCTGGGCTTTTGGCCCTAAGTTCGTTGGCGATTATCCACCGCTGCTTCAGTGGGCATCTTGGAGACATCGAGGAATGTTCCCCCTTGCAGTTGATACACCGCAGTTTGAGGGAAGGGCAATCCTTCTCTTTGTGGCCAATTTGGCCGCAGGACGTGCAGTTTGGTTTGAAAGTGCATTCCCTGCGAATGTGGCCGAGTCTGTAATACAAATAGCATTGTATCAAAGCCCGTTTAAATGCCACAACTGGGTATTCCTTTCTTCGCAGGGTGATGGTGGCGGGTAGCTTTGGCGCTTGGAGAACCACTCTAAATTTCTTAGAGAAACTATCCCAATCTGAAGTCGTGAACAAGGTACGCATCTATGTCCACAAAGCCCGAATTGACTACATGAAAGATTACTGTCAGTCCCACGGCTACCTCCATCGCCCAAACATGGGTAAACCGAGAACACCAAGACTGCCCCGGAAAAACCTATGGTTACTGATGCGAATCAGAACCAACTGCTGATCGGCTGCCCTCCGCGGCGACACATGTGAGTGTGGAGCTGACACCTCACTCGACCACCTCCTGACAGAGCATTGGCTGACACTATGTCACCACTCTGGGTGTACAGGAACACCCACGGCCTCAAAGCTTTCGACTTCATCTTGCCTCACCCCTCCCAGGGAAATGAGCCAATGAGGTTTGTGACCGATAGCCACATTTCAAGTGGCTTTGACAGCTGGTTCTATCTGCCACCCACTTGATGAATCGATCAGGGTTAAGCCCTACGCCGAAAAAGATTACAGGTACCCCAGGCTACTCTCGTAGGCCAAGGAAGCCCAACGTCTTAACACCTGTTCTCTGGCCTGTGTGGCCAGGGGATGTCTCAGCAAGGGTGTTCTACCCGAACTGAGCCCCCATTGGATCACGTGGATTCATATTATACACTGGGGGGTGGTACTGAAAAGTGAAATTTTTAAGATGAGCCTGCATAAGCTGAAACCAATGGAGAGGAGGCCAAGCTAGCTGGGGGCCCATCACGATGAAAACCAAAGACAATATCAGATACAGACTCTTATCTGCGCGAGCTCGACCGAAAAGCAGACCCTGGCAACGATCCCCCTTCCTCCACAACCAGACTCTATTTGCCATTGTATCGTCTGCACCCCGAGAAGACTTACAGTCTTCATGAAGAACGTCCATAAGGGTTGGCAACCAATTGGACGATAATCTCACTATCAATCCAAGGACTGGGTCTTGTTAGACTCCAGATTCCATTGGAGCGAGTCAGACCTCACACGACATCTGACTGCTGCCTGTAGTTCAGGAAACTGAATCCACGCATTGATCTTGACATCATTGCCGTATGTTTATAGTTTGTGAATTAGAAGAGCATGGTTGAATTTATCGAAGGCACTCTGAGAAGTTGCAACTCGCAGGAATGTACTTTTTGAAATCCATGTTGTTCTGAACACATGATTTTCTGCTCCTCTCCTCGTACTGCATCACCCTCGAGGCAATGATATGTGACCCAGCACCACGAAAGGGACATTAAGTCGCAGGGCTAGTTTTTCACAACAGGCTCGTAAAGTCAAAAATCTTTTTTTGGGGGGTCAGTTTTGAGTTATGTGTATTTTCGTGCTCTCTTAGCATCTCATCTTTCATATTTATAAAGAACAGTCTTTGTTATGGTCTCTACATACTCCCAAAAGTGCTTTGAAATGAGTAGGTTGATGCATTTTATTCAGCTAGGTTAAACTTTTGACTGTGATTTTTCTAAATGGCCGACAGTCACCCTACCAACTTTAAATGCTCATATAACTCTAAAACAGAAAAGGTTAATAGGATGGTTCTTATCTCATTTCAAAGAGAATTGTCTGAAGTTTCTAACTGTTTCATTTTCTCAGAATTATCATTACGACACTTAATGTCCCATTCGTGGTGCTGGGTCATATATAATAATAATAATAATAATAATAATAATTTGATTTCATATAGCGCTAAAATCCATACAGTAGTATGCTCGATGCGTTTACAGTAGCAACATTAAAAACATGCATTTAAATCAACAAGATAGTAATAATACTACCAGCATTCCAATTATGTTCTGGTATTTAACATGGAATACAGAGGAACGAATTTGGCTGCGACTTCTTTGCCTTGTATCGTTCACCTTTCTTGTAGACTGGGTTCAGACACAATTTAATGCATACTGTTTTGAGAACAAAACGACAAAAAAGATACTAAGCAAGTATTTAATTATTGTCTTAGTGATTCTGACCATCGCTATTCTGAGAACAGTGATTTCTGACAACCGTCATTCTTTATAACATGTTTTGTGACAGCCATGGCAGGCCACTAAAGTGTACTTACCGATGATAAATTGTGTACGAATGTACCAGCACTGCGTGAATCCATCATGTTGGCAGGCCATCCACAGTCCCATATCCCCGTACCACGCCGGAGCGAAAAATCCCACGGCGAAAAGAAACACGGCGGAAACCAGGCCTCCCATGGCCGCCTTGAATGGCCGAGGCCGCAAAGAAAATCGGCTAATTCTTTTGGCAGGCCTGGGTTTGGTACCGACTGTTTGGGGCGTCATCTGCAACGGTTGTTGTTGTTGTTGTTGTTGCGGATTTTGCTCTTCTTCTATCAGTTTGATGAAGACGGGAGATTTAGATTGCTGCATGACTGATGTCGGTTGGCATACGTTTGCGAACAAGAAAACACACAATTCCAGCGGCCCAGGTATTTATGCTGTCAGACGTTTGTTGCGTCGTCACAGTCGACTGAGCCAAACTGAGCAAGGCAAACCGCTAATGGGCGGAACAAAAAATACTAGTCCGGTGGCAGGGTGTCGAACATAGAAATGTTTGTTGGTAACAATTATTTCTTTGCATTTTTTAATAGTCTGGGCCTTGCAGTTAAAGAATCCGATGGATGTACTAACGGCACACTCTTAGCAATTTGGAAAGTCAAGATGGCTGCCACTACCCAAAATAATACACAGTGGCTAGAGGTACGGCATTCTTGCAACACTCAGACCATGTTCAGGGATAGTAACTCTTCCTAGTCGAATTTTTCGTCAACAAATGCATTTTCTTATTTCGTATATTTAGCGCATCTCGGTAAGGAATAGGGTTAGGGATAGGGTTAGGAACATGTCAGAGTTAATGTTAGTTGGGTTTTTTAAGACATTTGCGCACAATTTATGCGTCCCGTGACTGAGCGCCGTACCCGTAGCCTGGAGAATGTGAGATACGGGCCGGCACCCCGACCCGAGCCTCTGCCAAAATAATAACAGTGTGTGTGAGTGTGTGTGTGTGTGTGTGTGTGTATGTGTGTGTGTGTGTGTGCGTGTGTGTGTGTGTGTGTGTGCGTGTGCGTGCGTGCGTGCGCGCGCGTGTGCGTGCGTGCGCGCGCATGTGCGTGCGTGCGCGTGTGCGTACGTGTGTGTGTGTGTGTGTGTGTGTGTGTGTGTGTGTGTGTGTGTGTGTGTGTGTGTGTGTACCCTATGCCCATCCCTTGGCCTACAGTATGAGGACTTGGTAGCCTGGTCTCTCTACAGGCTCGACTACACGTCAGCTAAAATCGTTCAACTGTACGATACGATTCAATCACGTGGTCTCGAGGAAGAAATGTGATTCGCGCTTGGAGTCTCCCTGCTCCTTCCCACTTATCTTTGCTGCCAACAGCTCTCCTCCCCCCTCTCCGGGATACCCACAGTTGCACCTTGATAATTGCTCCTGGACATTTGCTCCCCAACAATTCCTCCGAAGCATTTTCTCCTTGGATAATTGCTCCTCCAAGAGTTGCTCCTTGGAATGTTTGCCCCTCGGACAATTGCTCCTAGTCTATGTGATAATTGCTCCTTGCCCAACCCCCCCCCCACCCCTCCCCCCACACAAATGTAATCATACTTCTATTAATAGTAGTAGTTGTAGTAGTAGCGTTGCTGGTATAAGAACAGAAAGTAGTTATAGCAAGGACAGAATGGAAAAGTAGGCTCAGCCTAAATTCTTAATCCTTGAAAAATAAAGTTTTGAAATCTGAAGTCTGAAGCCTCTCTCTCCGTCCTTCCTGAAAGTTAAAGACTAGCTGTGTGAAATGCTGACATTTATTCTATTTATTACATCATTCAAAATTATCCTTAAAACATATACGTCTCCCCCCCCCCCTCTCTCTCTCTCTCTCTCTCTCTCTCCGTCCTTCCTGAAAATTAAATAAGGTAGTAATGTGACCCCCCCCCCCCCCCCTCGAAAGATACCTTTTTAAAGATACCTTTCATAGCAATGGACGAGAAAAAAAACGAAAAATAGGAGCAACTGTCCGAGGAGCAAAACACCTAAGAAGCTAATGTGCGAGGAGCAATTGTTCAAGGAGCAATTAGTCCATGAGCAAATATTCCAAGGAGCAATTATCAAGGAGTAATTGTCGCAAGGCAAGAGACGATTTTCGGAAGAAAAAATAGGGGAGAGCACTTCGTGAAAATTAAAGTTGCTTACCTCCATTACTCGGTCAAATGCCATAGCAACAATGCAACAATGGCGTCGAAGCTTAAAACCGCAGGATGCGAGTCAGCGACTTGCAAACTTTTTGTGTGGAAAAACTTAGGGTGTGGCCAGTGGTCACAAACTAATAACACTTCCAAAATGTGACGTAAAAATATAAATGACATAATTTTTTAGAATGACGCACGGGTGTTCTAAGTGCTGTATGTCTGCTCAAACACAGCACGAGTCGATAGGCTACGAGAGCTGAAAGTAGAGTGACTTCCCCTGTTTGACCGATTGAATTAGGCAAGATCACTCCCACACACCATGAGATTACTCCCCTTAATTATTTCCGAACAATTCCTATTGTCGAGGAGCAATTATCAAGGAGTAAATGATAGTTCGCATGGCGTTTAGATCTCAGTCGAAAGGTGACAAGCGGCGAACTATCCGGAACTAGTAGTAGGGGGTGAATACGGTTCTTGTTGTTGATTGGTCCATTACAGTTTGCTTAAAATAATACTTTTTGTTTTGACCAATCAGACAAGAGCTTGTAATATTCTTCCGCAAACGCTTTCTAAAGTGTTTCTTAGGCCCCGTTTGCCGTGAGCGTTATTCGCGCGGCGACCGTTATCTAGAGAAACTAACCCCTGGTTAGCATTTTCTTGTATGTACTGAACCATACTCACTTTCTTTTAATTATTACCCCCCCCCCCCCCCCCCCCCCCCCCCCCCCCCCCCCCCCCCACCCCCCCCCCCCCCCCCCCAACCCCTCCCCCCGAACTGAACGCACCTGCTGAACACAAGAGTAACCCCCCCCCCCCCCCCCCCCCCCCCCCCCCCCCCCCCCCCCCCCCCCCCCCCCCCCCCCCCACCACCACCCCCCCCCCCCCCCCCCCCCATCGCCCATTTCTACCACCTCTCCCCTCTCATTATGCAACAACTAGACACGAACTGAACGCACCTGCTGAACACAAGAGTAAAATCTGCCTTCAACTTTTCTTCAACCAGTCTTCTTCTTCTTCCTGTTGATCGGCCTCCTTCATCAAGTTGAAGATTCTGCACATGCTGACGAGTCTAAAGCTGGAAACGTTGAGCTCCCATTCTCCAGGTAGATATACGGCCTTTATCATCTACCTTTTGTTTTATTTTCTCACCTCTTGTAAAAGGTACAGCAGTCAAACGTATTGTCTTTAAAAATGTCATAGTACTCCTATGCAAAAGTTTATATATAAGTTATTATATTCTAAATGTATGGTTTCTTCTCTGTTATGCTTGTTTTTTTCTTTTCTTGTTGATTTATTTTTTGTTTGTTATTTGTCTGTAAATAATGTAAAATGTAAAAAAAAAAGTTCAATAAATTTTGTTTAATTCATACGCTGTACGTTTGCTTCTTTTTTCTTTTTGGTTAGGTAATAGTGTAATTTGGCAGTTGCAGCCCTGTTGGCTACCCCCTTTGACATCTTCTTCGTTTGATCTTCCACCTTCATCGTACTGAAGATTCTGAGCTTATTATCCTTGGCACTCCTTGGCATCTTGGATCTGCCCAAGAAAGTGTCGTGAGCACATCTAAAGGCTCACGCTACACGTCAACTAAAATCGTACGACTATATGCTACGATTCGATCACGTAGTCTCGAAGAACAAAATGTGATTCGCGCTTCAAGACCACGTGATCGAATCGTATTGTATTTTAGATATGAGTTATGAAGAAAGACTGGTGTATCTAAATTTGATATTCACTGAAAGGCAGGAGAACTAGAGAAGGGCTGCTCTCGCGTTGATGGGGCGGGCGTGGCTGGTGCATCTCTGGGTCCCATTAGCACCTCCGGATGTTTCTATTTCATTGAAGCGCATAAGATATTTAATGGTCATATCGGTCTATCATGGGATACATTCTTTCGTGCACCACAATACAATTTGACTAGAAACCCTTATGGCAAGGTTTTATTAAACGTTTCAACACTAACATCAGAAACAATTGCTTCAGCAATAGACTTGCTAACATATGGAATGATTTACCTAACGAACTAAAACGTGCACCCAATACTAACTTATTCAAAAATCGTCTCGACAAATCTCGAAATTACTTAATGATATTTAGATGCTTTGATGAGTAATTGTAAGAAAATTTGACCGCGAAACCTTAACCATTATACTGATATAACACTGTTTATAAAGATTTATTTATTTTATTTTTTATTTTTTCCATTATAGTTCCGTCAACAGCTACGGTCATCTCAGACTGTCACCGCGTAAAGTTCGACCACTTAGTACAAAACACTCATCAATATATCTTACCAACGTTCACAACCTACAGTACAATTCATAACATGACACCTCCATCATTGCACCCTATAGCACATAAGTCCACACAGTGCTGGAAACGTTGAGCCACTCTACTCTATTTATCGGATCCAGGTTATAAAAAAAAACCACAGTAAAAAAAGATAACAAATACATACTAGTAAGCTACAATACATAACAGAAAGGCTATATAAGCAAATATGCACTGCAGAATGGACAACAGGTGCCCACTCAAGTGCGCAAGCATCACGTGTGCGTTTATAAAGATGGGACTATCTAAAAAGCTTGACGGCTTGTTTTGTCCCTATATACTACTACTACTTCTACTACTACTACTACTATTACTACTACTACTACTACTACTACTACTACTACTACTACTACTACTACTACTACTACTACTACTACTACTACTTGACGTGTAGCCGAGCCATAACGGATTATTCAAATGCAAGGTCCAGGCCACTGGCAATGCAAGGAATATACCAAGCATTTTCTATGTTATCCACAAAATCTCGGGCGTCTGCTTCCTGACTATTATGCATAAATCACTTCCTTGTTCGTTTGCCTTTTGGCTTGCTTTTATTATTTTTAGAAACACAAACTCCCCATATAATCGTTTCGAACCAACAGGCTGGGGTACGCTGGGTCGTGTTTGGGCTGAGAGAGAGAGAGAGAGAGAGAGAGAGAGAGAGAGAGAGAGAGAGAGAGAGAGAGAGAGAGAGAGAGAGACAAACAGAGAGAGGGGAGAGAGACAGACAGATAGACAGACAGTCAGAGAGAGAGAGAGAGAGAGAGAGAGAGAGAGAGAGAGAGAGAGAGAGAGAGAGAGAGAGAGAGAGAGAGAGAGAGAGGAGAGAGAGAGAGAGAGAGAGACAACAGAGAGAGGGAGAGAGATAGACAGACAGTCAGAGGAGAGAGAGAGAGAGAGAGAGAGAGAGAGAGAGAGAGAGAGAGAGAGAGAGTGCGTGTGTGCGCGCGTGTGTGTATGTGTGCTTAAAAGAGAGAGGTATGAAATAATGCCTTCAAATGGAATGGTGGAATGCCACCTGGTGTGAAAGGCTAAAGGCCATAACTTCACTGGAACAGCTCAGTTAGAAACCACTACTTCTTGAACAATGAGTGAATGACGACACTTTTACTCTTTTTTTTTAAAGTCCTTACCTCCTTCTTCTATTCTAACTCCCCCCCCCCCTCCTTCTTCTGTTTATTCCCCCCCCTCCTTCTTCTGACTGTTTGCCTGTATCCTGTTTTGCCCCCCCCCCCCCCCCGCCCCCCCCCCCCCCCCCCCCCCCCCCTTTCGTTTATTCTACATTCCCCTTCCTTCTTCTGACTGTTTGCCTGTATCCTGTTTTGCACCGGGGGTTCCCTCCAAATCCCAACCGCCGCCATTATTAAGGCCCAAACACACTGCCATACGATTTGACCTCACCAAGATACGAGTGTGACGATGTCTGTGAGTCATGATTCACGTGAAATACTTCCGTCTAAAAAAATAACTCTACTGTTTTCGTTCACTATCCCCATCAATGTAGACCCGCAATACACAGAATGAAATAAAATGTCCCCATACAAAAATGCCATATTTTATCACATTCGATAATATAGGATAGACTTACGATTATGGTGATTATGACTAGTAGGATTTCATCAGATTTACTTAGAACTGCCTTGGCATGAGGCTGTGTCAGACCAGTTGACATAAGCTAGAACGCCAAGGCTACATCAAAATATTGTTATGCTCTGAATGGTTGTACGGGGATTGTCTTAAGCCATGACAAGCTCCCAGCATAACACCATCAGTCTAAAATCCCCCGAAGACGGAGTGTGGCTGCCCACATGGCGGGGGTAATCAAAAACGGTCGCACACGTAATGTTCTCATCCCTAGCTGGTGCATTTGTACTTAATTGTTCAAGCGCTCTGGCTGTTGGGATAATCCCTGGAGTCGTTAAGCCAGGGAACAACAACAACAACTTAGACAGAAGAATTTCATGTCAATCATGCCTCACAAAATGTCAAAATCAGATCGTAGTGAGTCGAATCTTATGCAGTGTGGCTATACCTTCCGTTTGTAATAGCTTAACCTGCGATCCTTTCCCCTTTCCACCTCTTATATTCCTTCTACCCTTCGCTTCTTCCTGGTTGGCGTGCTGTTTTCTTCCTGGTATAATTATTCTGTGTGTGTGTGTGTGTGTGTGTGTGTGTGTGTGTGTGTGTGTGTGTGTGTGTGTGTGTGTGTGTGTGTGTGTGTGTGTGTGTGTGTGTGTGTGTGTGTGTGTGTGTGTGCGTGCGTGCGTGTGTGTGTGTGTGTGTGTGTGTGTGTGTGTGTGTGTGTGTGTGTTATTTATTTATTGTTTATTGTTTATTGTTTACTTTCAATCTCTTTCCTGTGATTATTATGCATCATACTGGCGCGTGTTCAGGAAGGACCTTACCGATTATTTTTGACACGCACTCTTGTCTATTATCTTGGGCTTCTTTCTGTTTTTCTATCTGTGTGTCTGTGTGTGTCTGTCTGTCTGTCTGTCTGTCTGTATGTATGTATATATGTATGTATGCATACATGTATGTATACATGTATGTATGTATGTATGTATGTATGTATGTATGTATGTATGTATGTATGTATGTATGTATGTATGTATGTATGTATGCATGCATGTATGTATATATGTATGTATGTAATTGTATGTATGTATGCTTTGATAACACTTTTTTGTGTCCAATGTGTGTATTTGTGAACCTCAGAAACAAACTCAGTTTACTTCAACTTTACGATTTGTTCTGTGTTCTGAAAGAAGAAAAGAAGAAGAAAATAATGTGCTGATTTACTTTTTCTCCCAATGGGGGAGATGGACAATGCCTATTCTGCATTTCAAATGCACCAACGTTTTAGTCCTTACTGAGAGTTATACTCATTCTATTGTTTGTATGTATGTATGTATGTATGTATGTATGTATGTATGTATGTATGTATGTATGTATGTATGTATGTATGTATGTATATATATATATGAGATATGTAGTAAATAATTATCGTATGATATTTTTTGGTTCCTTGACCCTGTTTCTAGGGGCTAGTGGCCTAAAGAAAATAAACCGTTGTTCATTGTTCATTGTTCTCTCCCTCTGTCTCTGTCTCTCTCTCTCTCTCTCTCTCTCTCTCTCTCTCTCTCTCTCTCTCTCTCTCTCTCTCTCTCTCTCTCTCTCTCTCTCTCTCTCTCTCTCTCTCTCTCTCTCTCTCTCTCTCTCTCTCTCTCTCTCTCTCTCTCTCTCTCTCTCTCTCTCTCTCTCTACCAACATGATAGTATGTCTCCATAATGATGTTGTTATCTAATTGAGATGTGTAGTAAATATCGTATGATATTTTTTGATTCCTTGACCCTGTTTCTAGGGGCTAGTGGCCTCAAGAAAATAAACCGTTGTTCATTGTTCATTGTTCTCTCTCTCTCTATCTCTCTCTGTGTTTGATATGGGCCCTAACAATTAAAACATTTTTGACTTTGACTTTGACATTGACTCTACCCCTCTCTCTGTTTGTGTGTGCATTATATGTATAATATGGAGAGGGGGCGAATGAAACGGCAGACATAAAACAGAACACACACACACACGCGTTTAGTTTGATACTTTCAAACAGAATCAAGACACACACACACACACACACACACACACAATCAGACAGACAACCAGACAGAAGTTGCGAGGAGGGAGGTGAAGGTGATACCCTGCTATCTTCTCTTCTTCTTCTTCGATCGTTCAGTCAGCTTCCTGTCAATAGTGAGCGCAGATGCGTCAGTCTGCCGTTATGCGCCTAACTAAGAAATACTTAGGCCCAGCAAGTCCGACTTCGGCTTGAGGAAATCTTTTTGGCGAGCCGCAACAGCGGCGAGCCACTTATTTGTTTTGGGTAGTTCTTTGCACGTGGGCGATGGTCCATGGAGGGTCACGTGACTTTTGCTCGTGGCATCAGAGTTGTCTTCTCTTTGCATTAGAGTTGTCTTCTCTTTGCATTAGAGTTGTCTTCTCTTTGCATTGAGCGTGCGATGACACCAAAAAGGTTCTAGTGGATGACACCCGCGTTCTTGCTTCCCCCCGCCCCCTCGCTCCACCGCACTAGAGTTCGTGTCGTCTGCTT
>CM065706.1:24106467-24123967 GCA_017654935.2 Phymorhynchus buccinoides | reverse complement strand
TTAGATGTTTCAGTTATGCGGGCTGGTAAGTTTACTAATTGTTCGAATCCATGTAGACTATAAATATGATACCATTTGGGTCTGGGTTTCAATAAATCAATATTAAAATCTCCCAGCACAATTGTTTCACGATCAAACATTGTTATTTCATCCATTAAAGAATTAAAGTGATGATCATACCAGACTGTTGTTTCTGCTGGGTTTCTGTATACAAATCCTATTACTAATGGTGTACTGTTCTTTACAGTGACTTCTATCCATATTGATTCAACAAATTCATTATTAACGTTGTCAAGTTTTCTGCAATTTAACGAGGAAGCAAAATATAAGAGTAAACCAGTAGATGTGTGTGTGTGTGTGTGTGTGTGTGTGTGTGTGTGTGTGTGTGTGTGTGTGTGTGTGTGTGTGTGTGTGTGTGTGTGTGTGTCTGTGTCTGTGTCTGTGTCTGTCTGTGTGTGCATGTGTGCATGTGTGCACGTGTGTGTTAAAGCGAGTTTTTGTGACATGTTATTCTGTTGCTTGCTTGGCTGGTGTGTGTATGCACTATGTAGTGATATGTTGTGACACGTGTGTGTGTGTGTGTGTGTGTGTGTGTGTGTGTGTGTGTGTGTGTGTGTGTGTGTGTGTGTGTGTGTGTGTGTGTGTGTCTGTCTGTCTGTCTGTCTCTGTGTGTGTCTGTCTGTCTGTCTATTTTGTGTGTGTGTGTGTGTGTGTGTGTGTGTGTGTGTGTGTGTGTGTGTGTGTGTGTGTGTCTGTCTGTCTGTCTGTCTGTCTCTGTGTGTGTCTGTCTGTCTGTCTATTTTGTGTGTGTGTGTGTGTGTGTGTGTGTGTGTGTGTGTGTGTGTGTGTGTGTGTGTGTGTGTGTGTGTGTGTATGTGTGTGTGTGTGTGTGTGTGTGTGTGTGTGTGTGCATATGTGCCCGTGTGTGTTATAGCGAGTTTTTGTGACATGTTATGCTGTTGCTTGCATGGCTGGTGTGTGTATGTACTATAGTGATATGTTGTGACATGTTATGTATATGCTTGGTTGATGTGTTACAGCAATATATTGTGACATGTTATGCTGTTGCTTAATTGGCTGGTGTGTGTGTGTGATATGATCATTATGGTTATGATGATACGTTCTGACATGCTATGCCGTTGCTTGATTGGCAGGTTTGTGTGCTATATGGATATGTTGTGACATGTTTTAGCTGTTGTTGCTTGGTTGCTGATGTGTGTTATAGGGATATATTGTGATATGTTGTTATTTGAATCGCCAGTGCGTGACATAGAGATATGTTGAGTCATATTATGCTGTGTTTTACTGTGTGACATGTCGTGTGATTTTCTGCAACAGGTATGTATCGGCACATGGCTAGTGTGTGCAATCGAGATGTATGGTGAAATGTTGTGTGTTGTATTGTGTGTGGCTGCTGATGTAGTTGTATGATGTCTTGCATTCTTGTTGTTTGATTTATACGTAGCCTACATCACGTGGAACCAAATCTGGCTTGTGTAGTACCTTCAGTACAATAATCAGTCCATTACCCTCTCTTGTTCAGTTGCATCCAGAAATACTACAATTTTGAAACTAAAACGACCTTGAAATTGACCTTGACCTTGACATACTAACATCTAATGAATCCTAAGTACCAGTTCCACAAACTAATAAACCATAAGAAAAAGATAAGCCTTTTGATGCCAAAAAGTATTTTAATGAAACCCATTCCTCCATCAGAGGCAGCCATATTGGATTTTGGAAAGAAATGGGTTTTTTTTACAGATGATATGGAATTTTCGGTCTAAAAATACAAATAATGACCTAACAACTCAGAAACCCCAAGGGAATATTCTAGGATTTTTCACACAGAGATTCTATTCACCTACGTAGGCCTAAATGTTGTGGTGTGATTCGCTGCATTGCCCGGCATAACGACAGCTGCGACCGTTCAGGCTTATTACGTACGTTCACAGATTTTACGACAGTTCAGAGCTGTTACGACCGTTCAGAGCTGTTTGAGTTTGATTGATTTTATTTAATTAAAGTCTGTTCACACAATGTGATATTAGACTTAAGAAATAAATAAATAAATGAAACGAGGTTTTGTGATTGTGTATTTATGCCTGGATTTATGTGCGAGTATGGGTGTGCATATGTGATGGCACGTGTGACATATTTCTTCTCATGAAATATGGTTTTATGGTAACGATGAAGTGAACATTGTTAATTCTTATAAGTATTTAGGAATGGTCTTTTCAACCAAACTGAGTTTGAACTTTGCTTTGGAAGAATCATGTAAATAGGGGAAAAGGGTGTTATACAAATTTTGAAAACATTACGAAATTGAACACCATTGATTATCGTTTATTTTAGAAGGTGTTTGATACGTAGACTGAACCATTGCTTACATATGCAGCTGAAATTTGGGGATTACATACCAATTTACAAATGGAAAAAATACCTACTCTGTTAAACGTTTTCTACAGTACCTTTGCACTCATCTAATACTGTTTCATATGGTGAAATTGGCAGATATTTGTTGTATATCAGATCCTATGTAAAGTGTATACGTTATTGGCTTAAAATGTTGAAGCTACCACAGTCTCGTTTGTGTAGGCAAGCGTATGATATGATGGTAATGCAACTTGATCTTAACAAACAAAATTGGGCATTTCAAGTAACAAAGGTATTATCAGAACACGGTTTTGGATTTGTGTGGTTGTTTCAAGAAGTAGGACATGATAAACAGTTTATTTCTGATTTTAAAGACCGACTTATTTGTTCATTTAAACAAAATTGGCATTCTGATATGGAAAGTAAAGACAAATACAGCTGGTTTTTCTCATTTAAAAGTTTATGTCGGTGTGACCAAATATGTTAATGTTATTACAGATAAATAGCACCGGCTCAATTATGCACGCTTTTGCTTAAGGACTCTAGGTTTTCATGCAAATAAACGATGGTTTCATCCTGGGACGGACACTGAACCTAAATGCCCAATGTGTAATGCAGATGTTGAGGATGAAAAACATTTCCTGTTTCATTGTGTGGCGTATGAACCAGTACGTAAAAGATGTGTTTTCTTTCAGTTTGATGACGCTAAAAGGCATGACATTGTTGCTATACTTTCATCTGATAATGAACATGTTATAAAGTCACTATCAAAATGTATCGCTGAAGCTTTAAAAGTAAGGCTGAGGCACATTTCAGACAATTTACAGTTAAGTTAAGTGGGATTTATATATGTTTTAAATCATGTTTGTGTGACTAAATAGAAATTATAGGTTTAGAATGTTATTATTGTATCCAGTTGGATGGTCGAATTTACTTACTCCGTTTGTGATTTTCTGTTTATAGTTAACATGAATTCCATAAAAGGGAGGAGAGAGGAAGAAGTTGATAAAAAAAAAATAGAGGAGAGAGAGAGTGTGTGTGTGTGTGTGTGTGTGTGCGTGCGTGATAGAGAGAGAGAGAGAGAGAGAGAGAGAGAGAGAGAGAGAGAGAGAGGAGAGGGAGGGAGGGAGGGAGGGAGGGAGAGGGAGAGAGTGAGAGAGAGAGAGAGAGAGAGAGAGAGAGAGAGAGAGAGAGAGAGAGAGAGAGAGAGAGAGAGAGAGTTTATTATGCACCAAACGTAAACATGACTTTTTTATATCTTCTTTTCTCGATCACAGGACTGCTTTTGTGTTGTTCATAAAAGTTTCTATGATTGTATTTTTCCTTTGGAGTATTGAATGTGTTATATGCTAAGGTGTTTAATGTCATTTGAGAAAATTGTTGATATCTCTTTAAGTGAAAAGTGCATGTTTATTACCCCCCTTGTGATCACACCTGTTGAGGATATGACAATAACATTTTCAGCGTTCTTGCGGATATATAACATATGCTATCACACGCTATCATCTCACAGTTGAATTAGTAATCTAACAACTGACAGCAATCTAGGGTTCATCCTCCGCGAAAACCAGACTCCAGGTACACGACTGATCCAGACCACTACTGCTGAAAGATGGGCTTCAAGGGACTACCGATGTTGACTGTTCTGGGAATGGCGTGTTTGGCTTCTTTCCTCACTCTCCCACAGGTGAGTCCTTTCGACCTTTTTCTTCTTTCTTTTGCCTCTTGTATTGAAGTTTGTTTGGACTTCCCTGTGGGGGTACCGGGGGGTAGGGGGGTCTTTCGTAAAAACAGTTCCCACACCTTCTGGAAATTCTGTGCTTGTAACTTCCTCTAATCTGCCACTCTCTTTGTCGTTTCCCTTTGCTTTCTATCATCTACTATCTTTCTGACTTATTGGCCCATTCTCATGCCTTTAAAAAAAACCATCTTCCAAATAATTGTTCTCCTTTGAGCTCCTCCGAAATCAGAATGTGTCGGCTGTACGCAACAGGGAGACCAGTGAAAACTGAAAACCAGATACATACGTACCTTATCCATTATGGCCATATGGTATGGGAACGCAGAAGAAGAAGAAGAAGAAGAGGTTTGGACAAGGTTGCAGTTTAGGTAGGTACCGAAGAAGAACTTTGCTTGTTTGCTCATGCTCACGTTCACAATGCACGAAGCAAACATACAAAGCCATTCAAAATTCATCAAAGAAACATCCTCTTTTAATACACAGTGTAGCTCTGTATAATTATGTAGTAGGGATTCGAAATTTGAAAACAAAAATTGACTAGATTCTGCTGTAATATAATGGTAGTAAGGATTTGAAATTTGAAAACAAAAAATGACTACTGCGAATGACAGCATAATTATTTTTCGTTCTGAGACACACAGAAACCTAGAATTGATTCGAACAAATTAAGAAATCACACCTTTAAACTTCTTTGTATTTCAAATGTACTAATAAAACGTTTAATTAAGCACAGGCATGTCCCAGACCACTATTCAGTAGGGGAAGACGGGGTAAAAAGCGCATGGGCGGGTAAGAAGCCCACCCCAATTATCTCATGAAATAAAGAAAATTTCAGTCAAATTTGCCCATGAGACGAATGCTAGACATTAACGCTCGTCTCATTGGCAAAATGAGACTGAAATTTACTTCATTTCATGAGATAATTGGGGTGGGCTTCTTACCCGCCCATGCGCCTTTTACCCCGTCTTCCCCTAGGGTTGGAAGTGGAGGGGGGGGGGGGTAATATGTGGTGAGTGTGAAATGTGGTCTCTTGAATCAACATTAAATCATCGCCTGAGTGATTAGGAATTGAAACATTTATTAATGTACATCGACCATTAATTTTGCACGAATTGGGCAACCCATTGTGCCCTTTTTCATGACATAGGCAGTTTCACAGATTGGGCAAAACATACATTTTGTAGGCCCTATTTCTGTTGCGTTTATGTAAGCGTGCATGCAAGCGTACCGACACACGCGCATGCATTTAATATATTTGTGTTAATAATCATGTCTTCCCTTCTTTCACACCCACACCCCCTCCTCCTCCTCCTCCGTCAAGGGAGAGAAGATCCGCGGCTTTCCAACCTCTACGGTGTGTGATCCCCAAATCAACCATTGCGGTGTGGCCTATGAAGTTCGAAGTTTGAAAAAGGGCGGGTGGATGACTGTTCGGAAGAACAGACTCCCTTTCTGCGATTGTGGGGAAGGCAAAGAGTGCCCTTACGATGCCGCTGCGTCCAGCGGAAACATTCTCTTCATGACAAATAGACACTGGAGTATGTCTGCCCGTCGTCGTCCTCTTTTTGTCTGTCTCTGTCCCTGTCTGTCTCTGACTGTATCTGTCTGTCTGTCTTCTTCTTCTTCTTCTTCGATCGCTTAGACAGTTTCCTGTCAATTATGTTCGGAGATGCGTCATGCTGCCGTTATGCACCTAACAAATAAATAGTTAGGCCCAGCAAGTCCAACTTCGGCTGGAGGAAATCTTCCTGAAAATGTTTCGTGAAAAAAAGGCAGGAGAATGGACCGGTGGTAAGGCAGAAAGATAAGTATATGACAGCAAGCAAATGGAAAAGGCATAGTCAAAAGAGAATGACAGAGTAGAGAAAGTTACAAGCACAGAACCTCCAGAAGGTGGGGGAACTATTTACACAAACGACACCCCCCCCCCCCCCCCCCCCCCCCCCCGGTATCTCCACGGGGGATGTATGTTTGGCCAATATAAAGTAGGTTCTCAGATACATGAAAACTTAAATTTAAATGTGTGACTTGACAGTTCACGATCAAATTTCAAATGTAATAGCAAGAACATTTTTTGTCACTATCTTTGTTATGGTTTTTTTTTTCTCTTCAAAATAATGTTGATTTTTCAGTAGCTTAATTTTAAGTGAAGTATTCATATGTGTTGGCCTCAGAGGGTTAGAATAAAGCACGTCTTAATACTGCTCAATCTTTGGCTTCTAATTGGGTTTTGTTTTGAGTTTTGTTTTTTACAATAATATTATGGTTAGGGGCCTCATGAAATTTGAAGGATTGACGGCTGTTTAGTTTCTGAAAACAATGATTGTAATAATTATTCTATACCAAATTGTATACTATAGCATGACACAGTAGAAGGACTGGTAAAACAAATTACGAGCAATATGGTGAAATCCTGTCAAATATTGTTGAAGTCTTTTTGTTTCCATTACCTTTTCTCCCAATGGTGGAGATAGACAATGCCTATGCAAAGACAGCTGTTTCGTCTTCGTGAAAAACTCTTCAGTCTGCATGTCGGCCTGCAAAGTTGCATTTGAAATGCAAAACTAGTAACATTTGATAACAACGTTTTGTCCAAATGTCTTTATAATCGAACATTAGAACCAAGACCAGTTACATGGAATCTTGATCTATGTTCTAAAAAAACATAGATATATATATAATTTGCTTGAATAAAACTTTTTGGGTATCCAATGTATGTTTTGTGAACCTAAGAAACAAACTCAATTACTTGAACTTTAACTTTATGATTTGTGTTCTGAAAAGAAGATGTGCTGATTTACTTTTTCTCCCAATGGGGGAGATAGACAATGCCTATGCAAAGACAGCTGTTTCGTCTTTGTGAAAACCTCTTCAGTCTGCATGTCGGCCTGCAAAGTTGTCCACAGTGAATGTTCAAGCTGAGCCAGAAGACTTTCTACAGGAGAAAGGTTGTCCTCTTAGCACCAGATTGAAAGTCCACAATAACAGCAAACCAGCACTTAATTCAACAGAAATGGTAAATATCTTATGTAAAATAACAAAAATAATAATGTCATAAAATTACAATCCCTCGAAGAGATTAGAAGAGATGGAATGCCATGTTGGTGGATCCAATGAAGGATTCAAAAAGGGAGGTCACAGAAATCTTAGTTAACACCAACAGACACCCGGTGAGGAGGAATGTAGAGAGGTGTGCTTGGATCAGGTAGACTGATGCGCTTTCCTTCTTCGGTAAGATAATATAAACGATCAAAAATTGAAGAAGAAAAAACAAACACTTTAACTTTAACTTTATGATTTGTGTTCTGAAAAGAAGATGTGCTGATTTACTTTTTCTCCCAATGGGGGAGATAGACAATGCCTATGCAAAGACAGCTGTTTCGTCTTTGTGAAAGACTCTTCAGTCTGCATGTCGGCCTGCAAAGTTGTCCACAGTGAATGTTCAAGCTGAGCCAGAAGACTTTCTACAGGAGAAAGGTTGTCCTCTTAGCACCAGATTGAAAGTCCACAATAACAGCAAACCAGCACTTAATTCAACAGAAATGGTAAATATCTTATGTAAAATAACAAAAATAATAATGTCAATAAAATTACAATCCCTCGAAGAGATTAGAAGAGATGGAATGCCATGTTGGTGGATCCCTTGAAGGATTCAAAAAGGGAGGTCACAGAAATCGTAGTTAACACCAACAGACACCCGGTGAGGAGGAATGTAGAGAGGTGTGCTTGGATCAGGTAGACTGATGCGCTTTCCTTCTTTGGTAAGATAATATAAACGATCAAAAATTGAAGAAGAAAAAAACTAAAAACACTTTAACTTTAACTTTATGATTTGTGTTCTGAAAAAAATAATGTGCTGATTTACTTTTTCTCCCAATGGGGGAGATAGACAATGCCTATATATATATATATATATATATATATATATATATATATATATATATATATATATATTGTGTCTATATATATATAGTACACACAAATGGAGATTGAAAAAAGAAAAACAAACACAACAGATTTTCCCAATATTTCGATGTTTAATTACATCTTCCTCGGGGGACACTTTTCTTAAAATGAGCCAGGAGTGGTGTAGTGAACAACAATGATTAAAACTCACTCACATAATCATTTTGATTTCATTCCCCACGCAGTGCCCTTCATCTCACATCCCTGCCCTACATTTTTAACGGGTTAACTCCACTCACCCTTAACCTATTTCTTATTGCTAACCTCTCCCATTTCTAGTTTTGAATTCACGTGAAGAATTAACTTATTTTTCCCTAAATGTAAACATTCAATTCACCTCTATCTGACAGTGGACTTTAACCAAATAAATAAATAAGCAACGAGAATAAGAAAAGAACTACTACATCAAAACAAAGTTTCGTATATAAATCATATTAAAACAAGTTTACAAATAAAAATGCATAAAAAGTCATAAAAATTAAAGTAGCAGGCTCCAACCTGACTGTACATGCTGTGGTAAGTGCAGCCCGTACATCACCTCACTTAGGTTTTATTGTTATAGTGATGCACCACATCACACACATGCGCGCGTGCACATAGGTCTACACACGAAAGAGAAGAGAGAGGGGGGGGGGTGTTGTAGGGGGAGAAGGAGGAGGAAGGTGAGGATGAGGAAGCAGAAGAAGACAGACGCGAAGACAGAGAGGAGTGAGAGGGTGAAGAGATAGAGGGATATTTAAAGGGAGGTAATAAGAAGAAGGAAAGGGGGGGGGGGGGGAACCAAAACAAGAAAACGAGAATTAAGGAAGGAGAAACAGGGTGGAAGAAACGGGAGGGACAGAGACACCGAGAGAGAGAGAGAGAGAGAGAGAGAGAGAGAGAGAGAGAGAGAGAGAGAGAGAGAGAGAGAGAGAGAGAGAGAGAGAGAGAGAGAGAGAGAGAGAGAGAGAGAGAGAGAGAGAGAGAGAGAGAGAGAGAGAGAGAGAGAGAGAGAGAGAGAGAGAGAGAGAGAGAGAGAGAGAGAGAGAGAGAGAGGGGAGGAGGGGAAGAGAGAACACTGAAAACTGAACAGAACGTTTTGTAATGAAAAGGCCCTATGCCCATGAGAAGGGGGAGAGAGAGAGAGAGATAGAGAGGCACGGACAAGGACAATTGTTTATTGTAATTACCTGGGGGTCTTTTGAGAGAGAGAGAGAGAGAGAGAGAGAGAGAGAGAGAGAGAGAGAGAGAGAGAGAGAGAGAGAGAGAGAGAGAGAGAGAGAGAGAGAGAGAGAGAGACAGAGAGAGAGAGAGGGGGACAAAAAAGGGAATAAGAATTAGCCTACTGACTTTCCCACTCCCACTTCCAGGTGCGCATCCACATCCACATACACACACGCACACGCGCTCATGTACACACACATGTGTACAGACAAACACACACACACACACACACACACACACACACACACACACACACACACACACACACACACACACACACACACACACACACACACACACATACGAACACACAGAGAAACTCACACACACACAAATATACACACACCACACACGAGTGCAGGCGCGCCTGCATGCATGTATACACGCGCGCTCTCACACACGCACGCGTGCGCACATGCCCCCACGTATAGGCATACACTTTAACCATTTAGAGACTGTTGCCCAGCAGCAAACTTGCACAATCATGTCTAAAAATTGGTCAAATGAGAGGACATTTGAATCTTCACATAAACCACGAACGTGAACGCTTAGTACTTCTCAATAACAGGCCCGATCAAAACGTAGAACATCCAAGACATTTATCACTAAACCTTTACACAAAAAATGTCTGAAAAGGATAATACTAAGTTTGAGCCTTAACAAGACCTACGATTCTGGTGGAGAGCAAGGTCTCACATAAGCCCCCTCAACACCTGAAGCAGTGACCATTACAGTTTAGAAATCGTGTTCCAGACTATTCAGGCCATGGGGAGACAGGGTTTTTAGTTTGGTGATCCAGAACTGTTCCCTTTGAAGCCTAGACTGGAGATTCAGATTGAAAACCCTCTCTATTACTACACATTTTAGGTTGCTCAAAGAGTGGCCTGGGGAGTTAAAATGTCTAGCTACCAGGGTACCTGTATTCTTTTTTATGTTGGATCTGTGCAAGTAAAACCTTTTCTTAAGAGAATTTTTCGTCTCTCCTACATACTGCGAGTACTGGCAGTGGTCACAGAATAAAAGGTATATGATGTTGGTGCTCTCACAGTTGTATCTTTCCCTGATAGTAAATGTCTCGTCTGTTCTAGCACTGCTAAAATGGTTCGTTTCTTGTAAGTGCTCTGAGCAGACAATGCATTTTTGGGTGCATTTGTAGTTGCCTGATGCTGCATTACTGGCTAAGTGAGGGGGCAAGGCCGAAGGCATTAACATATTCTTCAGAGATTTGCAGTTTCTTTCACCGACTATAGGCTCTATGGGCATCGCTTTCTGCATTTTAGTACTAGTGTGCAAAACTGGTAATTTCTCTTTGAGCCATCTTTTCAAAGGAGATTGTTTGGATTGTGGGTGATGACTACCGGTACGCGGCTAGTGTCAGGCTTAGTCTTGTAGCTGAGTGTTGAGGATCTGGTGACTTTTTCGGCTTTATCTTTGACTTCCAAAAGGAGGGGAAGGGGGTAGCCTCGCTTCTGAAAGTGGTCTATCATGTTGGTGCAGTTAGCGGTAAAGTCTTCAAATTTGGAGCAGAGCCGGCGTAAGCGCAAGAACTGGCTAAAGGGAACATTTTTGATGGAATGACGCGGATGGCATGATCTAAAATGTAAGTAAGCGTTGCTGTCGGTTTCTTTGGTATAAAGATCGGTTTCGATAAAACCGTTTTCGAGTCTTAGCATGATATCCAAGTACGAGATGCGGACCGATGAGCTCGAGACTGAATTTTATAGTAGGATGGAATGAGTTTATGAAGCTAATAAACTGATCAAGGTCAGATTGACTTCCCGTCCATAGAATTAGGATATCATCAATGAATCTCTTCCAATTTTCCAGATCTATATGGATGGGACTCATTTCTAGTAGTCTACACTCCAGCCATCCCATAAACAGATTGGCCACTGTGGGGGCCATAGGGGTCCCCATGGCTGTGCCGGATCTCTGGAGGTAAGTAGTGCCATAAACAGATTGGCCACTGTGGGGGCCATAGGGGTCCCCATGGCTGTGCCGGATTTCTGGAGGTAAGTAGTGCCATTGGCCACTGTGGGGGCCATAGGGGTCCCCATGGCTGTGCCGGATTTCTGGAGGTAAGTAGTGCCATAAACAGACTGGCCACTGTGGGGGCCATAGGGGTCCCCATGGCTGTGCCGGATTTCTGGAGGTAAGTAGTGCCATCAAAATTAAAGTAATTATTTTTCAGAACGTGTCGGGTGATTTCCAAAACGATATCTTTTGGGGGGACTTTATCATTGGCAAGAAGAGTGAGAAAATGGACAATAGCTTTTTCCATGTCTTCATGGGGAATGCTAGTATAGAGACTAACGACATCCACAGTTACTAGCATAGTGCCAGGGGGAAAGGGGCCCAACTTCGTGTTCCATCCTTGACAACATTCAACAAGTGTGTTGTGTCCTGTACATAGCTAGGCAATCTGGTGACGTAATCCTTAAGCCAATAGTCCACTAATCTTGACAACGTCTCTGTGGGTCCACCTACACTAGAAACTATGGGACGACCAGGGGGTTTGGAGACACTTTTATGTATTTTAGGTAAATGATAGAACAAATGAGATCTAACATTGCCAGGATCTAATCTGGCCCACCTGTGTGTGTTGTCATCGATGTAAGAGTCCTTGTGAAGTTTATCGATAAGTTTGTTGGATTTGGTGGCAATTTGGGGGGTGGGGTCCTTCTGTACCCGTTCATACTGGTCAGTATTGCCTAACAGTCTCTGGCCCTCTTCTATGTACTGGTCGACGTCTTGGACCACGACAGCCCCTCCCTTGTCGGCAGTGCTGATCCGAATGGTTCTGGAGGTCACCATCTTTTTCAGGTCTTGTAGCGCGGCACGTTCAGGCTGGGTCATGTTCTTAGTCTTGACGTTGCTGGGTTGAAATTCTTCAGTCGAGCGTTGGATGGAGTCACAGTAGGCGTTTAGAGCTGTGTCCCTGCCCAGGGGAGGTGCATAAAAAGTCTTTTTGTAGAACACTGGCGTGGACTGTCCCTCTTCTTCTTCGTCATAAAACATTTCTTTTAATCGTATTTTCCGACACCCTTCTTGCACATCTGACTTCAATGCCTGAGTGTCTACACTCCGAGGTGTTGGACATATATATATATATATATATATATATATATAATATATATATATATATATATATATATATATATATATATATATATATATATATATATAGTTTGCCTTAATAAAACTTTTTTTTGTCCAGTGTCTGTATTTGTGAACCTCAGAAACTTTATATCAATTCAGCATTTCAAATGCATCAACTTTTTAGTCCTTCAGACTAGGGGAACGGCGCTCAGCTTATAACTGAGATGCTATATTCATTCTATATAGGGGTATATACAGAAAAAGATAACAGCCGCACAGCCAGAGTCATATATATATGTTCACAAATAAAGACATTGGACACAGAAAAGCTTTATCAAAGCAAACTATATATATATACACACACACAAACAAACAAACTCAGTTACTACATATTCATTCTATATAGGGGTATATACAGAAAAAGATAACAGCCGCACAGCCAGAGTCATATATATATGTTCACAAATAAAGACATTGGACACAGAAAAGCTTTATCAAAGCAAACTATATATGATTTTATATATATAAATATAATATCGAAATATTGAGAATATCTGTTGTGCTTGTTTTTCTTTTTTTAATCTCTAGTTGTGTGTCTTTATATATACTGGTCTCCAAAATTTAAGGGCCGGAAGAACGATCTTCTGTCTTGGAGGCATGCTTATTGAGAGCTCTGGTTGCCGCCCTTAAATACACATTCGTGTCTAACTTTTGCTCAGCAGTGTTCACGACAGTCATGCCTTGCACGTGCAATAGGCAAGAAACCTGCATCAGCCCTGATTCTTCAGCGAAAAGAGACCAAACTTTCGTGAAATTCTCGTGAATTTGCCACATTTTAAGCGTATCTGAAAACGCTGTTGCTGTACTGCAATGTCTGCAAAACTGGTTCAGGCACGTGCAACAGGAAGGAAAGTTATTGAGTAGCCTAAGTTTGGCCATTTTCATCATTGTTGTGTTAGTGTACAATAAATAGATATCAAGCTACTGAAAACAGAAGCCGGCCCTTAATTTTTGGAGACCAGTATATTATATAAAAGTAAGCTTAACCATTTTTTGTTACAGGCCACTCGCGTATCATGCTACATCATATCGTATTTTGTGAGGACATCACCAAGAATAAACCAACTTGTCAACAAGGTGCGTGTGTGCGTGTGTGTGCGTGTGCGCGCATGTGCATGTATGCCCTGCATGGGTGACGGACGGTTGTGTGCCTAGGCGTGCACTTACCTATGAGTATTGTAGTATTGTTAATAATAATAATAATAATAATAAAAAAAGACATTTATAGAGCGCACATTCTAGACGAACTACTCATGGCGCTTAACAAAACTAAAATTCACTCCGCATGCAAGATTACATCATACATATCGAACATACTCAGACGCGCTCGCATTCCCACTGTCACCCCCACGCAAAACATACTCATAGATATACAAACATGCACATGCATATATACACACTGGTATACTAGATGTACAAACATGCACACGCATAATATACACATTGGTATACACAAATGCATCCTTCCCTCCCCACACACAAATACACTCACATCAACGCACACAAACACACACATGTACACACACACATATGCGCTCGTGCACACACACATACAAGTGCGTGCGCACTCACACACACACAAACAAACAAACTCAGTTACTACATGCCCCGTTCCTCCCATCTAATCCGCACCCACTTCATTCATGCAGACCCATCACAAGCATTAGCGTTGAGAGAAGTGCGTTTTGAGATTAGCCTTAAAGACTGACAGAGAGCTGGAATGTCTGAGAGATGGTGGCAGTTTGTTCCAAGTAGCTGGTGCCTGAAAGGAAAAGGATCTTTCACCGTAAGCCTTTGTTTTAACCAAGGGAAGCCAGAAGACGAGAATCAGAGGAAGAACGGAGCTGACGAGAGGGTGTGTAAGTATTAAGCAGATCAGACAAGTAAGTAGGAGCAGAGCCAGAAATGACAACAAAGTTAAGAGTGGAAAGCTTGTACTCAATTCTATCAGAGATTGGCAGCCAGTGCAGAGAATGGAGAAGAGGTGTTATATGGTCGAATTTAGAGGATTTGAGGACCAGTCATGCAGCATGTTTTTGGATTATCTGAAGTCTGTTATGTTGTATGTAGCATTTAATTAGTGTCATTGCAAAGTGCATAATACTAATTAATTCTAAAAGGTTATACATACTATTAAAAAGTCCCTGCTCAATCAGTCAACCAATCAATCAATCAATCAATCAATCAATAAAGAACGACCGAGTGAACAAACAAATGAATGAAGACAAAATGAACGAGCCAATGAATTAAAAAAAAAAACCACAATTAAATCAGTCAGGCAATCAAGCATTCAGACAACCAACAACAACATACAGTATTTATACGGCGCTGAATCGCGATAGAAATCAAATCAAAGCGCACACACACGTTAGCATCCATAACGCATTCAAACAAAAATGCAATACAAAGCGAACACACACGTTCGACATAAATGGTATACAGCAGAAACAGACCTAAAGGCAAGAGAGAGAAGAAGAGAAAGAGAGTGGAGCCTCAATGACGGGGTAACAGGTGGGTTTTGAGGTTACCAACCAACCAACTTATCAATGGTGTCTGACAGCACGGCATTACACACCTGTTGTTATTGTTACATCCCTTACCCGTCTACTTCGGAACTATCCGTCTACTTCAGAATTACACTTGGTCTTGGTCGCGGTCGAAATCACCACTCTGCGGTATTATAATGGTCAACCTAGCTCGCCAATTTGACCACCATGTGGCAACCAACTCCATATGGGCTTATCTCGTAATATCTTTAGTTGGGGAGAGAGAGAGGGAGGGACTGCTCTCCCTCTTTCTCTCTCTCTTTACCCCCTAGTAAGAATATAGAGAGGATTAGTCCCACTCGAGCGCTATGACACTTGGCGGTGAAAACAGCCAGCTAAGCCGCTCAATATGTATAACTAAAGGACAACTCCAAGGAACAACCCTAACTATGAATAAAAACGCTTTATAGGGAGAACGCAAAGAACCATAACTTTGGAGATCGCGTTTTCACCCTATGCAGGAGAAGCGGGTCTGGTGTGGAAGTCGCCACTGATCATGACACTGAGATGCGTGTGCCCCAATCTACTGGAGGAGGACGGTGTCAACGGCTTCACGCTCCTAAAAGTATTCAACACCAGAGCAAAAGGCTGGACTTCCACATACACATGCGCCAGCTTCATGGTAATACCTTTTGGTGTCGTTGGTTGTTTGCTTGTGTGTGCGAGTGTGTTTGTGTGTGTGTGTGTGTGTGTGTGTGTGTGTGTGTGTGTGTGTGTGTGTGTGTGTGTGTGTGTGTGTGTGTGTGTGTGTGTGTGTGTGTGTGTGTGTGTGTGTGTGTGTGTGTGTGTGTGTGTTTGGGGGGGTTGGGGGTGTATATTTGTATATTCTAGTCAAGTCTCTGTGAACTGATTTCGGGTTCCTTCCACCTGGAAAGGGCGTCACCGCGCGCGCAGCGCCACCCATTAGGATGCATCGTATGTGAGTTCGTGATATCCGTTCCATCTGCACAACATGGCCTGTGCGCAAGATCTTGTGCATCCGCATACACACTGACGCAGGAACTCGGTTTTTAAGTCTCATCCGAAGGACTAAAGTGACCTAGTAGAGACGGGGGAGCACAATAGAATTCGTCTGCTGTTTGAAAGCAATGCAATGTAAACTTAATTAATGTAAATGATTCCTTTAAACATTGCTTCACAAAGTTATTTCTGATCGAACGAGGAGAGTAGTCTTACTAGTACATAATGCAGCATTTTCATGGTTTAACCCTTTCCCAGCCAGTCCAGTATTTACTACGGGCGCTACGATGCCACTGATGATGTCATAACTTTTGATGTCACCAGTCCAGACTGCTTGTTCTTTTTTTGTTCCAGAACAATTAACTCCAAATCATTTTCCCAGAATGAGTCTAACTCTCTTTTGCATTAATTATAATTTGAAAAAAAAAAAAATCTCCAAAAAAATATTCGGTAGTGAATGGGTTTGTTTTTAATTAACCCCTTCAGGACTTCACTGCCTTACACAAACTTCATTAGATATACTGGCCTGGGGCTGCCTAGAAAAAAAATATATAACAAATAAGAAGCGCAACAAAAAACTGTCAATGATTCATTATAACAAATAAGAAGCGCAACATTAAAACTCAACACTAATCAATTATTCAGTTTTGACAACATTACTGGTTGATCCGAGAGTTTAGGCGCAGTTTGATGCTATGAAATGCGTGCTGCGCGATTTTTTGTTGCATTAAAATCGGTATAAATCCCAATACTGTTAATGAAACATAATTGGAGTATTTTCTGAGGCTTGTCTGAGGCTTGTCTAAGGCCAATTGTTTGGACATTTTTTACATTAAAAATTGAGATAGCAGTGATGAAAATAAATGTTGACAGCTAGAAGTCCCAAACATATGTGAAACGAAAGCTGGAACAGTTATGATTAAGAGAGGTAACTAGAAAAACGTGGTTTGGATTGCGAAAAAAAACCCACATGGATTTAGACGAGTTTGTGACTCAGAAATTGCTGTTCCGAGAATACTTGGAATTAGGACCTGACTGATACTGTTCTCCTGTTCCAAGTATACTCGGAATTCGTCCAGAATGAGGCTTTATACTGCTTCTTCGTGTTGCCCAAGGGCGATAATTTTATGTAGGTGGCGCTTTCAAGTGAGGCCCTCTGTTCACAGAGAGATGAGAGAGAGAGAGAGAGAGAGAGAGAGAGAGAGAGAGAGAGAGAGAGAGAGAGAGAGAGAGAGAGAGAGAGAGAGAGAGAGAGAGAGACAGACAGAGAGACAGAGAGAGAGAGAGACAGAGAGAGAGACATGGAGGAGAGAGAGAGAGAGAGAGAGAGAGAGAGAGAGAGAGACAGAGAGAGAGAGAGAGAGAGAGAGAAAGAAGGAGCTATTTGAGACAGACAGAGAGACAGAGAGAGGAGGGAGAGAGAGATATATATAGAGAGAGACAGAGAGACATAGACAGAGACAGAGAGACAGAGAGAGAGAAAGAGAAGGAGGGAGGGAGAGAGAGACAGAGAGAGAGAGAGAGAGACAGACAGAGACAGAGAGAAGAG
>CM065706.1:24093967-24098967 GCA_017654935.2 Phymorhynchus buccinoides | reverse complement strand
TATACCTGGAAGATTTCTTACCAGCTATAAGAGGGAAAACACGTTAAAAAAAACATGATTTTGACACGTGACGTGGTGGGTCTTTAAAGACCGGCACGGCCTGGCTGGCCCTGGACCATGACGAAGCACACAGGAACCCGTGACGTCTTTCCGCCCTTTCCGATGTCGTCATCATGTCGTCACTTAAAGAACCCCCACGTCACGTGCCACATTCCCTCTTACACCTGGAAGATTTAAAATTTCTTACCAGCTATAAGAGGGAAAACACGTTTTAAAAAAACCATGATTTTGACACGTGACGTGGTGGGTCTTTAAAGACCGGCACGGCCTGGCTGGCCCTGGACCATGACGAAGCACACAGGAACCCGTGACGTCTTTCCGCCCTTTCCGACGTCGTCATCATGTCGTCACTTAAAGAACCCCCACGTCACGTGCCACATTCCCTCTTACACCTGGAAGATTTCTTAAGATTTCTTACCAGCTATAAGAGGGAAAACACGTGGGTTTTTTTAAAAACCATGATTTTGACACGTGACGTGGTGGGTCTTTAAAGACCGGCACGGCCTGGCTTGCCCTGGACCATGACGAAGCACACAGGAACCCGTGACGTCTTTCCGCCCTGTCCGACGTCGTCATCGTGTCGTCACTTAATTAAAGACCGGCACGGCCTGGCCCTGCACCATGACGAAGCACACAGGAACCGGTGACGTGGCAGACAGGCCGGCATAGTCGCGAATCGCCGCTGTTGCCTCTGCTGCTGCGGTGTCCCCTTCTCCCCGTGACCACGAGGAAGTAAAGAAAAATGAATGCAGTGGGTTTGTTTTTGGTTTGTTAGTGAAGATTATAATTTTTAAAAACTGCATGCACGCACGATTGCAGGCACACAAACCTCTCTTTTTCTATCTATCTCTGTCTCTCACACACACGCGCGCACACACACTCTCTCTCTCTCTCTCTCTCTCTCTCTCTCTCTCTCTCTCTCTCTCTCTCTCTCTCTCTCTCTCTCTCTCTCTCTCTCTCTCTCTCTCTCTCTCTCTCTCTCTCTCTCTCTCACACACACAAACACAGTATCACACACACACACACACACACACACACACACACACACACACACACACACACACACACACACACACACACACACACACACACACACACACACACACACACGCGCGCGCGCGCGCACACACACACACACACATGCATGCGCACATACTTAAGTTTGTCAAAATAATGAATTCAGATTTTTCTTATCTATTGTGAATCAGGTAATTCTTTTTCTTCTTCTTCATGATGATGATGATGATGATGATAACGATGATGATGACGATGACGATTATGATAATCATCATCATTATCATCATTATCACCACCACCACCATCACCATTATCATCATCATCATCATCAATAGCATCATCAACAACATTTTCCTCTTGTTCTCTTTGTCCTTTTTTCCTAGTTCACAAGATCATCATCAGTAGCAACAGCACGTTGTCTACCTTTTCTCATATTCTTCAATTTACAACAAAAAAGACCAAAGCAAAATTAAAAAAAATGGTTTTAGAAATGAAAAGGATTTACAATGTTCTTCTCCATGATCATCATCATAATTCTCACCTTCTATTTTACCTTCATCATCATCATCAGCAGCAGCAGCAGCAGCAGCAGCAGCAGCAGCAGCATCAACACCATCATCATCTTCTCCTTCTCCTCCTCCTTCCTTATCATCATCATCAGGATCAACAACAAAACAACATCATCATCATCAACACCATCATCATCTTCTCCTTCTCCTCCTCCTTCCTTATCATCATCATCAGGATCAACAACAAAACAACATCATCATCATCAACACCATCATCATCTTCTCCTTCTCCTCCTCCTTCCTTATCATCATCATCAGGATCAACAACAAAACAACATCATCATCATCATCACCATCATCATCTTCTCCTTCTCCTCCTCCTTCCTTATCATCATCATCAGGATCAACAACAAAACAACATCATCATCATCATCACCATCATCATCTTCTCCTTCTCCTCCTCCTTCCTTATCATCATCATCAGGATCAACAACAAAACAACATCATCATCATCATCACCATCATCATCTTCTCCTTCTCCTCCTCCTTCCTTATCATCATCATCATCAGGATCAACAACAAAACAACATCATCATCATCATCACCATCATCATCTTCTCCTTCTCCTCCTCCTTCCTTATCATCATCATCAGGATCAACAACAAAACAACATCATCATCATCATCACCATCATCATCTTCTCCTTCTCCTCCTCCTTCCTTATCATCATCATCAGGATCAACAACAAAACAACATCATCATCATCAACACCATCATCATCTTCTCCTTCTCCTCCTCCTTCCTTATCATCATCATCAGGATCAACAACAAAACAACATCATCATCATCATCACCATCATCATCTTCTCCTTCTCCTCCTCCTTCCTTATCATCATCATCAGGATCAACAACAAAACAACATCATCATCATCATCACCATCATCATCTTCTCCTTCTCCTCCTCCTTCCTTATCATCATCATCAGGATCAACATCATCATCATCATCATCATCAGGATCAACAACAAAACAACATCATCATCATCATCACCATCATCCACGTCATCATCATCATCATCATCAACACCATCATCATCTTCTCCTTCTCCTCCTCCTTCCTTATCATCATCATCAGGATCAACAACAAAACAACATCATCATCATCATCACCATCATCCACGTCATCATTTCATCATCATCAACAGCTAAGACAACAACAACATCTGTACCTACCTCCCAGAGCAGCCAGAATCTCCACGGCTCTGGTGTCAGGGGGAGGGGGAGGAGAGAAGAAAGGAAAGGGGGTGATGGGAGGCGGGGGAGACCGGAGTAATCCTGGTACGTCTCCACAGCCAACGACATCAGCAACAGCACCAGGGCCAGCACCTCCACGAGCTTCACGACCTCAAACCAATCTGATGACACGATAAAATAATTCATCAAGCACTTCAACATATTTTTACCGCGTCAAATCACTCTGATGACTTCTATAAAATAAAATAAAACACGTGGGGATACCGGGGGGTCTTCCGTGCAAATAGTTCCCCCACCTTCTGGAAGTTATGTTCTTGTAGCTTCCTCTAATCCATCACTCTCTTTGACTCTGCCTTTTCCCTTTGCTTACTGTCATCTGCTATCTTTCTATCTCACCGGTCCATTCTCCTGCCTTTTTTTCTATAAATTCTCTTACAAAGATTTCCTCCAGCCGAAGTCGGACATGCCGGGCCTAAATATTTCTTACTTAGGCGCATAACGGCAGCATGACGCATCTATGCTCATATGACAGGACACTGTTTGAGCGAACGAAGAAGACTTTTAGAAGAAGAAAATATCAAACACTTCCACGAATTTCATTACCTCCAACCAATCTGATGAAGACGAAAAATCCGTTTAACGTCCTCCGGCCAGGAACAGACACACGTAAAAACGTAAAAACACTTAAAAACATATACTCATCTGCATTGTTAGAAATTCGGGGCTTTCCTGGTGTCGCACTGCCTCCGGGCATTGCCTCCAGGATCGTTTCCACTATCTTTATATCTACTGATGTTCCATATGCGTCTGTTCCAGACCGGAGGACGTTAAATAGATTTTCACAGGCACACGTGGGACATTAACAGCTGATATAAAGACGGTGGGACGATCCTGGAGGTGCTGCAGTACCAGAACAGTCCTGATGGTGGTTTTGTTTTTCAAGCATCAGTATGTATGGGTATTTCTGCTTTTGTTAATTATTAAAGGACGAATGAGTCGGAGCCGGCTTATTGCTCGCACAACCGTTTAAGACGAATGGCCCGGCTCCGGCTCATAAGAGTTTTCAAGAGGTTTTGATTTCTGGCGTGTAACCAGCTTTCCGGTGCGAAGTCATAACCTACTTTCAGTTTTCTTTGACCTTGCCGTTCTTGAAATCAACCAATCATTGCAGACTTCCCATTCAGGTTTGGTTGTAGAGGGGGGTCAAAGATTGGATTGTGAAATGTTCCTTCTTTCTATGTGTTAGCTGTTTTCGTCAATAGGAGACAAACGACGAAGGTAAGGAATCTGATATTTTACGATCATGGTGTTAGTAATCTTATTTGAAAATATCAGTCCATAACTTTTCATAACTGGTTTGTGGTGATGGGTTTTCGAACCTAGTCGAATGGCCCGTCCTAAACGGTTGTAAGGGGAAGCAACTGGCCAGTGCCGAGTGAGTTTTAAACGCAATCGTCACAAGATGATGACAGAACGCAACCCTAGAAATACATGGAGAGCAAAGCGTGCAAATCCCGCCAGACTTTCAAGGGACAGACACACTGTATACGATGCGATCCGACCGTGACAATTGTCAGGCATGAATTCTCGTGAATTTCCAGTGTCTTTAGAAATGAATCGCATGAAATCCTACTGGTTTTAAATGTTTTTTTCCATGATGATTCTTGTTTATTAATAATGCAGCTGTTCTTTTGTAATTTATAAATGTGTTGAGTACGCCCATAAGCTTTAGCTTGTAGTACTCTTGCGCTGATATATATTTGTATCTGCATGAAATTGTGTCAGTACAAAAAGTTGTTTAAACCAAATCCTACTGGTTATGTTCGATAATATATGTCGTCCCACGTATACGAATATGATGAATTAATGTATGTATTTTTTGTATATAAATTGGGTAGGCGCTGCACTTGCGGCGACGCTCTTTCCGGGGGAGAGCAGCCCGAATTTCACAGATATAAGTCTTTGTGTCTAGAATATACCAAATACCAAAAACAATACCACTTTAGCGCCTCCCATGGACCCTGACAACAGAATACAGCATCAAGCACTTCTGCGAAATCTACTGCTGAGTTGCTAAGCTTCCTGCTAAGCTATGTAAGCCATAAGCTGGAAAATGTGGGGTTTAATTCAACATACATCTTACCACGTTTAATCTCTTTAA
>CM065706.1:24063967-24088967 GCA_017654935.2 Phymorhynchus buccinoides | reverse complement strand
ATTTTGCATAATAAGAGTGACCACAAAGTTGCTTATAAATTCGTTCATACTTTTTTAAATAATCACATTTATTTATTTATTCATTTACCTATCCATGTATCTATATATCTACGTATTGATTTCTTTATTCATTTATTCATCTATTTTTTCTTGAACATAACTGTTTGATTTATTTCAGGTTTCCTTTCAAAATAGACTGGCAGTCTGCATGTGAAGAAATATGGGATTCGTTAGCATTTCCTTTGGAAGTCCGTATAAAAGGTATTAAAACTGAACTGCAACTGAACAGAGAGAGAGAGAGAGAGAGAGAGAGAGAGAGAGAGAGAGAGAGAGAGAGAGAGAGAGAGAGAGAGATTCCTTTTCTCATTGGCTCTCCTTTCTCCTCCCTACCTCTCTTCCTCTCTCTACTTCCTCTCTCTCTCTCTCTCTCTCTCTCTCTCTCTCTCTCTCTCTCTCTCTCTCTCTCTCTCTCTCTCTCTCTCTCTCTCTCTCTCTCTCTCTCTCTGCAGTTGCAGTACAGTTCTAATACCTCTCGTCTTCTTCTTCTTCTTCTTCATGTTCTTCTTAATCTTCTTTCTTTAGATTTTATTCTTTTCATTTTTCTTGTTCTAGTCAACTTTCCCTCTCTAAAGTCTTTTTTCTACCCCCCACCCCCACCCCCGTCTCTCTCTCTCTCTCTCTCTCTCTCTCTCTCTCTCTCTCTCTCTCTCTCTCTCTCTCTCTCTCTCTCTCTTCAGTTGCAGTACAGTTATAATACCTCTCGTCTTCTTCTTCTTCTTCATGTTCTTCTTAATCTTCTTTCTTTAGATTTTATTCTTTTCATTTTTCTTGTTCTAGTCAACTTTCCCTCTCTAAAGTCTTTTTTCTACCCCCCACCCCCACCCCCGTCTCTCTCTCTCTCTCTCTCTCTCTCACTCTCTGTCTGTCTCTCTCTCTCTCTCTCTCTCTCTCTCTCTCTCTCTCTCTCTCTCTCTCTCTCTCTCTCTCTCTCTCTCTCTCTCAGTTCAGTTGCAGTACAGTTATAATACCCTCTCGTCTTCTTCTTCTTCTTCATGTTCTTCTTAATCTTCTTTCTTTAGATTTTATTCTTTTCATTTTTCTTGTTCTAGTCAACTTTCCCTCTCTAAAGTCTTTTTTCTACCCCCCCCCCCCCCCCCCCCCCCCCACCCCAGTCTCCCTCTCTCTCTCTCTCTCTCTCTCTCTCTCTCTCTCTCTCTCTCTCTCTCTCTCTCTCTCTCTCTTCTCACTCTGTCTCTCTCTCTTGATTCTTTTCTTTTCTTCCTGTTCTTATTTTGTTCTTATTCTTCTTACTCTTCCTTCTTTATTAGCTTTTGTTCTTCTTGTGCTCTTACCGCTTTTCATGTTTCTTGTTCTTGTTCTCAGTCTCTTAACCCTTTCACTGACAGTCATTTTTCAGCCAAAAAAATACCATTAACCTTAACTGAGTAGAGAAACAAGCGCGAAATCGCAATAGTTTGTGGCACGCGGTCTATTTTTACCACTCCAATCATGAGTTACCTCCCCTGGCTTTTCAATAATTTTAATCCGTAAACCAGAATGTTATCTCTGCACCATTTCGTAACTCTTTTTTTTTTTTTTATTGAACTTTTTTTTTACATTTTCAAATACAGAACATAAACATAGCTAGGCAAAATAATACAAACCATATGACAAAAATACCACAACACATACACATACAAACACATACGTCTGCACATATTCACACACACACACACACACGTGAAAGCGCACGCGCGCACACACAGACACATATACACACATATACTACATGTTTTAGGTTAAATAAATAAATAGGTACATTCAATAATCAAACTTTCAACACGAGCTGGACGTTGCAAAATGTTAGTCCACTAATTCTATGACAGGTTATCATTCTTTTTTGATATATGTTATTTTAAAGAAAAAATCTGCAAAAGACAAGGTTCAATAAATACCTCAATGTCACACACAATGGCTGGTTGTTGTTTTTCAAATACAGCATTAGCGATAATAATAGTTTTATCCAAAAATAGACACATAAAAATACTAGAAATACTGAGTTAGTTATGTTGCACAGGTTTGGGTATAAGACAGCAAAAGGCGTGGGAAAATAATTACATATGATCAATTGTCACAAAACAATGGAATATATGGCAACCACTTGTTAGAAAAGTCATTGTATTCTAAGTTCAGCTACGCAATGTGTTTTTCGATTCTGTAACGATAATTCATTTTTTTCAAAAATACTGTCACCCGCGGAAGGCATCTTTGTATTTTGCATGTGTATATGTAATATTTTGCAAACAATACAATGAAATAAAAAACTGAATCAAGTTTAATATTTATGTCAAAACCCAGTAATATAAGTGTTTCTGTTAGTTTTAGATTTTCTGCATTGAAGCATTTGTCTTTTACTATATTCAAGAATGTGTCCCAAAAGTCTTTAATGTGAGAACATTTCCAAAACATGATCAATACTGTCCTTGTTTGTGCCACAAAAACTACAATTTTCATTCTGAACAATTCCCATTTTTTTCAGTATCACATTAGTACCCAGGCATCTGTGCAAAATTTTAAGTTGAAACCATTTTAGTTTAATATCTTTTATTTTGTGTGTAAAAAAGAAGCATGATTTCCAGTCGTTATTAACTGATAATTTTAAATCCCAAGTATTACAACATTTTGATTTTTTATTATTTTCAGTTAGTATATCATAATAAGGTTTGGAACCTTTGTGAACAGAAAACAAAATCTTAAAACACAGAGGTGAATCAATATATTTATTATTTTGCATAGTAATACTGGATTTCTTAACATAGTCATTGATTGCATGTTTGATCCCTGTGAAAGTAATAAAGTCAATATTTACATTAAAGTTTTCCTTAAAATTTGTGTAACTGAGAAAATTACCTTCAGTATCATAGAAAAACGCAAGTAAATTAATATTGTTTTGATCAAGTACTTTGGATGTGATGAATTTCTTTCCAATTTGGATTCTGTTATTAAAAAACAGTGGCTCAGAAAGAAATTCAGCAGAATCTTTTGGCTTACATTGATAGAAAAATGTTTTGTAAGCCTCTAAAACATCTGTCCAAAACTGATTATCTTTGTTAAATTTTGAAATATACTCAGGGCCATAATTATTGATAAGTGACCATTTTGGAAAGCTTTTTAGCAAAATATGTGTCCATTTGTGTGTGGATTTTTCAACTCTACGCATCCATGATACTTTTAATGATAAAACAAACGCTTTTAAATCTGGCAAGCCAATACCACCATTTTTTATGTTTTTATGCGCTGTTCTACGATTAATCTTGTCTGGCTTTTTATTCCACACAAAGTTATAGCAACACTTTTGATAAGTTTCAAAAAATATGTCAGGTGGGTTTGGTAAAAGCAGCCATAAATGGGTTAATTTGGAAAGAATAACAGATTTTAGTATAGCTATTCTGCCCAGAGGAGTCAGTTGTCTTTTTACCCATACCCTAAACAACTGTTTAACATCTGCTAGTTTGTCTGCATAATTCATAGCCACACACTCTTTCAAATCATTGGTAAACCAAATACCCAATACTTTAAATTTTGGTGGATTCCAATCCATTCCTAAATGCTGCATATAGCGAATTTGTGAATTTTTTTTACTTCCTAGCCATATTGCACTGGTTTTATTATAGTTCATATGAAGACCTGAAACGCGACCAAATCTAAATATCACATTGATACAAGTTTCAAAAGACCTTTGATCCCCTGAAAGCAGAAATTCAGTGTCATCGGCATATTGAGACAACTTAAATTCTTGATTACTTATCTTAATTCCCTGTATGTTTGGATTTTCCGTTATCATAATGGCCAGTATTTCTGCACATAATACGAAGAGATAGGGTGACACAGGGTCTCCCTGTCGACATCCTCTTTTAATTTCAAACCATTCTGAAACTTGACCGTTCACAATAATGCAAGATTTAATATGATTATAAAAAGTACTTATCCATTCACAAATGTCATTTTTGAAACCAAACTCTTTTAGCACTCTAAGCATAAAATCCCAATTTACCGAATCAAACGCTTTTTCGAAGTCAATGTTTAACAATAGTCCAGGTAAATTATGCTTTTCTAAGTAAGATATTGTATCATAAATTAATCTAATATTATCGCCTATAAATCTGTTTCGAATAAATCCTGTTTGGTCTTCACTAATTATCTTAGGCAATACTGTCTTTAATCTATTTGCGATACAAGAAGAACCAATTTTGTATACAACATTTAAAAGCGAAATAGGCCTCCAGTTGTTAATATGTTCTCTTGATTTGTCAGGTTTAGGAATACATGTTATAATCCCTTCTTTTTGTACATTTGATAACTCCCCCTTTCTAAAACTTGAATTAAGTGCTCTAACTACAAGTATTCCCAACTGTTTCCAGAACACTTTAAAAAATTCAGCAGTAAAGCCATCAGATCCAGGGCTTTTGTTGTTTTTCATGTCTTTTAAGACAGATGTAGCTCCTTCTAAAGTAATGTCACCTTCCAATTCCTTTGCTTCTACTTCATCTAAACGTGGCATATTGTTTATTAAGTCTTTTAGTTCGCCTTTCTCAACTTCAACTTTCCGATATAGTGATTTATAAAATTGTTGAACTTCTTGAAGTATATCCTTTTGATCTGTTAAAACATTACCTTGGTCATTTACTAATCTAGCCATATTTTTGCTAACATAGTGGCGTTTTTCCAAATTGCAGAAATAATTACTGACTTTCTCGCCTTCAGCTATCCACCTTGCTCTTGATCTTAATAATACTCCCTCCATTCTTTTTTCTCTTATCATTTTTAATTGATCTTTTTTCACGTTTAAAGTCAAAGTTGTGTGTTCAGTTTTATGTTGAACCGATTCTAGCCTATTAATCTCTTCTACTAATACCTTTTCCTCTTCTGCAGTTTTGTTCTTTTTCATAGTAGCATAAGATATGGTCTTTGAACGAATCTTCATCAAAAGAAAATCAAGAAAAGTATCGTCAGAGACAGAAAACTGTAATTGTTCATCGGAAACTTCACTATTTGCATTCGTTGTATATTCCTGTTTAGCATTTAATATTTCAGAATTAATTTCATCCACAAATGCCTTATCTCTTAAGAGGGATGAATTAAATTTCCAAAATGTTCTATGTTTTATATTTTCATTAAATTTTAAAGTTAATACTATAGCAGAATGGTCTGTTCTATAGCCACAGATAATGTCTACATCATTCACAAATGAAACTACAGAGTCTGAGATTAAAAAGAAATCAAGTCTTGCCTGCTGGAAAGGATTGGTTCTTCTCCAAGTGAAACGCTGACAGTCCGAATTCAAATCACGCCAAATATCATTTAAATCTAAACTTTCTATAATATTTTCAACCGCTTCTTTAGCCTTGGGGTTGTTAACGTGTTTGTAATTATAGTAATCTCTGGCAGGGTCAAGTACTAAATTGAAATCACCTGCAACTACAATATAATCTACATTTAACGCATTTATTTTTTTATTTATACTATTATAAAATTCTGGATTGTCTTTATTAGGTCCATATACATTAACAAAAAGAAAGTGCTTATTCTGTGTCTCAACTATCACCATAATATAGTTCCCAGTATTATCTTTTATTACCCTTTTTACCTTGAACTCGAAGTTATTATTAAATAAAATGGCTACCCCCCTTGCGTTAGACTGAAAGCTAGAAAAATACCCCTGGTAACCCCATTCCGCTAACACATACTTTTCCATACTTTCCTCAAAGTGAGTATCCTGTAAAAAATACACCGAATGTTTCTTAGTTCTCAAAAAATGAAAAACATCTCGTCTTTTCTGTGACATGTTGAGGCCTTGACAGTTTACAGAAAGTATTGAAATGTTACTATCCATTATTGTATATATGCATAGATAAATGCAAGCATCCAACCCACCAACAGACTTCAAAAACCTCATGTAGCAATACGAACATATAAAGGTAAACAACTAACAAACAAACAAACAAAACAATACATGTAAACAAACCTTTCATGACTAACAACCACAATCGAGAGCACAGGAAAAAACCAAATCTCACACATCGTGAGCAAAAGAGAAAACTAAATCACTGTTTGGCTCACAAAAGCCTCAGGGATAACAAAACGTGAAGAAAAAATTGAAAATAGAAAATGTCACGCATTTCAAACCAACAGTTCAAAATGTGCACACATTAAAATCGACGAGCAATTTTGTCCGGAAGAATAGGGGTGAAACATCTCAAATAGGCCAACAGAGTGGGAAAGGAAGATGGGCGAATGAAAGGGAAGGAAGTAACTTTTTATATCTTTTGGAAAACATTTAAAACTATGTATCCTACTTATACTCATCAAAAGAAGCACCGCATACTCGTCGTGTCTGTTGTAGTGTCTGTATTACGTATGTTTATTATTTTGTACGCTTTTAAAATACATCATTTTAAAGAGCGGCCAGAAGTGTAGCCTCGATTTGAAGTGCTTATATATATTCTGATCGCTTCTCGGCCTTTTGGCTAAGACAGTGATTCAGGAATATAAATTTTTGTTTATACCCTGGTTGGTTTGTTCAGCCCGTCGTACATGGCGAAAGCCGATACGCGACGTTAAACTGAACTTCCATCCATTTGAAGTGCGACAATTTTGTCAAAATGTGCGACAATTTTGGACCGACAGACCGACCGACCGACAAAGTGAGTTATAGGTTTGTGGCTTGAGCCACAAACAAAAATACTATATTGGGAATTCCTCTGTGACATGTATAACATTAGGCCTATCTTTACGTCCCAAAATTAAGAAAATAGGGTCTTCGGATAACAGGCCCTGGTTTGATGCCTTTTAGTGACATGGGTGTTAGACCATTGTGGTGCATAAATGCGACATTGGTGGTGAACGGGTTAAAGCCCTTTCAACGCCAGCTATTTTTCAGCTAAAACTTTCCATTAAACTTACCCGGGTAGAGAAAAGATGATGTCTGCAATATTGTGGATTCCTCTGTGACATGTATAAAATAGGGTCTAGTCTATCCTTACCTCCCAAAATTAAGAACATAAGGTCACTGGATACCAGACCCTCATTTGATGCCTTTTTCAGTGACATAGGTGATAAATCATTGTGGTGCCAAGAGACGACAGTGGCGTTGAAAGGGTTAAAAAACTGATTTGTGGTGGGGGGGGGGGGGGGGGGTTCTTGTTCTTTACTACTGAGATTGTTTTTCCACAGTGTGGTGTTGTCTTGCTTTCAACGGGAACAAAAAAACAAAAAATGAAATAAATTTTTCCATCAGTGTGGTGTTGTCTGTTTTTCAATCGGGAACAAACAAACACCCCCGAAAAATAATGAAATAAATGACCCAAAAAATTCTCGTCCAGTAGCTCGTTGAGAGTTGTTTTTGCGACAACCATAATCGACACACTTTAACATTTAACTAACCCACCCCCCTAAAAAAAGTGAAATTTGTGGTTATGCTCAATGTCGCAAATACACACTGTCATAGGTGGCGAGCTACTTATTTTTACGAAATTTCATGCGTCAGGGCCTACATTAAAAGACAATGGAAATTGTTGTATATTGTGTTGTTGGTGAATAAAAACCGATTTAAAACAATGGAAGAAAATGGAATCGGCTGTTTGTTTACAGATGTGAATGTGCGAACTATGCATAGACACACTCGTTGATGAACAGTATAGGCCTACACACACCAAACGCACACGCGTGCGCGCATACACACACACACATGTCATCACCACACACACACGTGCGCGTACACATGTATGCAGCATACACACATTCTCTCTCTCTCTCACGCACGGAGAAAGAAAGAGAGAGAGCGGAGGAGGACCTCACTCACGCTGGCTCCGCGACTAAGAGAATAGTGTCGTCAGTAGGGGGCTTAGTAGGTGGTGTCCTGAACAGGCTCCACTGAACTCCACCGAAGTGACTCAGCAGCAGTGCAGTGTCTCCTCGGTTGGTTGCCTCCTGACGGCCTAACATAGATTCGCTCCCCTTGAACTGCTGGTCTCGGATTCTGCGACTTGAACAAACCGGGGTGTAGCTGCGAATTGGGATTCGGAACGAGCGGCGTGGGAGCAACGCCACTGTACGGCCCAGAAGATGGGACAGCAAACAAAACAAAAGAGAGAGAGAGAGAGAGAGAGAGAGAGAGAGAGAGAGAGAGAGAGAGATGACAATGACAATGAGAAAAGGCATCGCCCCATTTGGAAGGGTGTGTGACAATATTTCAAAGTACACAAAATCAATCATCCAAATACAAAAAAAAAATAAAAAATAATTAAAAAAAAAATAAAAAAAAAAATACTCACGAGTACGATATCTCGAAGTTTAAAAGCCTTGTACAAAAATATACACAACTTTTGAATTGTGTTTTCATTTCTACTGGACATAAGGAGACTAAGTTTAAATAAACTAGGATTCCTGTAAAATTTAGGTGCAATTAATTCTTTTCTAAGATCGTTGAAAAAAGAGAGATGAGATACAATCTTGAGAGAGGGCATATTGTGTCTATGTTGAATGTTTTGAATGCACAAACAGATCCGAAATTCCAAATCTGAATCTAATCATTATAAACTTCAGGTGCGCTATACGACGTTAAATAGATTTGAACAACGTGCGATTCCAAACATGTGTGTAAAATCTAACATTTTTTAGATAATCCGTGCGATTGTCAATTAATCTCTGTCTCGTGCAAATGCATTCATTCATATGCACTAAACAATTACATTTGTAGGTTTTCCCTTCGATCTAACTTAAACAACATTAGAGAGAGAGTTTGTGGGAAAGAGAGAGCAGTAGTAATGAATCTATTTAGTATCAAATATTGAGTTTCCTTTTAATCAATCGAATCGACATGCACTAGGAAAAGAGTGATGCTAACAGTGTATATTAATTTGTACAAAAAGCTCGCGTCGACTACATTTTTAATTGATCTGGTACTAATTAGATAAACCAAAAAATGAGTATCCACCTTTGCTAAAAACTACCATTGGTTTTCTTCATGTACGTAACAGAGAGAGAGAGAGAGAGAGAGAGAGAGAGAGAGAGAGAGAGAGAGAGAGTGCGAGAGAGAGAGAGAGAGAGAGAGAGTGTGAGTGTGTGTGTGTGTGCGTGTGTGTGTGTGTGTGTGTGCGCGCGCGCGTGCGTGTGTGCAAACATTTAGTTAATCGTGCTATCGTGCAAATGCATTCATTCATATGCCTAAAATGACATTTAGGCCGACAGTAAGAGAGAGAGAGAGGGAAAGAGAGAGAGTTATGAATAGTATTATTGAGTTTCCTTTTAATCAATTGAATCGAATGCACTAGGAAAAGAGGATGCTAACAGTGTAATTAATTTGTACAAGCTCGCGTCGGTTTTTAATTGATCTGGTACTAATTAGATAAAGGGAAAATGAGCTTGCTATCCAGTGTACGTAACTGCGCGCGCGCGCGCGCGTGTGTGTGTGTGCGTGTGTGTGCGTGTGTGTGTGTGTGTGTGTGTAGGGTGTGTGTGTGTGTGTGCGTGTGCGCGTGTGTGTGTGTGCGTGTGTGTGCGTGCGTGTGTGTGTGTGTGTGTGTGTGTGTGTGTGTGTGTGTGTGTGTGTGTGTGTGTGTGTGTGTGTGTGTGTGTGTGTGTGTGTGTGTGTGTGTGTGTGTATGTAGTTCTGTATGTTCATGTGGTTTTGTGTATTAGACTTTCATCTTTTTGCACCCGACGCAACCCCCCCCCCCCCCACACACACACACACACACACACACACACACTGTCTTTCTTCAAGTGCGAACAAAATATGTGTGCGAGTGTGTGTGTTTGTTTGTCTGCGTGTCTACTCTCTCTCTCTCTCTCTCTCTCTCTCTCTCTCTCTCTCTCTCTCTCTCTCTCTCTCTCTCTCTCTCTCTCTCTCTCTCTCTCTCTCTCTCTCTCTCTCTCTGAGTGTGTGTATTCTGGATGTGTGCTAGTGTGGGTGTGGGTGATATTTTCTTTTCGTTGATCGATTATGTGTGTGTGTGTGTGTGTGTGTGTGTGTGTGTGTGTGTGTGTGTGTGTGATGTGTGCGAGTGTGGGTGTCTGATATTTTTTTTCCGTTGATCGTTAGTCTGTCTGTGCGTGTGTGTGTGTGTGTGTGAGAGAGAGAGAGAGAGAGAGAGAGAGAGAGAGAGAGAGAGAATAGGAGAGTCTTGTGTGTGTGTGTGTGTGTGTGTGTGTGTGTGTGTGTGTGTGTGTGTGTGTGTGTGTGTGTGTGTGTGTGTGTGTCTGAGAGAGTGAGAGTGAGTGATGAGAGAGTGAGAGAGAGAGAGAGAGAGAGAGAGAGAGAGAAGGGAGTGGGGAGAGAGATACAGGCGTTTATTTACGTTTGTCCTGTGTGTGTGTTTGTGTGCAGGCACGTGTGTGTGTCTTTGTGTGTGTGGGATGGGGGAGAGAGTGGAGAGGAGAGAGAGGGGGGGGGGGAGAGACGCGAGAGTGCGACCTACGTGTGTAGACGAATGCATGTTTATTGGGCTCTAGTTGCGCGCTGCCAGAGTTTCTGCCACCCACATTTCGATTTCGATCGTGTCGGTGTAAGCGCAACGTGTAATTAGCTCTTAATTAGAGGGGAAAACGCATTGTATACAACTAAGTTATCAATTAATCAATTGCAGCAACAACTCTACATAATGGTGCAGTTTTCGATTCAGCCGTTCAGTTCTCATCCGACCAGATAGATAGTGACTATAGGCCTAAAGGCCTCCTACACTGTCGCAGTAATAAGGAAAGAGAGTAAAACAAAAATAACGCATTTTACCGACAGTTTGTTTGTACGTCTGACATGTTTAAACCGCTACCTCCTCCGAAATCAGAATGTCAGTGTCGGCTGTGCGCAGCGGGGAGACCAGTGAAAACGTGAAAACCGGACACATACGTACCTTACCCATTATGGCCATATGGCCTGGGAACGCAGAAGAAGAAGAAGAAGAAGAAAAGGAAACCGCTACAATGTCTTAGCAACTGAACTTTTATGAACATTCATGGATCTCATTTTCAATAATCTAAAAGGCCAGCTAAACTACATACAATTCGATCCCGATTCGATCCGATTGTACACGATGTCTGTGAGTCGTGAATCGCGCGTGAAATGCTTCCGTCTAAAAATATAAAAAATAATGGTACTATTTTCGCTCACTATACTCAAGTAGACCCCAATATCTGTATTGTTTTTTTTTAATTATCAGACAAAATAAAATAAAATGTCCGATCACAAAAACAGATATTTTATCAGATTCGTATACAGGGGGGGGGGGGGGAGGGGGGGTACAAATATAATGTCAAGTCAAGTCAAAATTTTATTTCCAGATGGAACATTAAAAAAGCAAATTAAGATTAAGTCACCACGTTAAATATGACCACGTATTAAAACGGGATAAAAACACAAGGTAAAAACACAATCAAAGGTTTTTTTGTTAAAATACTTTTGTTCAAAAACATTAATCAATCACAAACTTAGCAAAGTAGAAACATGACACGTCTGGAGTTAAAAACAATCACAGAAGCTTACATCGAGCAAAAAATATACTCTTTTTTTTATCAAGCCATTCGAGGGGGGCTACAAATATAATGAACATAACTAGGAGGATTTCATCCGCTTCATGCATTTAGACAGTAGACTTTCACGAGAATCATGCCTAGAAAAATCACAATCGCCTCGCATTGAGATCGGACCGTATGTTAGTGTAGCTGTGCTTTTAGTTTAAGGAAGAGTATTTAAGAAAATGAATTTAACGTCCTCCGACCTGCAACAAGTATACATGCGGGACACTTTACATACTTATAATATGCTCCACACAAAAAGTCAAGCAACAAAATCTAAGTGGTGTTTTAGTCAGCCTTTTAAAATGCACGGGCTAGCTTTCAGCGTGAAATAACGCGTTTGGGTTTTAATGATGGATGTCAGCAAGTGTGAAGACGGCCTTGGGGAAAGTTTTTTTTATTTGTTTACCTTTGCTGTTCCTGAGCATAACCGTTATGGAGGTGGCAGTCTGGGTCGTATTTGTTGGACTGGAGGACGTACCGACCTAGGGGTCTTCCGGAGGGGCGCCGTGAACGCTATAATTACGCTACTTGAATGACATCGTCAGACCTCAAGTGATCCCCCTGATGAAATAGCAAGGTGTTGGCTCTGTTTTTGTGTGGACGACAACGCGCCATGTCACAGGGCACGTGTCATCAGCAAAGAGTTCTTCTTCTTCTTCTGCGATCTCAGGTCATGCTTAAATCTCCAATCCGGTCTTGAGGGTGAAGTCTGTCGTCTTTTCAGCACCTCTGTGGGTCCCCACAGCTTCTGTTGGAGCTCCATCCCTTCCGGCCAGGTTTGACATCTGATGTCAATGATTTCAACACCCACAACATCGCCCATCTTGACTGGCCACCCCGATTCCCTGACCTCAAACCGATTGAACAGGCATGGGACATGCTTAGGCGAGCTGATTACGGCATGCCCGCCAGTCCCCAGACACTGGATGCCTTGGAAGCAGACCTGGTTAGGGAATGAGGAGCCATCCCACAGATCCAGCTGGATAGATGCATTGCCTCAATGCCACGCCGCTTCCAAGCCTGTGTTCATGCCTACGGGGGTCACACTCGCTATTCGTGAACCATTTCTTTTGTTGCTCAGTATCCTGAGATTGAGATGAATCTGCTATGTGGTTTACTCAGTTTCACTTACTGAAACGTTGAAGATGAAATCATAACCGTAAAAAATGTACCTACGGTTTATGATTAAAGTCAAGTGCATTAATTTTGCAGTGAGAAGTTTTGTTGCTTGACCTTTTGTGCGAAGTTTATATAGAAAAGATAGTGGGTCGATCCTGGAGATATTGCAACCCCAGGCAGACAAAATACTTATAAGGATGATGTCTAGGCCTATTCCCTTTTTTTAGTTAAATATATTTTATTTTGTTCGATGTGAATGGGAAATGTTTTTGTTTTTTAAACGTTTTTGACGGTCCATTCATTCCCCGCCTCTCTTTATGAGATGAATTTGTTTGTTGTTGTTGTTTTTACCAATTTTTGGCTACATGTAGGCCTAAGCCGCAAGTTCGTTTGCAATACAATTATAGGACCATGTCGTTCAGTTTTGCGCAAACCCTAAGCTTGAGGTAGAAAGATAATTACATAATAAAAGAAGAAAAGAAAGTTTTCTTCTTTCTTTTTAAAAACAAAACATCACTCCAGCCAGGTCCACCTTGTACGGCAGAGGCGGATTGGGGGGGGGGGGTACAAGGGTTCCGGACCCCCCAAAAAAAAAACACAAAAAAAAAACAAGCGGGAGAAATATAGGCGGCTCTAATTCCATGCTATTCTTTTGGAGACGCCTTCATTGCATCTTTTACATTCAAATTATCACCAGACCCTCCAATCGAGCACTTGTAACCCCCCCCATGTCCCAAAGATTAACTGGTCCACCCTTGTACGGGGACTACGCGATTTAGTGCTGCTGCTGGCTCTGATTGTACCTTCAACATGGAATGTTTTCCCGTGCTTGGTTAATAATAATAATAATAATGGGAATTTATATAGCGCTCTTTCTCACATGAGCTCAGTGCGCTTTACATTGATAACAAGAACATTAAATTTAAAGGCAAACAAATAATTAATCATTAGAAAGTAAAATAAGCACGATGCCTACACACAACGTTCTCTTACTTCCTTACTCACACACACACACACACACACACACACTCACACACACACACACACACACACACACACACACACACACACACACACACACACACACACACACATATACACACACATGCATGCGCACACGCACACTAGTAGACCACTTAGTCATGCTACTTTCTTCTTACTGAAAAAACATTACATAATAGACGATTTTCGGAGAGAGAAAAAACTAGGGGAGAGCACTTCGTCAAAATTAGACTTGTCTACCTCCATTACTCGGTCAAATGCCATAGCAGCAATGCAACAATGGTGTCGAAGCTTGAAACCGCAGGATGCGAATCAGCGACTTGCAAACATTTTTTTTATAGATATATAAATGACAGAATTTTTTAGAATGACGCACGGTGTTCTAAGTGCTGTATGTCTGCTCAAACACACGAGTCGATAGGCTACGAGAGCTGATGGTAGTGACTTCCCCTGTTTGACCGATTGAATTAGGCAAGATCACTACCACACGCCATGAAATTACTCCCTTTAATTATTTCCGAACGATGCATTATGTTATTTAGTGTGGAGTACCATGTCGTGGATTACGGTCTCGGGTTAAATACTACTATTAGTTATTTGGATTTTGGCATGGTATATTGCTTTTGACCTCTCGAGAGTCCGTGTTCTTTAGCCCACGAGATCGTCTTTCTCATATGTATTTGCTAATATCGACCTTTACGTACAAAGAGTCAGGGCAACTGAATCCAACCATGGGCACCATAGAGCAAGTTTCTGTCAATGCTCTTTAAGCTTGCTATGTGGTCCGCATCGTTTGGCCAATTATGCGAATCGTGCCCATCTCGACTTGTCCATAATATGAATATGCCTTTTGTAAATTAGTCCATGACATGGATTTGGACATCTTTACTTGACCATGATATTTTTTGTTCTTAGTGCATAATAAAAATTTGCTAATATCTACTAGTCCATCCCTGTTAGTCCATAATACGAACTTGTCCACCTCTGCTTGTCCCTAATACCAATCCCTACTAGTCTATAATACGAATTTATCTCTAGGCTACTAGTTCATTATATGAATTTGCCTATTTTTGTTAGTCCATAATACAAATTTGCCCATCTCTACTAATCCATAATACAGATTTGCCCATATCTTCTAGTCCATTATACGAATTTGTCCATATCTACTAATCCATAATACGGATTTGCTCATCTCGCCTAGTCCATTATACGAATTTGCCCATCTCTACCAATGTTTGCACTTCTCTGATACACGAATTTGCCTGTCTCTACTAGTCTAGTCCATAACAAGAATATGCTCATCTCTGTTAATCAAAATATGAATTCACATCTCTCTTTTTTTCTACGAGTCCATAATACGAATGTGCCCATCTCTGTTAATTCATAATACAACATTTGCCCATCTCTGTTAGTTCATAATACAAAATTTGCTAATCTCTGTTAGGTCATAATACAACATTTGCCCATCTCTGTAAGTTCATAATACAACATTTGCCCATCTCTGTAAGTTCATAATACAAACTTGCCCATCTCTGTTAGTCCGTGATATGGCATTGCCAAATGTTTTGTAGTAGGTCTGTATAATAGGTCTATCAGCTGGATAATATTTAGTGAATATTCTAATTGATAAAAAAAGTTCTGCTGATACAGTTTTCTGAGATTTACACAGTCCACGCGAATGCGCACATTCTTTAGAGAATTTGCACTTAATGTATGCGCGCATGCGTAACTGTGTGCTCAGGAAAATCGACTCAAAAAGTTTGAACTTGTGGCTAAAAAATCTTATAGTTAAGATGAAATGAGGCCTAACTTACTAAATTAAAAATCAGATTGTTAAGTCAATTAAAATTAAACGTTTTCATTGCGTAATTTCCAGTGTACAAAAATGTCTCCTAAGTAAGATTATAAATCAAAATGTGTCTGGTTTGGAAAGCTGTAAATTAAAAGCGTCTAGGCGTTCACCTCTATTTAGAATAGGCCTTCAACAGTCTTTAGTCACTGAAAATGGGTTTCTTTCATTGAGCTTTCAACAATGGAGTCTTACACCTTTGTTATTGAATAAAGCCAAACCATTTATAGAAAGTCAAAATATCATTCTATCTATAAGTTTCATGATCCATAAACCGGCAGACCATCTTGGTGACGATTGGTGTTTATCCATTCGTCAAGTTTTTGTATTCTGTTAATTAAGCGGCCGCCACACACGTGCGATTTCTATCCAACTGTGACGACTTCTGTGAGGCATGATTCACTTGAAATACTTCTATCTTAATTCATTCTACTATTTTCGTTCGCTATTCTCATGTAGACAATACACGAATGTCATAAAATGGTCTGAAGCAGAAAACACAAATATTTCATCAGATTCGTGTACGAGGGACTACAAAATAATAGTGAAACCAAAAAACTAGTAGGACTTCATCAAATTCGTGTAGACAGTAGTATTGTACGAGAATCATGTCTCACAAATGTCACAGTTGGATCGCAGTTGGATTGAGTCGTATGCAATGTGGCAGTTCCTATACTCTCTGCATGATTTTCTTCTCTCTACTCTTACTACTCCCTCTGTGTTTTTTCGTGTAAAATCCACCTCATTTCGATACGCACAAAGATAAGACTATTGATGACGTGGATTTTAATACGGAAATCGATCGGGAAGTAAGACACACACAAAAAAACATCGATTAGAAATTTGAACAAACTTGACCTTGTCACATTTCTTTTGGCAAACTTGAATAACATTTACTGCCAGGTCCTATTTGATCAAACTTGAATAACATTTGATGAAGAAAGAAAAATGAAGATGAAGTTCTGGCTGGATGAGGAAGACATTTGAAGCTTCCTTCCCCTTCCCACCCACTGGCTTTATTCCTTTCTGGTCTCCCCAGCCTGTTCGTTCTTCTATCAACCGTCCCCGAAGAAGAACATCATGTTTGAAAGCTTTAACCCTTTCACCGCCAGCTATTTTTCAGCCAAAGAATACCATTAAACATAACTGGGTAGAGAAAAATAAAATCTATATTGGGAATTCCTGTGTGTCATGTACAACATTAGGCCTATCCTTACCTCCCAACATTAAGAAAATAGGGTCTTCACATAACAGGTCCTGATTTGATGCCTTTTAGTAACATGTGTGTTAAACCATTGTGGTGCATAAATGCGACATTGGCAACGAAAGGGTTAAATGTCTTCATCTTCAGATGAGAAGTTCATCTTCATTTCTTCCCCCCTTCATCGTCGTAACAAGATCAGACAGTCACCATTTTCAACTCATCCTTGAATAACATTTTACTGCTAGTCATAGTAGTTCCAAATCTAAGCGCTTTGCGATCACACTCAAGCATGCACCAAACTGACCTCGTAACTACATAACATTGATAGTTCACTACATACTGCTGGTGTTGGATCTGCTGCGCGCGGAACGATCCGGGGTGTGGCTGTAACGGCTGGTATTCTGAATAAGCAGCATAGGAGTAGGCTAAAAATTAACCCTTTCACCGCCAGCCATATTTCAGCCAAAAATGAAGGTAGAGAACAAAATCCATCTGCAGTATTGGGGATTCTTCTGTGACATATATAAAATAAGGCTAAGACAATAGGGTATTTGATGCTTTTAGTGACACTGTGGTGCTAAAATGCGACTTTGGCGACGAAAGGGTTAATGCCATGAGATCCACTTTGTGTTGCAGTACCTCCAGGATCGGCCCACATGTTTTGAAGACTACCGCACCAGAAGAACGTGTCCCTAAAAAGGGTCAAAAGCCATGATGATGAAATTCCGCTTAACGTCCTCCGGTCTGGAACATATGGGACATTAGTAGATATAAAGATGGTGGGAACGATCCTGGAGGCAATGGAAGGCAGTGCAACACCAGGAAAGTCCCGATTTTTTTAACAATACAGATGTAAGGTTACAGTACAACAATACAATTGCAAAAGCCATGAGGACGTAAACCTTTCTTTTCTACGGCGCAGGTCTACAACCTTCAAAGTCAATTCATTCTTTCACACGGAGTTCGATATTTATTATATTATAAGCTCGGTGGTTGTGATTATAAAAGTTTGAAGGGCATTATCAGAATAAGCAGGTCGTGGCTATGCGCCAGTGATCAGATCGAAACGGGGAATAAATAATATGGGAAAACTGGCCCAGATGCGTGGTTAATCAGTGGGGTAAAGAGGATGAGGTAAAGAGGATGAGGATTGTTTTAGGCAATACGTGTAAAAGCTAGTGGTCACAGGCATTACACGTATTTCCTAAACGTTTTAGTCATTACGTATATTTCCTGGTTTCACTGCAGAATTGCATACTTTATTTGTTGTTCATGCAATATATTTCTGATTTGGCCGAAACGTCCGCCCCTGGAAAAAGGCCTGGCCAAAACGTCCTAGGCCGAAATGTCCTAGACCGAAACGTCCTAGGCTGAAACGTCCGTGGCCAAAACGTCCTACATTCGAGGTACAGAGAAGTGGGTTTGGGATGGAGAATGGCTGAAAAAGAGAAATGGTAGCAAAGTTATATGTATAACTTTATGCCCCCCCCCCCCCCCCCCCCCCCCCCCCCCCCCCCCCCCCCTCCCCCCCCCCCCCCCCCCCGCCCCCCCCCCCCCCCCCCCCCCCCCCCCCCCCCCCCCCCCCCCCCCCCCCCCCCCCCCCCCCCCCCCCCCCCCCCCCCCCCCCCCCCCCCCCCCCCCCCCCCCCCCCCCCCCCCCCCCCCCCCCCCCCCCCCCCCCCCCCCCCCCCCCCCCCCCCCCCCCCCCCCCCCTTACACCTCTGATATTATTAAATCGGATAATTGAAATCTACTTTCCAGGTTTATGAGATCGCTTCAGACAAAAGACAGTTCTACTTACATCCTGTGGAAGAAAGTCTAGACAAATGCTTTATATATATGTTAAACCTATTCTGTGAGCTTCAAGACTAATTATAGAAATATACACGCTTGTACAGTACGCACAAAAATGATGGAAACGTCACCATTGTCTGCGCAACACGTGGATAACACTGTGATCTTCGTCACCAGTACAGCAGCACAGGAATTCCAAGGGGGAGAATCCACCCCTTCACACAGCAATGTTTCCTCCTCCTCCTCTTCTTCTTTTTCTTTTCTTCCTCCCACATTCTTCATTCCCTGTGACAATCCACGGAACTTGATCAAGCCTTTCGTAGCTGACACCATAGATCTCGTGGTGTTTGCCGGGATATTTCCGGTGCTCGTGACCTGCGGCGTCATCACCAACGTCATCAACATGGCGGTCTTTGCCCGGCAGGGTCTGTCAGACCGCATCCATCTTTGTCTCTTCAGGTACATTGTTACGTAGGCCTACTAGATGCACGTGCGCGCACGCATACGCACAAAGGCGCATGCACAGACACAAACAAACACACACACACGCACGCTCACACACATACACACACATACACACACACACACACACACACACACACACACACACACACAGAGAGANGAGAGAGAGAGAGAGAGAGAGAGAGAGAGAGAGAGAGAGAGAGAGAGAGAAGAGAGAGAGAGAGAGAGAGAGACATACACGAGAGAGAGAGAGAGAGGGCACATACAGAGAGAGAGAGAGAGAGAGAGAGAGAGAGAGAGAGAGAGAGAGAGAGAGAGAGAGAGAGAGACTCGACACTCTCTCGAACACTCGAACTTTCACTCTCATTAGCTAGAGAGAGAGAGAGAGAGAGAGAGAGAGAGAGAGAGAGAGAGAGAGAGAGAGAGAGAGAGAGAGAGAGAGAGAGAGAACGAAGCGGACGAACGAACGAAATGTTATTTATTTAGGGTAATGAGATAAGCTAATCAATTACAACTTTTTGTCACTCAGCCATGAGGCAAACAACAGAGAGAGAGAAGCAGACACAAACAAAAATAAATTTAAGAACGAAAGAAGGGTAATGAGATAAGCTAATCAATTACAAACTCAATGAGGAAAAAAACAAGAAAGAGAGAGAGAAGGGAGAGAGAGAGAAAAAAGAGAGAGAGAGAGAGAGAGGGAGAGAGAGAGAGAGAGAGAGAGACAGTCGGACAGACAGGTAGACAAACAATCAATCAAACAGAGACCAGCAACAGTGGTGTCAGTCATTAACAATTTTCTCTCAAACGCCTTATTAGTGAAACGACGACATAATTATTATAGATTTAATGATTTCAAAAAAGCCACAAAACACCAATGCTTACAAGCTTTCCATATTTTTTAGTATCTCTTCATGAAGAAAATGAGCTTAAAACTGACATGAGATAAAAAGGTACAGCTAAAAAAGTTTATAAAACTTTCCTGTGTACAATGTCTGTATTTGTGAACCTCAGAAACAAAACAGTTAACGTTAACTTTATGGCGTGAAATTGTGCTGATTTACTTTTTCTCCCAATGGGGGAGGGACAGTGCCTTATGCATAACATAATCATTATAGCTCTGCGTTTGTCTTCCAGCCTTGCCCTGTCACACACAGGCTTCCTCCCGTATTCCTAATGTCGGGTAAGGCCTGCGCCCTGGGGAGCCTGGTGGACCCTGTGGGAGCTAGGGAACCACAGGCTGATGAGGCACAAACATTAATCAGATCGTTGTGCTTCTTCACATGCCCCCCACACACCCGCCCAAAGAACACGCATTAGAATAGGATAATCGCCTTGGCATATTAAGGCTGTGTCAGACCAATGAGCGACTTAGCGGGCTCTTTTGCCCACCAGGTGTCATAACTGACGCTCGAGTGGGGCTAATCCTCTCTATATTCTTAGTTGGGGATAAAAAGAGAGAGAGAGAGAGAGAGAGGGAGGAGTTCTACCCACTCTCTCTCTCTCTCTCTCTCTCTCTCTCTCACGCCCAACGCCCAACTAAGAAAATCGCGTGATAAGCCCCTAGTGGATTGACTGCCCCCTGGCGGTCAAATACTCGCCATAAGTCGACCATTGACATAAGCTAGAACACCAACCCAGACTCTGGCTCACGACCGACAGATCTAGAGCTGGAGGAAGTTGGTGAAGACTTCACTGTGGCGCCCCGATGACTCCTCACGGAGTTAAGGGAACGGAAGAAGAAGAAGAAGAAGAAGAACACCAAGGCTGCATCAAAATGTTGTTATGTTCTTCATAGTTTAGCCACAACAAGCTCCTAGATTAACATCATCCGTCTAAACTCCTCCGAAGTCGGCGGGTGGCTGCCCACATGGCGGGGTAATCAAAGACGGTCACACGCGTAATTTTCTCATCCCTAGCTGTTGCGTTTGTGCCATAGTGTTCAGTGTTTCGACTCATGGGATTCTCCCTGGAGTCTTTAAAGACCTCCCACGTCACGTGTCACATTCCCTCTTATGCTAGGAAGATTTCTTACGTGAAAATAATGCTTTACGCCCTCTTTGGCCTTTCAGCCATGTGGGGCATTGGGATTTTACTTGGGGATAATAAATTTCTTACGATTTCTTGCCAGCTATAAGAGGGAAACACGTGAAAACCGTGATTATGACACGTGACGTAGTGGGTCTTTTAAGCCAGGGTAAGACAAAAACAACAGCAGAATAGGATAAACACACTCACTTCGCGAGTCAAAAATCTCTCTCTCTCTCTCTCTCTCTCTCTCTCTCTCTCTCTCTCTCTCTCTCTCTCTCTCTCTCTCTCTCTCTCTCTCTCTCTCTCTCTCTCTCTCTCTCACTCTCTCTCTCTTTATGTATGTGTGCGTGCGTGCGTGCGCGCGCGGTTGTGTGCGTGTGTGTGTAAGCATGTGTGTGTGAATTACATGTGTTTGAATGTATTCATGCATTGCAATGCCCTTGACATTTTTGTTTGTCTGTTTGTGTAACCGCCCACCATGACATGGACCTAAGGCCTGTTCATTAAACCATTCAGTGTTCAGTGCTCTCTCTCTCTCTCTCTCTCTCTCTCTCTCTCTCTCTCTCTCTCTCTCTCTCTCTCTCTCTCTCTCTCTCTCGCTCGCTCTCTGTGTGTTCCCCCACCCAGCCTCGCCCTGTCGGACACAGGCTTCCTGCTGTTCCTCATGTGCGGCAAGGCCTACGCCCTGGTGAGCCTGGTGGACCCTGTGGCAGGCAACTACTGGCTGATGCAGCACAACGGGACCATCCTGGGGAACTACCTGGCCTTCCTCACCATCTCCACCCTCATCACCGCCCTCATCGCCTTGGAGAGGTGTCTGTGCATCCTCAGCCCGCTCAAGGCTGCCAAGTTCTTCAAGATCAAGTAAGTCAGAGGTTGCCACTTGGTACGCGTACACTACGGTAGTTCAGTTTGATCTCAAGTTTGTCAAAATAGGCTACTATTCGGGAAATCTGGGTTGGAGAGGTAGTTCAGCATCCTCAGCCCGCTCAAGGCTGCCAAGTTCTTCAAGACCAAGTAAGTCAGAAGTTGCGTGGTTCGCGTACAGTACGTAGTTCAGTTTGATCAAAATAGGCTACTCATGATTCAGGAAATATGGGTTGGAGAGGTAGTTCAGCATCCTCAGCCCGCTCAAGGCTGCCAAGTTCTTCAAGACCAAGTTAAGTCAGAAGTTGCGTGGTTCGCGTACACTACGGTAGTTCAGTTTGATCTCAAGTTTGTCAAAAATAGGCTACTATTCAGGAAAACTGGGTTGGAGAGGTAGTTCTGCGTCCTCCTCAGTCCTCTCAAGGCGGTCAATCAAAGTCTTCCAGACCAAGTAAGTCAGTTAATCAGTGTGTAGCTATTGATAATCTGAAAAACCGGGCTAAGTAGAGAGATTCTTCAGCATCCTCAGTCCTATCGAGACGGCTATGTTCTTCAAGACCAAGTTAAGTCAGTCATTCAGTGTGTTGCTACTATGGACAACTGGGACGGAGAGGTGTCTATGTACGTATCCTGAGTCGTCTCGAGGCTCAGGGCTCCCAGGGACCCCCATTTGGGGGTCTATGAAACAATAACATTCCAAAGGACCCTCTAAAAGAATATGCAGGGGGTCCCAGGGATGCACTAGAAACATTCTTTTTAGCATTCGCAATGCTACTGGGACCCTCTATCCCGCCTCATGGACCCTCTATACTGTAAGTGAAGGAGTCCCTGGGACCCCTTGTTTTGCAGGACGATTGGGAGCCCTGCCTGGCTGCCAAGTTCTTCAAGACCAGGTACGTCAATATCTAATCGGTTTGTAGCTACTCTGGAAAACTGAGACGTCCTCACCATCTCCAACCTCATCACCGCCCTCATCCAGCACTGGAGAAGTGTCTCTAGTGCATCCTCAGCCCGCTCAAGGCAGTCAAAGTTCTTCAAGACCAAGTACGAAGTTCTGTAGGCGGTTAGCAATTTTGTCATTTGACCTCGGGATTAATGCTACGGCAGCTCGCTTCTGTTCACGGCATTCGCACTGAGCAGGGTGCAAGCGCTCTACAAAGCATGCAGATTTCCAGTCCACCCGCACCCGGGCACCCAGCTCACTTTGCTTTGCATGGCACAAGCATAAGATCATAATAATAATAATTATGCAGAAGTCTAGACCACCCGTGGTCACTGGACACACACACACACACATTTAATTAAGTAGGCTAACATAGATTAACCTTTACCGGACTTCTGGGGTCGCCCACGACCCCTTGACACACAAAACATGTTATATCTCTAAAACTATTTAAGCAATCTTCATGAAATTTCATGACGTTGTCAAAAACGTAAATGGCTTTAAGTGTGTTAAATTTCATTAATGTGTATAAAATATAAATGACGTAATATGACGCGTAATTTTGATATACCTGTCCGGATGACGGGGGTCTCCTACGACCCCTACTTTAAAGAGCACTGCAGTGCATTGAGTAGGGGTCGTGGGAGACCCCCGCCATCCGGACAGGGATAAACACCTAGGAATTCGCTCTTTGCTGAGTAGAGGGTCGTGGAAGACCCCCGCCATCGTGTCTGTGTAGTCAAAAGCATGATCCGGTAACGGTTAAGAAGGTGGTCCGCGCTGCGCGCGTGAATGTGTGCATGCTTACGCATGTGTGAGATTTCCTTCTCTCTGTCGGTTTTCAGATACATGAAGACAGGAATCCTACTAGCAGCCATCTACGTCCTAGCCGTGGAAAACGTGGTCCTAACCGTCAAATACCAAACCGTGCAAATCGACAACCCTTTAACCAACGCCACCACCACCTACATCTCCCGCCTCTCCCCTTTCTACCTCCGTCATCGCTCCGTCATCGACGTCATCTACATGTATCTCCTCACCATCACCATCCCCATCACCTCCCTCGTCGTCGTCATCGTCTGCACCATCATCATCACCTTACGCCTCAAAGTCGCCGCGAATTGGCGCCGAAAATCCGTTTACAACACTACTAGGATGACGTCGAAGGAGAAACAGGAAGTGACGGTGATTCGGATGTTGGTGACGATTTGTTGCGTCTACGTCATCTGTATCCTTCCTACGATGGCGAAAGAATGGATGTTGTTTGTTCGGGTTCCTGGGTTCTTGATCACGGAGCATCGGTGTAATTTCTTCAAGGTGGTCATCGCGTTCACGCGGCTGCTCGAGGCGGTTAACGCGTCGGTTAATTTCTGCATTTATGTCAGGCAGAGTTCGCGGTATAGAGACACGCTCAGGCAGATGTGTCCTTGTTTGGGAGGATTCTTAATAGAGGACCAGAAGGGAAAGGATGGATCTTCAACTTCCGCGCAGTCTGTTTCACTAAGGTAGTTGCTTATTATGGCTTGTACCCACGTGTCGTCATATCCGGCCACAAGGAGCGTGCCATATTATGGGAGACCGCCATCTTAGTAACTTTGTTTGAAAAATGCCAGATCGATGCTGTTTACACACAAATCTGACTAAGATGGCGACACTTCCGTTGGAAGGGTCGAGATGCGCACGCAGGTGGGGGGGGGGGGGGGGGGAGCCATAGTCCCAGTGAAGCTTATTGAAACCGCCTCGAAGCAAGCATCGCACCATGGACACTACATTAGAGTTAATATAGAATCCATGATCGCACTAGATCAGATTTTCAAAAGCAAAGAGCATAGAGAATGTTCAATGAAAAAAATAGAATAAATCCTCTTGATCTTGATGGGTATACTCTGGCAGGATCCAACTTGGATATAAATAACAACGGGTTTATCACCTCTGATTTATTGGCAAACTGCGTGTGTGACTGATGCTCTCTTCCTTCCACCTTCCCTCTGTCTGTCTCTCTGTCTGTCTGTCTGTCTCTCTCTCTCTGTCTGTCTGTCTCTGTCTGTCTGTCTCTCTCTCTCTCTCTCTCTCTCTCTCTCTCTCTCTCTCTCTCTCTCTCTCTCTCTCTCTCTCTCTCTCTCTCTCTCTGATTGCTCATTGCTATGTGCACTATTTCA
>CM065706.1:24013967-24056467 GCA_017654935.2 Phymorhynchus buccinoides | reverse complement strand
TGTGCGCGAGCGCACGCGTGTGCATGCATTTAATTTCTGACGGTGTATGTGATGGAATAGAGGAAAAGGCAGATTTTTCCACCACACACACTCTTACGCTTAACAATGACAGAGAAGGTGTGCGTGTGTGTGTGTGTGTACATGTGTGTGTGTCCGCACGCGTGTGCATGCATTTCATTTCTGACACTGTATGTGATGGAATGGAGGAAAAGGCAGATTTAACCACCATGTGCCCGTGACTCATGGCTGTTGGTGTTATTGAAGTTAGGGATTATGTGCATTCTTCTCCTCGCGGGGTTTCTTTTCTCCAGCTTCAGCTTTTGTTTCTGTTTGTTTCTTTTATAAAATGAAGCTAAAAATCAAAAGAGAGAGTGGGGGGAGAGGGTGGGTGGATGGGGACCTCTTGCAAAGCAGAACAACTTCCCACAGTATTATGATTCAACCCCCACCCCCGCCCCCCTCTTCTCTCGCTCTCTCGCTGTCCCCATCCCCACCCCCGTCTTTCTCTTTCCGTGTCTCTCTGTCGGTCTCTCTTACATATATGTGTGTATGCCTGTATGTGTGTGTGCTTGCACACTTTATACTTGCATGTATGTGTGTGTGTGTGTGTGTGTGTGTGTGTGCGTGCGTGCATGTGTGTGTGTGTGTCTCACTGTCTGTGTGAGTGCGCACTTGCCTGTGCAGGCCTGCTTAAATTTTTGTTCTTTTTTTTTTTAAATCTGATGTTAAGCATAGGATAGTTCAAAGAAAGAAGGGAGTGAAAAGATGGGGGGGGGGGGGGGGGGACAAAGGGAGGGAGAGAGGCTGACGAAAGTAGACGTGTCTTAAAAAAGTTCTTTTTTTGGTTCGGACTTTTAAACGGTCAAAGGATGATGTGTGGTGGTTGCAATGCTCTTGTAAGTGAGTAGTATATAAGGCGGTGGTTAAGCTGTTTCAGTCACGCTTCTATTCCTGTCTCCTTGTCTTGAGTGTATGTGTGTGTGCAGTATCACCTTACAGTCACAGGTAATATGGGCTATGCAGACTACATAGTATTAATGTTGTGTGTCTCTCTCTCTCTCTCTCTCTCTCTCTCTCTCTCTCTCTCTCTCTCTCTCTCTCTCTCTCTCTCTCTCTCTGCATTATTTTTCCTGCATATATTACTTCATTTCTTCCATTTTATTCTGTTCTTTTATTTTGACCTCCCTCTCTCTGTCGGTATCTGTCTGTCTGTCTGTCTGTCTGTCCTTGTCTCAGTCTCGTTAATTGATGTAATTTATCTTATTTATATGCCTTGCACGGTGCGTCCGTTTACGACCTTGATTGAAGGTTGAGTTTTTTTTCTTGTATTTTGCGAATATTTTTTTTTCTATTTGTATTTTTTTAAATTTCTTTTCTTTTGGTTCTGAGGGCCGGATGAAAAAATGCCGGTTATTGTGCTTTTTCCGCTTTTCCTCCATAAAAAAAACATTCGTTTGTTCTCTCTGTCTTTAAATTTGTCTTTAAATTTTACTGTAGCATGTTTGAAGAATGTCCTTTTTTGTTAACTGCCTGCTGTGTACCATATTTGTCGGACTATAACTAAGGCGATACTTTTTTCTCAGACAGAGACCCCTGTACCTTATAATGTGACTACTAAAATAGTAAGAAAATATAACAAAATCTGAGTTTTGTGTAAAATTTGGGGAGGGTGCGACTTATAATCAGATGCGCCTTATTGTCCGATAAATGCTAAAATCTGAGCAAAGATGGCCAACAAGATGGATGTGGACAGCAACCACCCCAAATTGAAATGCCTGGCGGTTCAGCTGGTAGCCATTAGGGTCCATTGGATTCATTGTTCTTCAGGAGTGGTGGAGACCAAAACGATCATTATCATGAATATTTTTTTCCTTTTTTTTTTGGCAGAAATATCTTGAGTAAACATGGCCAATGAATTGGATATATGGACAGCAACCTCCCTAAGTGAAAATTAGTGTTGTTCCAAGTGATGAAGTCTGGTAATGCTAAGGGACTGTTGACATTCAAGCATGAACACTTGAAGTTTATCTTCTTATTTCAGAGAAAACTGAACAAAGATGGACAACAAAATGTGGACAGGACTGACAAGTTGCTGCATTCGAGCATGAGCAGTTGAAGTTTGTCTTCTTATTTCAGAGAAAACTGAACAAAGATGGACAACAGAATGTGGACAGGACTGTCTTAGCATTCATTGATTCAAGCATGAGCAGTTGAAGTTTGTCTTATTATTTCAGAGAAAACTGAACAAAGATGGACAACAGAATGTGGACAGGACTGTTAGCATTCAAGCATGAGCAGTTGAAGTTTGTCTTATTATTTCAGAGAAAACTGAACAAAGATGGACAACAGAATGTGGACAGGACTGTTAGCATTCAAGCATGAGCAGTTGAAGTTTGTCTTATTATTTCAGAGAAAACTGAACAAAGATGGACAACAGAATGTGGACAGGACTGTTAGCATTCAAGCATGAGCAGTTGAAGTTTGTCTTATTATTTCAGAGAAAACTGAACAAAGATGGACAACAGAATGTGGACAGGACTGTTAGCATTCAAGCATGAGCAGTTGAAGTTTGTCTTATTATTTCAGAGAAAACTGAACAAAGATGGACAACAAAATGTGGACAGGACTGTTAGCATTCAAGCATGAGCAGTTGAAGTTTGTCTTCTTATTTCAGAGAAAACTGAACAAAGATGGACAACTAAATGTGGACAGGACTGTTAGCATTCAAGCATGAGCAGTTGAAGTTTGTCTTATTATTTCAGAGAAAACTGAACAAAGATGGACAACAGAATGTGGACAGGACTGTTAGCATTCAAGCATGAGCAGTTGAAGTTTGTCTTATTATTTCAGAGAAAACTGAACAAAGATGGACAACAGAATGTGGACAGGACTGTTAGCATTCAAGCATGAGCAGTTGAAGTTTATCTTCTTATTTCAGAGAAAACTGAACAAAGATGGACAACAGAATGTGGACAGGACTGTTAGCATTCAAGCATGAGCAGTTGAAGTTTGTCTTATTATTTCAGAGAAAACTGAACAAAGATGGACAACAAAATGTGGACAGGACTGTTAGCATTCAAGCATGAGCAGTTGAAGTTTATCTTCTTATTTCAGAGAAAACTGAACAAAGATGGACAACAAAATGTGGACAGGACTGTTAGCATTCAAGCATGAGCAGTTGAAGTTTATCTTCTTATTTCAGAGAAAACTGAACAAAGATGGACAACAAAATGTGGACAGGACTGTTAGCATTCAAGCATGAGCAGTTGAAGTTTGTCTTATTATTTCAGAGAAAACTGAACAAAGATGGACAACAGAATGTGGACAGGACTGTTAGCATTCAAGCATGAACAGTTGAAGTTTATCTTCTTATTTCAGAGAAAACTGAACAAAGATGGACAACAAAATGTGGACAGGACAGAGTGTTAGCATTCAAGCATGAGCAGTTGAAGTTTGTCTTATTATTTCAGAGAAAACTGAACAAAGATGGACAACAGAATGTGGACAGGACTGTTAGCATTCAAGCATGAACAGTTGAAGTTTATCTTCTTATTTCAGAGAAAACTGAACAAAGATGGACAACAAAATGTGGACAGGACTGTTAGCATTCAAGCATGAGCAGTTGAAGTTTGTCTTATTATTTCAGAGAAAACTGAACAAAGATGGACAACAGAATGTGGACAGGACTGTTAGCATTCAAGCATGAGCAGTTGAAGTTTATCTTCTTATTTCAGAGAAAACTGAACAAAGATGGACAACAGAATGTGGACAGGACTGTTAGCATTCAAGCATGAGCAGTTGAAGTTTGTCTTATTATTTCAGAGAAAACTGAACAAAGATGGACAACAAAATGTGGACAGGACTGTTAGCATTCAAGCATGAGCAGTTGAAGTTTATCTTCTTATTTCAGAGAAAACTGAACAAAGATGGACAACAGAATGTGGACAGGACTGTTAGCATTCAAGCATGAGCAGTTGAAGTTTATCTTCTTATTTCAGAGAAAACTGAACAAAGATGGACAACAAAATGTGGACAGGACTGTTAGCATTCAAGCATGAGCAGTTGAAGTTTGTCTTATTATTTCAGAGAAAACTGAACAAAGATGGACAACAGAATGTGGACAGGACTGTTAGCATTCAAGCATGAACAGTTGAAGTTTATCTTCTTATTTCAGAGAAAACTGAACAAAGATGGACAACAAAATGTGGACAGGACAGAGTGTTAGCATTCAAGCATGAGCAGTTGAAGTTTGTCTTATTATTTCAGAGAAAACTGAACAAAGATGGACAACAGAATGTGGACAGGACTGTTAGCATTCAAGCATGAACAGTTGAAGTTTATCTTCTTATTTCAGAGAAAACTGAACAAAGATGGACAACAAAATGTGGACAGGACTGTTAGCATTCAAGCATGAGCAGTTGAAGTTTGTCTTATTATTTCAGAGAAAACTGAACAAAGATGGACAACAGAATGTGGACAGGACTGTTAGCATTCAAGCATGAACAGTTGAAGTTTATCTTCTTATTTCAGAGAAAACTGAACAAAGATGGACAACAAAATGTGGACAGGACTGTTAGCATTCAAGCATGAGCAGTTGAAGTTTATCTTCTTATTTCAGAGAAAACTGAACAAAGATGGACAACAAAATGTGGACAGGACTGTTAGCATTCAAGCATGAGCAGTTGAAGTTTGTCTTATTATTTCAGAGAAAACTGAACAAAGATGGACAACAGAATGTGGACAGGACTGTTAGCATTCAAGCATGAACAGTTGAAGTTTATCTTCTTATTTCAGAGAAAACTGAACAAAGATGGACAACAGAATGTGGACAGGACTGTTAGCATTCAAGCATGAGCAGTTGAAGTTTGTCTTATTATTTCAGAGAAAACTGAACAAAGATGGACAACAAAATGTGGACAGGACTGTTAGCATTCAAGCATGAACAGTTGAAGTTTGTCTTATTATTTCAGAGAAAACTGAACAAAGATGGACAACAGAATGTGGACAGGACTGTTAGCATTCAAGCATGAGCAGTTGAAGTTTGTCTTATTATTTCAGAGAAAACTGAACAAAGATGGACAACAAAATGTGGACAGGACTGTTAGCATTCAAGCGTGAACAGTTGAAGTTTGTCTTATTATTTCAGAGAAAACTGAACAAAGATGGACAACAGAATGTGGACAGGACTGTTAGCATACACGTTCAAGCATGAGCAGTTGAAGTTTGTCTTATTATTTCAGAGAAAACTGAACAAAGATGGACAACAAAATGTGGACAGGACTGTTAGCATTCAAGCATGAACAATTGAAGTTTGTCTTATTATTTCAGAGAAAACTGAACAAAGATGGACAACTAAATGTGGACAGGACTGTTAGCATTCAAGCATGAGCAGTTGAAGTTTGTCTTCTTATTTCAGAGAAAACTGAACAAAGATGGACAACAAAATGTGGACAGGACTGTTAGCATTCAAGCATGAACAGTTGAGCTGGAGCCTGAAGGGTCCATGGGTGTTATTCTGCTTCAGGAGTGGTGTGGGACCAAAACGATCATTATCATGATTTTTTTCTTCAAACAAATCTGAGCAAAGATGGCCAACAAGATGGATGTGGACAGCGACCACGAAATGTCTGATGATACAGCTGTTGCTTAAGGGGTCTCTCACTAGGGTCTTATTCTGCTTCAGCAGTGGTGGGGACCTGAAAGCGATCATTTTCATGATTTTTTTTTTCATTTTTTTTCTTCAGAAAAAGTCTGATCAAACATGCCCGCCCCGCCCGGCCGCCACTGCCGCCAACAAAATGGATGTGGACAGCGACCACCTCAAGGGGAAATGTCCGACGGTACAGCTGTTGCTTAAGGGGTCTCTGGGTCTTTTTCTGCTTCAGGAGTGGTGGGGACCAAACGATCATTATCATGAATCTTTTATTTTTCAGAAAAACAATCTGAGCAAAGATGGCCAATAAAATGGACTTGGACAGCGACCACCCCAAGGGGAAATGCACAGTGGTGCCCAAGGGGTCCATGGGGCTTGTTGTTCTTCAGGAGTGGTGGGGACCATAATGGTCATTATGAATACTTTTTTCATATTTTTTTTTCTTCAGAAAAAATCTGAGCAAAGATGGCCAATAAAATGGACTTTGACAGCGACCACCCCAAGGGGAAATGCCCGGTGGTGCAGGTGGTGCCCAAAGGGTCCATGGGTCTGATAGTGCTCCAGGAGTGGTGGGGGCTGAACGACCAGATCCAGGAAGAGGCCAGACTGCTGGTGGAACGAGGGGGGTTTGTGGCCGTGGTGCCGGATCTGTACCGCGGGGAGGTGAGTGGAAGGGGGTGAAGGGTAGTCGTTTAGGGGGTGAAGGTATTGGTATTGGTATTTTCTTAAGTCACAGAGACTCTGGAAATCTTATTTTCGAATTGGTTCATACCGTCCCCCCTAAGGGGCATTTGTTTTGCGGGACGATTGGGAGCCCTGTGGTGGGAGTGTAAAGTGATGCAATGGGCGAATGTACTTGGTGCTAGAAGAGTTCTTCTTCTTCAGCATTCCAGCTGAATCATGACCAAGATGTTCAGTCCGGTGTTGTTGATGAAGTTGGTGGTTGTCTCCAGGTCTTGCTGGTTACCCCACAGCTTTCTTGCCAGCATAGCTCCGTTTGGCCAGTGCTGGGTCCGTGCTTCTTCATACAGGGGGCAGGACTGCAGGATGTGCTCGGGGGTTTGTGGGCCTGTCTCACACGGGCAGTCAGGTGTGTGTGACAGCCCAAGGCGGTACATGTGGGCACGCAGTCGGCAGTGACCAGTCCGTAGTCGAAACATAGTGGTCTGCTGTTGACGCTGTAGGTGGGGCATTTGATCATCAGATGGGTGGTTTGTGTTGATCATTCCAGAGTCTTTTGTGTTGTCGCTTGAAGAGTTGAAATGTGTTATTTTATCTATAGCTTGCAGTGGACAATGAAAAAGCCGGCCACCTGATGAGCAACCTGGACTGGGAGGGTGCACTGAAGGACATCCAGGCTTGCGCCAAATCCCTGAAGGCTCAAGGCTGCCAGAAGGTAAGATACTTGTGGTGTTTTGGGGTGTTTGTTTTGCTGTCCCATCTTCTGGGCCGTACAATGGCGTTGCTCCCACGCCGCTCATTCTGAATCCCGATTCGCAGCCACACCCTGGCTTGTTCAGGTCGCAGAAAATGAAAACCAGCAGTCCAAGGGGAGCGAATCTAGGTTCAGCTGTCAGGAGGCAACCAACCGAGGAGACAAGTACTGTTCTGCTGCTGAGTCACCGGTGGAGTTCAGTGGAGTCTGTTCAGGACACCACCTACTAAGCCCCCCCTACTGACGACACTATTCTCTTAGTAAGATGCGTGTTAGTGTTTAGTGTCATATCTGTGCAAATAGCACGGAGCTCCAGATTGTTTTCAGACTTCATGGGTCATATGAGTTATGACCCATAACTACAGAACATTGAGGGGTCATTTTTTAAAATGATGGGTCATTGATGTCAGTGTTGCTAAAGCTTTGAACCTAAATTACAATACAGTGAGACCTCCCATTATAAGACTCCCTCCCATATAAGACCTACTTCTCTGAGACATTGCCCTTCTTTGTAAGTATTAAAATTACCTCCCTTATAATATGATATCTCCCTTATAAGACCTCATTTTGGATGATAATAGGAGTTTATGCCCTCTTCGGCCATGTGGGGTAACCTCATTTTGGATGTTTTTTTAAGGTCTTATAAGGGAGGTTCCACTGTACAGTGGATTATGCGTGTAGGTGTCGCAGTCAAAAGTGTAGCTCGTGCAAATCTGCCGCTCGCTACCATGAGAGTCTGTATTTGCGACAACCACAAATTTCACTCTTTCTTTACTTGAACCATTTACCTAACCCTAACCCTATCCCTAATATAAAAAAAAAGTGAAATTTGTGGTTCAAGTCAATGTCGCAAATACACTCATAGTAGCGAGCGGCAGATTTGCACGAGCTACACTTTTGACTGCGACAGGCATGTGTGTCACTGTGTGTGGGGGGGGGGGGGGGGGGAAGGGGGGGGGGGCACTTAAAAAACACCCAAACATGTGCCAAATCTCTCAAAGCACATTAATGCTGTCAGAATGCTTTCCCTTTTTTGATTATCCTCTCCAAGTTTCATAAAATGTGTGACCCAGCACCATGAAAGGGACATTAAGTGTGAACATTACCATTCTGAGACAATGGTCCAGTTACACACTTCAGACACTTTTCTTTCAAATGATGCAATGACCATTCTTGTAACTGTTTTGGTTTTAAAGTTATGAGCATTCAAAGGTGGTAGGGTGTCACCGTTGGCCATTTTGAGTAATTTATCACAGTCTAAAGTTTAGCCTAGCTGAAGAAAATGCACCAACCTACTCATTTCAAAGCACGTTTTGGAGTATTTAGAGACCATAATAAAGATTATCCTTTATAAATATGAAAGATGGGATGTTAGAGAGCACGAAAATACCCATAACTCAAAATTGATTATTTTGTTGTTGAGATTTTCGACTTTGCAAGCCTCTTGCGACTTAATGTCCCTTTTGTGGTGCTGGGTCACATTTTAAAACTGTCATATTTGTCAACAACACAAAAGAAGAAAGAAAGACAAGAGGCAAAGCCTTCAAGGCTCACTCGAACAGGAACATGTGGGACAACAACAAAGATTGAGGGGGGTGTCTAAAGTACAAGATTGCCAATAAAATTTTAAAGTACAAATGAAACTATCGTTAATGGGTACAACTGTTGAAAAAATAATAATAAAAATTAAAAAAGTGCCCGGGCTGAGAATCGGACCCAGAACCATTGGCATGACAGACAGACACTCTACCAATGAGCTATCGAGGCTTTCAGTGTTGATGAGTTTCTTAACTCATGTTGCCTGTTGAATACTCTCTAACCCACTAATCTCAAATATTATCTGTTTGTTATCTGTTTACAGTGTTGTTTTAAGTATTTAATTATTCAGATCATTATTTGTTTGAAAGCTTGCATAGACATCTATAAGTGTGCAAAGTTTGAACAAATGTATGCCTTCTATTTCTCGAGAAAATGCCAACGTTAAAGTTTGGAGATTAGACCACGGACGCAACACACACACACACACACACAGCGAGAGACACACAACCGAGCAACTATCATACTATAGACTCACTTCGTGTTAACTTCGTTTTTGACTCGCACATACATACATACATGTGTGTATTACCAACGTTAACAGGTGGGAGTGATGGGCTTCTGCATGGGCGGAGCCCTGAGTTTTGCCGCGGCAGTACGAGTACCGGAAATTGATGCCGCAGCCCCTTTCTATGGCACTCCCAACGACAAGCTGGCTGACGTCTCCACCATCAAAAAACCGCTGCAGTGCCACTTTGCAGAGTTGGACGAGGTTTGCTCTACTTTTTTTCTTTCTTTTTTTAACCCCTTGACTGCCACCAACGTATCACGTACTGACCTGATGACATCACTGATGAATGTCATCAGATGAAGAGGAGTAACCCTGATATGCTGGCTTTTGCTCTAACATAATCAAGAGAGTAATATCCCCAGACCATTTTCTCAGATTGGCTCTATCAGTTGTCTTTTTCATGGCATGGTTTGCCCAATACTTTTTTTCTTTCATTTTATCTGGCAGTCAAGGGGTTAAATATATAAACAGGGCTCCCAGGGACCCCCATATGGGGGTCAATGAAGCACTAAAATTCTACAGGACCCTCTAAAAGAATGTGCAAGGGGTCCCAGGGATGCACTAAAAAAAATGTTTTTAGCATGTGCAGGGGTTGGTCAGTATTTAGTTAGAATAGATAGTAATATTCATACAAAAATCTACCAATCGTTTAAATTTGCCGATGCCCCTTTGGACGTAGTGCTTGGCCGATTTAGGTTGGCTCGTGTGTCCACGATTAATACCACAGCTGTGCCATTTTTAGGACCAAAATAAGGGGTTGAAGCTTTTACTTGTGTGTGTGTGTGTGTGTGTGTGTGTGTATCAGTGCAAATTCACTGGTAGCTCTTTTCTGTGGCATTCCTTAACTAATTCCATGCTGGCCAGTTGCTTCCCTTTGCAAGCGTTCTGTACTGGCCGATTTGCATAGGTTGCCAAAAAATTATTTTCTAAATAATGGTAACAGATACAAACGTGACATTTTGGCAATATGTACACAATATACAGTACTAACACCTGCAACAGTTTCAAAGCATCCACTTGATTAGTTTTGATTTGTGATATTTTAAAATAAATGCATGCTTTGTCAAGCCAGGCACACTCATAATAGCGAAAATATAATTTTAAGGTCCCAAAATAGAGAGGACGTAAAACACCAGTTACCACCACCAGTCTACAGCCCATTCAATCTAAACTTTAGTAAAAATGTCCCATATGTGCCCCTAGGGGTCGAGAGGACGTAAAACACCAGTTACCACCACCAGTCTACAGCCCATATGTGCCCCTAGGGGTCGAGAGGACGTAAAACACCAGTTACCACCAGTCTACAGCCAGTCAGTCAGTGTCGAGAGGCATGAATGAAACGTAGTAGTAGCCCTCTGAGCCACTTTGAAGCACGCATGTCTGTTAACCTATGAACTATGAATTTTTAAAGTTCACATGCGATATCCCGTTACCTTAGTAACGAGGCGTTGTGCGCATGCCCTGCGACGAGAGCGCAGGTTAGTATAGAAAGAGTTAATCCTAATGCCAAGTAGAGGTGGGGGGGGGGGGGGGAACAGGTTTGAACCGAAAACTGGTGCTAAACTTTCGCGGTTCGAAAAACCAGTTCGAGTTTCTGTGAACCGTTTTTTTCACTGCAAACTGCAAGTAAGTTTTTCTTAGAATAACGCATCCTTTTCAAAAAACAACACTGATTCTCAGCGCAGACTGGGTGTTTGTAAACCAAGAGTAGCTGTTTCTAGTTGTGGTGGTGTATGGCTTTGACTTTGAGTGTTCAGTTGAGTGTGTGTGTGTCATAAGTCATAAGTTTCTTGTGTGTGTGTGTGTGTGTGTGTGTGTGTGTGTGTGTGTGTGTGTGTGTGTGTGCCTGTGTGTGTGAATATTCTGACATTTCTGTTTGCATAGGTGAAACTAGTGATGCGAGTACTGGTTTTAAAAAAAACAGTTCAGTAAAACTGGTTCGAAGATGGAAAACCATTTTAAAACCGGTTCGGATTTTGGACCGGTTCTCAATGCTAAGATGGCTGATGTATCTCAAGATGAAAGTACATCTTCAGGGCTACACAGACGCAGTGACAGACACGCAGACAGACAGGCACACACAGACACACACACACATGCAGACACACACACACTCTCTCTCTCAGGGCTGCCTACCATCCCCACTAAGGGGTATTTGTACCTGGAAGCGGTAAAAAGTGGCGCCCTGTCCCTGGAATCCACTTTTCTGTCTGGCGTCCCTGGAAACTTAGTACATGTAGTTCTATCCCAAATTTCGTAGAGCAATCACTTGTCTTGTGGTCTATTGTGGTCTAAGGGAGCGAAGGTATTGGGTGCACACAGATTTACTTCCCTCCCCACTAAGGCTTATTTGTACCTGGAAACATTAAAAAGGGACACCCTGGGCACTTGAACACTATGGTACAAATGCACCAGCCAGGGATGAGAACATTACGTGTGTGAACGTTTTTTTTTATTACCCCGCCACGTACGCAGCCACAGGCTCCGACTTTGGAGGATTTTAGACTGACGATCGATGTTATGCTAGGAGCTTGTCATGGCTTTAAAAGACAATCCCCCCACACAACCATGCAGAACATAGCAACATTTTGATGTAGCCTTGGTGTTCTAGCTTATGTCAACTGGTCTGACACAGCCTCCTGACCGAGGCGTTTACAATAATAATAACAACCCAATCATCTTTCTTTTTTCTACGACAGGTGGCCGGCTTCTCCGACCCCACTGCCCAGAAGAAAGTCCAGGAAAAACTGAAATCAGGCGGAGTGGCTCACGAGTTTTTTGTGTACCCCGGCGCCAAGCATGCCTTCACCAACCATTCCTCGCCCAACTTCAACAAGGGCGCCTGCGAAAGCAGCTTCCAGCGCGTCACCGAGTTCTTCAAGAAGCACCTGGCGTCTGACCAGACTCCGCAGGCCAAGAAGTAAAACGTCGGGGTGGTGTCCGGTTATTTATCCCCCCCCCCCCCTCCCAAATGAAAGTATTACCATATTTTTGCCGACCATAAGGGCGATACTTTCACCCCCCTCCCCTAGACTGAGAGCCCTGTGCCTTTTTATAATGAGAAAAAGACAAACAAGAAAATAGCAAAAGGAGCAAAAAGCAGGCAACAAAAGGAGCAAAAAGCAGGCAACAAAAGGAGCAAAAAGCGGGCAACAAAAGGAGCAAAAAGCAGGCAACAAAAGGAGCAAAAAGCAGGCAACAAAAGGAGCAAAAAAACAAAACAAGATCAAAATCAAAAAATAATATTTCCCCTCTACAGTCCAATGCGTAAATCGGACTGCATCACAACAGTTTTCGATCCAAGCAATAAATCTCTGACCAGAGTTTTTTTAAAAATTTGGGAGAGACAGAAAGAACACTTAAACTTGGTTCTTTCAAGCACGAAACTGAAGATCTAACAATGTTAACTTGTGGCGGTGCCATAGCCGATGAGGTTTAACCGAGGCGTGGTCACCGCTACAGCTATCTGTATTAATTTTAAAAATCGGGACTTTACTGGTTTCGTACTGCCTCCGGGCATTGCCTCCAGTATTGTTCCCACCATATTTGTATTTACAAATGTCCCATATGTGTCTGATTCAGACCAAGAGGACGTAAAACTCCATTTTCGTCGCACGAAACTGAAATCGGGCGGAGTGGCTCACGGGGTCCGATTGTTTAAAATCTGAATTTTATGTAAAATTGGGGGGGGGTGTGCGCAGGTGCACCTTATAGTCTGGAAATTTCGGTACTAGAGTACTAACAAGTCTGCTTGTCAATTGGGTCCGTGCGTACCCCCCCCTGGAAATCGTAGAGATTTTATAGAAATTACGTCATGCTTGCGTCATTTTTTCCAATGCCTTAAGGGGTGCGCAACCCCAGATCGATCAGTACTCTATATGGAAAAAAAAAGGATTTCAAGGACTCTATTGACATTTCTGACTCTGTTTTTGTGTGTGTGTGTGTTTTTTGTTTGTGTGTGTTGGGTTTTTGTTTGTGTTGTTTCCATTGGTTTGTTTGATCAGTTTCTATTTATAATATTGAGTCTGTGTAATCGCGGGAGTGTAAAGAGCTTATTGTGATTTGCTAACGCTTAATAAATCTTGCATAGTTTTGTGGATTTTTGCTCCAATTCTTACAGTTTCTTTTTCCTGTTGAATTTATTTCATGTTTCATAGTTTTTTTATTGTGTTTTTTTAGACTAGCTTTTTAGACTAGCTTTTATTATTAGGTACATTATAGTCACAGAGGCGTCTCTGTGAAATTTGGGTTACTCCCACCTGGAGAGCGCGTCGCAGCCAGAGGCGCGCCACCCAATTTTTTTTCTTGCAATTTTTGTGTGACTGATGAGGAAGGAAAAGTTGGGTTGGGGTAGGGGGTACATTTTGACCAAATAACAAAATTTTTGTTGCCACTAGGTTTGACATGTGCTAAGTGCATGGGCACACGGGACCTTGGTTTATCGTCTCATCCGAAAGGCTCCACAACCCCACTAATACCAATGTCCCAAGGTCATAAGACACTTGACTTATTAACATTGAAAAGCATCAATAATTCATAATTAGTGCTTGGAATGGGTTGCACACAAAAAAGCAGTAGATCTAACAAAAAACATTTGTTGGTTGTACTTAACCCAATGACTCCCGACCATTCGAACCGAGAATCGATCCCAGTCCCCAGAGACAAGGGCATTAACTCTGAACGTCACACCAAATCTTTTCATGAAAAAAATCACCCAGAATAAAGTCTAACTCCGCATTTCATTTCTGAAAGATGCATATTGAATAGCAATGATGATATTATTATTCCAAAGCTAACACACTGTCACACAACAAACCATGAATTGGAATTTAACAAAATCCGTAATGGCACTCTGAGCATCGCGCCGAGTCGATACTGCGCACGTCACGTGGAAAGAATGAAAAAATTGGGGGTCACCTCGAAAAATCTGTTCAAAAAGACTAGTGGGTGCTTTCCCTTGCTGTAAGAACCAAAAACGGACCACTGAGAGTCAGGAAAAGGAAGCACTAACTTAGTATATTGCATTGTGGGTAGGGTGAAAGTGAAACTACTAGACCTGCTGTTCAGCGGGCGCAATCGGGCGTTTATAACCGGAACTAGACAACAACCAGGTTTTGGAGGCTCCCGGAGCTAGGGGGTCTCAGAGGGTTAAATAAATAGGATTACAGTATACACACAATTTTAGGAGTCTATTGATAAATGTTGTGGTTAGATTTTGATCTTAATCCACAATGGTGTCCTCTTTATAGTCATTATTTTATATCTTCGAGATCTGTAATAATATCATGAAGACTTGTCTATAAACTTACCAGTCAAAATGTTTTTATTCATCTGTTAAAATTGTTTTTGGGTAATAGTTAGGTTGTTTTGTTAGTAATTGACAAATGTGGGATATAAGAAAAAAGTTGTTGTTTTTTAAGAATGTTGACTGGTTTAAAGCCCAGAGGGAAACTATTGTGGGACCCAAAAATGCCAATTTAGTTATATAAAAAAATTCAAAGCATGTTTAAGTTCTAACTAAAAATTATTGTAAGGAGAAGCAAGCAACAAAAATTAACATAATTGTTTTTGAGATTTGTTGTTTATGACAGAAGTAATGGTGAAGTAAGCGTTTACTGGATGCATACGGGCTTCAATGTTTGACTTTCTTTTGCGAGGGCGCCTTTTGCTTTAATTTTTTTCAGATTTTTCTTGAAAATTGCCCTATTCGCCTTATACACAGCAGCGCCTAATGATCCGAAAAATATGTAAGTTAGAAATGCTAAGACAAATGTTTTTTTGAAGTTTGAGTATTTTCAAAAACCTGGGCCTGTATTCACGTTGAGATAGCATGAGACTTAGCATGATGCTAACTTAGAAGCTCTTCCAATGTCCTATAGGATTTAATAGGACTTTTGGAAGAGCTTCTAAGTTAGCATGATGCTAAGTCTCATGCTATCTCAACGTGAATACAGGCCCAGGTTCTTTGATTCCTTGGCTTTTTTATGTATTTATTTATTTTTAGCTATTCGGTTTGCTGTTTCATCTTGAAACCTGATTTTCAGTTTTGTAAGCAATCAGAAATTAGCTTTTTTGGCAAATGTTAAGATCAGCTCCCTCCGCTGTTCCAGGGTGAAGTTGGCCAATCAGCTTAACGGAAAAGGTAAATTGGAGGGAGCTGATTGGCCAAATTCACCCTGGAACAGCGGAGGGAGCTGATCTTAACATTAGCCGGGTTTTTTCCCCCATTTTTGCCACAATTTGCTTGTTTAACTATTGTTAAGAGTTTGCTATACAGCAAAATTGACACTGGGTTCTTTTCTATTTTTTCATTCATGCTTATGATTTTTACATTTTTTGCGCTTTTTATCCTAGTTTTCAGGGCGCTGGTTTTTAATTTTTTAAATAATTTGTTTTTCTTTTTTTCTTTGTTGGCATTCATATTTGCAGTCAGCTTCAAGCTTTGTAGGGAAGCTTTTGTATTGATTCCAGTCTGCATGCATCCAGTTCTACAACTATAGCCAAATGTAAAAGTGGGCGGAAAAAGATGGTTGTCATGTATATGTGTGGGTGCAAAGTTTGTGTGAAAAGCATTATAATATTAATAAAGCATTAAATAATGGTAGAAAAATATTGCGGACTGAGACTGAGTTTCCGTTCATGCTGCTGCATTTGGTATGGATCCTGAAGTATGCATGTGAAATGTCAGTGATTCATGAATGTGTGTTAAAAATGTCCCCTTAGGAAGTTTGAAAACTGAAATCAGACATAACTTAATGCCATCATTCTTTGCTTTTGTAGATTGAATACACACTCTCTCTCTCTCTCTCTCAAATTTTCTTTGCTTGATGCATGGTGTGAGTGAGAGGGCAAAGGTCAAGCTTATCCTTTTTTCAATGAAATATTCTTATTCTCTCTCTCTCACTCTCTCTCTCTCTCTCTCTCTGTCAAATTTTCTTTACTTGATGCATGGTGTGAGTGAGAGGGCAAGGTGCAAAGAAGCTATTGTAGCTTATCCTTTTTACCCTCAATGAAACATTCTTATTCTCTCTCTCTCTCTCTCTCTCTCTCTCTCAAATTCTCTTTCTTCTCGGTGTGAGTGAGAGGGCAAGGTGCAAAGAAATTTTATCCTTTTTACCCTCAATGAAACATTCTTATTCTCTCTCTCTCTCTCTCTCTCTCTCTCTCTCTCTCTCTCTCTCTCTCTCTCATGCTTGATGCATGTGTGTGAGTGAGAGGGCAAGGTGCAAAGAAGCTAAGCTTATCCTTTTTATTGAAACATTCAGCTTATCTCCTTTTTCAAATTTTCAAGGTGCAAAGAAGCTAAACTTATCCTTTTTACCCTCAATATATTCTTATTCTCTCTCTCTCTCTCTCTCTCTCTCTCTCTCTCTCTCTCTCTCAAATTTTCTTTGCTTGATGCATGGTGTGAGTGAGAGGGCAAGGTGCAAAGAAGCTATTGTAGCTTATCCTTTTTACCCTCAATGAAACATTCATATTCTTATTCTCTCTCTCTCTCTCTCTCTCTCTGTCTCTCAAATTTTCTTTGCTTGATGCATGGTGTGAGTGAGAGGGCAAGGTGCAAAGAAGCTATTGTAGCTTATCCTTTTTACCCTCAATGAAACATTCATATTCTTATTCTCTCTCTCTCTCTCTCTCTCTCTCTCTCTCAATTTTCTTTGCTTGATGCATGTGTGTGAGTGAGAGGGCAAGGGCAAAGAACCTATTGTAGCTTATCCTTTTTACCCTCAATGTCAAATTTTCTTTGCTTGATGCATGTGTGAGTGAGAGGGCAAGGTGCAAAGAAGCTATTGTAGCTTATCCTTTTTACCCTCAATGAAACATTCCTATTCTTATTCTCTCTCTCTCTCTCTCTCTATCTCTCTCTCTCTCAAATTTTCTTTGCTTGATGCATGGTGTGAGTGAGAGGGCAAGGTGCAAAGAAGCTATTGTAGCTTATCCTTTTTACCCTCAATGAAACATTCGTATTCTTATTCTCTCTCTCTCTCTCTCTCTCTCTCTCTATCTCTCTCTCTCTCTCTCTCTGTCAAATTTTCTCTGAGAGCGCAAGGTGCAAAGAAGCTATTGTAGCTTATCCTTTTTACCCTCAATGAAACATTCATATTCTCTCTCTCTCTCTCTATCTCTCTCTCTCTCTCTGTCAAATTTTCTTTGCTTGATGTGAGTGAGAGGGCAAGGTGCAAAGAAGCTATTGTAGCTTATCCTTTTTACCCTCAATGAAACATTCATATTATTATTCTGTCTCTCTCTCTCTCTCTCTCTCTCTCTCTCTCTCTCTCTCTCTCCTCTCTCTCTCTCTCTCTCAATACACACACACAGACATTTGGTTGCATCCATCTTCATGCACATTAGAAAGACCCCAATAACGCCTACATCTTTCGGATGAGACGATAAACTGAGGTCCCGTGTGCCCATGCACTTAGCACACGTTAATCCCAGTGGCAACGAAAAAGTTGTCAATTGGTCAAAAAATGTTACCCCACCCCCCCCCCCCCCCCCTTTTCCTTCCTCATCAGTCACACAAAACTCGCATGCAAAAAAGAATAAAAAAAAAAAAATTGGGTGGCGCACCTCTGGCTGCGACGTTCTCTCCAGGTGGGAGCAATTAACCCGAATTTCACAGAGACGCCTCTGTCACTATAAAGTACCTAATAATTGTTCCACTGAACTCGCCGAGATGACCCAGCAGCAGTGCAGTGCCTAACATAGATTCGCCCCTCTTGGACTTACTGATTTCTGATTCCACAGAACCTGACAAACCAGAGGATGTGTCTGCAAATTGACAATCGGAATAAGCGGCGTGGGAGCAACGCCATTGTAGGGCCCAGAGAATGGGACAGCAAAAAAAAGAAAGAACAAGAAACAAAGCCTTCAAGGCTCACTCGAACAGGAACATGTGGGACAACAACAAAGATTGAGGAAGGGTGTCTAAAGTACAAGATTGCCAATATATATTGCATTTCAAATGCACTATCTTTTCAGTCCTTCAGAGTAGGGGTACGGAGCTGGCTATTCACTGAGATTTTTCTTTCATGCTATTTTTATCCTTAATTTGGATACCATCTCAGTAGTTAGCCCTCCCTAGTCATGTCTATTAGGTTTTGAAATTAAAATTTCAGAACATTGTAATTTTGTTCATTTTACATAAGATTTTCATAAGATTTTTACTATTTCTGGTTTAACTTTGTGCTGGTTTGCTTTTATTGTGGATTTTCGATTTGATGCAGAGAGGACACCATTCTCTTGTAGAATGTCTTTTTTGCTCAGGTTGGCCATCCACTGGACAGTCAATTTGCAGGCCAATCATGCAAACTGATGAGATCTTCTCAAGATCGAAACAGCTGTCTTTGCATAAGGCACTGTCCCTCCCCCATTGGGAGAAAAAGTAAATCAGCACAATTTATATAACTTTTTAATTTTTTAATTTTTTTTAATTTTTTTTTTATTTTATTTTATTTTATTTTTTGAACACGAACATTACTCAAAGTTAACATTAACTGGTTTTGTTTCTGAGGTTCACAAATAAAGACATTGGACACAGAAAAGCTTTATCAAAGCAAACAAACTATATATATATATATATATACTTATCAGACTCACTTCGTGTTAACTTCGTGTTAGCTTAGTTAACACAAGTGAGCCAAAAAACAACCCTGCATTCTTAAGTTCTTTTTCCTTTGTTTCATGAGTAGAAGAAGATCGATGTACGGAATCTTTAGTAAAAGGACCATGATCCCCCCCCCCCCCCCCCCCCCCCGTGGATATACCGGGGGGTCTTTTGTATAAATAGTTCCCCCACCTTCTGGAAGTTCTGTGCTTGTAACTTCCTCTAATCTGTCTCTCTCTCTGACTCTGCCTTTTCCCTCTGCTTGCTGTTATCTACTATCTTTCTGCCTTTCCAGTCCAGAATCCTCATCCTTTAAGTCACATTTAAAAAAATAATAATAAAGCATGCAAAAAGAGAACAAAGGTGGAACTATAATTATTAGCAGTGAAACGCTCCAGATAGAAGCAGCCCACATTTTAGAGAGAAGAAGAAAAAGAACAGAAAATGTGCTGGCAACGCAAGACCACACAAACAAATCAGGTTGATAGACGCGCGCGCGCGCACACACACACACACGCGCGAGCGCGAGCGCGCAAGAAAAGAGACATTTTAACAAAAATCATTTTTATCCAGGAGTATTTTTGAAAGTTTTAGGGGAGGGATCAAAGTCTGACTCTACACCGCAATTTCCGCGCTTCTCTTGCAGTAGCCGCCCTTGATTCGAGGCATTTTCTCAGCAGACGAATTTTAGTTTGGGTTTGGGTACGGGTTTGGTTAAATGTGAGAGGCCTATATTTTTATTTCTCTTTTCTCTCCCCCCCCCCCCCCCCCCCCCCCCCATCCCCACAACTTTATATATAAGTAATGTCCCATATGTTCTTTTAAAGAGCGGGAGGACGTAAAGCATAATCGACATTTTTATTTCAGAACAAACTTTCCCCAGCGGATTCTCCTCTTCTTACTTCTCCTCCTCATGCTCCTCTGCTTCTATTTAGAACTACATCTATGGTGACCAACTTCTACATTTTGAACGAAGTTGTCAAATCTTCTTCCTCGCTTAGCCTTTTCAGACAAAAAGAGTTTTGGCTTTAGTTTAGCATAGCTGTCAGTAATCATGATCTTCGTCTTTCAATAAGTATCCTCCTTAACATTTTGAAGATTATGATACTATAGTATAAGTATAACAGGGCTAGGCTAGTACAAAGAGGGGTTGTAAATTGGTTAAGGGATGTAAAAGCATGACCTATGAAAATAGACTTTTGTATTTAAATTTATACTCACTTAAAGGAAGAAGGGTAAGGGGAGACCTTATTGAAGCACATAAGATATTCAATGGCCTTGTTGTTGATTTATCTTGGAATAACATATTTAAATCACCTCAATGCAGTACAACAAGAAATTCATACGGGAGAGTTTTTATTAAGCAATGTAAAACTAACACTAGAAAAAATTGTTTTACTAACAGAGTTGCAAATTGTTGGAATGATTTAACTTTTGATTTAAAATGTGCACCTAATGTTAATATATTCAAAAATCGTCTTGATAATTCTCCAAAATTAGTAAACGTATTTAGAAGCATTGATTATTATTTTTTTTATTATAGGAAAATTCAACTGTAAAACCTTGACCACTAAAAAGAAGAAAAAAAATAAAAAAATAAAAAATAAAAAAAATATATCAAATTGGAAATCGATGGGACTGCTAAAAAGCTTAACGGCTTGATTAGTCCCTATTCTACTACTACTACTACTACTACTACTACTACTACTACTACTACTACTACTACTACTATTTGTAGCAGTCGTAGTTAGAAAAGAAAGTAATAACATAAGATTTAAAGGTGTCACACTTGCTGCATTATAACAATTCAGTGAATAAAGAGAGAGAGGGGGGGCATGGGCCATAGACCTTTATTTTGCCGTATCCGGGCAAGACCAACCCGGGGGTAAACGCTTCCTTCCGTATAGCAACCACAGTCACTTTTGACTATACTATTATGTCGCTGTAAACTTTGCACAGGAATGCGCGAGACAACAAATTATCCAAAAAAAGAAAGTGTACCTAGGAGACAAAAAAAGAAAATAGAAAGCTTGGTCCACCCAATATGATGGTGCGCCAAGCAAGAGAATGACCAAGCCAGCCAGGTCCCACTGATCGGGCCCCAAAGTAATGCTGCGTCATTGGGAAAAATAAAATAAATTGAATGAAATGAAATAAAATAAAATAAAGAAAAAGAGAGAAGGGAGTGTAGTTATTGTGATTTGGAGACCCAGGACACAAAAGTGCCCAAGGGCAAGGTCCCCGCCTCAACAACCTGTTCGGAGAGTTTGTTCCATGCCTGGATGGTACGTACGTGGCAGGAAGCTGGCTTGCCTGTATTGAGTGCAGCTGTAGATCTGGGCCAGCTGCTTGGTGTGGGCTGGACGTTGGCACTGTGGTGATGGGACCAGCTTCTCTCTTACAGCCTTCAATCATAGTGACCAGATTATTTTTGATCTTCACATTTTGGGGGGAGATAATTTGTGATAGAAAAGAGCTTAGCCTATTGCTTTTTCATTCAACAAATTATATCTTCCCTAGGGGAATAAAATTTAAAAAAGTCACGAGGGTTTCCTGCCAGAACAGCATATCTGCCTTCTTTATTCTTTTTGAGATACAACACCTTTCTGACAGGAAACCCTCACATTTTTTACTGTGAATATTGCCGTACAGTATTGTATTCCAACCCAGCTTTAGGTGGTTGTTGTTTTTTCGACAGGCAAAGGTTTGGGTCTCTACGGCGTGTTATTGCTGGCGCGGGATCCAGATTTCTTCTCTCCTTACGTGTGCAGTGCTACATTTCAGTCTCTATCAGGTACAGTGGAACCTCTCTTATAAGACCTCCCATTATAAGACTCCCTCCCACATAAGGCCTACTTCTCTGAGACATTGTCCTTTGTAAATATCAAAATTGCCCCCCTTATAATATAAGACCCCTCCCTTATAGTTATAAGACCTCATTTTGGATGATTTTTTAAGGTCTTATAAGGGAGGTACCACTGTACTGTGAATTCTTGGCTGCTTTATCACACATGTGCTCGCACGCACACACAGACGCACACACACAAACACACACACACACATGCATGACACACATGACACACACACACACACACACACACACACACACAGAGGACTCAAATTTATAACTACTGACAGGAGAGAGAGAGAGAGAGAGAGAGAACCAATGAACAAATTGTTTAATGATTAGGCCTTTGGCCCATATCACTGGAAGTGAGGTACAAAAAAGTGGCAGAAAAAATTATTGTCATTTAAATAAAAATGACATAGTTTATACACAAAGACATGAATAATGAAAGAACTCAGAATCAACAATAACTAGAGAGAGAGAGAGAGAAAACAAACGAATGAACATAACTTTTTATTGAGGGAAAAAGAGTAAGCACACAATGGGCTTTTTTTTTCTTTTTGAGAGAGAGACTCCAGAGTAATTTATATGAGCACACACAAACACAAAAGAAAACTACGTAAGCTTCTACATAATTGTGTTTGGTAACAAGTCTTGTTGATGATTTTTGTTAAAAATTGCATTGACAAGAATTATTTTCTCCTTTCTGGCTCGCTCACTCCACCCATGACCAGCTTGGTCGTCGGGGTGCCATGCTGGATTGGGTGGTCAGCCTCCGCCACTGGTCACCATCCTCTGCCAGGCGTATGAGGGTGTTGGTGTTGCGGTTGGTCCAGCTTTTGATGTTGTCCAGCCAGGACTTTCTTCTTTGTCTGCCTTGCCGGCGTTTTCCTTGGATGGTGCCCTGGAGAATCGTTTTGGCCAGAGTGTTGTGACGTGGCTACTGTAATAGTATCAAAATAATTCAAACTGGATACTTATCAGGAGAAGAAGAAGAGCTGCCTCTTCAGTAGGCCTGTGTTGGAAGGTTAGGTTAGGTGCATTATTGTCACAGAGGCGTCTCTGTGAAATTTCGGGTTGCTCCCACCTGGAGAGCGCGTCGCAGCCAGAGGCGCGCCACCCAATTTAAAAAAAAAAAAATTGGCATGCGATTTTGTGTGACTGATGAGGAAGGAATGGGAGGGGGATAAATTTTGACCAAATGACAACTTTTTCGTTGCCACTGGGTTTAACGTGTGCTAAGTGCATGGGCATACCACGGGACCTTGGTTTATCATCTCATTCGAAAGACTCCACGTTCAGACCGCAAGGCCTAGTGCAAAGTGAGAGGAAAAATCCCCTGTACCCAGGTTCGAACTCGGGTTTACTTGACACGAAGCGAACGCTCTACCACTGTACCACTCTACACAGGCAGACAGTGAAGGGAAGAAGAAGAAGATGCTTGCACGTTGACACTTTAATTTCTGTTTTCAGAACCCTCGTCATGAACAACAAAGTGTTAGTGGGCAGCGACAACCAGAAGGGGCAGTGCCCAGCGGTTCCGCTCACTTCCCAGGGTTCCATGGGGCTCATTGTGCTGCAGGAGTGGTGGGGCATCAACAAAGCCATTCTGAAACAGGCCAAAGCCATCGGCGACCAAGGCGACTTTTACACCCTCGTTCCTGACTTGTATCGGGGTGAGGTGAGAAAATGGTTGGTTAATTACTGGAAAGTAACTGTCAGTTTATTCCTCAGTGAGCTTGATAGTGCTGCAAGAATGGTGGGGCATCAACGAAGCAATTTTGAAACAAGCCAAAGCTCTTTGCTGATCAGGGAGATTTATGTACTGTCTTTCCTGACTTAATACTGGTGTGAGATAAAAAAATAGATTATTACTAAAAAAATATCAGGTAATATTCTCCAGTGAGCTTAAACTAAAGACCCACCAGATCACATGTCAAAATCACAGGCTTCTTGTGTTTTCCCTCTTATAGCTGGTAAGAAATCTTGTTTTGACCAGGTTTGGTGGCCATAAAAATGCCCCCAAATTCAAAGCGATATATCATTTTAAAGAGCAGCCTCGATTTGAAACTGGGGGCATGCGTATGTGGGTCACAGCTACCCAGAAAAAAAACTAAGGGACTTAATCGTGGTGCGTCAGTGTGTCTTTAAAGGCATGGGTGCAACTCTTTCAGTTTCACACTGATGTCTGATTTCAGTTTTTTAAAATTTTAATATTTTATTGGTCTTTTTTCTGATGCTTGATAGTAAAGAATGTGTGGAGCTTATTGTCATTGTGGTCTTTTTTCTGATAATAAAGAATGTGTCTTGAACATGAATGAATTATTGTGGTCTTTTTTCTGATGCAGAAGCATACACGCAGGCACACATGCACAGGCAGTGGAGCTTATCATCATTGTGGTCTTTTTGTTGATACTTGATAGTAAAGAATGTGTGGAGCTGATCATTATTGTGGTCTTTTTTTCTGATAGTAAAGAATGTGTGGAGCTGATCATCATTGTGGTCTTTTTTCTGATACTTGATAGTAAAGAATGTGTGGAGCTGATCGTCATTGTGGTCTTTTTTCTGATACTTGATAGTAAAGAATGTGTGGAGAGAAAAGAATTCCTCAAACTGGTAAATGATTAACCCTTTCACCGCCAAAGTCGCATTTTAGCACCACAGTGGTTTAACACCTATGTCACTAAAAGGCGTCAAAGTGGGGTATGTTATCCAAAGACCCTATTGTCTTAGTTTTGGGAAGTAAGGATAGACATTATTGTATATGTCACAGAAGAATCCCCAAATACTGCAGATGGATTTTGTTCTCTATCCAGGTAAAGTTAATGGACATTTTGGGCTGACATATGGCTGGCGGTGAAAGGGTTAACTCTGTGTGTTCGCAGGTAACTGAGGACTATGAGCACGCTGGTCATTTAATGAAGACGTTGGATTGGGAGGGAGCGGTTCTGGACGTGCAAGGTTGTGCCAGATACCTTAAACAACAGGGCTGTAAGAAGGTGAGTATTCTTCAATTTTACGTCCTTCCGCTGAACTCATTCAAGTCATATATATCCGGAATGAATAGATAGCTGTCAATTTGATGCATTTGCTTCAAGGGAAGTAAATCGGTGTGCACACCATACCTTGGTCACTTCTAAACTCGCTTCGCTCCCTTAGTCCACAATTTTGCCTCTGACTTAGCTTTTGTAGTGGTTTGTTGTGGGGGAACCAATCGGTGTAGAGAGTTTTTTCTATATAAAGTCTATCTATAAAAAAAATAGTCTGATCTACCACTTCCCTATGTTTAAACCTGAAGTAAAAACCCGTAATCTTCTTTCATTTCTCCTTTTGTTTGTGTGTATGGCTGGAGTGATTTGTGAGTTTTTTGAATAATTCAAAATCGTTGCGATGCGAATGAGTTAAGGTGATTCACACACAGACACAATTGTTGATGTGTGTGTGTTTGTTGATGTGTGTGTATGTTGTTGTTTTCGTTCCCCAGCTCAAGCGCTCTGGGGGCACACCCAGTGCCATGTGAACATTTCGCATGGCCTTGGGTGGGAAGATTACATGTATGGCTGCTTTTAAAGGGGCCCGCCACTTGGGCGGCCATACTCCGACTTCAGGGGAGTGTGTGTGTGTCATGTGTGTGTGTGTGTCATTGTGTGTGTGTGTGTGTTTGTTACAGTGTGTGTGTTTATATGCGTGTGTGCTTTGATGTCTATGTGTGTGTGTTGCAGTGTGTGTGACAGTGTGCATGTGTGTCACAGTGTGTGTGTGTGTGTTTGTCACAGTGTGTGTGTGTGTCACTGTGTGTGCGTGTGTGCTTGTCACAGTGTGTGTCTGTATGTGTGTGTGTGTCACTGTGTGTGCGTGTGTGCTTGTCACAGTGTGTGTCTGTATGTGTGTGTGTGTCACTGTGTGTGTGTGTTTATATGTGTGTGTGCTTTGGTAAAATTGATGTCTATGTCTGTGTTGACAGTAACTTTTTGTCCCTTTTATTTTGCCCCTTGCAATGAATGTTCTTTTTTCCACAATTATATGTTACAAACAGGACGACATTCCTTTAAGCAACTAAACATCACAATGATCAACTCAAACATGCAGAATAGCCTTCATTATCAAATAAACAATTCAACATATAGTGTGTCAGTGACTTTGTAAGTCTTAAAAGTTTTGTTTAGTTAATCATTATTCACATTTGTGTTAAAGGAAAAAAAACATTGGTTCATCTGAATCTAGTAATTTAGTAAGGTGGGGGTTTTCTACATCGAGTATGCATATTCTTGGCACACGAAAAATCCATTTTAACTCATTCATATATGTCCAGAATTAATAGATAGCTGTCAATTTGATGCATTTGCTTCAAGGGAATAACATATGTGTGCATGCCATACCTTGGTCACTTCTAAACTTGCTTTGCTCCCTTAGACCACAATTTTGCCTCTGACTTTGCTTTTGTTGGGGGGAAACCAATCGGTGTAGAGTTTTTCTATATAAAGTATATATATATAATTAAAAAAAAGTCTGATCTACCACTTCCCTATGTCTAAACCTGAAGTAAAAACCCGTAATCATCTTTCATTTTGTTTATGTATGTTTTGTTTGTGTGTATGGCTGGAGTGATTTGTGAGTTTTTTGAATAATTCAAAATCATTGTGATGCGAATGAGTTAAACACAAGTGTTTTAATCAAATGATTGCCATGTCTGTAAAATGTACTGAAGTGATGACAACCGATCTGAGATTAAATCATAAGATGAAGGAAACTTTTAGATAATTTTTGTTGTTGCCTTGAAACACTCAAGAAGGGTACCATTTTGTTACAGTTATAAACAGTTCTTTTGTCCCCAGACAAAATGTCACATGTTTTGTTTTTGTGTAATATGGTATAAACAGTTTGTCTTAAATATCTACTTGTCGTTTTTCATAGTATAGACATCACTCTGTTTTGATGTTCGATTGTTTAACTATGTGTGTGCTTTGTTTTATATTTCTGTGCCCCAAGTGGGTATGAAATAAAACATTTGCCTTGCCTTGCCTTGCCTTATAGTAGTAGTGATAGGGACAGGCATCATGGCCTAGGCCTCACGGCCTATAAATCGTCCCATCATTGGTACAATCTTTATGTATGGTGTCTGATTTGCATACATCACTAATATATAAGCAATTTCATAGCATCAATGTCATAAAAAAATCTATATTTTGGAATTTAGTTCCAAAAGGTTCTTGAAATTGTGAATATTTATATGTAAATTTAATGTTAGTAGGTAGGTTATTCCAGTGATTAGGGACTCGGTGCGAAAATGAAAACTTCCTTCTATTAGTCCTGCTGTATTGAATATAAATTTTACCTTCTGAATTTCTTGTGTTAATTTCTTACCAGATTGATTCCATTTAGAATTTTTTTCTCTATATATTTTTCTCAGAATTTCTTTGGTAGTCAAGTGAAGGACAATAAACTGCTTGAGTTGAATTGAATGTTGTTGTTGGCTTACCCTGGCTGAAAGACTCCAGGGATCGTCCCAACAACAGCGGAAGCGTTTGAACACTGGTACGAGTGCATCAGCTATGGATGAGAACATAATTAGTTGTGTGACCGTTTTTTATTACCCCGTCATGTGGGCAGCCACACTCCGACTTCGGGCAATCATTTGGGAGACTGATGATGTTATGCTAGGAGTTTGTCATGGCTAAAGACAATCCCCGCATAACTATGCATAGCATAACAACATTTTGATGTAGCCTTGGTGTTCTAGCCTATGTCAATAGACAATTTTCGGGAGAAAAAAACTAGGGGAGAGCACTTCGTGAAAATTAGAGTTGATTACCTCGACTTACTCGGCCCAAACCATAGCAACAATGGCGGCATGGTGTCGAAGCTTGAAACCGCAGGATGCGAGTCAGCGACTTGCAAACATTTTTTTAGAAAAATGAGGGGCGGCCAGTATCCACAAACTGAGAGAACTTGCAAAATGTGACGTAAAAATATAAATGACATCAATTTTAGAATGACGCACGGTGTTCTAAGTGATGTAAGTCTACTCAAACACATGAGGCAAGAGCTGGGGATCTACCTGAAGGTAGAGTAACTTCCCTCTGTTTGACCGATTGAATTAGGCAAGATCACTCCCACCCACCATGAAATTACTCCCCTTAATTATTTCCGAACAATTCCTATAATTGGTCTGACACAGTCTTAACCCTTTCAACGCTAGCCATTCCTCAGCCAAAATTTACCATTAAACTTACCCGGGTAGAGAAAAGATTTTGTCTGCAATATTGGGGATTCCTCTGCGGCGTGCATATAATAGGGCCTATCCTTACCTCCCACAATTAAGAACATAAGGTCACTGGATACCAGACACTGATCTGATGCATTTTTAGTGACATGGGTGTTAGATCATTGTGGTGCCAAGAGGCGACAGTGGCGATGAAAGGGTTTTAAACTTTAAGCCAAGGCATGAATTGAATGGAATCACCTGTCTTTTTTTTCTCTCCAACAGGTGGGTGTCACAGGGTTCTGCATGGGCGGAGCTCTGAGTCTGGCAGCGGCGGTGAAAGTTCCGGAAATTGATGCCGCTGTCCCTTTCTACGGCATTCCTGACGACAAGCTGGCTGACGTTTCCACCATCAAAATACCCCTGCAGTGCCACTTTGGAGAGTTGGACGAGGTTAGTTTTACAGTGTTTTTTTTTACTACAGTGGAAGGAACCCCTCTTATATGACCTTCAAAAATCATCCAAAATGAGGTCTTGTTAGGGAGGGGTCTTATAAGGGAGGTAATTTTAATACTTACAAAGAAGGGCAGTCTCAGAGAAGTAGGTCTTATGTGGGAGGGAGTCTTATAATGGGAGGTCTTATAAGGGAGGTTCTACTGTATAAGGCGTAACTTTTTCCCCAAGATTCAGTTCCCTTCGCCTTATAATATGACTAATAAAATAGTAAAAAATAAAAATTAAAAAATCTGAAATTTGGGGGAAGCACCTTATAGTCCGAGAAATTTGCTATCTTTGAAATGAAAAATTATTTAATAGTTTGAATTTGATTCCGCTTTCCCTTTCTGCAGTATTCCTGACGACAAGCTGGCTGACATGCCCACCATCAAAACACCACTGCAGTGTCACTTTGGAGAGTTGGACGAGGTTTGTTTGTTCGTGTTTAGTTTTAGTTTTCTTTCCTTCTGTTTCGCTGTTGCCTCTTTTTACGGCATTCCTGGCGACAAGCTGGCTGACGTAACCACGATAAAAACACCACTGCAGTGTCACTTTGGAGAGTTGGACGAGGTTTGTTTGTTCGTGTTTAGTTTTAGTTTTCTTTCCTTCTGTTTTGCTGTTGCCTCTTTTTACGGCATTCCTGGCGACAAGCTGGCAGACGTAACTATGTACGATAAAAACACCGCTGCAGTGTCACTTTGGAGAGTTGGACGAGGTTTGTTTGTTCGAGTTTAGTTTTAGTTTTCTTTCCTTCTGTTTCGCTGTTGCCTCTTTTTACGGCATTCCTGGCGACAAGCTGGCTGACGTAACCACGATAAAAACACCGCTGCAGTGCCACTTTGGAGAGTTGGACGAGAAATGAAAAATGATTCAATAGTTTGAATTTGACGTTGCTGCCCCTGGTGTAGAGTGGCACAGAGGTAGCGCGTTCGCCTCGTGTCAAGTAAACCCGAGTTCGAACCTGGGTACAGGGGATTTTTCCTCTCACTTTGCACTAGGCTTTGCGGTCTGAACGTGGAGTCTTTCGGATGAGACGATAAACCGAGGTCCCGCGTGCCCATGCACTTAGCATACGCTAAAATCAGTGGCAGCGAAACATTTGTGATTTGGTCAAAATTTACACACACACCCTTTCTTTCCTCATCAGTCACACAAAACTTGCATGGAATTTTTTAAGGTTTACCGTATTTTTCGGACTAGCATTTGTACGTCAAAATTTAAACCCTTTCTTTCCTCATCAGTATAAGGCGATATTTTTTTCTCCAATTTCGACCTATGCGCCTAATAAACGAGGGCGCCCTATAAGTGAACAAATTCGTGAGAAGAGAGGCAACGATTGCCGTACTCAATACAGTCTACTGTGAGTCACAACATCGAAAGTGGTAACGAGTCGCCGATACGACGAATACTCGCGTTAAAATGCTTCGAAATCCCTGTTATTGTCCGAGATACCGTCCAACAGATGCCACAACCCTTCGTTGGATGTAAAAAGCATCATTGTAGAGCTTAAAATGCCATAATTCTACCAGTTTTCGCGAAGAATTGGCCAAACACAACAACCGGAAGTCGCAAAAACGGAAGTTTCGATTATTTGAGAAGGGAACCAACTCTCGTTTACGACAACAAAATGGCGGTCGGTAATCGTTTACAGGACGTGTACGGGCTTCAAACTTCGACTTTCTGTTATGAGGTGTGTATCGCCTTATAAACGAGGGCGCCTTTTACTTGGATTTTGTCAGATTTTTCTTGAAAATTGCCCTATTCTCCTTATACACAGCAGCGCCTCAGTCTGGGGAAGAAGAAAGTGTCGCCTTGTGGTCTGAAAAAAATACTGTTAAATTTGCGGGCAGATTGCGGGTTTCTCGGACCTGGCGGCGCAGCAGAAGCTGAAGGAGAAGCTGATGTTGGGCGGCGTGCCCTTCCAGTTCCACGCCTACCCCGGCGCCAGACACGCCTTCTGCGACCACTCCTTTCGCAAGTACAACAGGGAGGCCTGCGAGACCAGCTTCAAACGAACCGCTCAGTTCTTCAGGAAGCATTTGGCGGCGGATCAGACCTAGTACCGGATTGTTCTTTTGAGAAATTATTTGCATGGGTGCTACTCTTTAATTTTTACACTGATTTCAGTATTTGTTAATTCTACCGGAAACTGAACTTCAGGGTTTTTTCATTCATCACGTAGGCAGCCACACTCCGACTTCGGAGCATTTTTGACTGATGATGTTGTGCTAGGAGCTTGCCCTGGCTAAAGACAATCCCCACATAACTAGGCAGAACATAACATTTTGTTGTAGCTTTGGTGTTCTAGCTTATGTCAGCCTTATGCCAAGGCAGGCTGGAAATGTAAAATGTAAGATTCGTAATTGATCCATGGTGTGGTGGTTTATGCAAATGAAAACAAAAGTAAAACTGCACATGATTGTAACTTCTGACAGTCTTTAGTGTATAAAAGTGTTAGAATGAGGCTTTGATACTACTCCTTTGCCGACACGAAAGGGCGATAATTTTAGGCCCGAACTGCCGATGCCCCCTGGTAACGAGTCAGGAGCAGATAATTTTCTGTGGCTATATATTACTAGTTCCTGACAGGCAAGGGCGATAATCTTAAGTACGGGGCATTCGCATATCAGGTCACGAGACAGGGGCAGATAATTTTCGGTATAAAGCCTCGAGCTCATTGACAACAACAAAAATCAACTCAAGAATTATTATGCGGAGCATTGCAAAATCTTTCTTCTCCCTTTCACCATATTTAAAAAAAATTTAATTGCTGCTTAAATGCTATATTTTTGCATTTGTTACCTTGTTTGTTTATTGGCTTTTTTTCAATAAACATGCTTTGTGATACATTTATTATGCTTGTGCAAGACCTTTCATCCTTTTTCTCTATTTTTATTATGTATCCAGTAATTAGGTCCTGAGAATCTTAAAAATTACATGATGCTCAAAATATGTGTTTGTAGATTATATAAACTGTCCGCTTTGTAAATATCAACTACTTTATAGGTCTTTTTTGTTGTCTACTTATATACATGTTTTTGATTGAGCTTTTTCGAGAATCCAAAAATAAATCAAGGCAAATGTTTTTTGCTCCTTTTTTTTTACCATAATTAATTGCCTAAGGGTTTGCTCTTGGTATTTTTGCCATTTAGATTTCATGTCAATATCACTGAGCCATAGATTGTGCGTGTGTGTGTGTGTGTGTGTGTGTGTGTGTGCGCGCACATGTAACATGCATGCATGTGTGTGATTGGAAGGAGGCAGGTACCAGTTGGGTTGAGGTACTTTTTCAGGATTTTTTTTTAAATTTCTTTTTCATGGTTCTACTTGGTGCCATTATGAAGAGGTTTTGTGTGGTACAGTGGAACCTCCCTTATAAGATCTTCAAAAATCATCCAAAATGAGGTCTTATAAGGGAGGGGTCTTTGCTAGGGAGGCATTTTAACACTTACAAAGAAGGGCAATGTCTCGGAGAAGTAGGCATGCATATGTGTGAGGGAGTCTTATAATGGGAGGTCTATTAAGGGAGGTTCCACTGTATGACTGACTCATTTTCATGGTTCTACTTGGTGCCATTATGAAGTTTTTGTGTGAGAATCAGTTTTTAATTTGATGAGTATTATTAAAATGTTTCATCAAAGGTCATTTTAATGGTGCTTTGGATTGTGTTACATGCATCAGAATAGTCTGAAGTCCAATCCACTGAAAACTGCAGTAAAAGGGCCATCACGTTTCTAAACTGAAGAGGGACAACACTGAAATAAGTTCCCAACACCACAAACAAGGGTTAATACAGTGAGAAATCACTGTATTGTAACAGAAAAGATAACACCCATTAAAAAAGCAAAACCTCTGACAGTAGAAGCCAATCCTGTCAGAAATTCTTAATCCTCTGAAATGTGCAGATCCTCTGACAATTCTGATGCCTGTGTTATGTGTGTGTGTGTGTGTGGAAGAGAGAGAATGTGTATCTGCTTGCATGATTGAATCTCATATACCGTATTTTACGGACTAGAAAGGGCCAGCCACACGTCCACTAAAATCGCACGGCTGTACGATACGATTCGATCACGTGGTCTCGAAACGCGAATCACATTTGTTCTTGGAGACATCGTGATCGAATCATATCGGACAGTCGTACGATTTTAGTGGACGTGTGGCGCACCTGATTATAAGGAGCACCCCCCAAATTTAACACAAAATTCAGATTCTGCTTCTCTAGTTTCTTACTATATATTATCAGTCATAATATAAGTCGCAGGGGTCTGATCCTGGGGGGAAAAAAGTATTGCCTTATAGTCCGTAAAATTCAGTAAGTTTAACTTATACAGTGGAACCTCACTTATAAGACCTTCAAAAATCATCCAAAATGAGGTCTTATAAGGGAGGGGTCTTATAAGGGAGGTATTTTTAATACTTACAAAGAAGGGCAATGTCTCAGAGAAGTAGGTCTTATGTGGGAGGGAGTCTTATAATGGGAGGTCTTATAAGGGAGGTTCCACTGTATAAGAATTACCGATATGCAAGGCTTCCCCAAATCACTCGCATACACATCCTCACTACCCAAGACTGAAGCTGGCATGGTATATAATTTGAAAACTCGTTGGAATCGGAGTAACACAGTAAAGCTTTTAAAAATACATTTGATCACAGCTGTTGAGTAGAAAACACTTATAATAATAAGTTAAATCTCACAACAGAACAACGTGTTTATACAAGGCACGTAAAGGTCACGTTCTAAGCTGAATCACAGTAAATAAATACTTTGTATTATGTATACATAAATTAAATATCACAGAGAGGCAGCAGCAGTATTTTGAATAATACTTTTTTTTACCGAACCGTTTTGTGTGCAAACACATCGCCTTTGAAAAAGTCTTTTTTAAGACAAAAATGTATGGTTTTTTTAAACTTCGTTTATTTTCTCATCTTCATATCTTTGTGTTAATGTGTAGCGTTTTTGATGTTTTGACTTCAATTCAAAATTAATACTTTTTTTCTGGAGACTAAACAGATGACTAAAAAAAGAGTCATGTTTGGATCTTTTGCAAATGCCCATAATGCTTGTTACTCTCATAAAGTATTCATTTGAATGAAACACGAATCAAAAACTAATGTGGTCAAACAGGTCAATAATGAGATGACATTTTTGTCATACTTCATAGCCCAGTCCCCTAGAATAGCATTTGCCTCCTCGGCTCTGCAATGAGGAAGTCATAATCGAGACAAAACTAACTGGCACACACATAGGTAGTGTTTTACTTGCTAATAATTAGCAATAATTATTGATGGAATAAGTTTGATCACTGAACAGGACTGTTAAATTTCATTCAAGTACGTAAAACTCTTCCGCCAATTACTAGAAAAATTAAGATTCAAGTCATACTTTAATAGTGACAAAATTTGACACTTTATGTGACTGAAGAAGCTCTTCAAAAACCTTCGCCCTTGTTTTGTTTCTGTGTGGGTATCTACTGCTATTATATCAAATTCTGTTGTTTTTGTGTGTGTGTATGTGCGTGCTTTCCTTGACTCTCTAGCTAAATGTCTAATTAATGAAATAATCGGTAAACTGTCCATTTAGTCATCTGTTTCACAGTCAAATTAATGTCTCGTTTGATAGAGTTTCTTGTCGGCCAGAGGTTCGGGATAGAAAACGGCGTGGCGCGAATTTTGCCTTACTCCAGTGAGCAGAGGAAGTTGACAAATTCTGCAACAAAGAGAGCAGGATAAAACTTCCCATTGAAAACAAAACACACACACACACACAGTGACACACACACACACACACAAAGATGTATACACACACACACACAAAGATGTATACATACACACGCACACACACAAAGCATGCAATCGTCTAATATTATATCATTTAAGGGTGAACAGAGGTCAAACTAAAGCACGAACATAGCGTGCGTGTGCACATGCAAACCCCTGAACTGTATAAAGCTTGCAATCGTCTAATATTATATCATTTAAGGGTGAAGAGAGTGACGTAAAACTAAAGAATGAACAGAGCCAGAACTGTATCATAGGTTTTATTTAACAAAAAATAATAATCCATGTACTTGTTATCTCCCTGTCTTCCCTGGACATCTGTCTATTCTCTTCTCCCTCTATTTGTCAGTCCCGTTTGTCCCTTTTGTACTGCTTTAATTGCTGAGTCCATGCACCCATGCACCCACGCCTACTCTTTATGACACACACAAACTTACACATATGTACATAAGCATTTACCCACAGTTAACCACGCAGATAAGCAAGATTGCAAAGTAACGTGCACACACTCGCACACACATGTACAAGAATGCGTGTGTGCACACAGAGGAACAGAGAGAGAACAATAATAAATAAATAAAGCTTCTATAGCGCTCTTCGATGGAGAAAAAAAAAATCATCCTCAGAGCGCTTTAAAAATATTACGAGAGAAAACAATAAAGAAGAAAAACATTACAAAACAAAATGAAGAAGTATAACCCCAAAAAAGATAATAGAAAGATGCCAGAAACCCATGTACACAGACCCTATCTAGACATCTTTTTATTGTTATTGGCATCAACTTCAGCGATGATTTTATTAACATTGGCATCAGTGACATACACGCTCAAACACACACACATGTGCACGCACACGCACACATACACATACAGCATGCACACGCACACACAGAGGAACAAAGAGAGACACAGAAACAAACGGATTACAAAAAACATGACAGACCTTGTCTGGACATCTTTTTGTTGTTATCGACGTCGGCTTTGGCGATGATTTCATCGATGTCAGCATCAGTGAGGAGAACGGTCCTCTCACTCTTCAGTCCTGGCATCGTGCTGACTTTCTTCATCAGCGATGACACCTGTGACAATAGATGACAGTGATGATGATGATGGTGATGATCTGACTCTTCAGGCCTGGCATCGTGCTGACTTTCTTCTTCAGCGATGACACGTGTTACAATAGATCACAGTGATGGTGATGATCTCACTCTTCAGGCCTGGCATCGTGCTGACTTTCTTCATCAGCGATGACACCTGTGACAATAGTTGACAGTGGTGATGATGATGATAACAGTGATGATGGTGATGATCTCACTATTCAGGCCTCAGTGGCATCGTGCTGACTTTCTTCATCAGCGATGTCACCTGTGACAATAGATGACAGTGATGATGATGATGGTGATGATCTCACTCTTCAGTCCCGGCATCGTGCTGACTTTCTTCATCAGCGATGACACCTGTGACAATAGTTGACAGTGATGATGATGGTGGTGATGATGATGATAACAGATCATGATGATGATGGTAATGATCTCACTCTTCAGGCCTCAGTGGCATCGTGCTGACTTTCTTCATCAGCGATGACACCTGTTACAATAGATGACAGTGATGATGATCTCACTCTTCAGGCCTGGCATCGTGCTGACTTTCTTCATCAGCGATGACACCTGTCAAAATAGATGACAGTGATGATGATGGTGATCTCACTCTTCAGTCCCGGCATCGTGCTGTCTTTCTTCATCAGCGACGACACCTGCCACAATAGATAACAGTTATGATGATGATAATGGTGATGATGATTACAGTGATGATGATGATGACGATCTCACTCTTCATTCCCGGCATTTGTGCTGACTTTCTTCATCAACGATGACACCCGTGACAATAGATAACAGTGATGACGATGATGGTAATGATGACGACGACGACGATGATGATGATGATGATCTCACTCTTCAGTCCTGGGATCGTGCTGACTTTCTTCATCAGCGATGACACCTGCCACAATAGATAACAGTGATGATGATGATGTTGACAGTGATAATGATGATGATAATTATCTCACTCTTCAGTCCTGGCATTGTGTTGATTTTCTTCATCAGCGACACCTTTAACAGTTATGATGATGACAGTGATGATGATGATGATGATCGATGATCTCGCTCTTCAGTCCCAGCATGTGTGCTGACTTTCTTCATCAGCGATGACACCCGTGACAATAGATAACAGTGATGCTGCTGCATAGATGATGATGATGATGATGATGATTGACATGAAATCAGTAGAAGTATGGGGATGCGATGCGATTTTGACGATGTGAGTAATAAATGAATCACGTGAAATACTTCCGTCTAAAAATAATAATTCTGCTATTTTCGCTCACTATGCTCTAAGTAAACCCAATGCATGAATTCCACGTGATTCGTGACTCACATCGTCTAAAAGAAAATCGCATCGCATCCCCATACGATTCGTATATATGCTGGATGGAAGTTCAGTTTAACGTCGCGTATCGCCTTTCGCCATGTACGACGGGCTGAACAAACCAACCAGGGTGTAAACAAAAATTTATGTTCCTGAATCACTGTCTTAGCCAAAAGGCCGAGAAGCGATCAGTATCGATTGAACATTGTACATAGTCACATCGTATATGAAGAAATAATGTTTTACGCCCTCTTTGGCCTTTCGGCCATGTGGGGCAACATCGTATATGCGTGTGGCTGGCCCATTATATAGCCGCATTCATGACTACATGGCCCCAGACAGCAGACGGCACACTGTGTACCTTGTCCAGACTGATCTGCTGGTCGTCGCTGGAGTCCGCAGCAGGGAACAGCGTGTTGATGCTCATCAGCATTTCCTCTTTCCTCCGGCCCTCCGGCTGGCGTTTCTTTTTGTACAGGCTGCAGAACTCCTCGAAATCGAACATCTGATCCACTGCAAATGATAGAAAATAAAAACAACAACAATTATTCGACGCAATGGTCAAATTAGGAGTCCCTCCCTCTCTCTCTCTCTCTCTCTCTCTCTCACTACGCCCAACTAAGAATATCACGCGCTAAGCCCCTACTGGTTTGGTTGCCCCCTGGCGGTCAAATCATCGTTCTAAGTTGCTCAATATTATCTATTACAACAAAACTAAGCAGTTAGGCCTACTGCTCATCAGCAGTTCCTCTTTCCTCTGGCTATACGGCTGACGTTTCTACTTATACAGGCTGCAGAACTCCTCGAAATGAAACATCTGATCCACTGGAAATGATAGAAATAACAAACACATTTATTGATAGCAATAATTATTCAATAATCTATATAACAACAAACACTAGAGTCTAGTCTAGACAATCGTAGGCTCAAATAATCTATGACAAGAAAAACTAGACAATCGTAGGCTCATCAGCAGTTCCTCTTTCCTCCGGCTCGCGTTTCTTCTTGTTCAGGCTGGAGAACTCCTCGAAATCGAACATCTGATCCACTGGAAGCAAATCGATAAAAAGTGATTATTAATTAACAACACTGATCAACACACACACAAAAGCGTGTCGGTCGGTACATCTCTTTGCAGGCCCTCCACAAAGACACAGCCGAATACCACACAACTGTTGTTGTTCCCTCTCTGTCGTCAGCTTTTTGTCTCTCTGTCTGTCTCTCTCTCTCTCTCTCTCTCTCTCTCTCTCTCTCTCTCTCTCTCTCTCTCTCTCCCTCTCTCTCATCCACTCACGGTTCTTGTCCTCTTCTTTGAGCCACTCTGTCAGAATGCTCTCGGTGATGATCTCTCTCTCTCTCTCTCTCTCTCTCTCTCCCTCTCTCTCATCCACTCACGGTTCTTGTCCTCTTCTTTGAGCCACTCTGTCAGAATGCTCTCGGTGATGATCTCTCTCTCTCTCTCTCTCTCTCTCTCTCTCTCTCTCTCTCTCTCTCTCTCTCCTCTCTCTCTCTCATCCACTCACGGTTCTTGTCCTCTTCTTTGAGCCACTCTGTCAGAATGCTCTCGGGTGATGATCTCTCTCTCTCTCTCTCTCTCTCTCTCTCTCTCTCTCTCTCTCTCTCTCTCTCTCTCTCTCTCTCTCTCTCTCTCATCCACTCACGGTTCTTGTCCTCTTCTTTGAGCCACTGTGTCAGAATGCTCTCGGTGATGATCTCTCCCATACATCGGAACAGCAGCTTGATGCCAGAGGAGGTCAGCTTTTTGTCTCCGCTGCCGTTGTCTTCTGAGGCGTACATGTCGAACAAGGCTTGGAACCCTGCGTAGAAGACACAAATAATACGCACACATATATATATGCACGCAATCATATGCATGAAATACGACCCATTAAACGCATGCACGCGAACGCACGCACACACACCATGCGCGGCATACACTCACACACACACACACGCATACACACTACACACGCACGCATTTACGTACACACGCCGCACGCCGGTGTGAGCGTGCACGCAAGCATGTACAAGCACATACATACACACACACATACAATACACGCACGCATATATATATACGCACACACCACACGCACGCATGAAGGCACACACACACACACACGGGTGTGAGCACGCACGCAAGCATGTACAAGCACGCACACGCACATGCGCGAGATCGAGAGAGAGAGAGAGAGAGAGAGAGAGAGAGAGAGAGAGAGAGAGAGAGAGAGAGAGACAATGTACTCTCATTCTGTAGGAATGGAAACTTGTAGGCCTATAGAGGGTTATAATTCATGGAGGAAAGGACGCTTTGAAGGGCTATGATTAGGCTTTACTGATTGCAGAACAGTGGTACTACTACTACTATTGCTGCTGCTACTACTAGGCTTACTACTACTCCTACTTCTTTTCCTCTTACTACTACTACTACTACTTCTACTACTACAACAACTACTACTACTCCAAGTACAACTGCAATACATCAACAACAACTATACTACAACTATTAACCTCTTCTACTTTCACAACTACTTCTATTACTACTACTGCTACTTCTAGTTCTACCACTACTTAGCCCTACTTTTACTACTACTATTGGCCACTGCAAAGAACACCTTTTGCAAGAGTGAATGCACTTGGTGAGTGGGGGAAGATGGTTGAGTACTGACCAAACAAGGGAATAACTCTCGCCAATAACCCTATTTGAGTCCACTTAATGGCTGCCTTTTGCAAGAGTGAATGCTCTTTTGGATACTGATCAACAAGGGCTTAACTCTTGCCGTCAAGGACATTGATTAATAACCCTAGTTGCAGTGGCCAATTAGTATTATACTTCTAGACAGTTTAAAGGACATTGATTAATAACCCTAGTTGCAGTGGCCAATACTTCAGAACAGTTTACATACTCTCTGTCTCCTCAGGGGTGAGGTCTTCCAGCACGGACTTTTCTCGGGTGGTTTGTTGTTCATTTTGCACAGGCTCTGGTTCCGTTGTCGTCGGCGCACTGGGTTCTTCTGTTGCCACTCTCTGAGCTGCAACGCAAAACAAACACAAAGAGAAAACTGTACAACAGAAAGAATGAGGCTTGATACTGTAAACTCTCCGCCCCCTGTCTCGTGCCCTGATATGCGTGCGCCATCTACATAAGATTATCGTTCTTGCCTGTCATTAAGAAGTAGTTTATTATTTTTTAAATATCATCGTCTTTCGGATGAGATGATAAACCGAGGTCCCGTGTGCCCATGCACTTAGCACACGTTAAACCCAATGGCAACGAAAAAGTTGTCATTTGGTCAAAATTTATCCCCTCCTTTTCCTTCCTCATCAGTCACACAAACATCGCATACCAAAACAAATATTTAAAAAACTTGGGTGGCGCGCCTCTGGCTCAGTGCGACAAGCTCTCCAGGTGGGAGCAGCCCGAATTTCACAGAGACGCCTCTGTGACTATATAGTACGTAATATATAATAATACATAATAGTTTATAGGCGCCCTGACTCGTCACTAGGTGGCATGGTCACGTCAGTCCTAAAATCATTGTATAAAGCCTCATTTTGTTCAGTAGCCTAGGTGTAGAGTGGCATAGAGGTAACGCGTTCGCCTTGTGTCAAGTAAACCCGAGTTCGAACCTGGGTATAGGGGATTTTTTCTCTCACTTTGCACTAGGCCTTACGGTCTGAACGTGGAGTCTTTCGGATGAGACGATAAACCGAGGTCCCGTGTGCCCATGCACTTAGCACACGTTAATCCCAGTGGCAACGAAAAAGTTGTCATTTGGTCAAAATTTACCCCCCCCACCCCCCTTTCCTTCCTCATCAGTCACACAAAAATCGCATGCCTCTGGCTGCAACGCGCTCTCCAGGCGGGAGCAACCCCAATTTCACGGAGATGCCTCTGTGACTATAAAGTACCTTTTATACCTAATATCTATTAAAGCAGTTCGGTCATTCAGTGACCTACGTGGAAGCCCAAACTATCATCCACACAATCAGCGCCAGTCCCAGTGGAAGAGAAGGCTGGGGCAAAGAAGGTGGTACTACTGACCCTATCCACCCCCCACCCCCAGAGACGTCATCAAACAACCCTCGACATCCGTCTGAGGACTGGCCACTGCAGACCACTAATTAAGCCACCTCAACCGTCTCAAAATCCGCTCACACCGATGAATGTCCATTGTGGGTCAGGGACCCCAAACTCCAGAACACCATTCTTGGTTTAAATACATTTTTATTCAGATCAACAGGGCACATTATACATCAATACATTGTCAACATAAATGAGCAGCAACAAGCTTGAAGCTTATAGTGTGCTCGTTATCTACATGTATATTACCATATGACGACTGTTGAAAACAACCACAATTAATAAGCAACACCATTCTTCCTGCCCAATTTGGATCTGGATCTGGATGCATAGTCGAAAGGGCCATCTTGTGGCATATCCTCGACGAAAAACGTGGAAAGAACATTCCTAAAAACCCTATAGATTAAAAACTAAGTGATCTGGCCAGCCAGTGCCCGTTCCGCGAGTCACCAGCGTGATGCCACGTCCAGCAGACACCTAAGCACCTAATCAAAAAGTTATTTCCGTTTTCTTTTCTTTTCCTGCCCAAGGATGCTCTTCGACGCCAGAAGACGCTGGCCGTGGGGAGTGGAGCCCTATAGGTGCAGCTGTGTGGGGACAGCCTCCACGACCTGGAGAAGACTTCTTCTTCTTCTGCGTTCCAGGGACACAAGGCCGCAATGGGCACGTATGTGTCCGTTTTCCAGCTCTTCACTGGTGTCCTCGCTGCATTCAGTGGACACATTCCGATTTTGGAGGAGCTCAAAGGAGAATACTTTTGGAAAACTTTTTTTTTTGGGGGGGAAAGGCAGGTGAATGGGCCCAAAATTCAGAAAGATAGTAGATGACACAAAGCCAAGGAAAAAGGCAGAGTCAAAGAGAGAGACAGATTAAAGGAAGTTACAAGCACAGAACTTCCAGAAGGTGGGGGAACTATTTGTACGGAAGACCCCCCCCCCCCCCCCCCCCCCCCCCCCGGGGGTGGAGAAGACTTCGAACTTCGTTGTATCGACTGGTATGGTTTAAAAGTCTGACCGCGTTGCCAACAACGAAATCGACCGCTGAAGAAGAACAATGATTAAGAAATGACATATATGTGTACAAGCAAAGAGTGTTAAGCCGGCGCCACACTATATATATATATATACGATTTGACCTCAATACGATACGATTGTTACGATGTTTGCGAGTCATGATTCAGGTGAAATACTTCCGTCTAGAAATTACTCTGCTATTATCGTCCACTCTACTCATGTAGACCGCAATTAATACACGAATCAAATGAAATGTCCGGGATACAAAAATAAGATATTTTATCAGATTCGTGTACGAGAGACTACAAAAATTGCGAATATAACTAGTAGGGTTTCATCAGATTTATGTACAGTAGAATTTCACGTGTATCATGCCTAATAATGTTAAAATCGCATCGCGTTGAGATCGGATCGTATATAGTGTGACTAGGCCTTTTACAAATAGGACGACCAACAAGATCTCTGGAGATAACTCCTCTACCTACATTTAGGGTACGTACACATACATGCGGAGATTCCAGACAGGAAACCCGTGCGCAATCCGTAAATAAGTAAAAGAAAGAAGGGAAATGATTTCTGCACGTGTCTCGACGAATCTCCCCTAATCCGTTAATGTTTAACCCTTCTTTCTTTTACTTATTCATGGGTTTCCGTACGGAACTTACGCTTCTAATGTGAACCCGCCCTTATATTAGGCTTACCTTCAACAGCAGTGTTACTCTCTTCCTGGGGTGGGTTGCTCTCCATCGGCACTTCTACCGTAGCGGAAGTCACCGGGATGGATACGGCAGGCGGCGCTGCCGAACCGTCGCCGGAAACGTATTCGGCCGGGGCCGGAGGAGGGACTATTTC
>CM065706.1:24006467-24011467 GCA_017654935.2 Phymorhynchus buccinoides | reverse complement strand
GTGCGTGCGCGTCCGCGCATTGCGTGCGCGCGCACATACACACCCGTGTGTTTATCTAAAGGCATGTGTGCTTGAAGTTGGGGCGGGGCAAAAAACAAACCACAAATATCGATAGCTAGCTATACAGATCAACGCCCCTCTTGATCTTGAACCAACAATTCAACAGGTCTCGAGTATCCAACCATTGTCTGCTCCCTCAGAGCTTTCCAAAAAGTCAAGAGCCAAACTCTTAGACCCTTCATCGTCCACTTGCGTAGTGCTACACCAACTTAATTTAAAACCCTTTCATCGCCACTGTCGCCTCTTGGCACCACAATGATTGAACACCCATGTCACTAAAATCCATCAGATGAGGGTCTGGTATCCAGTGACCTTGTGTTCTTAATTTTGGGAGGTAAGGATAGGCCCTATCTTGTGCATGTCAGAGAGGAATCCCCAATATTGCAGACATAATCTTTTCTCTGCCCAGGTAAGCTTAATGGAAAGTTTTGGCTGAAAAATGGCTGGCGTTGAAAGGGTTTTAAGGTTTCTGTACATGTTAACATTTCACAAAATATCTCTATTTCCCCATGACAACACAGTGTTAGGCCACACATAAAGGTCTCTGCACACGGTCATATCATTCACAAAATATCACTATTTCCCCATGGCAACACAGTTGTTGTCATACCCTGGCTTAAATACTCCAGGGATCATCCCGACAGCGGAAGCACTTGAACACTATGGTACAAATGCACCAGCTAGAGATGAGAACTTTACGTGCGTGACCGTCTTTGATTACCCCGCTACGTAGGCAGCCACACTCCGACTTCGGAGGATGGCAACACAGTGAATTGTAAGTTATATTATGAGTGGCTTAACGCTGTGTTGCCGTGGGGAAATAGATATATTATTTTGTGAATATTGTTAACGTGTACAGTGACCTTAATATGACTTACAACTCACTGTGTTGCCATGGGGAAATAGATATATTTTGTGAATATTGTTAACGTGTACAGAGACCTTAACGTAGCTAACCTCTCTGTCTTTTGTTTGTCTGTCTGTCTGTCTGTCTGTCTCTCTCTCTCTCTCTCTCTCTCTCTCTCTCTCTCTCTCTCTCTCGCTAGCTCTCTCTCTCCCTCTCTCTCTCTGTTTGCCTAATTGTTTTGTACTAGTCTAGTCTTCGTTCCAAGGACAGGTTGGAAGAATGGGCCCGGCCCAAAATCTTAATCCTTATGTAATAAAGTTTTCCAGTCTTCAGTCTTCTCTCTCTCCCCCCCCCTCTCTCTCTCTCAGTCTCTCTCTCTCTCTCTCTCTCTCTCTCTCTCTCTCTCTCTCTCTCTCTCTCTCTCTCTCTCTCTCTCTCTCTCTCTCTCTCTCTCCCCCTCTCTCTCTCTCTCAAGACCCTATTTTGTCGGCCATTGGCCTTGCCTTTTTGTTGGACCTTAGAATCAACAGTTTCGGTGTAGTGTAATACTATGTGCTGTCTGGAATCGACGTTTGCTGTCCATGCTCGATGGAGCGGAACGCACAAGTCTTAGAACTTAACCTTTCTGCCTGCACGCTCCATTGGGTTGTGATTGTAAGGGGTAGGGGTGCGGGTAGTCTTGTATTTGTTGGCTGTCTTGTATTTTGCCCCCCCCCCCCCCCCCCCCCCCCCCCAACACCTCGGATTTTCACATTTCAAACGTTCACTGGGAAGCTATATTCTGCCCTACTTGTGGCAGGGATAGAATTATGTTCCTTAAACTAGAAAGAAACAGACTTTAACATTTTGGTATTTTGGTGTTTTATAGTCACAGAGGCGTCTCTATTAAATTCGGGTTGCTCTCACCTGGAGAGCGCGTCGCAGCCGGCAGAGGCGCGCCACCCATTTTATTACATATTTTTTTGCATGCGATTTTTGTGTGACTGATGAGAAAGGAAAAAGGTGTGTGTGAGGGGGGGGGGGGGGGGGGGGGGGGGGTAAATTTTGACCAAATGACAACTTTTTCGTTGCCACTGGGCTTAACGTGTGCTAAGTGCATGGGCACACGGGACCTCGGTTTATCGACGGTCTCAACCGGAAGACTCCACGTTCAGATCGTAAGGCCTGGTGCAGAATGAGAGGGAAAAAATCCCCTGTACCCAGGTTGGAACTTGGGTTTATCGTGCACGAGGCGAACGCGTTACCTCTGTGCCACTCTACTCCACGTTGAGAGCCGTAAGCACAACGGGAGGGGGGGGGGGGTGGTGAGGGGTGAGGGGGGATCTAAAGTACAAATGTGCCGATTTGTTTTGTACCTGTCACCGAGGAGGTTAATTTTTTGTGTCCTTGTATCTGGGGGGGTTTCAGATTGTCTGTCTATCAACAACACTCAAACTCAATTAAAGCTGATGGTCAACGAACAGCTCAGTAATACATTCTTAGGCATCGACTAAACTTTAAGACTGGTTTGGAACCGTCATTCAGATACACGGTTTAGTACGCTTAGGCCTATTACTTTTCATTATGGATCAGATAGATAACAAGTTTTAGTCAGCTTTATTATTGATTTAATTCCTGTTGAAAGGCAGAATGTCAAAGAATATTGTGTAGGATTTGCGAATCTACATAAGACAAAATAGAAGAGCACAGAAAGAAAAGAATAGGTCCCAAATGAATACGATTTTATGAATAAAGTTAGACACAAGTAGTCTTTTCGCGGGTATCATTGTGCTGTTCTATATATAAAAAAAAGTAAGAATGTTAAATCCGGTAGGCATAAACTATCTCTGGCAGCAAAAAAAACAATCTTCAAGTTATGTAACAACAACATAAAAAGCCCGGACAGCAACACTCAAAGAAAGGAAATCTAACCGTTCACCTGTCCAAACATTTGTTTTACCCGAAATAATTCGTTAACATTCCACCACCACCTCCACCACCAACCCCTCTCATCCACCCTCACCCTAAGTATTACTGCTACGCCCAACCCCCAACCCCACTGTCGTACCAGACCACAATCCGTGACAGCTGTAGATTGCTATCAATGGGGGACAATGCCTGTACAACATTCAGCTACAATAATCCACCCTGTTAAGCAACCTAACCCTTTCGCCGCCAGCCATTTTTCAGAACAAAAATCCCATTAACCCTTTCACCGCCAACCATATTTCAACCAAAAATGTCCATTGAATTTACCTAGGTAGAGAACAAAATCCATCAGCAGTATTGTGGATTCTTCTGTGACATATATAAAATAAGGTCTATCCTTACTTCCCAACACTAAGACAATAGGGTCTTTGGATAATAGACCCCAATTTGATAGCTTTTAGTCACATATGTGCTAAATCAATGTGGTGCTAAAATGCGACTTTGGCGGTGAAAGGGTTAAACTTACCTGAGTAGAGAAAAACAAAATCTGTAATATTGGGGATTCCTCTGTGACATATTTAAAGCAAGGCCTATCCTTACCTCCCAAAAGTAAGAGAATAGGGTCTTTGGATAACAGACCGTGATTGTATGCCTTTTAGTGACATGGGTGTTAAATCATTGTGGTACAAAAAAATGTGACGTTGGCGATGAAAGAGTTAACGCCAAGCCCTAACCTGCCTTGACGATTTGGGGCTGAGAGGAAGGGATTTGGACTACGTTATGCTTTGTCACACTTATCTAACTGTCTTGTAAATAATCCTCTTTTCCCCGAATGGATACTCCAGAGTTAATCAAATTTAACATAGAACTTTAATTTTTAAAACAAAATGATTTATATATATACTAGAACAATTTTGTTAGCTGCGGACCATGCAGTGATTTTCATCATTTTTTGTTTACGGTTAGGATTTTTTTTTAAATTCTGATAGACTGATCCATTGAATGTTAGTTCAGCATTTTGATTTGGGAAATATTTTTTGTCCTTCCATAAACGCGAGATTACCTTTAAGAGTTTTTGTCTCCGGTTTCTTACGCCTAACTGTTCGCAATATTTCAATGTAATAGAAGTATGAGGGAGTTTGAAAAAGCAATCATGCAGAGAGAGTGTGCATGTGGGTTTCTTTCTTCTCTTCCCTGAACTCAGCATTGTACGAAAGCTCTACTCAATGTTGGCATGGTGTCAACTTCATTGATACAATCATTCGTTTCTCGGTGTAGCGTTGTGATGTGTGTTTTTTAGTTCAGTTATACATAATGACAGTAAAGCAGGAAAGCTACAAAGGAATGCTAAAATTACTAAAATTAGGTGGGGCATGGAACGTTCTATGAATCTCATATGTACGCTACCTCACCCTCTCTCTGCTTCTGATCCCACCGTCTCTCTGTGTGTCTCTCTGTGTCTCTCTCTCTCTCCTTTTCTCTCTCTCTCTCTCTCTCTCTCTCTCTCTCTCTCTCTCTCTCTCTCTCTCGTATTATCTCTCTCTCTCTCTCTCTCTCTCTCTCTCTCTCTCTCTCTCTCTCTCTCTCTCTCTCTCTCTCTCTCTCTCTCTCTCTCTCTCTCTCTCTCTCTCTCTCTCTCTCTCTCTCTCTCTCTCTCTCTCTCTCTCTCTCTCTTTCCCCCGTCTCCCTCTCTGGTTTTAGTAACTGAAGTGGTCTTTACACGTACGCAACAGCGTAATGCATTGTCAGAAGTGTGGGAGTGTAGCCAAGATATGAAAACCAATAAAAGTGTCACTGTTCGCATAGCAAAATATAATAAATCATCTTATGAACTGTTTTTTGGTTCAACTGCTAAAACCTTATAACGAAATTTCTGAGAAGTCGTGGCACATGGTGTTTGTTTGTTCGCTTTGTTTGTTTGTTTGTTTTTAAATAAGTTCATATTATACAGAGACATCGATTAGGCTTTTTCAAAAAAGATTTAACCAGGTTGTCCCTCACTCTTTGCTTTCCTCCCTCCTTTTTTGCTTGTGGAACGGAAGGATTTTCCATCAAAATTATACAATTGATGTAGCAACGATTGACGATTTACAGAACAAAAGACTGTTAACCAGATATTTTAACATGTCTTAACGTGGAGTCTTTCGGGTGACACGATAAATCGAGGTCCCGTGTGCCTATGCAC
>CM065706.1:23986467-23993967 GCA_017654935.2 Phymorhynchus buccinoides | reverse complement strand
CAAACAAAAAACACCCAAATACAAGTGTATAAGCTACGGATGAGAGCATTGCGTGCGTGTGTGTGTGTGTGCCCGTTTTTGATTACTACCCCGCCACATGGGCAGCCACACTCCGACTTCAGGGGATGTCTAATAATATTTAAAAAAATTATACTATTTTCGCTCACTTTAGCTCTCAAGTAGACCCCAATACACGAATCAAATAGCTCTCAATGGTTGGTTTAACGTCTAATTAGGCATAGCCTCTTATGGCTCCCCCCCACCTGCGTGCGCATCCAACGGAAGTGTCGCCATCTTAGTCAGATTTGTGTGTAAACAGCATCGATCTGGCATTTTTCAAACAAAGTTACTGACTAAGATGGCGGTCTCCCATAATATGGCACCCTCCTTGTAGCCGAATATGACGACACGTGGGTACCAGCCATATAGACAGTAAGAGGCTAAAAATGTCTGCTGCAAAAATAACAGATGTTTCATCAGATTCGTGTACGGGGGGGGGGGACTACAAATCGTTATTATAGTGAACCTGACTAGTAATATTCCATCAGATTCGTGTAGACAGTAGAATTTCACGAGAATCATGCCTCACATAATGTCACAATCGGATCGCATTGGGGTCGGATCGTATGCAGCGTAGCCGGCCTCTACCTGGCCAGTGCAACAACCGTGCTTTGCTAGCGTGAATGCCCTTGCCAGCTGCTTGAGTACTGACTAAACAAGGGATTAACTCTCGCCAGTGACCCTATTTGAGGCCGCTAAATAGCTGCCTTTCGCAAGAGTGAATGCCCTTCTCAGTACTGACCAATAAGGGATTCACTCTCACTGTCAAGGGCGTTAATAACCCTAGTTGCAGTGGCCAAGGTAGAGCCATTGATAGGCACCTGAAAACCGACTTTATTGAGTTTATATTGTTGAAGCAATTTAATTATATACTGATAGAATTAATACAAAACAATGAAGATTTCATTGAGGTGTGTATATGTGTGTGTGTGTGTGTGTGTGTGTGTGTGTGTGTGTGTGTGTGTGTGTGTGTGTGTGTGTGTGTGTGTATGTGTGTGCGCGCGCGTGTGTGTGTATGTGTGTGTGTGTGTGTGTGTGTGTGCGCGTGCGCGCGTGAGTGTGTGTGTGTGTGTGTGCGTGCGTGTATGTATGTGTGTGTCTGCGCGTGCGTGCGCGCGCGCGTGTATGTGTGTGTGCGTGCGTATGTATGTGTGTGTGTGTGTGTGCGTGCGTATGTATGTGTGTGTGTGTGTGTGTGTGCGTGCGTGTGTGTGTGTATGAGTGTGTGTGTGTGTGTGTGTGTGTGTGTTCGTGCGTGCGTGTGCGCGCGCGTGTGTATGTGAGTGTGTGCGGGCGTGTGTGTGTCTGTGTGTCTGTGTGCGTGTGTGCGTGTGCGTGCACGTGTGCGTGTGTGCGCGCGCGCTTATGTGTGTGTTCTGTTTCAGTTTTTGGTTGGTTTCGCTTTGGTTCGTTTCTGTCGATTCATTTGTTTGTTCACAAAATTGTTGCATTGTATGTTGTTGCTTTAATGGATGCTGCATGTGTACGAGTGCGTGTGTGTGTGTGCACATGAGTGTGTGTGCGTCTGCATGTGTGTGAGTGTATATGTGTGTCAGCGTGCGTGTGTGTGTCCGTATGTGCGTGCGTGGGCGCGCGCACTCGTTTGTGTGTGCATGTGTTTGTGTGTGTGCGTGTGAGTGCGTGTGTGTGTACATGAGAGTGTGTGTGCGTCTGTGTGTGAGTGTATTATGTGTGTGAGTGTGCGTGTGTGTGTCTGTGTGTGCGTGCGTGGGCGCGCGCACGCGTTTGTGTGTGCATGTGTTTGCGTGTGTGCGAGTGCGCGTGTGTGTACATGAGTGTGTGTGTGCGTCTGTGTGTGAGTGTATTATGTGTGTGAGTGTGCGTGTGTGTGTCTGTGTGTGCGTGCGTGCGCGCGCCCACGTGTTTGTGTGTGCATGTGTTTGTGTGTGTGTGAGTGTATATGTGTGTGTGTGTATATAATGTGTGTGTATGTGTGTATGCATGTATGTGTACATGCACGCTCGCACGCGTTTGTATGTGCATGTGTATGTGTTGTGTGTGTGTGAGTGTGTGATGTGTGTGAGAGTGTGTGTGTGTGTGTATGTGTGTGTGTGTGTGTGTGTGTGTGTGTGTGTGTGTGTGTGTGTGTGTGTGTGTGTGTGTGTGTGTGTGTGTGTGTGTGTGTGTGTGTGTGTGTGTGTGTGTGTGTGTGTGTGTGCGTGCGTATATGCGTGTGTGTGTGCGCGCGTACATGTGTGTGTGTGTGTGTGTGCATGTGTGCGTGCATGTGTGTGTGTGTTTGTTGTGTGTGTGTGTGTGCGCATGAGAGTGTATATGTGTGTGTGCATGCACGCGCGCACGCATTTGTATGTGTATGTGTTTGTGTTTGTGAGTGTGTGGTGTGTGTGTGAATGTTTGTGTGCGTGTATGTTTGTGAGTGTGTGTGAGTAAGTGTGTGTGTGCATGTGTGTGTGTGTGTGAGTGTATGTGCATGTATGTGTGTGTGCATGTGCGCGCGCGCGCGTGTGTGTGTGCGTGTGTGTTAGTTCATGTGTGTGTGTGTGCGTGCGTGTGCCTGTGAGTATGTCGAGTAACTGTGGGCCAAATGGTCCTATTTGCATATACACATGCTGTAGTAAACACACACACAACAACTCAAAGCACGATCCTTCTCTTTTTTGTTTGGGGGGGTGCATACACGCAGGATCACAAAAGTGCATGCACATACACACACACACACTCTCTCTCTGGAAGACTCTCTCTCTCTCTATCTCTCTCTCTCTCTCTCTCTCTCTCTCTCTCTCTCTCTCTCTCTCTCTCTCTCTCTCTCTCTCTCTCTCTCTCTCTTTCTCCCTCCACACTAGCCGAAGCCTGATTATAATCTCCGAACCACGAACCATTAAGAAAGGGGAGACAAGTCTCACCTAGCAAAAAAGCAAAGGGGGACAACTATCCCCATGTACATGACTGTCATGTCCCCATGACCAGAAGTGACGTCAAAGACTTGTCCATGCGACGGAAGTTAACTGCGTGCTAATAGTCGAGCCGTGCTCGGCTCGACAATAATATTCCTAATCTAATATTCGATATTTACACTCTAAGCAAGGCATGTATTGCCGGTGTTGTAGGCTAAATGCTGTTGATCATACTGAGGCGTTATACTGAGTAGAAGTGATACGAGTAGTAGTGGTAGCAATCAACACATGCAGGACACAGTAATTTACAATCCTCCAACTATGCTAAAGCCAAAAGCGTAATTGCTTGTGCTGCTGCTGCTGCTGCTGCTGCTGCTGCATTGAATGCTATGCTGAAGCGTTATGCTGAGTAGAAGAAGCAGTAGTAGTGATAGTAATCAACACATGGAATATGATGGAAACTTCAGACATATACAATCCTTCAACTATGCTAAACCGAAAAGACTAATTGTTGATGCTGCTGCTGCTGCTGCTGCTGCTGCTACTGTTGCTGGTGTTGGTGCTGCAAATGCTGTTGATCATGCTGGAGCGTTATACTGAGTAGAAGAGTCAGTAGTAGTAGCAATCAACACATGGAAGATGATGGAACTAGGAAGCTTCAGACCACAACCATCTACAATCCTCCAACTATGCTAAAGCCAAAAGCCTAACTGTTGACAATATTGCTGCTGCTGCTGTTTCAGCTGTTGATCATGCTGGAGCGTTATTCTGAGTAGAAGAAGCAGTAGTAGTAGCAATCAACCAGGGCTCCCAGGGACCCCCATTTGGAGGTCCACGAAGTACTAACATTCTAAAGGACCCTCTAAAAGAATGTACAAGGGGTCCCAGGGATGCACTAGAAAAAATCTTTTTTAGCATTCGCAATGTCACTGGAACCCTCTATCCTGCCTCTAGGACCCTCTATACTGTAAGTGAAGGAGTCCCTGGGACCCCTTGTTTTGCAGGACGAGTGGGAGCCCTGTCAACACATGGAAGATAATGAAACTTGGCAGCTTCAGACCACAACCATCTACAATCCACCGACTATGATAAAGCCACAAGCCTAATTGTTTATAATATTGCTGCTACTGCTTCTGCTGCTACTACTACTACTTACTACTGTTGCAATTGCTGATAATCATACTGGAGCGTTATACGGAGTAGAAGAAGCAGTAGTAGTAGTGGTGGTAGCAAACATCACGTGGAGGATGGTGGCAGCTCCAGATATAACCATGAATACTCCTCCAACGATGCTGAAACCGAAGGCCCAGTCCAGTCGACCGTACGTGGAATACAGCCTGTCGTTGTTGACGTCTATGGCGAATAGCACGCAGCCCAAGATCGTGAAGAATGCTGAAAATAAATAAATAAATAAATAAATAAATAATCGGATAAATAAATAGCCTAAGTAACTAACTACTGGCTACTGGCTGGCAGGTCACGGGTTTGAATCCCATCAGAGGCGAGGGTTTTTTCGGTCCTGAACCGACTCCTACCCAGAGTAAGTGGCTGTGGGCTCAATGGGAAGACTGAAACCACACAGTCGAGCTTCATCCACTTAACGGATGCAATTCTGAGAGTGTTGCTCTAATTTCAAGACCAACACTGCAGGTGTCTGTATTTCTCGGGCCTGGTTAACGCCGGGATATCATTATGAAAGGAAGCGTAGAATACAGCCCTGTCATGTAATCTCAGACCGATACGGAACTCCATAGCATCATCATCATCATCATCATCATCATCATAGTCATCCGCCTCATTTCCATCAAGCATTAAAAAGAAAAATGTCTCTATTTCTGTGGTTTTGCATGCCCTGCTCTCATGGTGACCTCAGTTTCGGTTTCCAATCCAGTCTATGCCTTGGTGCGTTCGGGTCAAAGTCATGGGGATCAGTGTGTTCTGGGGAGCTGTCGGTGGACGGTCGTGGTGGCGCCCTCGGAGGAGGGCCTCATTAGCTACAAACAGACAGACAGACAGAGAGACACAAAGCAAACAGACCTGCCATGAAACAGCAGACGATGGAAGCGACAATGGCGGCCTTTAATATTGGTAAGAAAATACCCCACTAATGCTCCTAACAAAATGACTTAGCTGCAGACAGTCAGACAGACAGACAGACAGACAGACAGACACACAGACAGACACACAGACACACAAACACACACAAAACAGACAAAACGTAAACAGACCTGCCATGAAACTGCAGACGATGGAAGCCAAAATGGCGGCCTTTGATCTTGGTGAGAAAATACCCCACTAATGCTCCTAACAAAATGACTTAGCTGCAGACAGTCAGACAGACAGACAGACAGAGAGACACACAGACAGACACACAAACACAAAAAAACCCAGACAAAACGCAAACAGACCTGCCATGAAACTGCAGACGATGGAAGCCAAAATGGCGGCCTTTGATCTTGGTGAGAAAATACCCCACTAATGCTCCTAACAAAATGACTTAACTACAGACAGTCAGGCAGACAGACAGACAGACAGAGAGACACACAGACAGACACACAGACACACAAAACAGACAAAAAGCAAACAGACCTGCCATGACTGAAACAGCAGACGATGGAAGCGACAATGGCGGGCCTTTAATCTTGGTGAGAAAAGTACTCCACTAATGCTCCTAACAAAATGACTTAGCTACAGACAGACAGACAGACAGACAGAGAGACACTGACACAGACAGACAGAGAGACAAAAAGCAAACAGAACCGCCATGAAATAGCAGACGATGGAAGCCAAAATGGTGGCCTTTAATCTTGGTAAGAAAATACCCCACTAACGCTCCTAACAAAATGACTTAGCTACAGACAGACAGACAGACAGAGAGAGAGACAGACAGACAGACAGACAAAACAAAACAGACAAAAAGCAAACAGACCTGCCATGAAGCAGTAGACGATGGAAGCAGCGACCTTGGTAAGAAAATAGCCCACAAATGCTCCTAACAAAATGATTTAGTTACAAACAGACAGACAGACAGACAGACAGAGAGACACTGACACACACAGACAGAGAGACAAAAAGCAAACAGACCTTCCATGAAACAGCAGACGATGGAAGCGGCAATGGCGGCCTTTAATCTTGGTGAGTAAATGCCCCACCAATGCTCCTAACAACATGACTGAACTACAAACAGTCAGACAGACAGACAGACAGACAGACACTGACACAGACAGACAGAGAGACACAAAGCAAACAGACCTGCCATGAAACAGCAGACGATGGAAGCGACAATGGCGGCCTTCAATCTGGTGAGAAAATGCCCCACCAATGCTCCTAACAAAATGACTTAACTACAAACAGACAGACACACAGACAGAGAGACACTGACACAGACAGACAGAGAGACAAAAAGCAAACAGACCTGCCATGAAGCAGCAGACGATGGAAGCGACGATGGCGGCCTTCAATCTGGTGAGAAAATGCCCCACCAATGCTCCTAACAAAATGACTTAACTACAAACAGACAGACACACAGACAGACACACAGACACAACAACAAAAGAGACACAAAGCCAACAGACCTGCCATGAAGCAGCAGACGATGGAAGCGACAATGGCGGCCTTCAATCTGGTGAGAAAATGCGCCACCAATGCTCCCAAAGTTCCCAGCAGTAACACGAGAGAGAGGCACTGTAGGGCTTGGTTCTTATGAAACCAGTCTGTAACATTATAAGCACACTAATTATTAACAGGGCATGATGAAAGCGTACGAGTTCATCATAATTATGCAGGCTCTCTCTCTCTCTCTCTCTCTCTCTCTCTCTCTCTCTCTCTCTCTCTCTCTCTCTCTCTCCTCTCTCTCTCTCTCTCTCTCTCTCTCTCTGTCTCTGTCTCTCTCTCTCTCTCTCTCTCTCTCTCTCTCTCTCTCTCTCTCTCTCTCTCTCTCTCTCTCTCTCTCTCTCTCTCTCTCTCTCTCTCTCTCTCTCTCTCTCTCTCTCTCTCTCTCTCTCTCTCTCTCTCTCTCTCTCTCTCTCTCTCTCTCTCTCTCTCTCTCTCTCTCTCTCTCTCTCTCTCTCTCTCTCTCTCTCTCTCTCTCTCTCTCTCTCTCTCTCTCTCTCTCTCTCTCTCTCTCTCTCTCTCTCTCTCTCTCTCTCTCTCTTTCTCTCTCTTTATGTTTTCTAAATGTCCCTTGTTGTTATGATATTGCTACCCCCTACCCCATTTTCCTCTCCTTTTTTCATGTTTTTTCAACTTTCTTTCATTTGGATTTGTTTTTATATTTTCGAGGGCATGGTGTAAAAATACTTATGCTTATCTGTTAACCCTCAATAAACATTCGTATTCGTATTCGTATTCGTATTCTCTCTCTCTCTCTCTCTCTCTCTCTCTCTCTCTCTCTCTCTCTCTCTCTCTCTCTCTCTCTCTCTCTCTCTCTCTCTCTCTCTCTTTCTCTCTCTCTCTCATAATAGACCTGCATACTTACAAACACACGCGCGCTCGCGCGCACACACACACATATCCAGATACTCACGCACACACACTCACACGAACGCACGCGCGCACACAAACA
>CM065706.1:23971467-23973967 GCA_017654935.2 Phymorhynchus buccinoides | reverse complement strand
CCCCCCCCAAGCAACCTGGTTCACCGGACCTGACCCAAGGAAAATCAGATGCTGTGGGGGCGCTGCGAGTAGGGGTCTCAGGGCCGCTACCCCCCCCCCCCCCCCCCCCCCCCCCCCCGCCCCCCCCCCCCCCCCCGCCCCCCAAGCATACTGATTCACCGGACCAGACCACAACCAGGAGCCAGCCTAGCCGCCGAAGCCACCACCGATCAAGACTTCACCAACGACGACACCTCAACCTGAACCTTCAGCACCGATGATGACCACCGGACAAACGCCAAAGACACCAACACCACCACCACCACGACGACACACAACGTCCTCCACGAATTCATCCCAAGACCCTCCCTTCTCCTCATGACCATCAACCGCCTCGCGGCCGTCTCCACATCGACCCAGCACCAGAACAACTTGTGCCTAAGGGCTTTCCGCCATGAGGACGTAAAACCTCCACTCAACCATATAGTTTGTTAGGCCTGGTATATATATATACTCACACTTGTGGGCTTTCTCTACATTTTCTGTGTACTCGGTGTTCAGAGCATCCAGTTCGCTTCGTTGTTGGTCGGAGTCGCAAGTGGTGGAGATTTGTTGAAAACAGCTCTCCAGGACCACCAGTTCGCTAGAAAAACAAACAACAAAAACAAAACAGTAACGTAATTATTGTTTCATTATTACTCGTCGTCGTCGTTGTTGTTGTTTTCATCGTTACAAACATCAATGTCGCCATAATGATGATGATAATAATAATAATAATAATAATAATAATAATAATAACTAGAGGGCTTATGTTTGCCCTTTGAGAGCAAACATGACAGGATTATCTCCCTAAACACTAGCCATTTGCGAGTTATTCAATCTTACAATGTTGCCATATTTGGCAATTTTCGTCACCACTTCCGGTTCGAATTTATAACGACAATATTGCAATGTGACTCTTTAGTAAACACTGAAAAAATTAAAGTATTCCGTGCAACCGTTTCCAAGTTATTGAAGATTAAACTTTTGCCAAAATGTGCCATTTGGGGCCATATTTCGGCCGCATTTTGGCATATTGGCAATCTGGCATTAGCAAAGTGTCGTTCAATTTTCCTGCAAATGTCAGCGAAATCGGGTGAAAAATAAAAAAAAATCCATATATGGGGAATTAGTGAAAGTGACACAACCAAATTGACATAAATTTGAATAACTTCCAAACTATTTTGATATATCGTCCACAAACTCCTTTCAGACCTGGGCCAGAGTAAGGGCTACAAAATACAATAGTTAGTTTTGTGACGTCACTTCCGGTTTTGGCGATTCCTTGAACCAAATAAAAGCTGGCTGACCATAGCTGGGGCACTTCCGGTTCATATTTCCGGTTCGGTTTTATACGTTAAGTGTTGCAAATCTACGTTTAAGTAAATTCTGAAAATATGAACGACATCCGTTCAGCCGTTTTTTGAGATATTCAATATTGAAAATTGCCGATTTCGCGATTTTTCGGCCATGTTTTGCCGAAAATTCGGCGAAATCACTTAATATTTCCAATTTCACATACCCATAAGGTCCTGCAACTTTTCTGAAAATTTCAGCCAAATCGAACAAAAAAAGGGGGAAGAAAAAGAAAAAGAAATTAGAAGAAGTTTTACAAATGCAATAGCATCCCCCCTAAAGGGAGAGAATCCTAATAAGAAAAAGAAAAACAAGAAGAACAACGGGAAAATAAGGAAAACTATGATGGTGATGATGATGATGAGACTTATATATATTAAAAAGAAAGTTAGCTACACAGACAAAAAGAAGGGTTTGGTGATATAATAGAGGGTGAGGTAGGGGTGAGGTGAGATTAGATTCCGCAGAGTTGGTCACACTTACTTGTGCGGTTCTTCTCTGCGGTGCCATAGCCGATGAGGTTTAACCGAGGCGTGGTTACCCGCTACACCTCAATCTGTATTGTTGAACATTAATAATGCACCACTCGGGACTTTACTGGAGTTGCACTGCCTCATAAATCGTAGGGCATTGCCTCCAGTATTGTTCCCACCATCTTTGTATTTACTACAAAATGTCCCATATGTGTCTGTTCCAGAGTTTCTACCGTAGAGGACGTAAAGCCACAGATTTTTCATTCATTCGTGAGGTAAGATTAGGGGTGGGTTCGTGGGGGTGGGGATACTGACTCGCATGGCAGCAGCAGATGTTCCATAGATATCTGACGGCAATGCTTCAGTCGCTCCACACACGGGTTATCTGGAACAGTCATCATCATCATCGTCATTGTCATAGACATCATCATCATCACCGTCATCACCATCATCATTATCATCATCATCATCACCATCATCATCATCATCATCATCATCATCATCACATCATCATCATCATCATCATCATCATCATCATCATCATCCATCATCATCACCATCATCATTCATCATGTCGACGTCATCATAATCATCATCATCATCATCATCATCATCATAATCATAATCATAATCATAATCATCATCATCATCAT
>CM065706.1:23961467-23966467 GCA_017654935.2 Phymorhynchus buccinoides | reverse complement strand
TCTCTCTCTCTTTAATGGTACTCCAATCCCCAAGAGTTGCTTTTGTGCCAGATGTTTGGGAGTCGTGCTCTAGGGGAGGTATTTATACTGTGCCTTGAAATGTATTGCAGAAATGTATCTGTGTATCATTGCATCTGTGAATCATTGTGAATCATTGAATACTTACGTACAGATTAACCCTTTCATCGCCATCCATATTTCAGGCAAGAATTCCCATTAGATTTACCTGGGTAGAGAACAAAATCCATCTGTAATATTGGGGATTATTCTGTGGCATTATGTGAAATAAGGTCTACCCTTACTTCTCATAACTAAGAGAATAGGGTCTTTGGATAATGGGCCCCAATTTGATGCCTTTTAGTGACATAGGTGTTAAATCACTGTGGTGCTAAAATGCGACTTTGGCGGTGAAAGGGTTAACTTAGGGGTGTGCAGTCAACGGCTCGCACCCGACAGCAACCACCACCACTCAGCTCTTAATGGTCCATTTGTACTGATGCACTAATAATTGTCTATAAATATGTGAGTGCTTAATTAATTATGAGCGCGTTTATTTGCCTACTTATCGATTTGTGTATGTATGTATTTAGTTATTTGGCTATTCATTTAGTTATTTAGTTATTCATGTGTTCATTTATTAGTGTACTTATTTATTATAGTATGTGATATGGGTCGGTGGCCTGCACATTAAACCAGTGTCAACCGTGTCAACCGTCCTCTCTCTCTCTCTCTCTCTCTCTCTCTCTCTCTCTCTCTCTCTCTCTCTCTCTCTCTCTCTCTCTCTCTCTCTCTCTCTCTCTCTCTCTCTCTCTCTCTCTCTCTCCTCTCTCTCTCTCCCCCCCCCCCACTCACTCTGATCACAGAAATAAGGCTCTCCAGTATAGAGCGCGGCCGTTGACGTCACATGACCTTCGACCTCCTTCAAGGTTGCTTCGTCGCACGTGCCCAAATCCTCTCGTGTGCACTTTGCGTACTTTCGGTATTCACTGTCACACACACACACACACACACACACACACACACATACACACACGGATAAACAGACACAGAAAACGCAAACACGTTCACGCGCGTGTGCGCGCATACACACAGAAGAGATTCGGATTCGGATTCGGATTCGGAAGATTTATTCATGAGAGGCCAATGCCCCTTATGAAGGGGGTAATTCATGATAAACAAATAACACATGATATTATCCAAATAAAGAAAATTACAATTAAGAACACAATTTAGAACGAAGCTTAAAGCCTTTGTATAAGAACAAGGCGAACCTTTTTACAACGTGTTCCTGAGCAGGACAGAGAGAGAGAGAGAGAGAGAGAGAGAGAGAGAGAGAGAGAGAGAGAGAGAGAGAGAGAGAGAGAGAGAGAGAGAGAGAGAGAGAGAGAGAGAGAGAGAGAGAGAGAGAGAGAGAGAGAGAGAAAGGGACAAAGAAAGAGATGAACACACGTACATGCCAGTACAAACATGCACGAGCGCGCGCGCGCACACACACACACACACACACTCACATGCACGCGCGCACACGCACACACACACACATGAACGCACACACACACACACACACACACTGACACACACACACTGACACACACACACACACACACACACACACACACACACACACACACACACACACACACACACACTGTTAATCAAGCAACTATATAAACAGAGTAGCAGCTAACCCCCTCTCGCTTCGCTTCGAGCTCACTTTACTACTGGCCCAAAATGTCTCCCACTGTATATCTCGGGTGATGCTGATCAGGAATACGTACAGCTTAATTTAGGGGTGTACTGTCAACGGTTCGCGCCCTACAGTAACCACCACTCAGCTCTCACCCTCACTTTTATCTCCAGCCCCTTCAAAATGCCTCCCACCGCATTCCTTTCGGTGATGATGATCAATAACATAGGGCCTACACATTGGTGGATTAGGCCTAAACCCTGTTAAGACTTAAGGGTACCGCCGGCGTATTATAAAGGCTGAAAGCACGCCCCGTGGCCTTGTCATTCATATCCGTATTGCTAAAAAAAAAAATCGGGACTTTACTGGTGTTGCACTGCCTCCGGGCATTGCCTCCAGGATCGTTCCCACCATCTTTATATCTACTAATGTCCATTATGTGTCTGTTCCAGACCGGAGGACGTTGAGCAGAATGTCATCAGGCTTCCTTAATGTCGGAGGTCAGCAAAGTTAATTGTCAGCATTGAAGAGGTGGGCACTTACACGTGGTACAGTGGTATGGACTGCTATATAGAAATATTAGAATACTGATACCTTCAGGCTTCCTTGAAGTCGGAGGACACCAAATTTTCAGAATGAGACGAGAACAGGTAGATGGTACTGTGGTAAGGACTGTTATATTTATAGAATACTGATACCGCAAGCATTTTTTGTTGTCGGAGGGAAGCAAATTGCAATTATCAAACAGGCAAGAAACTTACGGGTGGTACAATGGTAAAGATTGTTTATACCTGCAGGCTTCCTTGGAGTCGGAGGTCAGCAAATTGTCGGCATTGAAGAGGTGAGCGCTGCACGTGACCAAGGCCCCTTCGCAGGGGGTCATCTGTAGCGCGGGGTCATCCCCCATACCTGCACACACCCAAAACATTTTCTTAAATTGAAAAAAAACAAAAAACAGAAAAACAACTTGGTGGTTACAGATCCACCAGATCACGTGTCAAAATCACGGGTTTTACATGTTTTCACTCTTATAACTGGAAATAAATCTTGTTTTGACCAAGTCTGACTCCCATATAAATGGCCCCAAATTCAAACCGAAACATCAGTTTAAAGAGGAGCCTCAATTTCAAGTTGGGGAAATGTGTATGTGGGTCACAGCTACCCAGAAAAAAACAAGGGCCTTAATCGTGGTGCGTCACTGGGTCTTTAAGTTGGACATTCAAAAAAGAAAAATAACAATAGATAAAACATGCAACGTTTCTAGGCGTAAGGCCGGGTTCACATTAGACGCGTTAAGTTCCGTACGGAAAACCCTAAATAAGTGGAAGAAAGAAGGATAAAAGTTTTCGCATAGCCTATAGGGGAAATTCGGACACGTGCGCAAATCTGTTCCCTTCTTTGTTTCACTTATTTACGGATTGCGCACGGGTTTCCGCATGGAATATCCGCTTATGTGTGTACACGGCCTAACCCCTTCTTCTAGCAAGTTTTTCATTCTTTTTTTTTTTTTAGGGGGGGGGGGGGGGGATGGGAGGGGGGGAGAGGGGATGGGGGGGGGGGTGCTAGAGGAAGGGGATGGGGGGGGTGCTAGAGGAAGGGGATGGGGGGGGGGGGTGCTAGAGGAAGGGGCTGCACAAATGGAATGTCTCTTCCTGCATATTGGTAAAAGGCTCCGCCCAAAAAAAACCACCAGCACTCAAGTAAATTATAAATGATAAAAATCTTAAGTAAAAGTGTGAACATATGAATGTTCCAAAATTTAAAATATGATCAAATAAGCGACACGACCAGGGAGGGCCGGCAACTGAAATAGCATCCAAAGGGACATATAGTATCCAAAGGGAAATAAACTAGGTATGAACAAAATTCAGTATACTGCTGGCACCGTTCCCCCAGCCTACGGGACTCAGAAGTTAGAGCATTTGAAATGCAATGATAATAGAATGTTAGAAAACTTTGTTGTCCCTATGTCTTTGATGTGAACATTTAAAATCAAAACCAGTTAAAATAACTTGGCGTTTGATTATGTTCTTTAACAAAAAATAAAAATAATAAAGAGTGCTAGCTTAGTTTTTCCTCCTTATTAGGGAGGCAATGGCAGAACCCAGCCGAGGACAGCTGTTTCGACTCTAGGGAGTCTTCATCAGCTCGGCACTGGATGGGGTCTTAACCTACCAAGGTGGAACTACTCTCCCCTCAACAAGAAGATTGTTCCACAAATGGAATGTCTCTTCCTGTATATTGGTAAAAGGCTCCACTTCCGCGCGTATGTGTGTACGTGCCCTTTGGGGTTTCACGAAATCCTGGCGTCTTTTGTTTTAGCCTATCAATTTCTTTTAAATAGCGAGGTTCGGCTAATTATGAGAAACTAATGAAGTAGGCTTAAACATAGGCGGGTGAATCCCTATTAACCCTTTCACCGCCAAAGTCGCATTTTAGCACCACAGTGATTCAACACCTATGTCACTAAAAGGCATCACATTGGGGGTCTATTATCCAAAGACCCTGTTGTCTTAGTTTTGGGAAGGAAGGTTAGACCTTATTTTACATATGTCACAGAAGAATCCCCAATACTGCAGATGGATTTTGTTCTCTGCCCAGGTCAATTTAATGGGAATTCTTGTCTGAAATATGGCTGGCGGTGAAAGGGTTAAAGGAACGCAAGATGTCAAGATTTCCTCTCTGTTTCTCCCTTTTTTCATCAAATGCTTTGTTTTCTCCTTCGTATTTTCTCTTTTGATTATGTGTCTCTAAATTGATTGCACATTATGCTCTTTGTGTGTGTGGGTTTTTTGTTGTTTTTTTGTTGGTTGTTTTTTGCCTTTTCTTTTGCTCAATTATCAAGTATAAATGATGTATTTTTGTACTTACACAGTCTGTCATTCACCTAGTAATTTTCATGAAATATTTCAGGAGCTATCTTGTTGATGCTCTCTTTTGCTTTCTGTAATATGTGTTGTTTGGAAATATGAAAGATTTGTTGAACCCTTTCGCCGCCAATGTCGCATTTATGCACCACAATGGTTTAACTATGTCACTAAACGGCATCTAATTGGGGTCTGTTATCCAAAGACCCTATTGTCTTAGTTTGGGGAAATAAGGATAGACCTTATTTTATATAATGTCACAGAAGAATCCCCAATACTGCAGATGGATTTTGTTCTCTACCCAGGTAAATTTAATGGACTTTTTTTTTTTGCTGAAATATGGCTGGCGGTGAAAGGGTTAAAGATTTGTTGTTGTTTTTAAAAAGGAACACAACTCCCTCATTCCTAACGGGGGCCGCTACACTGCATACGATTCGATCCCAATG
>CM065706.1:23948967-23951467 GCA_017654935.2 Phymorhynchus buccinoides | reverse complement strand
CAATGCAGTTTGGTTAGTTATTTGTAAAATCTTAATGCAGCTTTAAACATTATGTGCTAATACTCTGCCGCCCTGCACGCCTATACTTGCCTTTCCATAGATGTTACACAGATATGATGCACGAAAGTCACAAATATCCACAAATGACACACTCATACAAATATCCGCAAAACATAATAATAGATTGTCAGGAAATTATTTACACATGAAAAAACACGCTGTCAAAAAAATATCGACGAAAGATAAAGGCTTTTTATTGCTTTTTATTGCTCTTGTTTATATATTTATATATACAACAAATAAACAACTACACGACAAGTGTAAAGTGACGTTATTTTATTCACAAGAGACAAAACAAAACTACTGGATATTTCGGTGAATGCGCCTTTTATCAACACGGACAAACAAGAAAACAGCAAATATAGCAAAAGGAGCAAAAAGCAGGCAACAAAAGGAGCAAAATATCAACAAGATCAAAAAACAATACAGTGGAACCTCCCTCATAAGACCTCCCATTATAAGACTCCCTCCCACATAAGACCTACTTCTCCGAGACATTGCCCTTCTTTGTAAGTACTAAAATTACCTCTCTTATAAGACCTCTTTTCTGATTATTTTTGACGGTCTTATAAGGGAGGTTACACTGTACTTCCCCTCTACAGTCCAATGCGTAAATGATACAACCAAGTAGATAGAATACAGCCCTGGCATGCAGTCTCAGACCGATACGGAACTCCATAGCATCATCATCATAGTCATCCGCCTCATTTCCATCAATCTTTTTTTTTTTTAAGTCTCAAATTCTGTGGCTTTGCAAGCCCTGCTCTTATGGTGACCTCAGTTTCGGTTTCTGATCCAGTTTGGGGGGGGGGGGGGGGGGGGGGGCTTTAAAGCAGCCATATACGTAATCTTCCCACCCAAGTTCACGCGAAATGTTCACATGGCACTGGGTGTGCCCCCAGAGTGTTAAGCTGGGGGAACGAAAACAACCACAAAAAAACACAATAATACTTACTTTGAGGACAGCTGTAGAGCTCATCAGACCGCTCTTTCTCTCTCTGTACTCTTTGGTTCACAGTGTTGAGCACAGAGGGAGTACAGTTACCCAGATGACTCTTCTCTGTGCATTGCCTGAACTCTCTGTGATAGCTGGAAAAACAGAAAAAAAGAATGCCAATGCCATATGAACGTACTCTTTGGTTCACAGTGTTGAGCACAGAGGGAGCACAGTCCTCCATGTAGACTCTGCTCTGTGCATTGCCTGAACTCTCTGTGGTAGCTGGAAATGAAACAGGATGGTAATGCCATATGAACGTACTCTTTGGTTCACAGTGTTGAGCACAGAGGGAGCACAGTCACTCCAGATGACTCTTCTCTGTGCATTGCCTGAACTGTCTGTGGTAGCTGGAAATGAAACAGGATGGTAATGCCATATGAACGTACTCTTTGGTTCACAGTAGCTGGAAAACAACAACAGGATGGTAATGCCATATGAACGTACTCTTTGGTTCACAGTAGCTGGAAAACAACAACAGGATGGTAATGCCATATGAACGTACTCTTTGGTTCTCAGTGTTGAGCACAGAAGGAGCACATTCACTCAAATGACTCTTCTCTGTGCATTGCCTGAACTGTCTGTGATATCTGAAAACATATCAGGATGGCAATGCTATATGAACGTACTCTTTGGTTCACAGTAGCTCAAAAAACGGGATAGCAATGCCATGTGAACGTACTCTTTGGTTCACAGTGTTGAGCACAGAGGTAGCACAGTCACTCCATGTGATTCTGCTCTGTACATTGCCTGAACTCTCTGTGATATCTGGAAATCAAACAGGATGGTAACGTCATATGAACGTACTCTTTGGTTCACAGTGTTGAGCACAGAGGGAGCACACTCATCTCTGTGCATTGCCTAAGCTGTCTGTGATAGCTGGAAATGAAACAGGATGGCAATGCCATATGAACGTACTCTAAGCTTAGCTCAAAAAACGGGATAGCAATGCCACAACTCTTTGGTTCACAGTGTTGAGCACAGAGGTAGCACATCGAGGTGACTCTGTGATTGCCTGAACTCCATCTGGAAATCAAACAGCTGACTTCTTCTGTGTGCACTGCCAACCTAAATTGCTGATAATAGTTGAAAAGAAAAACACACACCCACGACTGTGTTATACCTTATCAAGGGGCAGAGAGACTGTATACGATCAAAGACACTGTAAGGGACAACTCTTTCAGGCTGTTTAGCATTGAACACTGGAATGACCTTCCTTACTTCATACCTTCAGGAAAACATAACCAGGGCGGTTGGCCTCACTTCTATAATAGGGAAAAGAGTTAATAAGCTCCCACTCTCTGTATCTAAGCTTTCTGATACGATCAAAGATGAGATCCGACTGTGACATTTGCGAGGCACGATTTTCGTGAAATTCTACTGTCTGATGAAATATCATGTTTTTTGTATCAGACATTTTATGTCATTCGGTATTTGGAGTTTACA
>CM065706.1:23941467-23943967 GCA_017654935.2 Phymorhynchus buccinoides | reverse complement strand
AATCAAGAGTACTGTCCCATTAACAAGCATAGCAGGTATTAGGTATTAGGTACTTTATAGTCACAGAGGCGTCTCTGTGAAATTCGGGTTGCTCCCACCTGGAGAGCGCGTCGCAGCCAGAGGCGCGCCACCCAATATTTTTCTTTTGTTGTTTTTTGTGTGCATGCGATTTTTGTCATTGATGAGGGGAGGGGGGGGGGGGGGTAAATTTTGACCAAATGACAACTTTGTCGTTGCCACTGGGTTTAACGTATGCTAAGTGCATGGGCACACGGGACCTCGGTTTATCGTCTCATCCGAAAGACTCCACGTTCAGACCGTTAAGGCCTAGTGTAGAATGAGAGGAAAAAATCCCCTGTACCCAGGTTCGAACTCGGGTTTACTTGACACGAAGCGAACGCGATACCACTGTGCCACTCTACACCACTGGCAGGTGTAGAGTTTAATGCAGGCACTAATATAACCTATCTGATTGGTTAGTTTACTCCTGGCTACTCGCAGACCGTCAACATGAACATGATTCACGATTTAAACTAAGTATGAATCCTCTTCGTTTTGGGCGTACGTGTTGGCAATGTGACTGTTTTTATTCTGTCAAACTGATATATCTGGGCATCAGTTTCTGGATGATGGTTTAGATCATTAGTTGATTTACTTCCCTTGATTTTGACTGACTATCGGCTGTTTTAGACAATATTTAGCTGTCCACCTCACGTCAACTTATTGTTCTTTCCGTTTCATAAAAAATGACCATAACCTAATCCTAACCTGATCCCTTTCCCGAGCAAGGCAGAATGTTGCTTCTTAATGAGTTAATTTTGTTCATGTTGACGGTCTGCGAGTAGCCAGGCGTGTTAGTTTCAGCATAATTGTTTGGATAAGTCTGGCTGGGTGTGTACTGTCAACGTACTTCTTGCTACTTAGTATCTTCACCTGACGGTTTGAAAACCATCGACTGTAGACCCTTCTATCCCTGTATATTCGTATTAATCAGCATCCACCCGAGGGATGTAGTGGTAGACACTAAGCTTGTTCATACCAGCGAAACGAATCAAAATGGCAGAACTCTAGTCTACAAACCTCCGCCAGAGAAACGCTAGTGAATTGGGGGGTTTTCTGGTAAAATGAAGGCTACCTGTTTATTTAAAGAAAACCTTAACATAGGCCTAAAGCTAACGATTATGTTCATTGAGTGTGTGTGTGTGTGTGTGTGAGAGAGAGAGAGAGAGAGAGAGAGAGAGAGAGAGAGAGAGAGAGAGAGAGAGAGAGAGAGAGAGAGAGAGAGAGAGAGAGAGAGAGAGAGAGAGAGAGAGACAGAGAGAGAGAGAGAGAGAGAGCAATGAAAACAACAGAACCATGGGGGAAAGAGCGACTGTAGAGTTTTGGAACGGTGTAATGTTCTCGGCTTGACTTTGTTCTCAATTTACTTGCGCATGCGCGAAATTGATTATAACGTACCATCAGCCTTTATTTTTGTGTGTATTCACACACAACAATCTCATAACATACCATAACGTTTAAAAAATAATTGTGGATTAGACGGTTTCAGGTTAGGGTTAGGGTTAGAAATAGGGTTTGGGGTAGGGATCGATAGGAATAGGCTTAGGGTCAGTTTAGTATCAAATACACAAAAACAATAAAAGTTGATGACTAATCTGACCCTAAACCTATCCCTAACCCTATCCCAAACCCAATTCCTACCCTAACCCTAACCTGAAGCCGTCTGAAATGAATGGAAGTGACAGAGGAGGGTGCTATTCTTAGCAGTTGCCCCTAACCCTAACCCTAACCTGAAATCGTCAAATACACACAAGCAATAAAAGTTGATGGTACGTTATGAGATTACTGTCTCAATTCCGCGCATGCGCACGTAAATTGAGAACACAGTAATCTGAGAACAACACAACGGACGTGTCTTTGGTCACGTGATCAGGCGCACTTACAAAATCAATGTGGGAGTTTACGAAAATGCATAGATATGCAACATTTTTGCTTCCTTCAAGGAATCATGGGGGGAAATTGTGCTGATATATTGCTATGGTCTTCCGGCGGATGTGCAGCTGTATTTTTGGTGTGTCAATAATCACGTGACTGTCCAAATTGTGGGTTTGCCTCGCTTTGATGTTTGGGTACAGGGGATTTTTCATCTCACTTTGCACTAGGCCTTACGGTCTGAACGTGGAGTCTTTCGGATGAGACGATAAACCGAGGTCCCGTGTGCCCATGCACTTAGCATACGCTAAACCCAGTGGCAACGAAAAAGTTGTCATTTGGTCAAAATGTACCCCCCCCCCCTTTCCTTCCTCATCAGTCACACAAACATCGCATGCAATTTTTTTTTTTGATCGGTGCGCCTCTGGCTAAATGCTAAATCCAAGCAACCCGAATTGGGTGGAGCGCCTCCTCTGAAGACTGCGCATGGGCGGGTAAGAAACCCACCCCAATTATCTCATGAAATGAAGCAAATTTCAGTCTCATTTTGCCCATGACGCGCATTCGT
>CM065706.1:23906467-23931467 GCA_017654935.2 Phymorhynchus buccinoides | reverse complement strand
AGATTAAGATGAGCCGACTAAAAACAACATAAGAACGCAAAATTACACGCCCACACCAACAGATGCGGGCATACACATATACTCCCAATACAAACATACATACGCGCCCTGCACACACACACACACACACACACACACACACACACACACACACACACACACACACACACACACACACACACACACACACACACACACACACACACACACACACACACACAGAGAGACACACACACACACACAGACACACACACACACACACACACACACACACACACGTACGCATGCAAGCACGCATGCATGCATATCCAAACCATCATTTTCCTCACTCTGGGGGATCAGTCAAGGTAATTATGGAAGAGGTGGGTTTTCAGCTGAGATTTGAAGGTTTGGAGGGAGGTGTTTTTTTCTGATAGAAAGAGGTAGAGAGTTCCAAGTTGTAGGTCCAGACACAGAGAAAGATTTTTTTACCACAGGAATTCAAAGAGTATCTAGGGACAGTAAGCAGAGAAGAGTCTTGTGATCTCAGTGCTCTCAGTGATCTCAGTGATTTGATACATTTGATTGCTCAAAAAGTGTCACAGTTATTATTAATATTAATAATATAACTTATGCCAATCAAATTGCAAAACATAAAACAAACAAAAGAAAGGGCTCATCAAGAGGCCGCGAGGCCTGGCTGCCCTAAAAGCCTGACCTGACCTGACCTGACCCGTGTGTCTGTTTCCAATTCGTTGAAAAATGCTTGCGATTTCACGATGTTGTTGCAGACAAGTCAGGTCTGAGGTCAGGTAGGACGACTAGGCCTCGCGGCCTCTCAAGCGTCCTTTCTCTTGATTGGAATTTTTATATATTCAGTTGGCACAGCTGTGACGATTTTAGTACACTATCAGTCATACTGGTATTTTGATTTACTAAGGTTTGGGTGCTTGGGACGATTTTCCTAGTCTTTAATCAATTAGTTGAATTACCCGCACCTGTTTAATATCAACATAGTTATAATCACCTGGATTATGCATAAAAGCCATAATCCTTAACTTCCAGGCCAATTCGGATGAGACCCATAATCAACTGGATTATGGCTTTTATGCATAATCCTAACTTCCAGGCCAATAGGAATTGTTCGGAAATAATTAAGCCCACCTAAGGGGAGTAATTTCATGGTGTGTAGGAGTTATCTTGCCTAATGCAATCAGTCAAACAGGAGAAGTTACTGCAGGGCTCCCAGGGACCCCATTTGGGAGTTAATTAGAAAAAGAGAGTAATTACCCTTTGTTCAATTTCGTCATCATTTCATTGGTTTATTTCTGTCCTCATTTACTATTTTTAGTTTAATTTGTGTTTTTGTGGGGGTTTTACGCATTCGCAAAAAAGCCTTTAATCGACTGCATGCTTGTTGCAGACGACAAAGACGAGCTCATTACCGATGAGCCCTCTCAAGGTCGCCAACCCCAGTCGACCTCTCCGACCTCCAACGCAGACAACGATGTGTCCCCCGTCCAGGCCACCAAGAGCCTGCTGTCTGCTGGGAAAGAAGCGTTAGTCTCAAGTTTTATTTTTGCTTCTTTTTTTAACCCTTTCACCGTCAAAAGTCGCATTTTAGCACCACAGTGATTTAACCCTTTCAACGCTAGCCATTCCTCAGCCAAAATGTACCATTGAACTTACCCGGGCAGAGAAAAGACTATCTACAAAATTGGGGATTCCTCTCTGACATGCATAAAACAGGACCTCCCAAAATTAAGAACATTAGGTCACTGGATACCAAACCCTGATTTGATGCCTTTTAGTGACATGGGTGTCAAACCATTGTGGTGCCAAGAGGCAACAGTGGCGATGAAAAGGTTAACACCTATGTCACTAAAAGGCATCAAATTGGGGTCTATTATCCAAAGACCCTATTGTCTTAGTTTTGGGAAGTAAAGATAGACCTTATTTGTATATGTCACAGAAGAATCCACAATACCGCAGATGGATTTTGTTCTCTGTCCAGGTAAATTTAATCGAAATTTTTGGTTGAAATATGGTTGTCAGTGAAAGGGTTATAACCCTATTGCAACTCCCTCCCACTTGAGACCTTATTTTGGATGCTTTTTCAAGGTCTCAACTCATTCGCATCGCACTGATTTTGAATTATTAAAAAAACTCACAAATCACTCCAGCCATACAGTGATAAACAAAACGGACATAAACAAAAAGAGAAATAAAACAAGCGCAAAATCGCAATAGTTTGTGGCGCGCGGTCTATTTTTACCACTCCAATCAGGAGTCATCTCCCCTGGCTTTTCAATAATTTTAATCTGTAAACCAGAATGTTATCTCTGCACCCTTTTCGTAACTTTTTATATCTTTTGGAAAACATTTAAAACTATGTATCCTACTTATACTCATCAAAAGAAGCACCGCATACTCGTCGTGTCTGTTGTAGTGTCTGTATTACGTATGTTTGTTATTTTGTACGCTTTTAAAATACATCATTTTAAAGAGCGGCCTCAATTAATTTTGAAGTGTAGCCTCGATTTGAAGTGCGACAATTTTGGAACGACAGACCGACCGACCGACGGACCGACCGACCGACAAAGTGAGTTATAGGTTTGTGGCTTGAGCCACAAACAAAAAGATCACAGGTTTTTTCTTCAGGTTTAGACAGGGAAGTGGTAGATCAGACTTTTTTTTTATATATATAAAGACTTTATATAGAAAAACTCTCTACAGCAATTAGTTTCCCCACTTCAAGCCACTACAAACGCATAGTAAGAGGCAAAAGTGTGGTCAAAGGGAGCGAAGCGAGTTTAGAAGTGACCAAAGTGCGGGTGTGCACACTGATTTACTTCCCTTGAAACAAATTCATCAAATTGACAGCTTTAAATATTAATTCCAGCCATATATGGGTGGAACGACTTGAATGAGTTAGCAGGGAGGTTTCACTGTATTGTACTTGTAGAACTTTCTCGAAATCATAATTCACAGTATGGGAGTCGCTGAGTAAAACAACGCCCTCTGCTGTGATAACCGATGTGGCGGTGTATTTTTACCTCTATGAGATAAGTAGTCCTAGCCGGAAGTAGTCCTAGCGTAGCCAATCAGAATCGTTTGTTTGTCCGCCATTGTGAATTTTACAAAACTAAGTGCATGGCTTTGTACATCGATTTATCGGCAAATATGTAGATTTACACCCTCCTGCTCTATTTCTTGGTTCTTTCCGTGGTTAGGGATAGGATTAGGGTTAGGGTTAGATGGGTACAGTTCGCATGCGAGAGGTAGATATTTAATGACAGGTACTTATTTATCATGACACCGGGATCCCAATTTTGCTCCTTTTTTTTTTTTGCGTGTTAACTGTTTACAGCGAAATTTGATGAAAACATTCAACTTTCAAAGGAAATAGTTATTTTTTTGAGGTTATCAAGGGCATGGAACGAAGATCCAGAACAATAGTTTCGTCGTCTTCTCGTACGTTTTAGAACAATAGTTTTTTTAACCCCTTGACTGCCACCAACGTATTGCGTACTGACCTGATGACATCACTGATGATGTCATCAGATGAAGAGGAATAACCCTGATATGCTGGCTTTTGCTCTTGCATGATCAATAGAGTAATATCCCCAGACCATTTTCTCAGATTGGCTCTAAGATTCAGTTGTCTTTTTCTTGTCATTATTTGCCCAATTTATAAAAATAAAAAAATTCTCTGGCAGTCAAATGAAGATCTTCAATATTTGTTGTTTCATTCAATCATTGTAATTGATTGGCTTTGTTTAACCCTCTCAAGGCTGCAGAACCGAAATCCGCCCAATTTTTTTTCCTTCCCTGGTGACCGATGACGCCGATTGCGCCCGCTGAACGCCAGGTCTAGTACGTTCACTTTCACTTTCTCCCTACCCACAATGCAATATACTAGGTTAGTTCTTCCTGTTCCTGACACTCACTGATCCGTTTTTGGTCTTTACAGCAAGGGAAAGCACCCAATAGTCTTTTTGAACAGATTTTTCGAAGTGACCCCAAATTTTTTTCTTCTTTCCACGTGACGTGTGCAGTATTGACTCGGCGCGAATACTCGGAGCGCCATTACGGATTTTTTCTTCTAATTCATGGTTTGTTGTGTGACATTGTGTAAGCTTTCGAATGAAAATATCATCATTGCTATTCAATATGCATCTTTCAGAAATGAAATGTGAGTTAGACTGTATTCTGGGTGATTTTTTTTAATAAAAAGATTTGGTGTGACGTTCGGAGTTAATGCCCTTGTCTCGGGGACTGGGATTGATTATCGGTTCGAATGGTCGGGAGTCATTGGGTTAAAGGATGCATGGTGTTCTGACGTAGAAAATCAGTATTACACAGAACAATAGACAATTTTCGGAGAAAAAAAATCTAGGGGAGAGCACTTCGTGAAAATTAGAGTTGTTCACCTTACTTACTCTGTCAAATACCATAGCAACAAGTGTCGAAGAGTGAAGCGAAGCGAGTGAACGATTTGCAAACATTTTAAGTAGAACTAGAAAGAAGGGTTACAAACTGATCTAACTTGCAAAACATCCAGAACTTGCAAAGAAATAAACATTGAGATTGACCCATGATGGCGAAAAACACAAACCGAGTGTGTCTAAATCTAGATCTACTCAAGCGCAGCATGTTCATGGGGTGATTGTTACCATCTGAGGGGGCAATTGCTATCATACAGTCTTGACATATGTAGGGTCCCCCTTACCCAAAATGCTTCAAAATAAGTGGTACCATTATGAATCACATGTTAACGGACAGAAAGTTACCACTTTCGGATTGCTATCATGCATTTTTGGAAAGGGGTGACTCGACCTACAGATGTCCCAAAATATACATGATAGCAATTGCCCCCCCCCCCCCCCCCCCCTCTCCCAGATGGTAATCATTCCTATTTGGGGGATCTACCTAATGGTAGAGTAACTTCCCCTGTTTGACGATTGAATTAGGCAAGATCACTCCCATACAGATACACCATAAGATTACTCTCCTTAATTATTTCCGAACAATTCCTATCACAAAAGACTGAAGTTCCAGAACTTTCCCTTAATTTTCATCGAATTTTGTCTTCTTTTTTTTTTTTACATAGCTTGTTTCGGTGATTGTTTGCTATTTGACATTGGGAGCCTTGAGTAAGTGCTCGGTAGTCTAGGACTGACATCACTGCTGTGACGAATGCACAAAGTCGCAAAATTTGATGTGATTCCAAAATGTCCGGAAAAATCGGTCGTAAACTGGAGGGGTCGTATGACGGAGGTTTTCACTGGCAGCCGTAGAAAGAAAAAGTTCAGCACAGTTCATACTCTCCTCTTCATGCACACATACAATGACATATTAAAACTGGATTTGGGTCTTTCCAACTCCATAGGATTGTGCAATCGATGTATTACAGTTTCACTTCGCCGACTTCTGTTAATCACCTCCACTCTCGTCCAAAGTCAGTGGTTTTCTTTTTCAAAATCAGTGGTTTTCGTGCTTTTCCTACGCTTTCCGCCATCTTTTCTACAACAAGGGAAGCGACTCCGCTTTCAGGCCCTTGACCGTGGTTGTTTCCCTTTGCTCGAAGTCTATGCAGACGACAACAACGGTCGTAAAAACCAACAAAATGGCGGTCGTAAGTCGCGTTTTAGAGGAAGTCATTTAAGAGAGGTCGTTTACATAGTAAAATGCATCCGTGCCAACAAATCCGGTCTCAAATGAGAGGTGGTCGCTTAACAGAGGGTCGTAAAATAGGGGTTTGTCTGTATTGTCTGGGCAAAGAAACAGAGTAACTGACCCACATACGTACATAAACCATCCTGTATAGGCCCTTTACTCAAATGGCTTTTATCACTGGTTGACATTAGCCTGCAGAAAGGGCCAATAGTAGATGAGAGCTGTACTATGCATGATATTCTACAGTATTGGAGTATCACGGTACAGCTTAGTCTTTCATGGAAGACTATGACTCTCGAACGAGGGGACCCTTGAACCGGCTCTGGTGCTGCAGCCAAAGGGATTGGTTGGCCTTTTGGGACCTTCCCCAGCACCAACTCTCGTGAGAGAGTGGGGATGTACCCTGGGCAAGGCATCTCCACTATAAACTAGTTTTCGCCCAGCCCGCCAGAGTAGTATATGCCCTCTCTGCTATCTGGCAGTCATTGTCGGAAACGGCAGACAGGTAACAACAACTATATGGAATGGTGGAGCGATGGATTCTATGCAGTGGTTTGCAAGATGTTCTGCATAGACATCTTCTTCTTACTTTTCTTATTCTGCGTTCCCATGTCATAATATGGCCATAATGGGTAAGGTACTTATGTGTCTGGTTTTCAGTTTTCAGTGGTCTCCCCGCTGCGTACAGCCGACACATTCCGATTTCAGAGGAGCTCAAAGGAGAACATATTTTAAAGAATTTGTTTGGGGGTAAAAGGTAGGAGAATGGGCCAAAAAGTCAGAAAGATAGTAAATGACAGAAAGCAAAGGGAAAAGGCAGAGTCAAAGCGTGACAGATTAGAGGAAGTTACAGGCATAGAACTTCCAGAAAGTGGGGGAACTATTTGTATGAACGACCTCCCGGTATGCCCACGGGGAGAGACTCGTGGAGGGGACAGGGTCAACCAGCTCCCCGTATGGAGGCACGAGGCCCCTGTGTAGATAGTCATAAAAATACCAAACTATTTTGAACGATCCGAATATCCTACCGCTCTAGAATTAGGCAAATGGCTTATCAATAATTACATAATACAGTATATACAATGTTTAATGTGAAAGAACAATATGCTGCCAATAACGTAACCAGTTATCTCTTAATCTTGGAATTTATATATGTGATCCAGCATCATGAAAGGGACATTACCATAAGTGTCAAACTGACCATTCTGAGAAAATTGTACATTTGAAAACTTCAGACAATTCTCTTTATATTGATATAGGAATCATTGTAGTAACTTTTTCCGTTTTAAAGTTATGAGTATTTAAAGTTGGTAGGGTGACGGTCAGCCATTTTGAGAAATCACATACTTAAGTTTAGCCTAGCTAAAGAAAATGCATCAACCTACTGGTTTAAACGTTTTATTGTGATGACATTATAAACATACAGAATAACGAAACTGAAGCACCAACAAGCTAAGCTTATGGCGAGTTCAGTATAAAAGAAAATGCATCAACCTACTCATTTTAAAGCACTTAAAGTTATGAGTATTTAAAGTTGGTAGGGTGACGGTCAGCCATTTTGAGAAATCACATACTTAAGTTTAGCCTAGCTAAAGAAAATGGATCAACCTACTGGTTTAAACGTTTTATTGTTATCACATTATAAACATACAGAATAACGAAACTGAAGCACCAACAAGCTAAGCTTATGGCGAGTTCAGTATAAAAGAAAATGCATCAACCTACTCATTTTAAAGCACTTAAAGTTATGAGTATTTAAAGTTGGTAGGGTGACGGTCAGCCATTTTGAGAAATCACAGACTAAAGTTTGCGCCTAGCTGAAGAAAATGCATCAACCTACTGGTTTAAACGTTTTATTGTTATGACATTATAAACATACAGAATAACGAAAATGAAGCACCAACAAGCTAAGCTTATGGCGTGCTCAGTATAAAAGAAAATGCACATCAACCTACTGGTTTAAACGTTTTATTGTTATCACATTATAAACATACAGAATAACGAAACTGAAGCACCAACAAGCTAAGCTTATGGCGTGCTCAGTATAAAAGAAAATGCATCAACCTACTGGTTTAAACGTTTTATTGTTATCACATTATAAACATACAGAATAACGAAAATGAAGCACCAACAAGCTAAGCTTATGGCGTGCTTCAGTATAAAAGAAAATGCACATCAACCTACTGGTTTAAACGTTTTATTGTTATGACATTATAAACATACAGAATAACGAAACTGAAGCACCAACAAGCTAAGCTTATGGCGTGCTCAGTATAAAAGAAAATGCGCATCAACCTACTCATTTTAAAGCACTTAGAGACCATAACTTCTTCTTCTTCTTCGTTCGCTCAGACAGTTTCCTGTCATACGAGCGTAGATGTGTCATGCTGCCGTTATGCGCCTAACTAAGAAACAGTTAGGCCCAGCATGTCCGACTTCGACTGAAGAAATCTATTGTAAGAATTTATAGAAAAAAGGCAGGAGAAAGGACCAGTGAGATAGAAAGATAGCAGATGACAGCAAGCAAAGGGAAAAGGAAGAGTCAAAGAGAGTGATGGAGTAGAGGAAGTTACAAGCACAGAACTTCCAGAAGGTGGGGGAACTATTTATACGAAAGACCATAACAAAGATTGTCCTTTATAAATATGAAAGATGAGATGTTACTCTTTTATTGTTAGAGAGCACGAAAATACACATAACTCATTAATTTTTAAAAAAAAAAGAGATTTTTGTCTTTGCAAGCCTGTTGTGAGAAACTAGCCCAGCGACTTAATGTCCCTTTCATTGTGCTAATACACATAACTCAAAATTGATTTTTTTTTTTTTAATGAGATTTTTGACTTTACAAGCCTGTTGTGAGAAACTAGCCCAGCGACTTAATGTCCCTTTCGTGGTGCTGGGTCACATATATTGTCATCTGTTACTAGAACTTTCCCACGCACACAAACACAAAGGAAAATGATTGGCAAGTTAACGTTTGTAAGGGGCTTTTGCTTTGTGCGCTGTGCATGTGTGTGTGTGTGCGTGCATGTGTTTGTGTGTGTGTATGTGACTGTATCAATCATACAGTGTATGCGTTGATGTGTACATCAGGTGTTGTGGCTAATAATGCTTTCACCTGGTTTTTAATTTAATTAACTCATTTACCACCACCTGTTGAGTTTTTGGCGGGTCCCTATAATTGCTTGTCAGTATCGCAGATGTTATTAGGATATGAACATGTGATTAATTAAAGCTCTCTTCTTTTTTTTAGGAGGGGTGGGGGGGGTAGGTAAAGGAATGTGTGTAATTATTTCATAGTGTGTTTTTGTTTGTTTAATTGTGTGTGAGAGAAAGAGAGAAGAGAGGAAGACTGTGTGCGCGCGCGTCATTACAAGTAAAACATAGTTTTTCGCCCAAGGCAGTTTTTGAAAAAAAATCTGACATTTTTTAAAGATACCAGACCCCCAAATATAATCAGATGACCCTCTAAAAAAATTCAGAAACACATTTCGCGCACTGAGTCTGATTCTATTTCAGTAACGGAATGAACACTTGGGTGTCTGTCAGTCTGTATCTGTGTGTCTGTGAGTGTGTGTGTATGTCTTTACTTGATTGTGGATTGACATGAAATGATCAACTTATTCCTGTAGATTCCTCGGGGAGCAGAGCAATGGTATTTGGTATATTCTAGTCACAGAGACTTATGTCTGTGAAATTCAGGCTGCTCTCCCCTGGAGAGCGCATCACTGCAAGTGCAGCGCCCACCCATTTTTATTATAAAACTTTTTTTTTTGGGGGGGGGGGGCACAGGATGAGGAGAGGGTGTGGGCACACTTGGGAAACCTAGCTATCAATTTGGTCATACCAGGCAGCGGGATTTCTCCCTGCTCTTACCTACTTTCAACTGCCGTGGGAATTTTACGTGCGTGCGTAAAGCGCACGTACGGGTCAGGCTAGCTTTAAGTCCCCATCCGAAGGACTGGACGTTCAGTTCGATTTTCTTTGTTAAGCTAGAAAGAAAGGGCGAGGCCGGGATTCGAACCCGGGTCACTCACTCACGCTGCAGTCACGCATTACATTTGGCAGGCGAACGTCTTAACCACTCTGCCACCTTTCTGCCCTGGGCCGCAACCCCACCCCGCCAATGGACTCTGTTCTGGGCAAGCTCCCTTCAGTTTGGCCCATGTCCGTCTGTACTCCCTCATTTATTTTTCCACTGACCGTCCCCGGGTCTGCTTTGGCCTTTGATTGTGGATTTACCTGTAGTGATGTCCCGAGGCCCCAGTCATAGGACATTGACCTATCAAAATCGAAGAGGTCCTGTTGTGTTCTCCCCTGTCAGGACAAAATGTCTGATAAAAATGCTCAACACTGGCACGCTTTGTTTTTCACTTCTCTCGGGACAGTTTGTACTACTACAGTCGAACCTTACTTACAAGACCTTCAAAAATCATCCAAAAATGAGGTATTAAAAGGGAGGGAGTTGTATAAAGGAGGTAATTTTAAGACCTACTTCTCTGAGACATTGCCCTTCTTTGTAGTAAGTATTACAATTACCTCCCTTATACAACTCCCTCCCTTTTAAGACCTCATTTTTGGATGATTTTTGAAGGTCTTATAAGTAAGGTTCGACTGTAGTAGTAATAACTGTCCCAAGACAAGTAAAAAACAAAGCATGCCAGTGTTGAACATTTTTATCAGACATTTTCCACTGTGTCACTATCCGATCCTCGGTACTTCACTGGTGGAATAGAGCACTTTGATTTGTTTGTTTTTGGAACAGTATGGCTGATCAGAACAAAGGGCTGTGGATCATCATCATCTGCACGAGCGTCTTTGCTGTCATCATCACCATCGCCCTGATCCTCACCATTTACCTGCTGCCCAGACAGGTGAGAGAGAGAGTTGAGAAGGGGAGGAGAGGGAAGAGAGAGTTGAGGAGGGGGAAGAGAGAGTTGAGGAGGGGGGAGAGTGAGAGAGTTGAGAAGAGGAGGAGGGGGAAGCAGACCTGTTTACTCTACTCTTTTCGAGTAGTATTCTACTCAATTTGGATCTCTACTACTCTTAAAAGTTGAAAATAATGCTCTTTAATTCTTGATTACTACTCATTTTCAGTGAATATTATTTGATGGTTTAAATGAATAAGACTACACATTTTGAACCCAAACTACTCATTTCAGCTATCCAGACTACTCAAGACTTGTGTATGGGGTAAAGAGGTCCGGGGAAGAGTGAGAGAGAGAGTGTGTTTGTGTGTGTGTTCAGTGCACATGCTTGTGTGTGTTTATGTGTTCTTCATATCATGTCAGTGTGTTATGTGTGTGTGTGTCACTGTCATTGTGTGTGTGTGTAATTTGTAAAATGCACATAGACATTGTCAGTGTGTGTATGTGGTGTGTTTATGTGTGTGTGTATGTGGCGTGTGTTGTGAGTGTGTGTGTGTGTAAACTTGTGTGTGTGTCTGAGAGAGAGAGTGTGTGACTGTGAGAGAGTGTGTGGGCATGCGAGCATGTGTGTGTGTGTGTGTGGGGGGGGGGGGGGGGGGGTTCTGTGCATATGTGTGTGTTCTTTGTGTGTATGTGTGCCAGTTTTTTTTTCTCTGTGTGTATGTGTGTTTAAAAATCATAATTTAGAGATTTCATTTCATTGTATTGTGTAATAGAGGGGCCTGTGATCGAGTGGTTAGATCGCCGCTTGTCTGCGGTGGTTCGAGTGCAGCTTGGAGTCGAATTTTTCTGGCCTGAAAACCCTCTCTGTTCACCCAGCAATGAATGGGTACCTGATTCGTTCAGGGAAGGTTAGAAGGTGATGGAAGGAGAGGGATGGGCTCCACCTTCCATGATGCCGTGCCCTTGACACGGTGAACCTCTAACAGTTCACTGCCCTTACGGCCGATAGGCTATGGGACACCTTTACCTTTACCTTTTGCATTCTATTCTTTACTGCTTAGTGGCCTAGCAACAGTGCCTACAGAAGTAGATGATCGTTCGGTGATTAGTTGGGACATGCTGATGACGATGTTGATGAGGATGATGATGAAGATAATGGTTATTGTTTTTGGACATATTCAGGGCTCCCAATCGTCCCGCAAAACAAGGGGTCCCAGTGACTCCTTCACTTACAGTATAGAGGATCCTAGAGGCAGGATAGAGGGTCCCAGTGGCATTGCGAATGCTAAAAAGATTTTTTCTAGTGCATCCCTAGGGCCTCCTGCACATTCTTTTAGAGGGTCCTTGAGAATTTTAGTGCTTCATAGACCCCCAAATGGGGGTCCCTGGGAGCCCTGGTATTGACTGTGAATAAAATGTGGTGATGATGTGACAACGATGATATTTCCGCACAGAATAGTGATTAAGCGAGTGTAACTTCCTGTTTGACCGACTCTGTCAAACAGGAAGTTACACTCGCTTAATTAGCCCATTGCTAATATCTCGCTTGACAGTCAAGCGAAATCATTCGCACAAACCATGAGACTACTCCCCTTAACCATTTCAACGCTAGCCACCCCTCAGCCAAAATTTACCATTAAATGTACCTGGGTAGAGAAAAGATTTTGTCTAGAATACTGTGGATTCCTCTGTGACATGCATAAAGTAGGGCATATCCTTACCTCCCAAAATTAAGCACATAAGGTCACTGGATACCAGACCCTCATTTGATGCCTTTTAGTGACATGGGTGTGAAATCATTGTGGTGTCAAGAGGCGACAGTGGTGACGAAAGGGTTAAGTGCTTGCGAGCAATCCCTATTTTTTTGCAACAACACCGACATCAAAGACGTTGGAACGTTGTCCTTTCCAGATTAGCGGCCACGCTGCGGTGGTGACTGAAGTGGGCGACTGCTCGGTGATCGGTCTGGACATGCTGAAGAAGGGAGGCAACGCCGTGGATGCCGCGGTGGCTGCTGCCTTCTGCCTGGGAGTTATCCACCCTTACAGCTCCGGCATTGGAGGGTAAATGCGTGAAGGAAGAAAGAGAGAGAGATTCGGAGAGAAATAAAGAGAGAGAAAGTTCAGTTTCAGAATAATCCATCCCTACAGCTGGCATCAGATGGTACCATTTTTTTATTTATTATAAGGCACGCCTTATTATAAGGTGCACCCACCCACTCCCAAAATTTTACACAAAACTCAGGTTTACTTTCTTTTTTTTAATTTTTATTAACCCCTTGACCGCCAGATGAGAAAAAAATGGTACAAAATCATGCATGCCATGAAAAAGACAACTGATAGAGCCAATGTGGCAAAATGACCTGGGGGTATAACTCTCTTGACTGTTTAGAGCAAAAACCAGCATATCAGAGTTATTCCTCTTCATGTGATGATGTCATCAAGTCAGTAGGTGATGCGTTATATGGCAGTCAAGGGGTTAATGTTATCAATCACGAGGGTCTCAATCTGGGGAGAGAGAACAAAAAGTTGCCTTGTAGTAAAAATAATAATACGGTAAATGAAAATCCAGGGAAAAAAGAAAGGGGGAGAGAGGGAGAGAAAGACTAAGAGAGAGAGGGAGCGAGAAAGTTTCAGTTTCGGACTTATCCACCCCTGCAGCTTGGTAATGGAGGGTAAAAATACAGGGAGAGAGAGGGAGAGTGAAAGAGAGAGAGGGAGAGATAAATAAAGAGGGGGAGAGAGAGAGTTCAGTTTCAGACTTATCCACCCCTACAGCTTGGTAATGGAGGGGTGCAGGGGGAGAGAGGGAAGTGAAAGAGAGAGAGGGAGAAAGAAAGAGGGGGGAGAGAGAGTTCAGACTTATCCACCCCTGCAGCTTGGTAATGGAGGGTAAAAATGCAGGGAGAGAGACGGGAAGAGAAGAGAGAGAGAGAGAGAGAGAAGAGGGAGAGAAGAGAGTTCAGGTTCTGAGTTATCCACCCCTACACAGCTCTGGCATTGGAGGGTAAAGACATGAAGAGAGAGAGAGAGAGAGAGAGGGAAAATAAAGAGAGAGAGAGAGTTCAGGTTCTGAGTTATCCACCCCTACACAGCTCTGGCATTGGAGGGTAAAGACATGAAGGGAGAGAGAGGGAAAGAGAGAGAGGGAGAAAAGATAAATAGAGAGAGAGAGTTCAGGTTCTGAGTTATCCACCCCTACACAGCTCTGGCATTGGAGGGTAAAGACATGAAGGGAGAGAGAGGGAGAGAGAGAGGGAAAGATAAATAAGAGAGAGAGAGTTCAGGTTCTGAGTTATCCACCCCTACACAGCTCTGGCATTGGAGGGTAAAGACATGAAGGGAGAGAGAGAGAGAAGAGAGAGATAAATAGAGATAAATAAAGAGAGAGAGAGAGTTCAGGTTCTGAGTTATCCACCCCTACACAGCTCTGGCATTGGAGGATAAAGACATGAAGGGAGAGAGAGGGAGGGAGAGAGAGAGAGGGAGAGATAAATAAAGAGAGAGAGAGAGAGTTCAGGTTCTGAGTTATCCACCCCTACACAGCTCTGGCATTGGAGGGTAAAGACACGATGAAGGGAAAGAGAGAGAGGGAGAGATAAATAAAGAGAGAGAAAGAAAGTTCAGGTTCTGAGTTATCCACCCCTACACAGCTCTGGCATTGGAGGGTAAAGACACGATGAAGGGAAAGAGAGAGAGGGAGAGATAAATAAAGAGAGAGAGAGAAAGTTCAGGTTCTGAGTTATCCACCCCTACACAGCTCTGGCATTGGAGGGTAAAGACACGATGAAGGGAAAGATGAAGGAGAGAGAGAGAGTTCATGTTCTGAGTTATCCACCCCTACACAGCTCTGGCATTGGAGGGAGAGAGAGGGAAAGAGAGAGAGGGAGAGATAAATAAAGAGAGAGAAAGAAAGTTCAGGTTCTGAGTTATCCACCCCTACACAGCTCTGGCATTGGAGGGTAAAGACATGAAGGGAGAGAGAGGGAAAGAGAGAGAGGGAGAGATAAAAAATGCAGGGAGAGAGAGAGAGAGAAAGAAAGTTCAGGTTCTGAGTTATCCACCCCTACACAGCTCTGGCATTGGAGGGTAAAGACATGAAGGGAGAGAGAGAGGGAGAGATAGAATAAAGAGAGAGAGAGAAAGTTCAGGTTCTGAGTTATCCACCCCTATAGCTGGTAATGGAGGGTAAAAATGCAGGGAGAGAGAGAGGGGGGGAAAGAGAGAGACGGAGAGACAGAGAGAGAGTGAAAGAGAGAAGTATAGAGGGAGAGACAGAAAGTTCAGGTTCGGAGTTATCCACCCCTACAGCTGGTAATGGAGGGTCAAAATGCAGGGGGAGAGAGAGAGAGAGAGAGGAGAGAGAAATAAAGAGGGAGAGAGAGAAAGTTCAGGTTCATAGTTATCCACCCCTATAGCTGGTAATGGCTGGGTAAAAATGCATTGGAGAGAGAGAGAGAGAGAGAGGGATAGAGAGAGAGAAAAAGAGAGAGGGAGAGAAATAAAGAAGAGAGAGAGAAAGTTCAGGTTCATAGTTATCCACCCCTATAGCTGGTAATGGAGGGTAAAAATGCATTGAGAGAGAGAGAGAGAGAGAAGAGAGAGGAAAAAAGAGTGAAAGAGAGAGAGGGAGAGAGAGAAAGTTCAGGTTCATAGTTATCCACCCCTATATTGGTAATGGAGGGTAAAAATGCAGGGAGAGAGAGAGAGAGGGAGAGAGAGTTTCAGTTTCTGAGTTATCCACCCCTACACAGCTCTGGCATTGAAGGGTAAAGACATGAAGGGAGAGAGAGGGAAAGAGAGAGAGGAGAGAGAGAAATAAAGAGGGAGAGAGAGAAAGTTCAGGTTCATAGTTATCCACCCCTATAGCTGGTAATGGAGGGTAAAAATGCAGAGAGAGAGAGTGAGAGAGAGAGAGAAAAAAAGAGTGAAAGAGAGAAATAAAGAGGGAGAGAGAGAAAGTTCAGGTTCATAGTTATCCACCCCTATAGCTGGTAATGGAGGGTAAAAATGCAGGGAGAGAGAGTGAATGAGAGAGAGAGGGAGAGGGAAAGAGAGAGAGTGAAAGAGAAATGAAGAGGGAGAGAGAGAAAGTTCAGGTTCAGAGTTATCCACCCCTACAGCTGGTAATGGAGGGTAAAAATGCAGGGAGAGAGAACGAGAGAGAGAGGGAGAGAGAGAGTTTCATTTTCTGAGTTATCCACCCCTACACAGCTCTGGCATTGGATGATAAAGACATGAAGGAAGAAAGGGAGAGAGAGGGAAAGAGATAAATAAAGAGGGAGAGTGTGAGAGAGAAAGAGATATATAAAGAGAGAGAGTGAGAGAGAGAGAAAGATAGATGAAGAGGGAGAGTGGGAGAGAGAAAGAGATAAATGAAGAGAGAGAGTGAGAGCAAAAATAAATAAATAGAGAGAGAGAGAGAGAGAAATAAATAAATGAAGAGAGAGAGAGTGAGAGAGAGACAGAGATAAATGAAGAGGGAGAGAGAGAGAGAGATAGAGAAAGTTCAGTTTCTGAGTTATCCACCCCTACAGCTCTGGCATTGGAAGGTAAAGACATGGGGGAAGAAAGGGAGAGAGAGAGAGAAAGAGATAAATGAAGAGGGAGAAATAGAGAAAGTTCAGTTTCTGAGTTATCACCCCTACAGCTCTGGCATTGGAAGGTAAAGACATGGGGGAAGAAAGGGAGAGAGAGAGAGAAAGAGATAAATGAAGAGGGAGAAATAGAGAAAGTTCAGTTTCTGAGTTATCCACCCCTACAGCTCTGGCATTGGAAGGTAAAGACATGGAGGAAGAAAGGGAGAGAGAGAGAGAAAGAGATAAATGAAGAGGGAGAAATAGAGAAAGTTCAGTTTCTGAGTTATCACCCCTACAGCTCTGGCATTGGAAGGTAAAGACATGGGGGAAGAAAGGGAGAGAGAGAGAGAAAGAGATAAATGAAGAGGGAGAAATAGAGAAAGTTCAGTTTCTGAGTTATCCACCCCTACAGCTCTGGCATTGGAAGGTAAAGACATGGAGGAAGAAAGGGAGAGAGAGAGAGAAAGAGATAAATGAAGAGGGAGAGAGAGAGAGAAAGAAAGTTCATTTTCAGAGTTATCCACCCCTACAGCTCCGGCATTGGAAAGTAACAACATGGAGAAAGAAAGGGAAAGCGAGAGAGAGAGAAAGTTTCAATTTTGGAGATATTCACCCCTACAGCTGGTAATATAGGGTAAAAATGTAGGGAGAGAAAGAAAGGGGGGGGGGGTAGAGAGAGGAAAAGGAGGTCATGTTGTTAATGCAGCAAAAGCCGCCGCTTTCTAACTGGAAGTTCTGACATTGAAGAGTTAATATGATGAACAACACACCCCGAACACCCACGTTGTTGCTGGTGATATATTTCGGGACCCAAGTTCCCTTTTGTCAAACACAATCACGGACTAAATTGAAATAGGCTGTGTGTGTGGGTTAAATCTTATGAAGACAGTTCACTGTTTATTATAGTGTTCATAAAAATGGAGAGAGAAAAAAGAAGAGTTAATATTCGGACACCTTTTGTACGTCTGTTATCCTTCGGGGGGGGGGGGGGGGGGGATACTTCTCAAATTGTTTTTCTTTATGTTCGATAACAAATAGATTAACCCTTTCACCGCCAAAGTCGCATTTTAGCACCACAGTGGTTTAACACCTATGTCACTAAAAGTCATCAAATTTGGGTCTATTATCCAAAGACCCTGTTGTCTTAGTTTTGGGAAGTAAGGATAGGCCTTGTTTTAGATATGTCACAGAAGAATCCCCAATACTGCAGATGGATTTTGTTCTCTACCCAGGTAAATGTAATGGACATTTTTGGCTGAAATATGTCTGGCGGTGAAAGGGTTAAATATTAATAATGATTTTATTTTTCAAGTGTGAACGCCTCTGGTGTGGTATTTTGGGGTTTTTTTTGGGTCTATTTTGATAATTCTAGTAATTGAATGCATGCTAAGTGCTTTCAGGTATTGCATTAGTGTGTGTTGTGTATGCGCTTCAAATGTGTCTGTGTGTGAAACTGGTTGCTTTACTAACGTCTGATATGCATAGATTTGTTTTTTAATCAGTAACTTTGCATTTAATTTTTGTCTGCATCAATTTCACGGTGATTTCATTTAATTAGGGTTTATATTTTTCACTTTTTTTATTGTTGTTGTTCATCCCCTTTCAGGGCTCCCAATCGTCCCGCAAAACAAGGGGTCCCAGGGACTCCTTCACTTACAGCATAGAGGGTCCTAGAGGCGGGATAGAGGGTCCCAGTGGCATTGCGAATGCTAAAAAGAATGTTTCTAGTGCATCCCTGGGACCCCCTGCACATTCTTTTAGAGGGTCCTTGAGAATTTTAGTGCTTCATAGACCCCCAAATGGGGGTCCCTGGGAGCCCTGCCTTTGCAGTGGTTTTGAATCTTTTCGGTTTGCTCCTTGTTACCAGGGGAGGGTTTATGCTGTTCCACGACCACAAGAACGACAATTCCGTGGCCTACAATTTCAGAGAAACGGCCCCCGCCCAATCTTCAGCCAACATGCTGGATGGTGTAGAGGTGAGAAAGAGAGAAGGCGGGAGAGAGAAGAGACAGACAGAGAGAGAGAGAGAGTCTGTGGCCTACAATTTCAGGGAAACGGCCCCCGCCCAATCTTCAGCCAACATGCTGGATGGTGTAGAGGTGAGAAAGAGAGAAGGCGGGAGAGAGAAAGAGACAGACAGAGAGAGAGACAGAGAGAGAGAGAGTCTGTGGCCTACAATTTCAGGGAAACGGCCCCCGCCCAATCTTCAGCCAACATGCTGGATGGTGTAGAGGTGAGAAAGAGAGAAGGAGAGAGAGAGAGACATAGAGAGAGAGAGAGTCTGGGGCCTACAATTTCAGAGAAACGGCCGCCGCCCAATCTTCAGCCACCATGCTGGATGGTGTAGAGGTGAGAAAGAGAGAAGGAGAGAGACAGAGAGAGAGAGAGAGTCTGTGGCCTACAATTTGAGAGAAACGGCCTCCGCCCAATCTTCAGCCAACATGCTGGATTGTGTAGATGACAGGGTGAGATAGAGAGAGCAAGAGAGAGAGAGATAGTTTGTGTGTGTGGAAAAGAAAAGTTTATGTGTGTGCGAGTGTCTATTTGATTGTGGCCTACAATTTTAGAGAAACAGCCCCGGCCTTGCAAAAGCTACAGCCACCATGCTGGATGGTGTAGATGGCAGGGTAATAGAGAGAGACAGACAGACAGAGAGAACGATTCTATGTCTATGTATCAATCAAATCAATCAAATCAAATCAAATCATCTTTATTATCTCATAACTGAGAAATTGCAGCCAGGTGCACATAAGAAAAACAGCAACAATAAACACATTTATCAACAACAACAAAAACCACAACAATAAACACATTTATCAACAATTAAAGAATATAAACTAATAACTAATAACACTGCAATATTGTAGTTAACAAACTGGACGAATACGAATACAAATTCAATCCCAAGGAGATGGACAGGCTGCTCAGCAAAACAATCACTCAATGCAGTGCATTAAGAGTTCAACAGATGAATTGATCTTGGTAAGAAAGTTTTCTGTGCTCTTATTTTCAGTTTTAGAGTTCTGTATCGACGGCCCGATGGTAATACTTCATAGTATTTTGCCAGAACATGACTGTTATCATTAAGAATTTTCCTGGCTTTCTTGACTACTTGTCTGTCATACAACTCTTGCATACCACTCTGCCTTGCACCCACAACTTTACTGCACACATTCACCATATCACTCAACACACGCTTACTTTTTACACTCAAGCTTCCATACCAACAGATAAATGACACAGTAAGAACAGATTCAATGCAACATCGGTAGTAGGTTTGAAGAATATCTGAACAGACACCAATATTCCTTAGCCTCTGTAAACAAAAGATCCTGGACTGACTCTTCTTATGTATATGCTCAATGTGTTTATCAAAAGTAAGTTTCTTGTCTAAAACTGTGCCTAGGTATTTGTACTCATCAATTCTTTCAACCGTTTCACCATCAATTTCCAAATGTGGCACTGGCACTGGGTTTCTACGAAAATCTACAAGCAGTTCTTTTGTTTTAACAACATTTAAATCCAGATAATTATCTTTGCACCATGAACAAAACCTTTTGACTTCACTGAAGTACACAGAATCAGAGTTTGACAAATCTTCGATGGCAGAATCATCTGAGTATTTAATGACAGGTGTTTCTTCAGTGCCTCTACAGTCGTTTGTGTACAATGTAAAAAGAACTGGGGACAAAACTGTTCCTTGGGGGGCACCTGTAGAAGTCGAACGTTCTGAGGAGATTGCAGATTGAAAGCGGACAGACTGAGTTCTATTGCGTAGGAAATTGGTTATCCAGAGAATGAGCTTGGGGTTAACATTCAGGTCTAGTAGTTTCTGGGCCAGTAAATGGGGCTGTATTGTATTGAAGGCAGAGGAGAAATCGATGAATAAAATACGAACAAAAGAGTTGGGGGTATTTAAGTGAAGAAAGGCATTGTGAAGAAGGGTCAGTAAGGCATCGTCTGTTCCTCTACACCGTTTGTAGGCAAACTGAAAGGGGTCAAGGAGTAGGTTAGTAAAAGAAAGAAGGCGATGAAGGACGATCTTTTCAAAACATTTCATGGCAATAGACGTTAAGGCAACAGGGCGGTAATCGTTCAGTGTGGCAGGGTTCTTTTTCTTAGGGACAGGAGTAACTGTAGAATCTGTAGCTGACAGGTTTTTTTTAGAGAAACGGCCCTCAGCCAAGCTACAGCTACCGTGCCGGATGGTACAGAGGACAGGGTGAGAGAGAGAGAGAGACAGAGAGAGAGATATATAGAGAAAGTCTTTGTGTCTGGTGTACAATTTCAGAGAAATACTTCAAATAGCCTATGCCCAAGCTACAGCCACTATGCTAGATGGTATTGAAGACAGGGTGAACGAACGAATATTTTTTAGAAAAGAATAAGCAGAGAGAGAGAGAGTGTGTGTGTGTGTGTGTGTGTGTGTGTGTGATTTAGATCTGACCTAGCCATTGTGTGTGTGTGTGTGTGATTTAGATCTGACCTAGCCAGTGTGTGTGTGTGTGTGATTTAGATCTGACCTAGCCAGTGTGTGTGTGTGTGTGATTTAGATCTGACCTAGCCATGTGTGTGTGTGTGATTTAGATCTGACCTAGCCAGTGTGTGTGTGTGATTTAGATCTGACCTAGCCATTGTGTGTGTGTGTGTGTGATTTAGATCTGACCTAGCCATTGTGTGTGTGTGTGTGATTTAGATCTGACCTAGCCAGTGTGTGTGATTTAGATCTGACCTAGCCAGTGTGTGTGTGTGCTTTAGATCTGATCTAGCCATGTGTGTGTGTGTGTGTGTGTGTGATTTAGATCTGACCTAGCCATTGTGTGTGTGTGTGATTTAGATCTGACCTAGCCATTGTGTGTGTGTGTGTATGTGATTTAGATCTGACCTAGCCAGTGTGTGTACGTGTGTGTGTGTGATTTAGATCTGACCTAGCCATTGTGTGTACGTGTGTGTGTGTGATTTAGATCTGACCTAGCCATTGTGTGTGTGTGTGATTTAGATCTGACCTAGCCATTGTGTGTGTGTGTGTGTGTGATTTAGATCTGACCTAGCCATTGTGTGTGTGTGTGATTTAGATCTGACCTAGCCAGTGTATGTGTGATGTGTGATTTAGATCTGACCTAGCCAGTGTGTGTGTATGTGTGTGTGTGATTTAGATCTGACCTAGCCAGTGTGTGTGTGTGATTTAGATCTGACCTAGCCAGTGTGTGTGTGTGTGTGTGTGATTTAGATCTGACCTAGCCATTGTGTGTGTATGTGTGTGTGTGATTTAGATCTGACCTAGCCAGTGTGTGTGTATGTGTGTGTGATTTAGATCTGACCTAGCCATTGTGTGTGTGTGTGTGTGATTTAGATCTGACCTAGCCAGTGTGTGTGTGTGTGATTTAGATCTGACCTAGCCAGTGTGTGTGTGTGTGTGATTTAGATCTGACCTAGCCATTGTGTGTGTGATTTAGATCTGACCTAGCCATTGTGTGTGTGATTTAGATCAGACCTAGCCATTGTGTGTGTGCAGGAAACGTCAGGCCTGACAGTGGGAGTACCAGGAGAGCTGAAAGGCCTTGCAGAGGTTCACAGCGAATTGGGACGGTGAGTGATGATTATGACGATGACAACAACGACAATGATAACAGCAATGACAACGACAACAATTAGGACGAGGAGGATCATGATGATGTTGAAGATGATGATAACGATAATATATTGATTTTTTAACCCTTTCAACGCCAGCCATTTTTCAGCCAAACCTTTACCTGGGTAGGGGAAACGTAGGGAGTGATGGTGTAAGGGGAAACGTAGGGAGTGATGGTGTAAGGGGAAACGTAGGGAGTGATGGTGTAAGGGGAAACGTAGGGAGTGATGGTCGGGGGAAACGTAGGGCGGGAAACGAAGGGAGTGATGGTCTAAGCGGGGGAAACGAAGGGAGTGATGGTCTAAGCGGGGGAAACGTAGGGAGTGATGGTGTAAGCGGGGGAAACGAAGGGAGTGATGGTGTAAGCGGGGGAAACGTAGGGAGTGATGGTCTAAGCGGCGGGAAACGAAGGGAGTGATGGTCTAAGCGGGGGGAAACAAAGGGAGTGATGGTCTAAGCGGCGGGAAACGAAGGGAGTGATGGTGTAAGCGGGGGAAACGAAGGGAGTGATGGTCTAAGCGGCGGGAAACGAAGGGAGTGATGGTGTAAGCGGGGGAAACGAAGGGAGTGATGGTCTAAGCGGGGGCGAAGGGAGTGATGGTGTAAGCGGGGGAAACGAAGGGAGTGATGGTGTAAGCGGGGGAAACGAAGGGAGTGATGGTGTAAGCGGGGGAAACGAAGGGAGTGATGGTCTAAGCGGGGGAAACGAAGGGAGTGATGGTCTAAGCGGGGGAAACGAAGGGAGTGATGGTGTAAGCGGGGGAAACGAAGGGAGTGATGGTGTAAGCGGGGGAAACGAAGGGAGTGATGGTGTAAGCGGGGGAAACGAAGGGAGTGATGGTGTAAGCGGGGGAAACGAAGGGAGTGATGGTGTAAGCGGGGGAAACGAAGGGAGTGATGGTGTAAGCGGGGGAAACGAAGGGAGTGATGGTGTAAGCGGGGGAAACGAAGGGAGTGATGGTGTAAGCGGGGGAAACGAAGGGAGTGATGGTCTAAGCGGGGGAAACGAAGGGAGTGATGGTCTAAGCGGGGGAAACGAAGGGAGTGATGGTCTAAGCGGGGGAAACGAAGGGAGTGATGGTGTAAGCGGGGGAAACGAAGGGAGTGATGGTGTAAGCGGGGGAAACGAAGGGAGTGATGGTCTAAGCGGGGGAAACGAAGGGAGTGATGGTCTAAGCGGGGGAAACGAAGGGAGTGATGGTCTAAGCGGGGGAAACGAAGGGAGTGATGGTGTAAGCGGGGGCGAGGGGAGTGATGGTGTAAGCGGGGGAAGCGAAGGGAGTGATGGTGTAAGCGGGGGAAACGAAGGGAGTGATGGTGTAAGCGGGGGAAACGAAGGGAGTGATGGTGTAAGCGGGGGAAACGAAGGGAGTGATGGTGTAAGCGGGGGAAACGAAGGGAGTGATGGTGTAAGCGGGGGAAACGAAGGGAGTGATGGTGTAAGCGGGGGAAACGAAGGGAGTGATGGTGTAAGCGGGGGAAACGAAGGGAGTGATGGTGTAAGCGGGGGAAACGAAGGGAGTGATGGTGTAAGCGGGGGAAACGAAGGGAGTGATGGTGTAAGCGGGGGAAACGAAGGGAGTGATGGTGTAAGCGGGGGAAACGAAGGGAGTGATGGTGTAAGCGGGGGAAACGAAGGGAGTGATGGTGTAAGCGGGGGAAACGAAGGGAGTGATGGTGTAAGCGGGGGAAACGAAGGGAGTGATGGTGTAAGCGGGGGAAACGAAGGGAGTGATGGTGTAAGCGGGGGAAACGAAGGGAGTGATGGTGTAAGCGGGGGAAACGAAGGGAGTGATGGTGTAAGCGGGGGAAACGAAGGGAGTGATGGTGTAAGCGGGGGAAACGAAGGGAGTGATGGTGTAAGCGGGGGAAACGAAGGGAGTGATGGTGTAACGGGGGAAACGAAGGGAGTGATGGTGTAAGCGGGGGAAACGAAGGGAGTGATGGTGTAAGCGGGGGAAACGAAGGGAGTGATGGTGTAAGCGGGGGAAACGAAGGGAGTGATGGTGTAAGCGGGGGAAACGAAGGGAGTGATGGTGTAAGCGGGGGAAACGAAGGGAGTGATAAGCGGGGGAAACGAAGGGAATGGCTAAGCGGGGGAAACGAAGGGAGTGATGGTGTAAGCGGGGGAAACGAAGGGAGTGATGGTCTAAGCGGGGGAAACGAAGGGAGTGATGGTCTAAGCGGGGGAAACGAAGGGAGTGATGGTCTAAGCGGGGGAAACGAAGGGAGTGATGGTCTAAGCGGGGGAAACGAAGGGAGTGATGGTCTAAGCGGGGGAAACGAAGGGAGTGATGGACTAAGCGGGGGGAAACGAAGGGAGTGATGGTCTAAGCGGGGGAAACGAAGGGAGTGATGGTCTAAGCGGGGGAAACGAAGGGAGTGATGGTGTAAGCGGGGGAAACGAAGGGAGTGATGGTGTAAGCGGGGGAAACGAAGGGAGTGATGGTCTAAGCGGGGGAAACGAAGGGAGTGATGGTCTAAGCGGGGGAAACGAAGGGAGTGATGATCTAAGCGGGGGAAACGAAGGGAGTGAGTGACGAAGGGAGTGAAGTCTAAGCGGGGGAAACGAAGGGAGTGATGGTGTAAGCGGGGGAAACGAAGGGAGTGATGGTGTAAGCGGGGGAAACGAAGGGAGTGATGGTGTAAGCGGGGGAAACGAAGGGAGTGATGGTGTAAGCGGGGGAAACGAAGGGAGTGATGGTGTAAGTGGGGGAAACGAAGGGAGTGATGATCTAAGCGGGGGAAACGAAGGGAGTGATGATCTAAGCGGGGGAAACGAAGGGAGTGATGATCTAAGCGGGGGAAACGAAGGGAGTGATGATCTAAGCGGGGGAAACGAAGGGAGTGATGATCTAAGCGGGGGAAACGAAAGGGAGCGGGCTGCTAATGCAGAGTTCGCACAATCTTTGAAGGTCTTCGAAAATTGGCTTTGGTCTGTGAAAATTTGTGAAGTGGTTTATGAAAAAGTAATTGATGCCTTAAATAAAAGTCATCGATGCCGTAAACATGTTTTTGTTGCTTCCAGAATTGATAAAGAAGCACAGATGAAAAAAAAAAAGTAATTGATGCCGTAAACATTTTTGGGGGGTTTGCTTCCAGAATTGATAAAGAAGGAATTTAATTTGACTTATTTTTCCAATATCCGTGGTTCGATGATCTAGTTCACGACGAGCAGACGTCCTCGATTTGTGGAGAGTTGCTACTTCCCTGTGCTATATCTGGGTCTTTTGTCTACACCAGTACGCGGTGTAACTTGAG
>CM065706.1:23861467-23901467 GCA_017654935.2 Phymorhynchus buccinoides | reverse complement strand
ACTTGAGTGGGCACATGTTGCCCATTCTGCAGTGCATATTTGCCTATATGGCCTTTTTTATTTTTTTTTATTTTTAATAGGATGTGTTTGTTATCCTTTTATTACTGTTTTTTTTAACCTGGATACGCTAAGTAGAGTAGAGTGGCTCAACGTTTCCAGCACTGTGTGAAATTATGAGCTATAGGGTACAACGATGAAGATGCCATGTCGTGAATTGTACTGGGTTTTTTTACTATGACAGACTAACTAACTAACTAACCTGTTGCCGGAGTTTGTTTCTACAAGTTCTGAAACGCCCTGATGGAATCAAGCGCCACCCAAAATTTAACCCGGCTGATCCCTACCACAAGCTCAGCAGAACGGACCAGGTCGTCCTAATCAGGCTGAGAACAGGGCACAACAGACTTTCCACCCACCTTTTCAGCACATTTAGAATTGGAGAGTCTGAAGCGTGCCCATGCGGAGCAGACCTCATGAATGTAGAGCATGTTCTTCAACATTGCCCACTCCACAATGTCCCCAGACAAGAAATGTGGCCAGACCCAACACCACTGAGGGAAAAGCTGCACGGAAACGTAACCAATCTCCAAGCGACTGCTGCATTCGTGCAGGCTGCTGGCATCTCCATCAGATGTGCTAGGAATGGCTGCTCCCTCCATCAGACACTTCATTGGCCACGATGTTGAGCATGACGACTGAATTATGGTGTTCTTTTGCGTTGTTATGCTTGTACGTGTTTATCATGTTATTATGTATGTGTTAAAACAGACCACACTGTATGTGTGTATGTTGGTGTATGTGTAGGTGTGTGTCTGAGAGTAAGAGAGAATCTGAATACATGATTTTGTTACCATATATTTCTTTTTTTCCTTATATTGGTGTCCATCCATGTGCATGCTTTTGTTGCTGTTGGATTGTGTGTTGTGCAAAACGATTTCCTTCGTACACTGATGCATTGGCTAATCAAATAATCTTGAATGCCTGCCCTCCCCCTCATCAGCCACACCGTGGAAGGAATGCCCGCACCCTCATCAGGCCCTCCAGTGGCTATGATGTTGATCATGAAGACTGAATATTATTATCAGTTGATAATGTTGCTATGTATTCACAGAGCACACCGTGGAAGGAATGCCCTCCCCCTCATCAGGCCCTCTAGTGGCTATGATGTTGATCATGACGACTGAATATTATTATCAGTTGATAATGTTGCTATGTATTCACAGAGCACACCGTGGAAGGAATGCCCTCCCCCTCATCAGGCCCTCTAGTGGCTATGATGTTGATCATGAAGACTGAATATTATTATCAGTTGATAATGTTGCTATGTATTCACAGAGCACACCGTGCTAGGAATGCCCGCACCCTCATCAGGCCCTCTAGTGGCTATGATGTTGATCATGAAGACTGAATATTATTATCAGTTGATAATGTTGCTATGTATTCACAGAGCACACCGTGGAAGGAATGCCCTCCCCCTCATCAGGCCCTCTAGTGGCTATGATGTTGATCATGAAGACTGAATATTATTATCAGTTGATAATGTTGCTATGTATTCACAGAGCACACCGTGGAAGGAATGCCCGCACCCTCATCAGGCCCTCTAGTGGCTATGATGTTGATCATGAAGACTGAATATTATTATCAGTTGATAATGTTGCTATGTATTCACAGAGCACACCGTGCTAGGAATGCCCTCCCCCTCATCAGGCCCTCTAGTGGCTATGATGTTGATCATGAAGACTGAATATTATTATCAGTTGATAATGTTGCTATGTATTCACAGAGCACACCGTGCTAGGAATGCCCGCACCCTCATCAGGCCCTCTAGTGGCTATGATGTTGATCATGAAGACTGAATATTATTATCAGTTGATAATGTTGCTATGTATTCACAGAGCACACCGTGGAAGGAATGCCCGCACCCTCATCAGGCCCTCTAGTGGCTATGATGTTGATCATGAAGACTGAATATTATTATCAGTTGATAATGTTGCTATGTATTCACAGAGCACACCGTGGAAGGAATGCCCGCACCCTCATCAGGCCCTCTAGTGGCTATGATGTTGATCATGAAGACTGAATATTATTATCAGTTGATAATGTTGCTATGTATTCACAGAGCACACCGTGGAAGGAATGCCCGCACCCTCATCAGGCCCTCTAGTGGCTATGATGTTGATCATGAAGACTGAATATTATTATCAGTTGATAATGTTGCTATGTATTCACAGAGCACACCGTGCTAGGAATGCCCGCACCCTCATCAGGCCCTCTAGTGGCTATGATGTTGAACATGAAGACTGAATATTATTATCAGTTGATAATGTTGCTATGTATTCACAGAGCACACCGTGCTAGGAATGCCCTCCCCCTCATCAGGCCCTCTAGTGGCTATGATGTTGATCATGAAGACTGAATATTATTATCAGTTGATAATGTTGCTATGTATTCACAGAGCACACCGTGGAAGGAATGCCCGCACCCTCATCAGGCCCTCTAGTGGCTATGATGTTGATCATGAAGACTGAATATTATTATCAGTTGATAATGTTGCTATGTATTCACAGAGCACACCGTGGAAGGAATGCCCGCACCCTCATCAGGCCCTCTAGTGGCTATGATGTTGATCATGAAGACTGAATATTATTATCAGTTGATAATGTTGCTATGTATTCACAGAGCACACCGTGCTAGGAATGCCCGCACCCTCATCAGGCCCTCTAGTGGCTATGATGTTGAACATGAAGACTGAATATTATTATCAGTTGATAATGTTGCTATGTATTCACAGAGCACACCTTGGAAGGAATGCCCTCCACCTCATCAGGCCCTCTAGTGGCTATGATGTTGAACATGACGACTGAATATTGTTGTTATGTATTGATATTGTTGTACGCATATATCTTGTTATTATGCATGTGTGAAACAGACCACACGGTGCTAGGAATGCCCGCCCCTCGTCGGGCCCTATAGTGACTATGATGTTGAACATGACGACTGAATATTATGTATTGATCAGGCATCGGAACTGTCAGAGGATCAGCTAATTTCAGAGGATTAAGAATTTCTGACAGAGGATTGGCCTCTTCTGTCAGAGGTTTTGACATTTTCATTGAGCGTTATCTTATCTGTTAAATAGCATTTTATATAGTGATTTCTTACTTCATAAAGCCTTTTTGTTGATGTTGAGAATTGATTTCAGTGTTGTCCCACTATAGTCTGGGGCCTTGATGGCCCTAGGACCATGGCTTTCAGAGGATAGAATTCAGAATATTCTGATGCCTGATTGATATTGTTGTACTCATATATCTTGTTATTATGTATGTGTGAAACGGACCACACGGTGATAGGAATGCCTGCCCCCTCGTCAGGCCCTCTAGTGGCTATGATGTTGAACATGACGATTGTTGTACTCATATATCTTGTTATTATGTATGTGTGAAACAGACCACACAGTGCTAGGAATGCCCGCCCCCTCGTCGGGCCCTGTAGTGGCTATGATGTTGAACATGATGGAGGGTTTCAACTGGACTTCGACCAGTGCCACCAAGGCCCTTACGTATCAGCAGATGATTGAGGTGAGATAAAACAGTGTGAAATACACACAGAGAGAGATAGTGCAGACCTGTTTAATTTTGCCGTAATTTTTACTGGTAAAAAAAATCAAATTATGGCTACGAAAAAAAAATACGGGAAAAAAAATCCTAAATATAAAAAAAAGACTACAGTTGCGTCGGTAAGCGAAGCTTTTGAAACGATGCGTTGAAAAGTCGTTTTGCGCCATTTCCTTTTCTGTTTCAAAATGGCGTCCAAGCGAGTGCATTCCGAAGCTTCTGTATCTTCTGGTCGAAAATCAAAAGAAAAGACATCAAAAGTGGCACAGAAATTCGGGGAAAGTTACCTCAAAATTCCAGCACTAGGTGACGAGCATGTGTTCTGTGTCTACTGCTCGACGGACATTAGTATTACACACTCAGGTCAGTACAATATCAACGTTCATTGGTCACGCGTTGGATTACTGGTGTTTTTTTCAAAATTACAGTTTTTTGTTTCAAAAATTACAACTTTGCAAAATAGAGGTAAACAGGTCTGGATAGTGAAATACAGAGAGAGAGAGAGAATGGAGAGGCAAGAAAGAATGAATATGTGTTAGATAGACAGACAGGTAGAGAGAGGAATTCAACTTGATTTCTGCTAGAACTTTCTTCACAGCCCTTACAAACCACCAAATGAATAAAGTGAGAGAGAGAGAGAGAGAGAGAGAGAGAGAGAGAGAGAGAGAGAGAGTGAAATACATACACAGAGAGATAGTGAATTACAGAGAGAGAGAGAGAGAATGGAGGGGCAACAAAGAATGAATATGTGAGATAGACTGACAGGTAGAGAGAGGAATTCAACTCGATTTCTGCTAGAACTGTCTGCACAGCCCTTACAAACCAGCAAATGATTGAAGTGAGAGAGAGAACGCTGAACGTTTATTGTCATTACCTCAAGGGTCTGGTGACAAGGGGGGGGTATTAGGCATAACAAACTTTGTTCTCCTTTCAATGTTAGCGAAAAATGGTGAAAAAAACAATTAAGGATACAACCATGAGTACCTTCAGAATGAAACAACATCCATAGAAGAGAGAAAACAACTTATAAAACAACAAATCAAAGAGAGAGAAAAAGAAGATTAAGTCACAATAAACAATAGATACGAAAACTCTTAGAGAAAGGAATGTAAGTTCGGCCAATCATGCAATCATTGTGCGTAATACAAATAGACAACAACGTCAATTGGTACAATCATAATCATTATTTCATGTATTTTCACATTTGAGAGTTATTCCGCTTCTCTCAGAGAAGTGAGAGATAGAGAGAGACTTGGAGACTTAAGTGAGACTTGAGCATGTTAGTTATTATTGTGTGAATCTACTCCGCCACGTGGGCAGCCACGCTCCAACTTCAGAGGATTTTGGAAACTGATGATGTTAAGCTAGGAGCTTGAATGTCATGGCTAACTTAGACAATCCCCCGCATAACTATGCAGAGCTTCACAACATTTTGATGTAGCCTCAGTGGTGTTCTAGCCTATGTCGATTGGTCTGACGCAGCCTTAACTCATTCGCATCGCAACGATTTTGAATTATTTAAAAAAACTCACAAATCATTCCAGCCATATACACAAACAAAACATACATAAACAAAAGGAGAAAAGGTAGATTACAGAGTTTTACTTCAGATCTACCACATAGGGAAGTGGTAGATGAGACTTTTTTTTATATATAGACATTATATAGAAAAATTATCTACAGCGATTGGTTACCCCACAACAAACGACTACAAAAGCAAAGTGAGAGGCAAAATTGTGGTCTAAGGGAGCAATGCGAGATTAGAAGTGACCAAGGTATGGTGTGCACACAGATTTACTTCCCTTGAAGCAAATCCATCAAATTGACAGCTATCTATTAATTCAGGACGTATATGGCCGGAACGACTTGACCGAGTTAAGCCAAGGCGGTAGTGTGACAAATATAAACATTGTGGTGCGTGTTTGCCAGACGTTCAAGTTCGGTTACGGGCACAGAAGTTGGCTAGGTGACCCTGCCAACTCCACATACAAACACGACATCGAGAACGCCACCAAGCTTCTACTGAGGTAAGTTTGTAAACGTCATTTTCTTCTTCTTCAATCGCTCAGACAGTTTCCTGTCAATAATGAGCGCAGATGCGTCATGCTGCTGTTATGCGCCTAACTAAGAAATAGTTAGGCCCAGCAAGTCCGACTTGCCAACCCCGCGTACAAACAGGACATCGAGAACGCCACCAAGCTTCTACTGAGGTAAGTTTGTAAACGTCATTTTCTTCTTCTTCTTCGATCGCTCAGTTTCCTGTCATTAATGAGCGCAGATGCGTCATGCTGCCGTTATGGCGCCTAAGTAAAAAATAGGCCCAGCAAGTCCGACTTGCCAACCCCGCGTACAAACAGGACATCGAGAATGCCACCAAGCTTCTACTGATGTAAGTTTGTAAACTCATTTTCTTCTTCGTCTTCTTCGATCGCTCAGACAGTTTCCTGTCAATAATGAGCGCAGATGCGTCATGCTGCCATTATGCGCCTAACTAAGAAATAAGCCCAGCAAGTCTGACTTGCCAACCCCGCGTACAAACACGGCATCGAGAACGCCACCAAGCTTCTACTGAGGTAAGTTTGTAAACATCATTTTCTTCTTTTAAATCCATCGCTCACAGTTTCCTGTCAATAATGAGCACAGATGCGTCATGCTGCCGTTATGCGCCTAAGTAAGAAATAGTTAGGCCCAGCAAGTCCGACTTTGGCTGGAGGAAATCTTTTTGAAAAGTGTTTCTTGAAAAAAGGCAGGGAGAATGGACCTGTGTGAAGAGAATTTTCTACCTCATGAAATAAGTACCCATTCCTCATTCGAATTGTTTGCTTGTCCGCCATTGTGAATTTTACGAAACTAAGTGGCATGGCTTTGTACATCAATTTCTCGGCAAAGATGTAGATTTACACCCTCCTGCTCTATTTCTTGGTTCTTTCCGTGGTTAGGGTTAGGGTTAGGATGGTTATAGTTCGCATGCGAAGGGTACTTATTTCATGGGAGCTACTTATTTCTCATGACACCGGTAACTGAGGCAGAATGATAGATGGCAGTCAGCAAAGGGAAAAGGCAGAGTCAAAGAGAGTGACGGATTAGAGGAAGTTACAAGCACAGAACTTCCAGAAGGTGGGAGAACTATTTTAATTTATGCAAAAGACCCCCCGGTATCCCCACGGGGGGAGTAAGTACCATTTTGATAATTTGGGCAAACTTGTGCTTTAGACCCCCACCCCCCCTGCATGTTCAGGACTCTCACTCTCAGCCTCAATTTCTAGACAAAGTCTGGTTCTTCCAGTTTCACGAGAGTAACGCTAGGGGCTCAGGCATGAAAGAATTCCGTGTTTCGCGGAAAATCCGCGGAAATTTTTCAAAACTTCCGCCGTATTCTTATATATACAAGTCTCTATTTGGCGATTCTCAAACTGGTTAACCGGAAGTCGCTTTAGCTCACTCGCTTCAATTGTGCGAAGGAAGGCGAAATGAGTAGCTCCCGCTCAAGAAAAGTAGCGATGTTAGCTGAAAATGTGTGTGGAAGGTATTTGTGCCAACCAAATTTTCGGACCCCCTCCTCGCTGAATAAAACTTGTGACGTGAGGTAGTTGAAAAGGTGTTTGGGGGGAAAAAATTGGGAACGTTGTGCAGCCCCCCCCCCGTCAACAAAGCATTGGACGTTAGATGAAAATCCGGGTGGAAGGATTTTTCTCGGCTGAAAAGAATCATTTTTTGATGCTTGAAAGATGTTTGTGCTGGAAACATTTTGGGGGGAATGTCCTCCCTGGGGGCTCAACAAAACTTCTGACTTCTGAGGTGAAAATCCGGGTGGAAGGATTTCTCGGAAGAAAATGTTTCCTCTTTTTTGATCTTCATCCACTTTCGTGCCTGGGGCTGATCCTAACCTTATCCATTTTGTGAGAACTGCAGAATGTTTCTTCTCAGTTGAAAGTTTCTTTGCCAAAGATTGAGGGGGGTGGTGTGGGGTGGGGTGCTTGATAGCTGGTGAGTGTGTTAAAGACCCACCACGTCACGTGTCGAAATCACGGTTTTCACGTGTTTTCCCTCTTATAGCTGTTACGAAATCTTAAGAAATCTTCCTAGCATAAGAGGGAATGTGACACGTGACGTGGGGGGTCTTTAATATTAGAATAATTTTATATCTATCCTATAAATTGTTTGCTTTGTAATTTCCCTGCGTCCTTCTTCCTCTCCTCCTCCTCCTATTTCTTCTTCTTTTCCTTTGTAAAATACCCTATTTTCATCCTCTTTTTTTTTCTTAACTCTTTTCTGCCTTGAAGTTGGTGTCTGATCTTTGTGTGTGTGTTGTTGTTTTTGTCTCTCCAGCGATTCGTTTGCGGCGGGGCTGAGGGGGAAAGTGGACAACTCGTCTCACGCGGAGAGTTACTACGGCCCCTCCGTCTCCCCCTCCCCCAACATGGGCACCACCCATCTGTCCGTCATCGACTCCAGCGAAGACATGGTCTCCCTCACGCTGTGAGTCTGTGAAATCTGTGGGTGGTGTGTGTGTGTGTGTGCGTGAAGAAGGCTAGGCTCACAATGCTGTATAAGATCATAAACGGCATTGTCACAGTCGACAACGCCAGACTGAGCCCAGCACCAAGCCGCCAGAGAAGCGGACACACCCAACAACTGTCCACCATCAAGTGCCCAACGGACTACAGAAGATGCTCATTTTCCCCTCGGACGATCAAAGACTGGAACAAGTTGCCAGAGGAGGCGGTGTCTGCTGCTACACTCAGCTCGTTCCAGTCTACTGTCGAGCCATTGTAAATACCCTCTTTAGAAAATAAAAAAATAAAAATTTAGCTTAGGGGTTCCAGTTCCTGCCGATTCAGCATCATGCCGAGCTTCCGTTGAACGAGTCTTGGCTGGCTGGGTCACAGTAGATTAGGGTTGTTTTTTATTTGTTTTTGTTCTGTGTGCGACCTTCGGACCTCGACCAAACAGTTTCAAAAAATCAAATTGTTGATTGTGGATTTTAAATGGAAGAAGAAGAAGTGTGTGTGTAATAACTTTTATTGTTCTAAGTGAATTACATGTGCTTTTGTGCAAATTTGTTCTGCTCTCTCTCTCTCTCTCTCTCTCTCTCTCTCTCTCTCTCTCTCTCTCTCTCTCTCTCTCTCTCTAAATCTCCTGCATGCCGAAAAATCCCTGTCCTCTCTCTCTCTCTCTCTCTCTTTTCTCTCTCTCTGAATCTTGTGATTGTGAGTGATTCTCTCTCTCTCTCTCTCTCTCTCTCTCTCTCTCTCTCTCTCTCTCTCTCTCTCTCTCTCTGATCTCTATCTCTCTTAGTTTATACTAGATTTCTTGTCAGTTTTAATTTTGTGTGCATGCCTAAAAATGTTTCTCTTCATTATATATATTTGAACACAATGAATACTTGTGATTGATTGATTGGTTAATAAGATTAATGGGTGGGTAGGTGGGTTGATTTAATGATTGATTGATTGTTTGATTGATTGCTTTTTCAACTAGCACCAGTGTCTAGTGTGGGACAAAACAGATGACGGAAGATGGAATGGTGCCCAGTAACAAATTGATTGATTGATTGATTGGTTAGTTGATTACAGGACTATGAACTACTGGTTTGATTAGTTGATTGATTGAACTGGTTTGATTGATTGATTGATTACAGGTTTATGAACTTCAGGATTGGTTGACTGATTGATTGGTTGATTACAAGACTGAACTACTGGTTTGATTGGTTGATTGATTGATTACAGATTTATGAACTTCAGAATTGATTCTTTAGTTTATTGATTGATTGACTGGTTGGTTGATGCATTTCAGCACCATCAACCACTGGTTTGGAGCCAAACGGATGACTGAGGATGGCATTCTGGCCAACAACGAAATGTTGGACTTTTCTTACGAAGACAACGAATCGGGCCTGCCTCTTAATGAGGTTAGTATTGGTTAAAAAAAAAAAAATTTTTCGTTTGTTCATTGTTAATATCACAGCAATCATCATCGTCATCACCATCATCATCATCATAATCACCATCATCATCACCACCATCGCAGTAATACCATTGTAATATGGTTGCTGTCATGTCGTTTATGCCAGAGGAACCTGATCTACAACAAAGAGAAACTATCATCACCATCATCATCATCACCACCATCACCACACGCAGTAATACCATCGTAATCTCGTTACTATCGTGTCGTTTCTGCCAGAGGAACCTGATAGTGCCAGGGATGCGCCCCCTGTCCAGCATGGTTCCCACCATCATCTACAACAAAGAGAAACTATCATCACCATCATCATCATCACCACCATCACCACACGCAGTAATACCATCGTAATCTCGTTACTATCGTGTCGTTTCTGCCAGAGGAACCTGATAGTGCTAGGGATGTGCCCCCTGTCCAGCATGGTTCCCACCATCATCTACAACAAAGAGAAACTATCATCACCATCATCATCATCACCACCATCACCACACACAGTAATACCATCGTAATCTCGTTACTATCGTGTCGTTTCTGCCAGAGGAACCTCATAGTGCCAGGGATGCGCCCCTTGTCCAGCATGGTTCCCACCATCATCTACAACAAAGAGAAACTATCATCACCATCATCATCATCACCACCATCACCACACGCAGTAATACCATCGTAATCTCGTTACTATCGTGTCGTTTCTGCCAGAGGAACCTGATAGTGCCAGGGATGCGCCCCCTGTCCAGCATGGTTCCCACCATCATCTACAACAAAGCGAAGCCGTGCGCCACGCGGGTCATCACCGGCGCGTCCAACGGAAGTCGCATTATCACAGGTAGAAGGAAACGTGAACTTATTTCAAGTCTTTGGGGTGACGTTTCGTTTTGAATTTGGGGGGCATTTGCATGCCGGGAGTCAGGCCTGGCCTGGCACAGGATTTCTTCCCAGCTGTGGGAGGGAGGACACGTGGGGCCCGTGATTTTGACACGAGCCACAAGTCCACTGGGATCGCGCGGCTGTGCGGTGCGATTCGATCGCATGGTCTCCAGGAGCCAAAATGTGATTGGCGCAGCGAGAGCATGTGGTCGAGTCGTGTCGTGCAGTCGTGCGATTTTAGTCGACATATGGCTGGTCCTTTTGTTTTCAACCAGTCTTTTTTTTCTAAATTTTGTTATTACTTTGTTTTTGGTAGAGAATGCCGGTTATGACAACTGGTTCGACTATTCTCGGTCCTATATATTTTTTGAATAAAATAGCATTCTTATTTTTTTTAAATTTAAAAAAACCATTCAAGTCGTTCCAGCCTTATATGTCTGGAATTAATAGATAGCTGTCAATTTGGTTCGAGGGAAATTAATCTGTGTGCACACCATACCTTGGTCGCTTCTAAACTCGCTTCGCTCCCTTAGACCACAATTTTGCCTCTGACTGCTTTTGTAGTGGTTCGTTGTGGGGGAACCAATCGGTGTAGAGAGTTTTTCTATATAAAGTCTATATATATATATAAAGTCTGATCTACCACTTCCCTACGTCTAAACCTGAAGTAAAAACCCGTAATCTTCTTTCATTTCTCTTTTTCTTTATGTACGTTTTGTTTGTGTGTATGGCAGGAGTGATTTGTGAGTTTTTTTAACAATTCGAAATCGTTGCGATGCGAATGAGTTGACTCTTCTAGCACCATGTTGGTTGTTTCTTTGACGTTCTTGGTTGTCCGTTGCATCTCAACCAACAAGAGGGAAGTAACTTTTTTTTTTTAGTTCGCATGCGTTTTTTTGGTTTGTTTGTTTTTTCGAGTTCCGTTCATGTGACATATTCTGAACTTGGTGTTGTTTCGCCATTTTCATCGCTGTGTGCCTGCATTTGTTCTCAAGCAATCACTGAATAAACCATATCCGTTGTGCGTGTTTTGTTGTGTGCGTTTGAATGAGGAATCGAAGGAGAATAAGCGTTATGAAAATGGTCATTATTATTATTATTATTATTATTATTATTATTGCTATTTATTGCAGGTGTGGTAGAAACTGCTTTCTCTCTAATATTGGCCTAAGAAGAGCGATAGTTGATACCATTGTTTCAAAAAAGTAACTATGATGATAATTTATCGCTATCTGAGTATTTATTTCAGGTGTGATAGAAACTACTTTCTCTCTAACATGAGAAGAGCGATAGTTGATACCATTTAAAAAAAAGTATTATTATGATAAGGATTTCTTTCTTCTTCATCTTCGTTCGCTCAGAGTTTCCTGTCATATGAGCGCAGGTGCGTCATGCTGCCGTTATGCACCTAACTAAGAAATATTTAGGCCCAGCATGTCGGACTTCGGCTGAAGAAATCTTTGTAAGAATTTATAGAAAAAAGGCAGGAGAATGGACCAGTAAGATAGAAAGCAGATCTGACAGTAAGCAAAGGGAAAAGGCAGAGTCAAAGAGAGTGATTGATTTAGAGGAAGTTACAAGCACAGAACTTCCAGAAGGTGGGGGAACTATTTGTATGAAAGACCCCCCCCCGGTTTCCCCACGGGGGTGATAATGATTTATCGCTATTTATTGCAGGTGTGGTAGAAACTACTTTCTCTCTGACATGAGAAGAGCGATAGTTGATACCATTTTAAAAAAGTATAACTATGATGATGATTTATCGCTATTTATTGCAGGTGTGGTAGAAACTACTTTCTCTCTGACATGAGAAGAGCGATAGTTGATACCATTTTAAAAAAGTATAATTATGATGATGATTTATCGCTATTTATTGCAGGTGTGGTAGAAACTACTTTCTCTCTGACATGAGAAGAGCGATAGTTGATACCATTTTAAAAAAGTATAATTATGATGATAATTTATCGCTATTTATTGCAGGTAGAAACTACTTTCTGTCTAACATGAGAAGAGCGATAGTTGATACCATTTTAAAAAAGTATAATTATGATGATGATTTATCGCTATTTATTGCAGGTGTGGTCGAAACATTGGCCAACTCGTTTCTCTTCGACATGGATCTGAAGAAGGCGGTGGAGTCCCCACGCATACACAATCAGCTGTACCCCGACACCACCAAATATGAACGTGAGTGGATCAGACCTGTTTACCCATAAGATTTCACCATATTGTGTACACATATCTGACGTAAATAGGGTATATGGGGGAAAATATGGTGAAATGGTGAAGCCTGATTTCAAAGTAAACAGGTCTGGTGGATGCGTAACATACATCACTGAACAATCAGCGTCATCCTCGTCATTATCCTCATCAGTGATGTCCATCCTCATCATTTTCCTCATCAGTGATATCATCATCATCATCACCAGTGGAAGGATTTGCAGCAGAATTTTGTGAAATTATCGTCAGCAATCAATCAATCAAAAAATGTATTGTCTTTAAAACATAAAGAAATTCTTTGTCTGGCATGCACATAAAACACACATATAATATAACTACATCATAAGAATTAAATTACATAAGAATTAAATTACAATGCAATATAAAACACTTGTGGAGGTACACACGCACACACCCATACACATGCCCCCCCACACACACACACACACACACACACACCACCCTCACACACGCACATACACACACACACACACACCACCCCGTCCCCTTCGCCTCACATATTCAAAATCTCCACCCTCAAGCACGCCTCTCCACCATCACCCACACACACACACACACACACGCACACCCACATACACACACACACACACACAGCACCCCGTCCCCTTCCCTACATATATTATTCAAAATCTCCGCCCTCAAGCACGCCTCGCCACCATCACACACACACACACACACACACACACACACACACACACACACAGAGCTTAACTAACAATTTGTATAAAAGTAATAATGGGTCAAAATGTATAAGACAGATGAAAATGGATAATGTGATCATCATCATCATCTCCAGGAGACGGACCATTAGAAGGGCTGCCATCATTATGGCCTGGGAACACTGAAGAAGAATGTGATGTATTTTCTCCCATGTTGCTTTAGGTGCTATGGCGGAAGCACGGTTGAATTCCATCAAAGCCCTCACAGCACAAACCATGGGCTTTTGCTTTGTTGTTGTTTTTTATTTAAATATTACTGTATATTTTGCCATTAGGTACTTGTGTACCTAATAAGGCGAACAGGGCAATTTTCAAGAAAAATCTGGAAAAAAAATGAAGAAAAAGGCGCCCTCATTTATATAAAAAGCTTAACGGCTTATTTTGTCCCTACCACCACTACTACTATAAGGCGATACGCACCTTGCAAAAGAAAGTCAAACTTCAAAGCCCGTACGCGTCCGGTAAACGCTTGCCGACTGCTGTCATAAACGAGAGTTGGCTCCCCTTTCAAATCATCAGAGTTCTGTTTGTGCGACTTCCTGTTATTGTGTTTGCATTTTTCTTCACGAAAAGTGGTAGAACTATGGCATTTTAAGCTCTACAATGATGCTTTTTACATCCAAATTCCAATGAAGGGTTATGGCATCTGTTTGGACGGTATCTCGGACAATAATAGGGATTTTGAAACATTTTAACGTGAGTATTCGTCGCATCGGCGACTCGTTACCACTTTCGATGTTTAGACTCTCACAGTAGACTGTGCTGATCACGGCAATCGTTGCCTCTCTTCTCACGATTTTTGTTCACTAACAGGGTGCCCTCGTTTAATATGCGCATTGGTCGAAATTGGAGAAAAAAATATTGCCTTATAACCTGAAAATTACGGTAGGTGATCGTTTGGTGATTAGTTGAGACATGTTGATGATGATGATAACGGTTATTGTTTTTGGATGTATTGACTGTGACTGTGTCTGACTCACAGTAGACTGTACTGAGCACGGCAATTGTTGCCTCTCTTCTCACGATTTTTGTTCACTAACAGGGCACCCTCATTTATTAGGCGCATAGGTCGAAATTGGAGAGAGAAAAAAATATCGCCTTATAAACCCGAAAACTACGGTAATTACCGTATTTTTCGGACTATAAGGCGATACTTTTTTCCAAGACTCAGACCCCTGCGCCTTATAATGTGACTACTAATTTGGGGGGTGCGCCTTATACAAATAATCGTGACCACTTTCGATGTGACTCACAGTAGACTGAACTGAACACGGCAGTCATTGCCTCTCTTCTCACCATAGGGATTGGACGGTATATCGGACGATAATAGGGATTTTGAAGCATTTTAACGTGAGTCTTCCTTAATTAAATCACAAAATCCCTATTATCGTCCGATATACCGTCATTATCATTTGTTTTTTCTTTCTGTCCCGTTTCTTAGGCGTAATGAACGCCCCAGTGAAAGGGGGCACGGTCCAGTTCCCTCAATCCATCGTCCAAGCCCTCGACTCCCAAACCATGGAGCCGGTCTCCGAAGGCCTCAGTTGCGTCAACGCCATTTCGAAGCTGAACGATGCCGTCGACGCCTATGCCGACTGGCGCAAGGGAGGACATGCTGCCACCTACTGAGCGACAGGAAGAGAAGGGGAGGGGGAGTAACTCCTGTCACCTGTTCACAGAGAGATTAGTGACTTTTGTGTTCTGTTTGATCACCTTGCTTGTTTGGTTGGTGGGGGTGGGGGGGTGATTTTTGAAATGCTGGGTTCCCGTTTTCTTTCTAAAGGAAATTCGCCAATTTCAGTGAAACGTCTAAATGAAATTTCAGGAGAGAGAAAAAACACACGACAACAGTGGTGCATGCAGGTTGGGTGTGTGAAGCCTGACCAACACACACACACATACATGCACACACACACACACACGCATGCAGACCTGTTTACTCTACTCTTTTCGAGTCGTATTCTACTCAATTTGGACCTCTACTACTCTTCAAAATTGAAAAAAAATGCTCTAATTACTCATTTTCAGTGAACATTATTTGATGGTTTAACCCTCTCACTCTGATCAATCGAACCGATAATCTATATTGAATACCAAGTGATGGGAAGTAACTCCGAACGTCACACCAAATCTTTTATTTAAACAAATCACCCAGAATAAAGTCTAACTCACATTTAATTTCTGAAAGATGCATATTGAATAGCAATGATGATATTTTCATTCCAAAGCTAACACACTGTCACACAACAAACCATGAATTGGAATTAAAAAATCCGTAATGGCGCTCCGAGCATCGCGCCGAGTCAATACTGCGTCACGTCACGTGGAAAGAAGAAAAAAATTGGGGGTCACTTCGAAAAATCCGTTCAAAAAGACTAGTGGGTGCTTTCCCTTGCTGTAAGAACCAAAAACGGACCACTGAGAGTCAGGAACAGGAAGAACTAACTTAGTATATTGCATTGTGGGTAGGGCAAAAGTGAAAGTGAAACTACTAGACCGGGCGTTCAGCGGGCACAATCGGGGGCTACGGGAGCCAATGGTAAAGAAAAAATCGGTTAGATCTGGCGTATGTAGCCTTGAGAGGGTTAAGGAAGAGGACTACTCATCACACCAAAGCTACTCATTTCAGCTATCCAGACTACTCGAGACTTGTGTAGGGGGTGGACAGGTCTGTGTATGTAGAGTGCTGGTGTGTGTGTGATTGCGTTGTAGAGTGGCACAGTGGTAGCGCGTTCGCCTCATGTCAAGTAAGCCCGAATTCGAACCTGGGTACAGGGGAATTTACTCTCACTTTGCACTAGGCCTTACGGTCTGAACATGGAGTCTTTCGGATGAGACGATAAACCGAGGTCCCGTGTGCCCATGCACTTAGCACACGTTAAACCCAGTGGCAACGAAAAAGTTTGGTCAAAATTTACCACCACCACCCACCCACCCCTTTCCTTCCTCATCAGTCACACAAAAATCGCATGCAAAAACAAAACAAAAAATTGAGTGGCGCGCCTGCGACGCGCTCTCCAGGTGGGAGCAACCCGAATTTCACAGACGCCTCTGTGACTAGTGTAAAGTACCTAATACCTAATAATACCTCATGTATTATGAGAAACGTTTGAAGCTTTTTTTTCCACCATCCAAGCAAGATCTGACTACACTTAGTTTCAGTTGTTAAAAATAAAAGAAAAATTGGAAAAACAATGTTATTGATTAAGCTTTGCATGAATCTGGTTAAAATTTGCTCTTGCAAGAGGAATAGGTGATGTTGTTATTTGTATTTTTTATGATTAGTTTATCCGGTATGTATTTAATCGTTTGATGGAGTGGGGGGTTTATGGTTTGGGTTTTGGGTTGTTGTTTTTTTTAACTTTTTGGGAGAAGGGTTGGTGGGATAGATAGATTAACTTTTGAATTTTATTGAAACATGACTTTTTATGTATGGGCTTTCATGGTTGGGTTAGCATGTGATGGTTGTGTGTACAGTAAAATATGATTTATCACATTTTGCAACAGGCTGAAAGATGAATCAGACATTTGATTTTTGTGTGTTTTGTTTGTTTGTTTTTTCTTTGTGATAAGATATTGCTAAAACAAATTTATCATCCCTTTTTTTCAATATTTGTGTGTGTGTGTGTGTGTGTGTGTGAGGGCTGCAGGGCTCCCAATCGTCCCGCAAAACACAGGGTCCCAGGGACTCCTTCACTTACAGTATAGAGGGTCCTAGAGGCGGGATAGAGGATCCTAGTGGCATTGTGCATGCTAAAAAGAATGTTTGTAGTGCATCCCTGGGACCCCTTGCACTCTTTTAGAGGGTCCTTGAGAATTATAGTGCCACATAGGCCCCCAAATGGGGGTCCCTGGGAGCCCTGGGGCTGCCTACCATCCCCCCTAAGGGGGTATTTGTCCCTGGAAACAGTTGAAAGGGGGCACCCTGTCCCTGGAATCCACTTTTCTGTCTAGGGTCCATGGAAACAGCAGAATCAAAATGTTGTGGAGGAATCACTTGTCTTGGAAACAGCAGAATCATTTGGAGGCATTCAAAAGAGGCCTCCACAAACACCTCCACTGTAACTCAAACCAGGGAACTAGGGACCATAGATCAAAGTAGTGGTAATTGAAGGGCAGGAGCTGTGCCGGTCGGGGTTCTACCCCGGGGACCGCCACGGTAGCCGGATAGGTCTTGCCCAGATACTACGAAATAAAGGCTATGATCCACCTTTTGTTTTCTTTTTTTTAAACATATCCACACTAGGTTTTATTTTATGTTTACTTTCCTTTTCCATTAGGCTACTTCTATCTCCTCAGCTTTCTAATTTCTTGTCTTCTTACTACCCCCCAAAGTGCAGCAGAATCTTCAGCCTGATGAAGTTGGCTGCCTGAGGCGAAGAAGAAGAATCAAAATTTTGTAGAGGAATCACTTGTCTTGTTAGCTGACCTTACTATAGAACACAGGAACACCCAAAACAACAAACAATTTGAATCTTTCTTAACAGACATGCTACACGTAGGTTACTGAACACCGAAGGATCTTGAATATAGAAGTAAGTTGGCACCGAAAAGCAACGAAAAATACTGTCCAAAATATCCAGTTGCAGGAATGTTGCTAAATCATAAAATGCGTTTCATGGTGCTTGACATTGCGATGTTTGTCCCTGGAAATAAGTCTCTGTCCCTGGTTTTTAAGCAGTTTGTCCCTGGAAGCTGCAACAGGAGGGTAGGCAGCCCTGGTGTGTGTGTGAGAACATTTCTTTGCATGCCTAGGATAATTATTGTTCAATTTTGTTTTGTTTTTTGTACTTGGTTTGTGAAACAGTTGCAATGAACAACATTCCTTGTTAATTTCTTTCTCGATTTGGGGGATTACAGCAGAGATGCATTTCTTTGCATGCGTAGGATAATAATTGTTCTTCTTTCTTTGTTCAATTTGGGTGGGTTTTTTCTTGTAATTGGTTTGTGAGACAATTGCAGTGAACAACTTTCCGGACGCGGAACCTTTTTTTTTAATTTTTGCGCAATAAAATGACATGTCTCTGGCACGTACGGAGACAGCTTGCTTATTTATTACATTTCATCACTCGTAGTAATCCATTGCCATCGTATAAATCTGTAAATTATGGTTACTCATTTGGAACAGTGTTTATGGACAGATTTAGTTTGTTTGGTGTGTACGCATTCCTTTACCGATTTTTTTCCCCTTGATCTGATTTTAATTTCAGTATGAATGTATATATTACGCCCAATCCATGAAATTGCCTGTTTCATGAAATGGTCGAAATGCTTTGCCCAATTTCTAAAATGGACCATGTATATCACATTTTTTAATCCCCATTCACACAGGTATTGATTAAGGTTGATTCAATGGTATCACACTTTTCTACATTGTATTTTCACCCCTATCCTGCCCCCCAACTCGACCAGATGCTAAGCTGGGGCATGCCTGAGCCACATGTTGAATCAAACGTTTTATCAAATTAAGTCTGAATAAAATAATTTTAACTCATCTACAGATGAGATTTCTCATTCGTTTTGAACCAATTCTTGATCTATGTGTGCTGATGAACAAAAGCTAGTTTTCATTCATATCGCTTTTCTCAATTGCAGGTTATAAATTGGCTATTTCACGAACTGGGCAAACCATTTTGCCCATTTCGTGAAATGGTCAATTTCATGGATTGGGCGTAACTTATACACTTTAAGGTTTATGTCAAAAGAATTGTTTTGTTCTGCGTCTGTACATATTGCAGCAGTATCTTCATGCTTATTTGTTTGTGTCTTTATTTATTTTTAACCTGCGAAAGAAATACCCCTAATAATGATGGAGAGCTAGAGAAGCTTTTACGCTTACTTGCTGAGTTGATAAATTCATGGATGCTCCTTCTTGCAGGATGTCCTGAATTGCAGGATTTTTAAATTGCCCAGAGCCGGCATTGCCGGATTATGAGAATTTGAGAAGCAACAATTTTCTCTCACACACACACACACACTTGTACAATAAAAAGGGCCTATATAAGCATTTGCTATATTCAAAGGAATGTAGCACTTGTACTAGTCTAGAGGGGTGAAAAAAGAGCAGTAAATGTGTGTGTGTGTGCTGCCCCTGCACTCCGCCGGGGCCGCTCCCTTGCAGGATTTTTGAAATTTCCCAGGAGCACCCATGTAAATTGTATCCATCATTGGATTATCTGCACTTTCGGGAAAGTTGTAGATTAGTACCTATATTATTACCAGTAGATTATTATCAATGTTGCACAGAATCTCAACGGTCAAACATTTCCGGCAATATAATGGAAAATGAAAGAAAGAAAAAGTATGCCAAACTCCAGATGGAAGATATTTCTAAGAAACTGTCAATACCTTGAGATTCTTATTCTCGGACATCCATTTTGTTTAAACTTAGTTTTGAAAGTAGAAACGATTTGTTTGCATGTAACAGGGTAGCATAATGCTCGTTGTAATATTTATTCAAGATGTGTTAAATCTTTGACAGGGTTTTATTTTTATTTTATTTATTTTTTAATTTTCTCCTGAGCAATTCTCTGATTGTAGGCAGTGTGGTTAATTTAATTAGTGTGCTCTTGAGATTTTTTGTGTTTTTCTTAGCATTGTGTTCTAGCTTGTGAAAGCTTGTTTTGTAGAGTGTAGAGTGGCACAGAGGTAAAGCGTTCGCCTTGTGTCAAGTAAACCCGAGTTCGAACCTGGGTACAGGGGATTTTTCCTCTCACTTTGCACTAGGCCTTATGGTCTGAACGTGGAGTCTTTCGGATGAGGCGATAAACCGAGGTCCCGTGTGCCCATGCACTTAGCACACGTTAATCCCAGTGGCAACGAAAAAGTTGTCATTTGGTCAAAATTTACCCCCCGCCCCTTCCTTCCTCATCAGTCACACAAAAAATCGCATGCAAAAGAAAAAAAGAAAAGTGGGTGTCGCGCCTCTGGCTGTGACGCACTCTCCAGGTGGGAGCAACCCGAATTTCACAGAGACGCCTCTGTGACTATGGAGTACCTAATACCATAGCTAGTTCGAAGAAACTGTGCGGAGAGCCGGACAACAGAGGGTCTTCAGAGAAGAAGCACCCACCCCCACCCCCACCCACCACCCACACCCCAGTCAAGTGTTTTCGCCCTGAACTCCTCACACTCTAAGGGGGCCGTGCCGCATCCAGGTCATGACTCTGGGTGCCCCTCTGCTGTCATCGATTTTTTTTCCCCCAGAAAAAATCACCCCTGACAGGATTTAAGCCCACCCCGGTCACCCATTCAGTATATAAGCTACAAACTCAACAACAAAAATTGTTTGTTCCTGTAATGGTAAGAATGAAAACTTCTTCCCTGCTTTTCCATGTGGGTCTTAGCATTCATTCTCAGCTGGATCGGTTTGGCGAGCCTTTCAGGATGTTTTTGTACCATATTTTTTGGACCATTAGGCGATTGTGTGTACAGTGGTACCCCTCTAAAAGACCTTGAAAGTGCAGTGAAAAAGTCTTATCTGAGGGGTGGTCTTATTAGAGGACCAAACTCCTTTCCGCTATCAGACTGATAAATCGGTGTTAGTGTTTGCACTACAACTCTCGCTGAATGCAAACAACTCACAAAATCCGATAAATGAAAGCAGCTGGCGCATTAGCGTTTGCCGTGATTTCGTATCTGCGGTGTATGCGGCGCCATTTTGTCAGCCGAGTTGTATGCGCGGTAAGCGTTCTGTGTGTGCAAACTGTGACTAAAAGTGAACTGCCAGAGTGTTACTTTGTCATGTTTTGTGTTGTGTTGTGTCGTTGTGCATAATCCAGTATTTAGTATGTCCGTTATGGCGAAGATTAGGTCTGTACTGTTATGTGTAGTTTGTGTGTGAGTGCAACATGGGCCATCGAAGTTGCCATCGGACCCGTTGCCATGACTTTCAATCACGAGTTCGTCTGCTTTTCATCGAGAGATCGATTTGCACGAACTTGACTGCAAAAAGATAAGATTGTGGTCGCATATCAACCCCTGAAATCGGGTCGTAAGTCGGAACTCAGGAAAAGTCATATTTGCGGCATAGGATATATAGTGGAATGTGTTCGGGAGGGAAAAAAAATCAGTCGTATGTGAGGAGAAGTCGCATTTGCGAGCGTCTTATTAGAGGGGTACCACTGTATGAGGCGAACAGGGCAATTTTCAATAACAAATGTGAAGAAAAAAAAATAAAGAAAAGAAAGTCAAATTTCGAAGCCCGTACGCGTCCGGTAAACGCTTGCCGACCGCCATTACTGCTGTCACCAACGAGAGTTGGCTCCCCTTTCAAATAATTGAACTTCCGTTTGTGCGACTTCCTGTTGTTGTGTTTGGAATTTTCTTCGCGACACCTGGTAGAATTATGGCATTTTAAGCTCTACAACGATGCTTTTTGCATCCAATGAAGGGTTATGGCATCTGTTGGACGGTATATCGGACGATAATAGGGATTTTGAAGCATTTTAACGCGAGTATTCGTCGTATCGGCGACTCGTGACCACTTTCGATGTTTAGACTCACAGTAGACTGCACTGAACACGGCAATCGTTGCCTCTCTCTTCTCGCGATTTTGTTCACTAATAGGGCGCCCTCGTTTATTAGGGTCATAGGAGATGGGGTAATGGTGGTGTTGTTTTCATTGTTTTTGATTGTTTGGTTGAGGGTGGGTTTTTTTTGTCCATTATTATGTTTTGGAGTCTGTGATCTCATCTTTGTGATAGCGTGTCTAGGTCTGTGTTGGTTTGGGTTTAGTGTCAGGGCTTCTGAAATTGGAGACAGAAAAAAATATCGCATTATAGTCAGAAAATGACGGTAGTTGCATGAAAAACCTTTAGGAAGCATCATGACTTTGGTGCGTGTCTACGACATTCCAGTTGTATTTATTAGCCATTATTGTATTGCTGTATATCGCTTTTTACGCATTCCACGTTGACATTGCTAGCTGAAGCACGGAACCAAGTTACAGGCCTGCCAGCCAGCGTCCTTGTCTCTTTGTTTTGTTTCAGGCATCAGAATTGTCAGAGGATTCAGAGTTTCTGACAGAGGATTGGCTTCTCTTGTCAGAGGTTTTGCCTTTTTATTGAGTGTTATCCTTTTTGTTTGTCTCGTCTTGTCATCATGGTGACGTTGCAGTCTGTTTCAGGTTTTCTGTTATCCTTTGAGCTAAATAGCATTTTTTAAAAATGATTTATCACTTCATTAAGCCTTTTTGTTGGTGTTAAGAACTCATTTCAGTGTTGTCCCTCTTCAGTCTAGGGCCTAGATGTCCCTTTTACCGCGGTTTTCAGAGGATTGGACTTCAGACTATTCTGATGCCTATTTGTTTGTTTGTTTTTGTGTGTTTTTATTCAAAGAAAAAGATGCGGAAGAGATGGAGTAATGGTGGTGGTTTTTTCGTTGTTTTTGATTGTTTGGTTGGGTTTTTTGTTATTGTGTGTGTTCATTTTATATGTTTTGGAGTCTGTTATCTCATCTTTGTGATAGCGTATCTAGGTCTGTGTTGGTTTGGGTTTAGTGTCAGGGCTTCTGAAAACGTAGAGATGGAGTAATGGTGGTGTGTGTTTCATTATTTCTGTTTGGTTGGGTGTATTTTGTGTGTGTGTCCATTATTATGTTTTTGATCTGTGATCTCATCTTTGTGATAGCGTGTCTGGGTCTGTGTTGGTTTGGGTTTAGTGGCAGGGCTTCTGAAAACGTACACATTGTGCGTATTTACGGCACTAGAGCTCTCAAATCACCCCCCCCCCCCCCCCCTGGAATCTGAAACTATGTGAGATTTACCCTTTAAAATCTCGTTTAGGGGGGGTGAGATGACGCGTTTAAATGACGACGCATGCGTGAACACAACCGTTTCTTATCAATAAATTAGTGACATTCTTCGTATTTCAATCGTCTGCTATTTTCTACAAGCTGTCCGTTCTGATATTCTACTGGATCGCGCAGAAAGCCCTAATCGATGAAAGCCCATTGCACATGGGGTGAGGGGGGGGGAGGGGAGGAGGAGCAGGGGATGGAGCTTCTCCCATGTTTTCGCCTTTACCTCATAACATTTGCAACTGGGGGTGAAAATCTCATTGGTATGTATAGAAATTCGTATGATGTTTGGATTGCACAGACGTGCATGCGCACAAGGATTTGTCTAGATTTTTTGGTGGTGCGTTTTTTTTGTAATTTGTCAAGTAACTTGCGCATAGTTTCATCAACAGACTAAATACTGTACGCTTCTATATATGTATAGCTGTTCTTATTCTTATTATTATTATGAATGTGGCTTTATGAAAACATGTCTAGGAAAAAAGATCCTGAAGTCAAATGAAAACTTAACTCTTCCAAGATATAAACAAAGTCCTGATCTGTTTTATTGGACATGCTTCTGAATCTGTATGGGTCAAAAGGTGATTGAGCAATCCCTTTGAGATTGTTTCGACTTCTCATAGAGTTCTCTACTTTTGAGTTAGTTTAACAACGGACACATCGTCGAACGGCATGTGTCAACCTCTAGAATAGAAGATGATCTTGCAAAAATATTTGCCTTAAAAATTTCGTAACATGGTATCAAAAATGAAGTACTCCTATAGTAATGTGTATGATTCGGCCTACAGTGTGAACCGTTCAATTATGTAATAGTGAAGTTGAAATTGATACATTTCTTTCTCGATGATTATAGTACACCCACATGGCCCAAAAATTCAGTTCATGACATATTATACATCAGCATAGGATAATAAAATACAATGCTAATGCTTCTTTTCTGTCTCATTTTCTGGGCCATACAGTGACATTGCTCCCAATGTAGTGTCTAGGTCATGGAGCTGGTGTGAATGAGGTCCTCCTGAGGGCACCACCAGGTCTGTCCATTGACAAGCTCCACAGAACAATCTGATCCCCATGACTGTTTAGACAACGCAAATTTCATGTAATGTCCACTTTGTTTTCCACATAATATTTTTTATTTTGTTTGTTTCTTAAAAGTCTTTGTGTGTTCTCGCCAGCGTTGTTAAGCACTGCTCAAGTACACACAGTGTATGATATTTTTCCTAAATTATTGAATACCGTAATTCACAGACTACAAACCGCTTCGTAATATAAGCCGCACCACCTACTTTTTTGTTTTAATCTATAAAAAAAAGTAACGCATAAGCCACGGAAGCGTGGAGATGCACGATGTCCGCTTCCGGTTGAGTCTATGTTGACTGCCAAAACGAAATCGGACCACAAAACATCATTTTGTGAAAAGATTTACCAAAATCAAGGTGATTTTTTTGTCATCAACCGTGAACAAGGCCACAGATCAAAGGTCTGAATCAAGGATGCCACTGAGTTGAGTTTACTTTCACTTTTGGTAACGCTTAGGCCGCGGCACTGTACTAGCCAGGGGGAGGGGGGGGGGGGGGGAAGTTGCGGCTTATAGTCCGTGAATTACGGTAAGTCAATGTATGTGTGAGAGCATATTATTTTGATATGTGTGTTATTAGTATTTGACTGTTTTTGTTACGTGTTTGTATGCATACTTTGTATTTATGTACAATACCATTTGTGATCGATGTCAAGACGCCCATTAAACTCTTACGCAAACGGAAGAGAAAAAAAATCTCTGTATTCTTGAGTTAGCTTCAAGCCTGATTGGATGAACGAACGTCTATATAATGGCAATTTGCATGCACACCTTTACATGCAGACTGTGGAGAATTGTTTAACTCATTCGCATCGCAAGGATTTTGAATTATTTAAAAAAACTCGCAAATCAGTCCAGCCATACACTCAAACAAAACGGACATAAACAAAAAGAGAAATGAAAGAAGAGTACGGGTTTTTCACTTCGGGTTTAGACATAGGGAAGTGGTAGATCAGAATAGAAAAAAACCTCTACAGCCATTGCTTCCCCCGCCACAAACCACTACAAACGCAAAGTAAGAGGCAAACGTGTGCTCTAAGGGAGTGAAGCGAGTTTAGAAATGACCAAAGTATGGTATGCACACAGATTTACTTCCCTTGAAGCAAATTCATCAAACTGACAGCTTTGTATTAATTCTGCACTTATGGGACTTAACCTTTACCAGACTTCCCGGGTCGCCCACGACCCAGAGACACACAAAAACTGTTATATCTCAAAAACTATTTAAGCAATCGTCATGATATTTCATGACTTTATCAAAAACGTTAATGGCTTTACGTGTCTTAAATTTCATTAATGTGTATAAAATACAAATGACGTAATATGATGCGTCATTTTAACATGCTTGTCCTGATGTCCTTAAAGAGCAGAAATATGCCACTGCAGTGCATTGAGTATGGGTCGTGGGAGACCCGCACCATCTGGATAAGGATAAACACATGGTGACTCTTTGACGAGTATGGGTCCTGGAGGACCCGCATCATCTGGACAGGGATAAACACTGTTAAAATGCATGTCCCTTTTTTTTTTTTTTACTGAGTATGGGTCGTGGAAGACCCGCGCGATCGTGTCTGTGTAGTCAAAAGCGTGATCCGGTAAAGGTTAAAGTGAACTTGAACTTGAATGAAAAGAGTCATAGTCAATCATCAAGGACAGTTTTGGATAAAGAAAGACACTGAACACATTTGTTGTTGCTTTAGTTTTGTTGCTTTGAATGTTTATTATGTAAAATTCGCCTTGGCATGAGGCTGTGTCAGACCAGTTGACATAAGCTGGAACGCCAAGGCTACATGAAAATGTTAGGTTCTGCATGGTTGTGTGGGGGTTGTCTTAAGCCATGACAAGCTCCTAGCATAACATCATCAGTCTAAAAATCCTCCGAAGTCGGAGTGTGGCTTGCTTGCGTGGCGGGGTAATAAAAAAAAAACATGGTCACACACGTAATGTTCTCATCCCTAGCTGGTGCGTTTGTACCGTAGTGTTTCAAGTGCTTCGGCTTTCGGGATGATCCCTGGAGTCTTTAAGCCAGGGTAAGACAACAACAACAACATTATGCAAAGACAATAAAACGTTTAAACCAAATAAAGACATCTACTTTGCATCTAGTATCATGTCAGGCAACTCAGTTCCGAGCACACACTACACATACACCTCGCATCGATACAAACCAAAACCATTCAGCACAAGGGGCAGATTCGGCCTTGGTCACACACCAAATCAAGGTTCGCACACACACGCGCACGCACGCACACACACACACACATGTATGTGACACGCACGCACGCACACACCACACACACACACACACAAGAGTAGATGCCATAGTGTTATATATTTATCTGTTGGGGGGAAAGGGGATGGTTTTAATCCTAAGGTTTTTTTTAAATCTATTATTCATATATAGACACACACACATACTCATACACTCGAACACATTCACACACACACACTCATGAAATCCACAATCACACCACAAAATAATATTGTGTGAATCACTTTTATAATGAAAAGACGTAAAATCTGAGAACCCACACTTACTCTTCGCATTACACACACACGCTCACACGCACGCACACACGCACACACACACACACGTGCACGCATACACACACATCATCATCATCATCATCATCAACATCACCACCATCACCATCACCATCATCATCATCATCATCAAACTCTCACTCAGCACAAGGGGTTCCTAGATTCTGCCTTGGCCATGCAACACACTAGGGTCTCTCCCGGGCATCATCATCATCGTCATTATCATCATCGTTATCACCATCATCATCGCATCAAACTCCACCACACCATCATCTTCTTCTTCGTCATCATCATCATCAACTTCATCACATCAAACTCCATCATCATTATCACATCAAACTCCATCACAATCATCATCACCACCACCATCATCATCATCATCCCCACCATCCTCATGAAGCTACTATCATCATCATCATCTCCACCACTATCATCATCATCATCTTCTTCATCATCATCATCATCTCCACCATCCTCATGAAGCTCCAACATCACCACTATCATCATCATCTCCACCACTATCATCGTCATCATCAAACTCTATCATCATCTTCATCATCATCATCATCACCCACCATCATCATCATCACCACCATCGTCATCATCATCATACGCCGTCACCACCACAGCCATCATCATCATCATACTCCATCATCATCATCATCATCAAACTCCAACATCACCACTGTCATCATCATCATCAACAACACCACCACTATCATTATCATCATCATCTCCATCACCACCATCATCATCATCATACTCCGTCACCACCACCACCATCATCATCGTCATAATCATCAAAATTCCCACTCACTCAGCACAAGGGGTTCCTAGATTCGGCCTTGGCCATACAACACACCAGGGTCACTCCCAGACATCATCATCATCATCATCATAATCACCATCATCATCACCACCACCACCATCAGCACAAGGGGTTCCTAGATTCGGCCTTGGCCATACAACACACCAGGGTCACCCCCGGACAGCAGAACAGAGTGGCCGTGGCCGCGGCGTTGACCACTACCGGAGGCTGCTGCACGATCAGGGGAGGGGCCGGGGGGTCCACCTCGATGATCGTGGGGGAAAACCCCCGCCCGGCGTCCTGATCCGGGAATTCGATGACCGTCGGAGCCGGTTGGATGATAGTGACCGAGGGGGCCGGTACCAGTGCTTGTGGATGGTTGTGGATCATGACTGGAACTATGACCGTTCCTTGAGAGGAGGGTTGAGGGTGTTGTGGTGCGGTCACAATGAGGGGAGTTGAGGGGTGCCGTGGGCTGGCTACGGTGGTGCCGATCATCGTGGGAAGTTCTCGGCTGAAATGAATTAGACTACTGGGTTGTTGACTGTGGTTGACAAAAAAAGTAGATTCTCCGCTGAAACGGTCGGAACTGGGTTCTCGACTGCTGTTGACAATCGTGGGCTCTTAGCTGAATTGGAACGGACTGGGTTGTTGTTGACTGCTGAAAGTGGGTTCTTCGCTGAAATTGTCCACACTGGGTTGTTGACTGCTGTTGACAATCATGGGCTCTTCGCTGAACTGGAACGGACTGGGTTGTTGACTTGTTGACAAAAGTAGATTCTCCGCTGAAACGGTCGGAACTGGGTTCTCAACTGCTGTTGACAATCATGGGCTCTTCACTGAATTGGAACGGACTGGTTTGTTGTTGACTGCTGAAAGTGGGTTCTTCGCTGAAATTGTCCACACTGGGTTGTTGATTGCTGTTGACAATCATGGGATCTTCGCTGAATTGGAACAGACTGAGTTGTTGACTGCTGAAAGTGGGTTCTTCGCTGAAATTGTCCATACTGGGTTGTTGACTGTTGTTGACAAAAGTAGATTCTTCGCTGAAATGCTCGGGACTGAGTTGTTGACAAGCGTTTAGAACAGTGTGAAGTTCCTCACTGATAGTGATATAGACTGAATGGGGTTCTTGACTAGCGTTGACATTGCTGGGCTGTTCGCTCAAATGAGCGGAACTGAATTGTTGACCGCCATTGACAATACTGGATTGTTGACTATTGTTATTTGTGCAACTGGGTAGTTGACTGCTGTTGACAATACTGGATTGTTGACTATTGTTATTTGTGCAACTGGGTAGTTGACTGCTGTTGACAAAGGTGGGTTCTTCACTGAAATTGACAACACTGGGTTGATGACTACCGTTGACTAAAGTAGAATCATCGTTAAGATGGTCGGGACTGAGTTGCTGTCTCATGTTAAGAATAGTGTGATGTGTTTCACTCAAACTGGGCTGTTGACTGCTGTTGACTAAAGCAGATCCTTCGGTGAAATGGTCAGGACTGAGTTGTTCGCGGGTGTGACGCTTTTCAGCGAAATAGACAGAACTGGGTTGTTGACAAGCGTTGGCATTACTGGGTCCTTCGCTGAAGTGGAATAGAGTGGTTTGTTGACTGACGTGTTGACTGCTGTTGACAAATGTTGATGGCTGAACAACGTTATTCACAGATCTGGGCTGTGTGACCCTTTTCCTATCACTAATGTGTTGACTGGAGTTACTAATAGAACTGAATCGTCGGCTGAAAATGGATTGAACACCTTGTAGACTGCCGTTAACAATGCAAGACTGATGTTGATTGATGCTATGTTGAACGTTATTCATGAAATAGCGGTCTTGAGAGAAGCTAGGAAAATAAAAGGGTTGCTGTTTGATAACGGGTTGACTGGCTTGTTGGTTGAAACTCTGACAGGCATGCTTCTCCATACTTATTTCAGTTGGGGACGACTGCTTGATGCTATGTTGACGAACGTTATTCATAAAATTGCGGTCTTGAGAGAAGCTATGAAAAGAAACGGGCTGCTGTTTGATAACAGGTTGACTGGTTTGTTGGTTGAAACTCTGAGAGACAGGCTTTTCCATACTTCTTTCAGTTGGTGATGACTGCTCCTCGATCAACGTAGAAATAGTTTCCGTTAAGTTTTTATTTGTACCACTGCTAGCTTGTCGATTCGCAAACACGGGGCTGTGTTGTAGACTGGTGCTGCACTTTCTTCGTTGCAACCGTGCGCTGCTGCAGTGTGTAGCGCATTCCAGAGCATCATCTCTTTCGTCAGCGTTTTTGGTTTGTCTCCATGCTCCGTCAGAAGCATCGATTAGGTTGAGAGTGGGGAAGTCAACGTATTTCGTCGAGTCACTGGGAGCATGTTGCTGACTGGCATCTTCAGCCATGCACGCAGACTTCTTAGCTGCGAGAAAACGCGGCTCATTTATATGGGAAGTCAGCGTGCGAAGTGGCCTCGAAGTTATGGGTTGGCCCACGTCATTTTCTTGTAGAAGCAGAAGAATATAAATTTGTTTCAAGACAACGTGCTGTTTCACATCGATTTCTTCAAGAAAGAGCGTGCGAAGTGGCCTCAAAGTTATGGGTTGGCCCACGTCATTTTCTTGTAAAGCAGAATAATATAAATTTGTTTCAAGACAACGTGCTGTTTCACATCGATTTCTTCAAGAAAGAGCGTGCGAAGTGGCCTCAAAGTTATGGGTTGGCCCACGTCATTTTCTTGTAGAAGCAGAAGAATATAAATTTGTTTCAAGACAACGTGCTGTTTCACATCGATTTCTTCAAGAAAGAGCGTGCGAAGTGGCCTCAAAGTTATGGGTTGGCCCACGTCATTTTCTTGTAGAAGCAGAAGAATATAAATTTGTTTCAAGACAACGTGCTGTTTCACATCGATTGCTTGAAGAAAGAGCGTGCGAAGTGGCCTCAAAGTTATGGGTTGGCCCACGTCATTTTCTTGTAGAAGCAGAAGAATATAAATTTGTTTCAAGACAACGTGCTGTTTCACATTGATTGCTTGAAGAAAGAGCGTGCGAAGTGGCCTCAAAGTTATGGGTTGGCCCACGTCATTTTCTTGTAGAAGCAGAAGAATATAAATTTGTTTCAAGACAACGTGCTGTTTCACATCGATTGCTTGAAGAAAGAGCGTGCGAAGTGGCCTCAAAGTTATGGGTTGGCCCACGTCATTTTCTTGGAGAAGCAGAAGAATATAAATTTGTTTCAAGAAAACACCTTGCTTCACATCGATTGCTTGAAGAAAGAGCGTGCGAAGTGGCCTAAAAGTTATTGGTTGTTTCACACCATTCGCTTGAAGACGAAGAAGGCAGTGAGGTGACCTCGAAACGTCAGTCTCTTGTAGAAGGAATATGCAGACTTCTTAGCTGCGAGAAAACGCGGCTCATTTATATGGGAAGTCAGCGTGCGAAGTGGCCTCGAAGTTATGGGTTGGCCCACGTCATTTTCTTGTAGAAGCAGAAGAATATAAATTTGTTTCAAGACAACGTGCTGTTTCACATCGATTGCTTGAAGAAAGAGCGTGCGAAGTGGCCTCAAAGTTATGGGTTGGCCCACGTCATTTTCTTGTAGAAGCAGAAGAATATAAATTTGTTTCAAGACAACGTGCTGTTTCACATTGATTGCTTGAAGAAAGAGCGTGCGAAGTGGCCTCAAAGTTATGGGTTGGCCCACGTCATTTTCTTGTAGAAGCAGAAGAATATAAATTTGTTTCAAGACAACGTGCTGTTTCACATCGATTGCTTGAAGAAAGAGCGTGCGAAGTGGCCTCAAAGTTATGGGTTGGCCCACGTCATTTTCTTGTAGAAGCAGAAGAATATAAATTTGTTTCAAGACAACGTGCTGTTTCACATCGATTGCTTGAAGAAAGAGCGTGCGAAGTGGCCTCAAAGTTATGGGTTGGCCCACGTCATTTTCTTGGAGAAGCAGAAGAATATAAATTTGTTTCAAGAAAACACCTTGCTTCACATCGATTGCTTGAAGAAAGAGCGTGCGAAGTGGCCTAAAAGTTATTGGTTGTTTCACACCATTCGCTTGAAGACGAAGAAGGCAGTGAGGTGACCTCGAAACGTCAGTCTCTTGTAGAAGGAATATGCAGAGTTCCCGCCGCATTTGTTCAAATCCAGCTGCATCAATCTTGAAAACGGAGATAGTGGTAAATTGAGGCCAAAGAAATAAATATACCATTCGCATCATATTCCCTGTAAATGCTCATTGAGGAAAGCTGTGTTGAAAGGGAAAGAACATGTGCTTGAAGATCAGTGACTGACGGAACAACGATGCCAGACTTTGACGGGACCGTGCAATTCGCCATGATGTCTTTCACAATGTATTTGATATAGAAACCACGTTCAGAAGATGGATCTGAGACGACTAAAGGTCGACTAAAGGTAAGAACGAGACTCTGTTCAACAGAGTTTTGCTCAGTTGTATCCCCTGACCAGTCGAACACGATGCCATGGTACAGCCTTGGAAACACAGGAGATGGCGCACATTTATATTGTTTTCGATCCTGAAATATAAACAGTGGTAGTTCCTCAGAAAACAAAGACTTTGAGAAGAGAAATGCTGAAAACAAGCCATCGTCAGAAACGATTACATACTCCCTCTCAGAAAACGTAGACTGGCCTTCCTTTAATTTAGAAAGTAACACACTCTCAAAAGAAGAAGAAATTTGCCCACGACCCCTTGACACACAAAACATGTTATATCTCTAAAACTATTTAAGCAATCTTCATGAAATTTCATGACTTTGTCAAAAACGTAAATGGTTTTAAGTGTGTTAAATTTTATTAATGTGTATAAACTATAAATGACGTAATATGACGCGTAATTTTGATATACCTGTCCGGATGACGGGGGTCTCCCACGACCCCTACTTTAAAGAGCACTGCAGTGCATTGAGTAGGGGTCGTGGGAGACCCCCGCCATCCCGACAGGGATAAACACATGGTGCCTCTTTGACAAGTAGGGGTCATGGGAGACCCCTGCCATCCGGACAGGGATAAACACATGGTGCTTCTTTGACAAGTAGGGGTCATGGGAGACCCCTGCCATCCGGACAGGGATAAACACATGGTGCCTCTTTGACAAGTAGGGGTCGTGGGAGACCCCCGCCATCCGGACAGGGATAAACACATCGGAATTTGCTCTTTGCTGAGTAGGGGGTCGTGGAAGACCCCCGCCATCGTGTCCGTGTAGTCAAAAGCATGATCCGGTAAAGGTTAACAACAGCAACATTTTGGTGATCTTCAGCTTTAATGTGATGAAGGAAATAAAGGATTTCGCATGTAAACCATCGTGACTGGCGTAGCATGTAATGAACCAAGGAACGACACACGAGATTTGTTGAACACTGAAGCATTTTCATCTTGACTTTCAGGGCTTCTGGTGCCAGGCTGAATACGATTCAATAAGAACATTAACCGTTCCTAACCGCCAGCAATAACTTGTCCGAAATCATGATGACACAATCCATTAACCCTTTCACCGCCAGCCATCTTTGAGCCACAAATTGCCATTAAACGTACTTGGCTACAGAAAAGATTTCATCTGCAATATTGTTGGATTTCTTTGTGACACATTTAGAATACGGTCAATCCTTAGTGCTCAAATTTAGGAACACAATATCATTGAATAATAGACCCTGATTTCAAGGGTTTTAATGACATGGGTGTTAAATCATTGTGGTGCAAAATTACGACATTGGCGGTGAAAGGGTTAAACAACCGTTATTTGTGACCGGTTCCCTCAATCTCCATGATGAATGGCGTATTGAATGTGGTGTTTCCAAGTAGGTATATACTTGTTCTTGCGCATAGCTAAACTTCAGGAACAGCCTTCTGCGTTAGAAACGGAAGTTAGGGTAGAAACTAGAGAGAAAAAAAAACATGAATTAAGTACACCAATGATTTGAAAAAACCATGTTGTTTGCTGTGTAAATATGTTGACATAAACCACATGAAAAGGATGCAAGTGATCGAAACCCCTACTTATTGGCAAAATATACTTCGGTTTAATGTTGCATATGTTCATGATGGTTAGAAGAACTGCGAACTTTACACTCTCATTGTCTGTATAAGCAATCGACAGCTGCTCGTGGATGTCCTGTGCCTTTTGTCTTGAAATCTATAGCACTTTTTTAAGGATTGCTGCCCCGTTATGTCGAAGGCTGGCTTTCTTTGATGAGGATCGACGGACTGGCACTTATCCACTATATGGTCGAGCAATCTGAGACAGAATAAAGTGCATAACAACAACAATATGCTTGAGATTATTTGGCTGTATTTAGACTAGACACGTTTTGCCTGTCGCAACAAAGTTACCCAAATGGATATTGAAAACAGAACCACACACAAAAAACATGCCAGCCGTCTTCGTTCTACCATCTTCATTTTCTTTTGTCTGAAGAAAGACAAGAAGAAGAAGGTAATGATGAAGACGGGGAGGAGGAGAACGACGACGATGACAATAAAAGATTATCAGAGGAGGGGGTTTCACAACGAAAAATGAGAGGAGGAGAAGGAGGAAAAAGAGGAATTAAGAAGAAGGGGGTGTTATAATACGAACTCTCATATGAATGCATTAGGATTCTATTGAAACTCTTACAATTTTATGCGTGAAACAAATGCGTCAAGGAGAATTCAAACGCTAAGGAAAACCATCATCATCAGAATGAACAATAAACTTTATTATAAAGCAATGTACACAATAAGTGGGGGGGAAACAACCACCTGTCTGTTTACATTACATTTGTAGGGTAAGACGGGGTAAAAAGCCCATGGGCGGGTGGGTAAGAAGCCCATGCCAATTATCATGAAATAGAGCAAATGTCAGTCACATTTTCCCCATGAGACTCGTCTTTACCGCCCATGGGCTTTTTACCCCGTCTTACCTTATTGTGATTGATCAGCTTTGTTAACGTTGTTGCTGATGTTGTTGTTGGTTTAAAAAAATTTATTCATAAGCAATCACATAACAAAGCAGCATCAGAATACGGATCACAGAGCACAACAAGCTTAAAGCTTATACATATAGGTGCTAGATGTTGTTGTTGTTGTAACAGATTATATTGTGTGCCGTTTGAAAGCGATACTTACCCAGTAGGCAGAGAACAGCGCCAATCTTGACAAATAAATCAGGAATCATCAGGCACAAACGATTAATTGACGTTGTGTGTTTATCTCTGTCACCACCCTTGACGTCACACTACTTGACAATCATCTGTAACGTCACAATCTTTGCTATCACCATATAGCGTCGCCGCTTTTTGCTATCACCTACATTAACCCTTCCACCGCCAAAGTCGCATTTTAGCACCACAGTGATTTGACACCTATGTCACTAAACTGCATCAAATTGGGGTCTATTATCCAAAGACCCTATTGTCTTAGTTTTGGGAAGTAAGGATAGACCTTATTTTATATACTGTATGTCACAGAAGAATCCCCAATCCTGCAGATGTATTTTGTTCTCTACCTAGGTAAATTTAATAGAACTTTTTGGCTGAAATATGGCTGGCGGTGAAAGGGTTAATTACTACGTCACACTTTTTTCCCCTCCCTTGACGCGACACTTTCTCTTATCGGCCATGACGTAACACTTATTTGTTATCACCTGTTGCCATCGGCAATAACTTTGTGTTGTCTATGTCGCATGAAAAAAAGGTGGCTCGTAAAAATAAGTAGCTCGATACTATGAGAGTGTATTTGCGACAACCACAAATTTCACTTTTTCTGTACTTTAACCATTTAACCCCTTGACTGCCACCAACGTATCACGTACTGACCTGATGACATCACTGATGATGTCATCAGATGAAGAGGAATAACCCTGATATGCTGGATTTTTCTCTAACACAGTCAAGAGAGTAATATCCCCAGACCATTTTACCAGATTGGCTCTATCAGTTGTCTTTTTCATGACATGATTTGCCCAATTATTTTTTCTTTAATTTTCTCTGGCAGTCAAGGGGTTAACTAACCCTAACCCTATCCCTAACCCTAGAAAAAAGTGAAATTTGTGGTTCATGCTCAATGTCGCAAATACACACTGTCATAGGTAGCGAGCTACTTATTTTTACGAGCTAACTTTTTTCATGCGACAGTCTGTCCCTTACTTTGGTTGTGAAGCTTTCAGTGAAAGCTACAGGGACTTGTGTCATCTGAGAAAAGCAAACAGCCAATGTTGAGGGTGAGTTTTCTTTTACTGGCTTAGGGGAAGACGGGGTAAAAAGCGCATGGGCGGGTAAGAAGCCCACCCCAATTATCTCATGAAATGAAGCAAATTTCAGTCTCATTTTGCCCATGAGACGAGCGTCAATGTCTAGCATTCGTCTCATGGGCAAATTTGACTGAAAATTTTTTTTTTATTTCATGAGATAATTGGGATGGGCTTCTTACCCACCCATGCGCTTTTTACCCCGTCTTCCCCTATTACTGGCTGCATGGTTTTGTTTGGCTAACTGGCTGGTTGATTCAATGCTTGGTTGTGAAACTTTAACCCTTTCACCGCCAGCCATATTTCAGCCAAACATTTCCATTAAATTTACCTGGGTAGAGAACAAAATCCGTATGCAGTATTGGGGATTCCTCTGTGACATTTATAAAACGAGGGCTTAGAGCATACTAGTTGCATCTCGACTTTTTGGTGATTTTTTACTTTTTTGTATCTAACTAGTCAGGAAGAGACCATCTTTCATTTAAACAAAGGTTTTTTTTAGGTACGATCAATTATTGATTTTGATTCGATCAGTGTAGCAAAGTAGTAAAAGTAAACAGCCGGAAGTGTGTAGAGCTGAGTGAATGCAATTTTCCTTGCAGTCAGTAATTTGTCCAATCTGCCAAGAATAGTCAGTGCATAAAGATAGCATTTTTATTTGCAATTCAACCGCCCTGAGTAAACTTGGCAGTTTGGACTACCTGCAGGATTTTTTCTCAACATAACTACTTTCCCACGGCCAGATTTATGTCAAGTTCTCTGTTTTCTCTTTGCACACAGATCGTATCAACAGAATGAAATCTCTGGCTATGAGTGTTCTAAGTGGTTTGACCAGGAGGGAAAACGTATCTGGTGCCTTGGGTGTAAACCGTTAGTGTAAACCGTTAGTGAAAACCGTTAGTGTAAACCGTTAGTGAAAACCAGGTGGCTGCAGTATGTTGTTTACATTATGCACTAAGATTCTCAAACTTTAGAATTCCAAGGCTGGGGCAGAGAAATCACCGGTTATTATTATTATCATCACTTTTCCAACATTCGTTGACAAGGACAGAAGTGAAAGCGAGTGAGAAAACCAACCAACTGATCTCTTCAGGTGCTGGAGAATTATTTTCAGGTATGTGGGGGGTTTTATTTGCTAAATTGTCATTTAATGCTATTGTTCTTGTGATCCCACAAAAAAATCTAAAAAACAAACATCACAAAAAGTGTGTGTGCGTGAATGTGCACGTTCTCTCATATCACAAACACTCTTTTTCCGTTCTCTCTATGTGCGCGCATGTGGGTGTGCACGCTCTCTCTCTTTTTTTCTCTCTCTCTCCTCTCTCTCTGTCTCTGTCTCTCTCTATCTCTCTCACACACACACACACTCTCTCACACACACACTCACTCACTTTATGTGTGCGCGTGCGTGCGTGCCTGCTTGTGATGTTTAAAATGTATTTGTCTGACGAGAATAAAGTACTAGCAGTTTCGGTATTGTTTATGTTTTGTTTTTGCTATGCAACAAAATCATTGTTTGTATTATTGTCTTCCTTATTACGATTGCAATTATAATACATGTTATTATTATTATTCTCAGTTTTATTTTTTATTATTATATTATCATGAAATATCTTTATATGCTGGTTTACTGCGATTCAATACACAATCATTGAATTATTCTGTGCTAGATTAGTACAGTCCACATAACAACATAATTTAATTGAAATAAGCACATTCTACTATTATTGTTTTATTGTTTATACTTATCAACATCAAACTGTCGTTTTAGGGAGTGCTTTTTTCCGGGTGTGGGTTGTGCACTTACATACACACACATATACACACATGCGCGCGCGCACATGCACACACAATTACGCACGCACGCACGCTCTCAAGCGCACACACACACACGAACACACACACACACGCACACGCACACGCACACGCACGCACACGCACACACACATACACACACGCACGCACACACACACACACACACACACACACACACACAAACACACACACACACACACACACACACACACACACACACGGATAGAGTGATACGGTGCGCACAATGGCGCATTTTGAAGGGATTTTGAACACGTATTATAAATGCACATGCATATGCACATCGACATAAACACGGATGTACATGTCATTGGAAATTTTCCTAAAATTGTGAAAACTTCTTTTCTTTTTCTTCTTTTCCTAGGGAAAATTTAGGATTCAGATTTTTTTTTCCAGATTGGTCTCGAATAAAATTCAGAATTCTAACATTTCGGTGCTTACAATGAAGTTAAATCAACTGAGAGAGAGAGAGAGAGAGAGAGAGAGAGAGAGAGAGAGAGAGAGAGAGAGAGAGAGAGAGAGAGAGAGAGAGAGAGAGAGAGAGAGTGAGAGAGAGAGTGAGAGAGTTAGATGAGAGAGAGGGAGAGAGAGAGAGAGAGAGAGTCAGAGAGAGAGAGAGGTAGAGAGAGAGAGAGAGAGAGAAAGACTTTTGCCAACAACAGAACTGTACTGACTGGATGCATGCTTAATGTGTGCCTGCATAGACCACTTTGTATAATTAAGGTGTATAACAGGATGTGTGGTGATTGATTTATTTCACAAACTGTTATATGGCTATTTATATAATATAACAAATGTTCTGTTGTGATAAGACTCTCTCTCTCTCTCTCTCTCTCTCTCTCTCTCTTCTCTCTCTCTCTCTCTCTCTCTCTCTCTCTCTCTCTCTCTCTCTCTCTCTCTCTCTCTCTCTCTCTCTCTCTCTCTCTCTCTCTCTCTCTCTCTCTCTCTCTCTCCCTATCTGCTCTGGAGTGTAATGTCTGGTGTTGATATATCTACAAACATGGGATCAGTGTTGGCGTCAGGCAAACGTCCTGGGTCATCTTTGATAGCTAAGAAAAGTTCTGATGCTGTGAAGTCTTCACCGTCAACTCGTAGATCTTCATTCTCCAAAGACATTGTGTGGAAGTTAGCACCTCCAGGCTGTCCTGTGTGTAAGGAAGAATCTGACGATTCTTTGGCACCTCAAACGTCTTCGTCTATGCACTCTCATTATATTTCTACCACACAAAAAGGACAAGAAATGGATTGTGTTTCTATTTCTCGATCCCTTAGGCATCAAAGGCAGTCTACGAACATCTATTCTCCTACAGGGACTAGCAGCCAGCATGGTGAGCATGCCTCCGCTTTCCCTTTTCTTTTGGACAGTTTCCTCAAGAAATCTTGTCATTCTCCTCCCATGTTGGGACCTAAACTAGCTTCTGGCTGCAACATAGACAAACGTTTCCTTTCCCTCTCAAAGATTCATTGCACAAAATGTGGTGGCTTTCTTTCTAATTCAACCACGAAAAATATTTCAAGCAAGTGTGCCGGTTCTTCATTTACGTCTGCTAACACACATAGTGCAGCTGCGCTGTCTTCTCCACCTTCCGCATCGACTTCATTAACCAACCGACCAATTCTTTATTCACACAAGTGTTCATCTCGATCATTTGTCAAAAGATTTGTCCACACCAGTGCAGATGATAATAAAATAGTAAATTCTACATTTCCATCAACAAATCAACTACGTAACGACAAAAATGTACCCGCACAAGCACAAATAGCGAGTAAAATAACGGACAGCAGCAAAGGAAATTCATCCACTTCAGACACGAGCCTGGAAGAAAGCGGTACAGTCACCGTGCTGTCTGTGCAAACAGAATCTGCTGAGAGGACTAGCACTACCATTTCTACTTCTGGCAGCGCCATTTCTACTTCTACTTCTGGCAGTAGCACGGAATCACTTTATGTGATCACACCAGACAAACATAAGCAAACCAGCAGTTTTCAGTCAAGCTCTTCTTCTTCCCTAACCTCCTCCTCCTCCTCCTCTTCTTCCTCCTCGTCTCAATTACCTGATCAACAAAATTCCATCACAAGATCTTGCCAGTCCTCTCAAACCGTCAGTGACACCCGTTCTCCTCAGCCAAGGGGTGTTCCAGTCTCTGCTCCTTTAAACAAGCAATCTGAACAGTACCCTGATGCAATTATCCTAGTTCCTGCTCCGTCTGAAAGATCGTCTGAACGGTACCCTGACATATTTATTAAACCTTCTGCACCTTTAGGCAAATCGTCTGAACGGTGCCCTGAAACGTCAACTAAAC
>CM065706.1:23853967-23856467 GCA_017654935.2 Phymorhynchus buccinoides | reverse complement strand
GAGAGAGAGAGAGAGAGAGAAAGAGACAGAGAGAGAGAGAGACAGAGAGAGAGAGAGAGAGACAAGAGACAGAGAGAGAGAGAGAGAAGGAGAGACAGAGAGAGAGACAGAGAGAGAGAGAGAGAGAGAGAGAGAGACAAAGAGAGAGAGAGAAAGAGACACAGAGAGAGAGAGAAAGAGGCAGAGAGAGAGAGACAGAGAGAGAGAGAGAGAGAGAGAGAGAGAGAGAGGAGAGAGAGAGAGAGAGAGAGAGAGAGAGACAGCCGGACAGAGAGAGAGAGAGACAGAGAGAGAGAGAGAGAGAGAGGAAGAAGAAGAAGTATGTAGAGTGGAAAAAACCAGAGAGATGAGAGCATGGGCCAAGACCGAGTTATATGTAAATGACACTGCAGTAAGTAGAGCTGTAGGCCTAATAAACCATGATATATACAGACACAATGCACGCAAAAAAGGTTTCTTATTCTTCTATTCCTCTGTCACTGTCTGCTCAAACCCCGCACCCTATCAACAATGTTCCTTGGGGACTGTGAAGGAAGATTGCTTTATATGCGAAGACGGGGTAAAAAGCCCATGGGCGGGTAAGAAGCCCATGCCAATTATCTCATGAAATAAAGAAAATGTCAGTCAAATTTGCCCATGAGACGAATGCTAACTCGTCTCATGGGCACAATGGATGGAAGTTCAGTTTAGCGTCGCGTATCGGCTTTCGCCATGTACGACGGGCTGAACAAACCAACCAGGTTATAAACCAAAAATTATGTTCCTGAATCACTGTCTTAGCCAAAAGGCCGAGAAGCGACCAGAAGTGTTATGGGCACAATGTGACTGAAATTTGCTTTATTTCATGAGATAATTGGCATGGGCTTTTTACCCCGTCTTACCCTACATAGAGAGACAACAACATATTCCAGGCCACTGCACTGCATGCAGGGTCAAAATCCTCAGTCCTTGTATCAGTCATTAACCCTTTCGCCGCTAGCCATTTTTCAGCCAAAACATTCCATTTAACTAAACTGGGTAGAAAAAAAAATGGATCTGGAACTTTGGGAATTCCTCTGCGACATGTATAACATTAGGCCCATCCTTACCTCCCCAAATCAAGAAAATAGGGTCTTCGTATTAACAGGCCCTGACTTGATGCCTTTCAGTGACATGGGTGTTAAACCATTGTGGTGTGTAGGGGAAGACGGGGTAAAAAGCGCATGGGCGGGTAAGAAGCCCACCCCAATTATCTCATGAAATAAAGAAAATTTCAGTCAAATTTGCCCATGAGACGAATGCTAGACATTAACGCTCGTCTCATGGGCAAAATGAGACTGAAATTTGCTTCATTTCATGAGATAATTGGGGTGGGCTTCTTACCCGCTCATGCGCTTTTTACCCCGTCTTCCCCTAAATGTGACATTGGCGGTGAAAGGGTTTGAACAAGAATGTTCCAACAACCACAATGCAACCACGTGTGTGGTTTAAAAAAAAAAAAAAATATCTTCCTTTTGCTTTCCCCCCCCCCCCCCCCCCCCACTCCCCATTTCGTTCCCCACCAACTTTATTCTCATCCCCCCAAACACACCACAACCATTATTGACACACACACACCCTAATTGAACTTTCGGTTCCGTAATTGAACTTTGTAAACTGTTATTATTACCGTATATTGTTTTGTTTGTTTTTGATTAGTGTCATATAAAAGCTTGTGTTGGTTTTAAAGGGCAATAAACATTGATTCTGATTCTGATTCTGATTCCCTATCCCCCTACACGTGCACACGCACGCACGCACGCGCGCACGCACGCACACACACACACACACCAACGTCCTCGTCGTCATCATTAGGACAGATGTCTAAGATCACTGTAAGGTGGATAAACGTTAAATAACAGAACTCACGCACGCGCGCACGCACGCACACACACACACACACACACACACACACGCAAACACAGACGCACGCACACACAGACGCACACACAGACACACACACGCACACACACACACTCACACAGACAAACACACACCACACACACACACAAACACACACACACACACACACACACACACACAAACACACACACACACACACACACACACACACACACACACACACACACACACACACACACACACGCGCGCGCGCGCACACACACGCACACACACTAAGAAGTCCTGTGGCCACTATCCGGATAATCCACACTCAGCAACGATCTGTCCTGATGACGACGAGGACGATGATGACGAAGATGATGACTACGAGGAGAATGCTCGTGATTATTAGGCTTACTACCACTTTGAGGACCATGCTGATGATTGTGCTGCTGCTGATGATGACGATGATGATGGTGATGATGATGATGAAGCAGAGGCAACGACAAGAAACAAAACCGCGAAACCTTCGGCTCCGGCGTCGTCAACGGATCCTCACCCTGAACCGACGCCCCCATCACCATCCGTTCACCATCCTCTGACGTCACTTCCACGTCCGGTACGACATGCGCACCGCCGT
>CM065706.1:23831467-23833967 GCA_017654935.2 Phymorhynchus buccinoides | reverse complement strand
TCAACACTGAATGCATTTTCTTATTTCGTATATATATAAATAGTATTTCTATATATAGTATTTCCTCAGAAACAAAACCGGTTATTGGGCGAAAAAGTAAATCAGCACAATTTATTTTTTTTTTTTTTTTTTTTTGGGAACACTGAACATTACTCAAAGTTAACGTTAACTGGTTTTGTTTCTAAGGTTCACAAATAAAGACATTGGACACAGAAAGGTTTTATCAAAGCAAACTATATATATATATAAGCTTTCTGCCTTTACAGAGAAATACCTACAGAACGTTACATATATTTCAGACAGGGAAACGTAGCCCTGGTTGCAGTTGCAACATACTCCTGTTCTTAAAAATAATTGAAAGTACTAAAAACCAGGATACTCCAACCCCAATCAAACTATACACCGCATGGTACATGTCACGGATATAAACTGATGTGTCACGCCTTCAATTCGGTTACGGTCGTGACATAAATCAAATGTCAAGCCATCAGCCCACCGGTAATACTTTTCATTGACAATTAAAAGCAAGTCAACAACAACAGCAGGTGCTGGCAGCTATTCTGTGCCTTATCGCCCGTAACCTCTTTCGTCTGAGCACATTCTGTCTGGTCTGACTAAGGTCCAAAACCGCTCGCTTAAGGGCTAGCTACACTGCATACGATTCGATTCACTTCTTCTTCTTCTTCGATCGCACGGACAGTTTCCTGTCAATTATGAGCGCAGATGCGTCGTGCTGCTGTTGTGCGCCTGACTAAGAAATATTTAGGCCCAGCAAGGGGGGAGATTCGATTCACTACGAACCAATTTTGATATTTGTGAGGCATGATTGACGGGAAATTCTACTGTCTAAATAAATCTGATGAAATCCTACTAGTTATGCTCACTATATTTGTAGTCTCCCGTACACGAATCTGATGAAATATCTGTATATTTTTGTAGCAGACATGTTTATTTGATTCGTGTATTGGGGTCTGTAGGTGAAGACGGGGTAAAAAGCCCATGGGCGGGTAAGAAGCCCATGCCAATTATCTCATGAAATAAAGCAAATTTCAGTCACATTTTGCCCGTGAGACGAATGCATTAACACTCATCTCATGGGCAAAATGTAACTGGAATTTGCTTTATTTCATGAGATAATTGGCATGGGCTTCTTACCCGCCCATGAGCTTTTTACCCCGTCTTACCCTATTTGAGTACAGACAGGAGTATTTCACGGTGGATCATGACTCACAGACATCGTCACAATCGTACCGTATTGCGGTCAAATCGTATGCAGTGTGGCTGTCCCTTTAGGCTACACATTTATATATATATATTAACCCTCTCACCACCAGCCATATTTCAGCAAAGAAATGTCCATTAAATTTACCTGGGTAGAGAACAAAATCCATCTGCAGGTTTAAGGTCTATCCTTACTTCCCAAAACTAAGAGAGAGAGAGAGAGAGAGAGAGAGAGAGANGAGAGAGAGAGAGAGAGAGAGAGAGAGAGAGAGAGAGAGAGAGAGAGAGAGAGAGAGAGAGAGAGAGAGAGAGAGAGAGAGAGAGAACATTGAACACTGAAAAAACCCACCTTTATTTAACAAGGATAAAGATGTTAGGCGAAGCCTGTTCTTCCAATCTGTCCTTGTGTGTGTGTGTGTGTGTGTGTGTGTGTGTGTGTGTGTGTGTGTGTGTGTGTGTGTGTGTGTGTGTGTGTGTGTGTGTGTGTGTGTGTGAGAGAGAGAGAGAGAGAGAGAGAGAGAGGAGAGAGAGACAAACATAGAGAGAGAGACAGAGAGAGAGAGAGAGAGAGAGAGAGAGAGAGAGAGAGAGAGAGAGAGAGAGAGAGAGAGAGGAGAGAGAGAGAGGAGAGAGAAGAGTTAGAGAGAGAGGAGAGAGAGAGAGAGAGAGAGAGACCGGGGGAGGGGGTACGGTACGTAGGCAAGGAGGGAGGGGGAGGACAGAAAAACACAAGAGAGATTTCGCCACGACCTTAGTCCTTCAATGGGACTAGGCCCACTCCTTAGTGAGCAATAATGCCTTGATCGGTTATATCGGCACGGTCATTAATTAATTAAATCAATCTGAAATAATTTCGAAAATCTTATTTAAAACTTGAACTCACAATCTCTTTTAGTTCAATAAACATCGATTACCAAAGTGATCTAGACAGATATTCTTCTTATTCTTATTCTTCTTCTGCGTTCCCAGGCCATATATGGTCATACTGGGTAAGGTACGTATATATGTGTCCGGTTTTCAGTTTTCACTGGTCTCCCCGCTGCGTACAGCCGACACATTCCGATTTCGGAGGAGCTAAAAGGAGAACAAATATTTGGAAGATTTTTTTTTAAGGCAGGAGAATGGGCCAATAAGTCAGAAAGATAGTAGATGGCAGAAAGCAAAAGGAAAAGGCAGAGTCAAAGAGAGTGGCAGATTAGAGGAAGTTACAAGCACAGAACTTCCAGAAGGTGGGGGAACTATTTTTACGAAAGACCCCCCCCCCCCCCCCCCCCCCGGT
>CM065706.1:23803889-23806389 GCA_017654935.2 Phymorhynchus buccinoides | reverse complement strand
TTTTTAATTATTGCATGCTCATTTCTCGTCATTTATTTATTTATTTGTGTTATAAATGGCTTGATGTAAAAAAGCAAACATTGTTGCTTATTCAATGTACCATCTGAAAATTAAAAAACTTTTGACTTGACTTGAGACACACACACACACACACACACACACACACACACACACACACACACACACACACACACACACACACACACACACACAATGCGGTGATGGTGAGTTTTACGTCCAATTAGTCGTAGACTCTTATGGACAAAGTTCCTGAAGACTGCATGGGTCTTCCTTCGGAACACCATGCGCACGCATACAACCATTTATCCATCCATCCAGCTATCCTAACTTAGACCTACATACACACATGTTTACGTTTACATGTATTTGTTAATATACAACTTGCATACAACTATACACATATAACATACACAGACGAACCAACCCCCATATATATATCTAAACAAGATCTGATAGTACATCTAAAGACCCACCAGATCACGTGTCAAAATCACGGGTTTCACGTGGTATAGCTGGAAAGAAATCTTCTTTTGACCAAGTCTGACTCCCATATAAATGCCCCCAAATTCAAACCGAATCATCATTTTAAAGAGCAGCCTCAATTTGAAGTTGGGGACATCCATATGTGGGTCACAGCTACCCAGAAACCAGAAGGAGAAAAAACCAAGGGACTTAATCGTGATGCGTCAGTGTGTCTTTAAAGACCCACCAGATCACGTGTCAAAATCACGGGTTTGACGTGGTTTCCCTCTAACAGCTGGAAAGAAATGTTCTTTTGACCAGGTCTGACTCCCCCATATAAATGCCCCCAAATTCAAACCGAATCATCATTTTAAAGAGCAGCCTCAATTTGAAGTTGGGGACATTTATATGTGGGTCACAGCTACCCAGAAAGAAAAAAAAACAAGGGACTTAATCGTGATGCGTCAGTGTGTCGTTAATGGGCTTGCTATCTTGTTTCCTTCCTATTCCTTACTGTTGCTCTCTTCTTCTTCTTTGTCGGTGGACTTATACCAAAGACTGTATAGGGGAAGACAAGCATCCGGTCTCTTTTCCCTATATGAGTAGTGAGGACAGAAACACTGGTTATGTCCCTTTTAAACGTGACACATTTACACGTCGATAGGCCAGTTGAATTCTTCGTTCAAATTCCAGTCTGAGTTTTTGGATAGCCGCCGCTGTGAATGGTGTATAACTACCCCACTAACGATAACTCTATCAGGCCCGGTTCGCTGTAACTCTTAAGTAGTCCATCTTAACCTTTTAGAATCTTTGCTTATACTGAGCCAGATCAGAGATCACTGGGACAAGAAAAGTTATTCTTAACGTAACAGCTAAGTAAGACAGAGGACAGGATCTATATGTTCTATTCCTGTCCACGGGCTATTTTCTGCTGCTGATGGGGGTCACACGGACGGACACACAACACACACACACACACACACATACATACACACAACACACACACACACACACACACACACACACACACACACACACACACACACACACACACACACACACACACACACACACACACACACACACACACACACACACACACACACACACACACACACACACACACACACACACACACACACACACACACACTCTCTCTCTCGCATGATTGGAAGGGGGGGGGGGGGGGGGGGGGGGGGGGAGGGGGGGGGCAGGCAATATAGGCTTTATGCTTCACAGCTGGATTAAACAAAAAACTTTTGCCTTCAAACACTCAAACACACTATTCGCGAGGCGCTACTTTGGCATTTTATTGATTACTAGCGCAACGCTGAGTACCAGTAACGCCTAGTAACGGTAACGCCTAGTAACGGTAACGCCTAGTAACGGTAATGCCAAGTACTGGTAACGCTGAGTACAGCAAATTTGAAGCGATTTGGTAAAGAAACGGTGGAGTTATAAGGCCCCGTTTCGCGTTGGCGCTGCTCTGAGAGTGATGCGCTCTCCCTAGTAACGGTAACGCCTAGTAACGGTAACGCCAAGTACTGGTAACGCTGAGTACAGCAAATTTGAAGCGATTTCGTTAAGAAACGGCAGAGTTATAAAGCCCCGTTTCCCGTTGACGCTGCTCTGAGAGTGACGCGCTCTCCCGATTTTCTTCAAATTTGCTGCCAGTAATACCCCCACCCCCTCCTTCGATCCGCTCATGAGGGAGGAGGCCAGAGAATCAGCATTGCCATCGTCAGCATTTTGATGTTTTTTTTCTTATCCATGTTCATTTCTTCTGAGAAGAAAGAAAAAAAATGGGCCAGGAAATATGAATCATGAAAACTGCTTTTTTTATTTTTTAAATCCCCCGTGTTTATTCTGAGAAAAATGATACCAGGGAATAAGTATAAGCAGCATTAAAAATATGTCTTCTTCTTTTCTGTTTCTTTTTCTCCCTCCCCCCCCCCCTCCACCTTTTTTTTATTTTACTGTGTAAAAAATGGGCCAGTAAGCAATGAGGATGTAATGC
>CM065706.1:23663628-23793628 GCA_017654935.2 Phymorhynchus buccinoides | reverse complement strand
CCAACGACACAGATGTATGTTATTAGTGAGCTCCAGTATGAAAGAAAAACTACAATACTGTGCCTAACCGCTACAAAAAGACCAAGATGTTTCGGTTTCAGTTGCAAATTACTCTCTCTTCTTCTTCTTCTTCTTCTTCTTCTTCTTCTTCTTCCCTAAAATAAAACCAAGTATTGGTTTCCAGTTTTTCTCGATATTGTTAATTTAAAAAAAGTGACATTGTTATTTTCAATAAAGTAGAGGCTGTGATTACAGACCCGCAATCATAGCCGCCCCCCCCCCCCCCCCCCCCCCAACCACTCCCCAGGATTAGGCATAAACACACACACACACACACACACACACACACACACACACACACACACACGCGCGCGCGCGCGCGCGCACGCACGCACACACACACACACACAACAACAATAACAGCAACAAGACAACATGCAGTATTTATATGGCGTTAAATCTTGATATAAATCAAATCGAAGCGCACACACTCGTAAAGCATTCATAATTATTTCAAACAAAGACGCTATGCAAACACACACGCACGCGCGCACGCACGCACGCGCGCGCAACACCACAACTGATTGTGTGCAAATGGAAATAAAATCCTTTTAAAGCTAACATTATACCATATAACCAGTTGACCAGTAGCCTTGTCCCAGCTTGTGTCCGATACGTCCAATGTGGGATGGACCACAGACAGTACCAGCCTCTGGACTGAAAGCAATTCAATTATGAATAGACGGACAGATAGATGCACAGATAGATATACATACGCGCGTGCACGCACGCACGCACGCACGCACGCGCACACGCACACGCACACGCACGCACGCACGCACACGCACACACACACACACACACACACACACACACACACACACACACACACACACACACACACACACACACTTCGTCTGCGTTCCCAGGCCATATGGCCCAAAATGGGCAAGGTATGTATGTACATGTCCGATTTTCAGTTTTCACTGGTCTCCCCGCTGCGTACAGCCGACACATTCCGATTTCGGAGGAGCGCAAAGGAGAAAAATTATTCGGAAGATTTTTTGTTAAGGCAGGAGAATGGGCCAATAAATCAGAAAGATAGTAGATGATAGGAAGCAAAGGGAAAAGACAGTCAGAGAGAGTGGCAGATTATAGGAAGTTACAAGCACAGAACTTCCAGAAGTTGGGGGAACTATTTTTTACGAAAGACCCCCACGGGGAGAGACTCGTTGAGGGAGCGGGATCGTCCATCTCCCCGTATGGAGGCATGAGGCATCCACCCACTGCCCCCAACACACACACACACACACACACACACACACACACACACACACACACACACACACACACCTGCCACCACAAATGTGTTTAAATGTTCAAAGTCTCTTTTGAATACAACATTTTACCATAGAAACAATTTTATATCCGGTTGAGCGGTAGCCCTTGTCCCAGCGTGTGTCTGATGTGTCCAAGGTGGGATGGGCCAGACAGTGCGAGTCACTGGACTGAAAGCGGTTGAATTATGAATGGAACAAGTGTGTTGCCGGGTGGCGGACAAGTCCTTTGCCTGCTGCTACCTCCCCCCCCCCCTCCCACACGCACACCTTGATTTTAGCCCCCGTCCTCTTTGCATCTTTTGGGTTATACACCTCCATGCAAAATCTGAAGCGATACCTTCCAGTGATTCTCAAGATACAGACCGGGTTTTTTTTCAACAGCCTCAAGGTCAAATGTCAAGGTCATATATCTCTCCTTAGGTCCTTAGGTCATGTTGATCAAGAATGTATATGACTATGTGGGTGTAAACTCAATGGTTCCCAAACAGCCACTGCTAAGCCCAAAAAAGTTCAAAAGTCTAGGTCAAGGTCATCAAGATAATCAACACATTGCACCGCACATGACCTTGAGCCAGTCTACCAACTTACCAAATTTGAAGCCTGCATAACTGCAAAATATGGCCAAAACACCAATGCGACATCTCCAAGGTCTACATCTTTGACCTTGACCTTCATCAGTACCCAATACTCGGAATTACCACAGGCCAATACACCCACACACCAGGTTTGAACAGTGTACGTCCAACAATGTGAAAGATATGGCCACGACAAACAAACAAAAATCGGTTTTCAAAGTCAAACTTTAAGGTGATGTTGCTTCTTTCTTTTAAAATCTGCTTTGAAACTAACATTTTACTATAGAAACAATTATATCTGTGGGGTTGTGCGTTTTTCTGTCTGTCCAGGCCGTATCTCGTGAACCACGGGACCGAATCGCTTTAAAGTCTGGGTGGTGGTGTATCTCTATGGGAGAAAAGTCCTATGCAAAAACTAGAATCCGCCAATCGTGCTGACCTTGACCTTCGAGTTTGACCTTGAAAACCAACATTTTCTTCTTGCGGCCATATCTTTCACATCGTTGGACTTGGTCTGTGGACGATTTAGCTCTCCTTTTGGGAAGAGAGTGGAAAGGGTAAGGTCCGATGAATGGGGAAAAAAGGAAGGAGATCTGAAGGATTGGGCTTTGATGTGGCTAAGAGGAGAGGGAAGAAGTTTTAAAGACCCACCAGATCACGTGTCAAAATCACGGGTTTCACGTCAGTGTTTTCCCTCTTATAACTGGAAAGAAATCTTGTTTTGACCCGGTCTCACTCCCATACAAATGCCCCCAAATTCAAACCGAAACATCATTTTTAAAGAGCAGCCTCAATTTGAAGTTGGGGAAATTTGTATGTGGGTCACAGCTACCCAGAAAAAAAACCAAGGGACTTAATCGTGGTGGGTCAGTGTATCTTTAAGAAAGGGTAGGGGGGGGGGGGCATGGGGTGAAAGAGGCAAGTGGCTGTCGGCAAGGACTGAATGGGCATGGGTGCAACGGAAAGAGGCAACTGCTATCCTGAATGACTGAGCTGGGAAGTGTTTGGTGTCGGTTTTTATAATGGAGATAGAGGCTTTGTGGGCGTGGGGAAAGGAAGGAAGCAACTACTATTCTGAAGGACTGGGATGGAATGTGTTTTATAACGGATCGGCTTAAGGGTAAAAGGTTTTTGGAATGGTCCGTGCGTGGTAATGGAATCACACAATGGTCTCCCCGCTGTGTGTACAGCCGACACAGCCGATTTCGGAGTAGCTCGAGATGCTGCGAGAGAGAGAGGGGGGGTTACACTTGTTTTGAATAGAGAGGACTTTCGTAGGATGGCACATTAAGGAAGAGAACCAGATTCTGAAGGGGGGGGGGGGGGAGAGTTCTGAACTCTCGGAAATTATATAAATACATGGTGAAGAAGAGTTATTGAATGGCCGATGAGAGAGAGAAGAGAGAGACAGAGGGGTGGGGGGGGGTTAGAAGAGAGAGAGAGGGGGGGGGGGGGGGAAGAGTTCTGAACTCTCGGAAATTATAATGCAAAAAAAGGCCGAGAGAGAGAGAGAGAGAGAGAGAGAGAGCATGGGCGGGAACTCTCAAAAATAACTTAATATGTGAACTACGCCTGAACCTAGAGATCGAGTTATCTCCAAGCTACACGAGAAAGCGGTCACACAGAGAGTAGAGAGAGAGCAATGAAAAGAGGAGAGATGAAGAGGGAGGTGAGAGGGGGGGGGTGGAAGTGATCTGAAAGGCTTAATCGGAGAGTTATCAATGCAGGATTTAGAGAGAGAGAGAGAGTTCAGTGTGCAGAGTGCTTAGAGCCGGATCATGGGCGGGTGGGGCGCAAAAATACACTTAATTATGTGAACTACACCTGAACCTACAATGATCGCTCAGTGCGCATCTCCAAGCTACACGTCTGAAAGCGGTCACACATCCTATACACAATCAAAATATGTATGAGAGTGCAATGAAAAGGGGATGGGATGAGTGGGTGGTGGTACACACACACACAAGCATTGTCAGGAAGGGCATAATTCCGAAATTGACGATATAATATGTCAATTTATTAATGTATAAAATTTGGTAAATATATTATGTTGTAAAACTAAAATGCGTGTTGCAGATTTAAAAAGTAACTCCTTGTCGGAGATATACTTTACCCTTGGTAAAACCAAGTTTTGTAGAGCTGTTTCTTTATAACACGTGTAGCACGTGAATTTCGTAAACTTATTGGGTAACTCGCTCGACTGCTCACACAGCCAGCAGCCAAATAGGACACTGTCTGGTTGTGCACAGCACTGTGTCTGGCGATGTTGAAGCTAGAAGGCTGCGCCATTTTTTTTAACAGTCGTTTTTTTAACCGGGTTTTTCGGAAGTCCGGGTAAAGTAAATTTTGGGTTGTTGTTTTCTAAATTGCTAGGATTTAAAGAAGTGTACTTATTTCAAGGTTGTATTTCATTCATAAAGTTTAAATTGGGTTTCTAAATTTTGCAGGGTTTTCAAAATTGTAGGTTTTTTTTATTTACATTTGCGAAGACATTATGGTGTCTTAAAAATTGTATACTCTTTTTGAGAGAAAGTTACAGTTTCGGTGCTGGTGTGTTTGTCTAAAGTTCTAAGTTTTGTAAAGGCCAGTACATGGTTAAACACACTCACACCGAAACTAATCACGGAAAATTCTGTCCGCGAAGCTAATTCAAGTAGGGCTAGAATATTGACAGCCTTTTCAGTTCCCTTGCAGGGTGTGTGGCCCAGTCCCCCCTGTAACCCCTTCCTGTTGGGTGGACCTTCGACCTGTGGAGCCGGAGAGAGGAAGGGAGACCTGTAACCCCTTCCTGTTGGGTGAACCTCCGACCTGTGGAGCCGGAGAGAGGAAGGGAGACCAGCCTCGCGCTTCTGAGGGAGCCGCTGGTTGAGTGTTGGTGCCAAGGACACCAACGGACCTGTAAACGTTTGGGTGGAGAACGTTTGGGGAGGAGGTGCAACCAAGTTTGTGACCTCGGTGGAGAAGACGGTGCTTCGCGGAGACAGATAAGTTTTTTAGTTGGTGTCACGAGGAACGGTGTGTTTGTAAAAATTATCCTGTCAGTGCCTGTCCCAAGACGAACATTTTTTTACTCATACAAAGGGACCAAAGTTGTTCTTGTTTAGCTTAAGAATAAAGGGGTGATAATCGGAAAGTTGTGTTAGTGTGTTAAAGTCCAAGTTAAACTCTGGTTAAGAACGCGCGTGGATGGGAGAGAGACAAAGTGTGTGAGTTTGTTTCAGTTTCTTTACAGTGGTGACCCCGTACCCCAGAGTTTGTAGGTTAAATAGTTGTAGGTTGGGAATTTTCGAAAAAAAAAAAAAAGGGTAGTTATTTTCCAAATCATAAATTTTCAAAAAAATTGCAATAGTTTGTTTTGTATGTGAATTGTATAATTTTGTATGACTTTCTGTATTTAAATTAATTCCCGTGTCCAGTTTACGGGGGCACTTCATTGTAGATATTTTATTTAGGTTTCGAAGTTGCCGAGGGATTAAGATCATTTTTCTTCCTTTTAATTGTCTATATTTTTATTTTTTTTATTATTACTCCAACGCTCTCTTTTCTCTCGACTTTCTTTCTGTTAGTCTTTTATATGGTTAGCTTTTTGTGTGGTTATCACCCCTTTCGTTGGTATTGTCTGTGTTGTTACCGGCAGTAGAGTGTGATTGGTGCGTGTATCTTTCTTGTGTGTGTTTTCTCTTTGAATGCATTGATGATGTATTATATTTGCAATTAATTGAAAAACATATTTTTCGTTTTTGGGAAATAATGATGTTGAGTTGTTGTTAGATATTTTGGATTTAATTAAGAATTGCTGCTTTTGGCCAATTTATTGATTGGTTGTTTGTTTGTTTTTCTGGATAGTAAATGTAACAAGTTGAATTTAAGATTGACTGATTGTCAATTTCTAAACTCGTAACTTGGTAAAACTCGCCTTAGCTTTAATTTCGCTTACTTGTCCCGTTTGTTCGTTTTGTCTTTCTCGTGCGTTGGTGTCCTGTCGTTGTTTTCAGGATGGATTCTGAAAAATTTAAACTTCTTTGTGCGCAAGCAAAGGAGCTTGGTTTAGTTGGTGCTGATGTACAAACATTTATTAATAATTTTGTGAAAAGAGAGGATGCTCGTGAGAACGACCAAAGAGCGAAAGAGGAAAAAATTAAGATTAAACAAATGGAACTGGCTGCCAAGGAAAAAATGGCAGAACGGGCTGCCAACGAAAAAATGGCAGAATTGGCTGCCAACGAAAAAATGGCAGAATTGGCTGCCAAAGAAAAAAAAGATGCTGCAGAATTGGCTGCCAACGAAAAAATGGCAGAATTGGCTGCCAAAGAAAAAGAAAAAGAGGCAGAATTGGCTGCAAGAAGGGAGGAAGCAGGATTAGCACTCAAAGAAAAGGAAATAGAGTGGGATGCTAAAGTAAGGTTGGCTGAGTTGAACGCCCAGTCGGAAAAAAAAACTAGAGAAGATTCTGATGTTAATTCTTCAGGTGCAAGAGGAGCGCGGTACCCAAAGATGCCGTACTTTAATGAGAATAAGGATGATATGGACGCTTATCTTTTTAGGTTTGAGGCCTTTGCAACAAGTGCAAACTGGAAGCAGGAAGAATGGTCCATGTTTCTTTGTGTGTATTTACAGGGCAGTGCTTTGTCTCTGTATCATGGTTTGTCAGCTTCTGGGCCTGTTTCTTATGATATATTGAAGAAGGCTTTGTTGACAAAATTTCAGTGGACAAGTTTCGAGCTTCTCGTCCTGAACCGGAGGAGTCATTCTTGTCGTATTCGACGAGATTTTCGCATTTGTTTGACAAGTGGGTTGACTTGTCTGACATTAACAAGACATATGACGGTCTTCGTGATCATTTGTTGTGTGAACATATTTTGTCTTCTGTCAGCAAGGACTTAGCTGTATTTTTGAGGGAACGTAATTTTACATCTTCCAAGGATATGTTGGAGGCTTGTGAGAACTACAGGTTGGCGCACCCCAACAAGAGTATGGCGCGCGCGCAGAAGTTTGAAATGAATACTGCTAGTCAGGCGGTTGTGTCACCGCATGTGCATGTACAGCAAGGACCATCACGTTATGCTCTTAATTCGCCTAGTAAATTTTCCTCACTTCAGAGTTACCAACAGCGTGGTAACCAGAATGCTCGCAAAGGTTTTGTGCACAGAGAGAGAATGCGTGGACGTGGACGTGGACGTGGTACTGGTGGTGGTACTAGTACACAAGGTGGTACTCGGGAGGGAGTACAGTGTTTTGAATGTAACGGCGTTGGCCATTACCGAAGAGAATGTCCAACCTGGCTTAAGAAAGGTGCCAGTGGGACTGGTGATCATGCAGGTTTTTCCAGCGCAGGTACCAGGTTTGGTACTGTTTCTTTTTCTGTGCAGGATTCGGTTGATTCTGAGGTTTTATGTTCTTCAGTCTCTCCAGGAAACGCATTGCCTATGTCCACAGGTTGTGTGAATGGTTTTCAGGTTTCAGTGCTCCGGGATTCGGGCGCTACAACAGCTGGTGTACGAAAGTCGCTTGTTCGTCCAGACCAATTTGTAGGTAGGACACAAGAAGTCATTTCCTTTGGTGGAAATAAGGAGGTTTTTCCTTTGGCGTATGTTGATGTTCAGACTGGGTTTTTTTCAGGTTCATTGATGTGTTGTGTGATTGATGACCCAGTCGCAGATCTCATTCTGGGTAATGTTGATGGGGTTGACCCTATTCCAGGCTTGATTATGTCTGATGTTTCTCCTGTAGCTGCTGCTGTGTTGACCTGAGGTCAAGAAAAAAGAGATGAAAAAGACAGATAGATTGACAGTACCTATTTCAGATTTGACATTGTCGACTGATGAACTTATTTCTTTGCAGAGTTCAGATCCGAAGCTGCAGAAATATCATGACATGGCTTCATCAGGGGAGACATTTTCTTCTGCTGATTGTTCGTACTCATTTCATGAACAACAAGGAGTGTTGTACCGTGTTTTTTGTAAAAACGATGTTGAGGTTACACAAGTGGTTGTTCTTGAGGATGTAAAGAACAAAGTTCTTTTCACGGCACATGACGGACTTCTGGCAGGGCATTGTGGAGTCCGAAAGACACTTGGACGTGTACAGAATCGTTTCTGGTGGCCGGGTATTTCCCGAGATGTTCGTCTGTACTGTCGTTCATGTGCTGTGTGTCAGAAGTGTTGTGCGAAAGGACGTGTGCCTGATGTACCTTTGTCTAAAATGCCCCGCATTGAACAACCGTTTCAGAGAGTTGCGGTGGACATTGTTGGTCCGTTTTCTCCTCTTACTGTTGTTGTGAATGGAGATGTCATTCCATTTGACTGCATTCTGTCTAACCAGTTTGATTTTCAGGATTTTGTTGAGTCTGACAGGAAAGCTCCAGTCTCTGTTCCGAGACCCATGTGTTCAGCGAATGCTTCCATAGCAGTCGTTGAATCTGTCATTCCTGAGGATTGTGTGGTGCTTCCTACAATGGACAGTGCGTCATCAGAGACGTACAAAGATGTAGTGTATTCTCATTCTTTGTCTTCTTCACAGAAAATAGAGATATCTGATGTCTTTTCTAGGTTTGTACCGATTTTGACCTCTAACCCTGGTTGTTGTACATTACCCATTGAACATCAGATACCATTGACATCTGAAACTCCTGTTTTTCGAAAACAGTACCCATTGCCGTTTTCTTCGCAGGAAACCATCAAGGAGGAGGTGTGTTCAATGTTGAATATGAAAGTCATTGAGCCGTCACAGTCTCCATATTCTGCTCCAGTGGTCCTGGTTAAGAAACCAGATGGTTCTACCCGTTTCTGTTGTGATTATCGTGAGCTTAACAAGGTTACTTGTGCAGACGCGGAGCCCATTCCTGATACAGATGATTTATTCATCAGATTGTCCAGGTCAAATTATTTCACCAAGATTGATTTGACAAAAGGATACTGGCAGATTCCAGTCTACGACGCGGACCGTCACAAAACCGCATTTCAGACTCCGCTGGGTCTCTTTCAGTGGGTCCGGATGCCGTTTGGACTCGTCACAGCTCCGGCAACATTTGCGCGGATGATGAGAGCGTTGCAGTTGGGACAGCATGCTGTGTCATTCTTTGATGACATCATGATTCATTCTTTTGGATGGCAGGATCATCTTCGTGATGTTTGTGATGTGTTGACCAAGTTACAATGTGCAGGTTTGACGGCCAGACCAACAAAGATTTTTGCCGGTTTTCGGGAACTTGTGTTCCTAGGACATAAAGTTGGAAGTGGAATGTTGCGTCCTGAGGAGAAGAAGATTCATAAAATCTTGCACATTCCCACTCCTTCAACTAAAAGACAAGTTAGAGCATTGTTGGGTTTGGTTGGATATTACAGACGTTATATCCGTGATTTTGCCACACTTACTGCACCTATCACCGACTTGTTGTCGGGAGCGAGTAAGAGGAAGTTTGTGTGGTCTGCTTTGTGTCAGACTGCCCTGGACGAACTTCAGCGTCGGTTGTCCAGTAGTCCAATACTACTGATTGCGGATTTGGACAAACCATTTGTTGTTCGTTGTGACGCAAGTTCTGTTGGTGTGGGTGGTGTGTTGTTGCAGGATCATGATGATGTGTTACATCCTGTTACATTTGTTTCGAGAAAGTTGTTGCCTCGAGAGACCAGATACAGCACAATTGAGCGAGAGTGTTTGGCGATAGTTTGGGTGATTACCAAACTGGGTCGATATCTGTGGGGACGATCTTTTGTGTTGCAGACTGACCACAGACCTTTAGTGTATTTGTGCTCTTCGGCGTTCAAGAACTCCAGGATCATGAGGTGGTCCTTGGCGCTGCAAGAGTACAACTTCGTTGTGAAGTCAATCTCTGGCACAGAAAATGTTATCGCAGATTTTCTCAGTCGTTAACTAAGACTTGAGATGAAAGCTGATTTTGAGAGAATGTCACATTTTGATATTTTGTGTGTGGACTAAACTTAGTTGATGATTGAATCACCTAAAGTATTGCTGATATTATGGTTGTGCGTGTTCATATCACGTCGGATTAGTTGGTTGAAAAAGTTAAGATGAACTTCTTGTGACGCATACGTTTTTGGATTTGTTATGTCCTTTGATATATGTCTATGTTGGGTATGACTGTGTTCATGACTTAAATTACTTCGTTAATTAGTTGGCTTGTGTGAATATTTCACATGTTTACATTGAATATTGGCATGGATAATTTGAATCAAAACGTTTGTATCATTATATGAATGATACTATGATGACTTTGTTTTTGTGCTGTATTAAGTCATACTAAATTGGTATTTAGTTGACTGAATATTTGAAAATATTGGGAAATTGGTTGTGCTTAGTTAAGAAATTGACATCTATGGATTTGCCTTTTATTGGTATGTTATTTTTTATGCCTTGCCTGACAGACCTTTCCTAATGTTCCCAGTTGCTATATTTAAAGATCGCAAGCGTTCTTTTTTTTTTTGGGGGGGGGTACTGTCAGGAAGGGCATAATTCCGAAATGGACGATATAATATGTCAATTTATTAATGTATAAAATTTGGTAAATATATTATGTTGTAAAACTAAAATGCGTGTTGCAGATTTAAAAAGTAACTCCTTGTCGGAGATATACTTTACCCTTGGTAAAACCAAGTTTTGTAGAGCTGTTTCTTTATAACACGTGTAGCACGTGAATTTCGTAAACTTATTGGGTAACTCGCTCGACTGCTCACACAGCCAGCAGCCAGATAGGACACTGTCTGGTTGTGCACAGCACTGTGTCTGGCGATGTTGAAGTAGAAGGCTGCGCCATTTTTTTTAAGTCGTTTTTTTAACCGGGTTTTTCGGAAGTCCGGGTAAAGTAAATTTTGGGTTGTTGTTTTCTAAATTGCTAGGATTTAAAGAAGTGTACTTATTTCAAGGTTGTATTTCATTCATAAAGTTTAAATTGGGTTTCTAAATTTTGCAGGGTTTTCAAAATTGTAGGTTTTCTTTATTTACATTTGCGAAGACATTATGGTGTCTTAAAAATTGTATACTCTTTTTGAGAGAAAGTTAGTTTCGGTGCTGGTGTGTTTGTCTAAAGTTCTAAGTTTTGTAAAGGCCAGTACATGGTTAAACACACTCACACCGAAACTAATCACGGACAATTCTGTCCGCGAAGCTAATTCAAGTAGGGCTAGAATATTGACAGCCTTTTCAGTTCCCTTGCAGGGTGTGTGGCCTAGTCCCCCCTGTAACCCCTTCCTGTTGGGTGGACCTTCGACCTGTGGAGCCGGAGAGAGGAAGGGAGACCTGTAACCCCTTCCTGTTGGGTGAACCTCCGACCTGTGGAGCCGGAGAGAGGAAGGGAGACCAGCCTCGCGCTTCTGAGGGAGCCGCTGGTTGAGTGTTGGTGCCAAGGACACCAACGGACCTGTAACGTTTGGGTGGAGAACGTTTGGGGAGGAGGTGCAACCAAGTTTGTGACCTCGGTGGAGAAGACGGTGCTTCGCGGAGACAGATAAGTTTTTTTAGTTGGTGGTGTCACGAGGAACGGTGTGTTTGTAAAAATTATCCTGTCAGTGCCTGTCCCAAGACGAACATTTTTTTACTCATACAAAGGGACCAAAGTTGTTCTTGTTTAGCTTAAGAATAAAGGGGTGATAATCGGAAAGTTGTGTTAGTGTGTTAAAGTCCAAGTTAAACTCTGGTTAAGAACGCGTGTGGATGAGAGAGAGACAAAGTGTGTGAGAGTTTGTTTCAGTTTCTTTACAGCATGCATGCACACAACATTAAAGACAACAACACAAAAATGCCTAAACTCTGGTTCCAGTGTGCTCCCTTTCTTATAAAAATAGAAGTTTTAAAAAAAGGCAAGAAAAAGAAAAACATCAATAACAAAACAATTAAAACATCAATCCAAGAGCATCAAAAACAATTTCTGGCTTGTGTAACCGCAAACCCTTTTTTTCACAAGGTTTGCTCCATAAAATGTGTTTTTTTAAAGAAAAAAAAAAAGTAAAAGATAAGAACAAGAAAAACATCAAATAACAAAACAATTAAAAGATCAATGCAAGCGCATGAAATAAAAACAATTCTGGCTTGTTCAAGTTATTTTCATATGATTTGCTTCATAAAACGCACCATTCCAAAATGCATTATAATGACCAAAGTTTCAACAACTAGATCTGCTAAAAAGGTGTGGTGAAAATGATGTTTTACGTCCTCTCGGTCATAGACACATATGGGACATTTGTAAATACAAAGATGATGGGAACAATGCTGACTGCAATGCTCCCGGAGGCAGTGCAACACCAGTAAAGTCCCGAGTTTGTAACAATATAGATAGGTGTAGCGGTAACCACGCCTCGGTTAAACCTCATTGGCTATGGTACCGCCACATTGTTTTTGTACCGTTTTTGTGAGTGCCCCCCCCCCCCCCCCCCCCCCCTACTAAAAAGGGACATCCGTAATTTTTAAAAAATTTAAACACCCAATACTTCATCATAGCGCTTCCTTTCTCATCCTCTGACAACAAACTACTGTTTTTACGGTAAGAAATTCCTGAATTCAAAATTAGGTATCAAGCAAGGGCATGAGATTGATAAATTATGATCTACAGGCCGGAAAGCAGAGGTTTAAAGGTGAACCCTGACGGATGAGTTTTTGCAAGAAACACATCGAGATGAGAGAGAAAATGGAGTTTTACGTCCCCTTGGTCTGAATCAGACACATATGGGACATTTGTAAATACAAATATGGTTGGAACAATACTGGAGGCAATGCCCGGAGGCAGTACGAAACCAGTAGAGTCCCGATTTTTAAAATTAATACAGATAGCTGTAGCGGTGACCACGCCTCGGTTAAACCTCATCGGCTATGGCACCGCCACAAGTGTAGTGATTAATTACAGTCCAAACAGTCAAACACATCGAGATCACCATGAAAACACCATTAACAGAGATCGCAACACTCACTTTGCTCTGGTTTCCTAGAAATCAAATCGTCAAATCGGCGATCTATCCTTGGCGGAGGTGCTGGAAGTCAAATTCTTTCACTGAAAGAGAAGGCTCTTTTGTAATGGCGACCAAATCGTTTCCACGATTTTTTGGCAAAAAACTTTTTATTTATCTTTTTTTTTAATTGTATGCAGTTTATATAAAAGAGTTTCGCTCACAACAAAGGAAATAGCTTCATTTTTTTTTTTTTTACTGCACTACAAAAAAAGAAAAAGCTTAAACCACAATGGGTTTGGCCCACACCCACCCCATCCAAAATGGCTACTCTCTCCGGTATCTCTGCCAAGGAGGAATCGCCGTTTTGACGGTTTTAATTTCTAGGAAACCAGAGCAAAGTGAGTGTTCCGATCCTTGAAAAGGCTGTCTTTCTGGTGATCTCGACGTGTTTCTTGCAAAAACTCATCCGTCAGGGTCCACCTTTAAGGACAAAATCCCTGAAGCTCAAGCTTTTTTCTTTGTAATACAAGCCTTATAAACATCATTAGAAATATAACTAATATATCAAGTTCATTTTGCAATCACTTATAATTGGAAGCAATGGTATACTCGGGTGGTCTCTTTTTTGTTTAATCTAAAAAAAATGACCCCCTACCCAGGGCCATCAAAAAGGCTATAAAAAATCTCATGCCTGGTTAGAAAACAGCTCATTTTTTGTTTACCTTTCTTCTAAAAACTCGTGCAAACATTTCTCTTATTTTCTCTGAACGCATGTCTGTTGATCAATGTAGCTAGCTAGATCAAGCTAGCTAGATCTATCTACCTTATATTTTACAGCTTGCGATTGCAGATAATAAAAAATAAAATAAAAAGGGCCTGTATTCACGTTGAATAGCATGAGACTTAGCATGTTGCTAACTTAGAAGCTCTTCCAATGTCCTATAGGATTTAATAGGACTTTTGGAAGAGCTTCTAAGTTAGCATCATGCTAAGTCTCATGCTATCTCAACGTGAATACAGGACCAGGACATGAAATGACAACACAAAAACAAAATAACTTACTATTTGTAACAAAAGCCTCATGGTAAACTCAATTTTTTAAAAAATCAATTCATTATTACAAAGTGTATACAGTGGAACCTCCCTTATAAGACCTTCAAAAATCATCCAAAATGAGGTCTTATAAGGGAGGTGTCTTATAAGGGAGGTAATTGTAATACTTACAAAGAAGGGCAATGTCTCAGAGAAGTAGGTCTTATGTGGGAGGGAGTCTATTAATGGGAGGTCTTATAAGGGAGGTTCCACTGTATCAGTGAACAAAGAAACTATGTTCAGTGAGACTAACAATTAACGCAAAAACATGTCTAACATCAACATTTTTATCATTCAATTAATATCATTCATTATTTCTCATCCACTACTTTTCCCTGTGACCAAAGCATTAAGGAAGTTAAGGTAAAATCGATTTGAAGAAAAAAAGATCCTTACAAAGTGTGTATAACATTTTAACAAAGAAACCATGTTCACTGAGACTGAGATTTACTGAATACATGTCAAACATCTACATTTTATTATCCAATTTAATCCATTATTTCTCATCCACTACATTATTGTTCCTGTGTGACCATTATCCAGAACTTGTCAATTCATGGGCAATCATTATCACATGGTTTATCTTTCCCATCACAACAAGTAGACTATTAACAACATCAAATCAAGTTTTTGACATTGACAACACGAACAGGTTTATCCACAACACCACAATATAGATACACCCCCAAAAAGATAAATAAAAAACAACAACGAAATAACCAAAGAAAAGGTGGTTCTGGTAGGATCTAAATTGTAAAGCTAATCTGAAATGGTGCTAGTTAATTAAGAATAAACAGTTTTTTAGAAACCTTAGGATATCGTCTCTTAAATCAAAACCAAGCACATCGCAAGTCATGTCTACTTTTTTCGTTATGAAAATGTGTCAAGAATCTTAAGAATATTCATTACTATCCTTCTGACTCACTTGCAAAGGGCATACAATTCAAACTGTCTGATTACATGACCTTGCCAATGACGAGTCTCTGCAGACGTACCTAAAAAAAAAGGATTCATATGTGAAATTCCAGCAACTGTGTTGTGCATGTATATGTGTGTGTGTGTGTGTGTGTGTGTGTGTGTGTGTGTATGAAGGTGTATCTGTGCATGATGGTATAATGTGCCTGTCTATATGGTGATGAGTACTGTTAAATAAAATAAAAAGTGTTTTTGTTGGTTTTTGTTGTTGTTGTTTTTGTTTGGAGCCTATGTAATACTATGTTGATGTGTACTGTTATGGTGTCTTTTGGGCTATTGTTTGTAATGTTTGATGCCGCAGGTGTGAATGGTACGTGTATGCATTTTCTTGTGCCCCCAGGGTTTTTTGAAATAAAGTTGATTTGATTTGACCTATAACCATGGGTCCTATTCATCAAGCGAACGTGAATAAAAGTCATAGGTCAAGGGTCATTGGATTTGGAGGCAAAAATGCTGCCGAGCACCTGGCATGATAATCTTTAAGCGCAGGGACCTAGGACACTCACATTTTGCTTGTGGATAGATACTAAGGATATCTAGACCAAGTTCGAAAATCAAGATCATAGGTCAAAGGTCAAGGTCACCGAAATGCTGCCGCATGGCTGGTGGTCTAGCATCTTAATGCTCTAGTTAATGCAAGGCATTTGTCATCTCTAGAAAACTTTCAGCCAAAAATCGAATCTTTCAGTCCAAATAATAGTCTAGCTCATAATTTCAGAGGTAGCAGAGAGATGTAGTGACAAAAGTTTTTTTAAAATCCTGACAATATATAATAAAAGTGTGCAATCCAGCCTACGCTCCTTCACACATGTGTATGTGACTGTATGTGTGTCTTTTGTACAGGTTTATCTTGCTATGCAATCCTGAATTTGCTTCGTTTTACTTTATAAATCAAACAGAAGTTTTAGACAAAATACATGAATGTTTCTCTTGCATAAAGTTTTTATTTTCCTCACATGTTCTTGTCTGTCCTATTCATACATGCATGTAAAGTTTCTGTAGATATGAATATCCGATTAAAAATGGTGTTGATTTTGAATGAGAATCGTTTCCTTGGGGGCAGTGGGTGGATGCCTCGTGCCTCCATACGAGGAGCTGGACGATCCCGCCCCCTCCACGAGTCCCACCCTCTGGAAGCCGGTTCTGTGCTTGTAACTTCCTCTAATCTGAAACTCTCTTTGACTGCCTTTTCCCTTTGCTTACTGTCATCTGTCATTTGCATGCGAGTGTTTGTGTGCATGCGTGCGTACGTGTGTGTGCGATGTGTGTGTGTATGTGTGCGTGTATATGTGCGCGTGTGATTGTGCGATGCATGTCCGTATGTTTGTATGTATGTAATTTGTGTGCGTGCATATGTGTATGTGTATGTATGTAATTTGTGAGCGTGTGCGCGAATGTGAGTGTGCGTTCGCCCACGGCCGCGCTTCCAAGCAGGTGTGTGTGTGTGTGTGTGTGTGTGAGTGTTTTGTGTGTTGTGTGTGAGTGTGTTCTGTGTGGGTATATCTGCTTGCATGTGTATGAGTGTATGCGTGAGCAGGAGAGATTGTGTTCGAGCATGTCTGCGAGTGTGAGTACACGTGAGTGTTTTTGTGTATGTGAGTGCGCGTGTGCGCGCGTGTGTGAATGTGTGTGTGTGTGTGTGCGCGTGTTTGTACAAGTGTATGTTTGAGTAAGTTTGTGTGCGTTTCAGTGAGAATGTGTTTTCTGTGTGTTTGATGAAATGTGTGTGGGGATGTGTGTGTATGTCTGTGTGCAGGAATGCGTTCACTCTCGTGCGTGCACGTACGTGCGTGTGTGTCTGTTGTGCGTGTGTGCTTTTCAATGCTGATTGTAAAGCGCTTTGTGCTCGATAAAAAGCGCTATATAAATATCCGTTTATTATTATTATTATTATCATTATTTACTATCTTTCTGACCTTTTAGCCCATTCTCTTGTCTTTTAAAAAAACAACTTTTAGCTCCTCCGAAATCAGAATGTGTCAGCTGTACGCAGCGGGGAGACCAGTGAAAACTGAAAACGGACACTTACCCATTATGGCCTTTTGGCCTGGGAACGCAGAAGAAGAATAGTTTCCTACGATCTAAAAATAAAAATGGTGAAAGACTAAGGGCATGTACACACAGACCTGTTTACTCTACTCTTTTCGAGTAGTATTCTACTCAATTTGGATCTCTACTACTCATCAAACCTGAAAATAATGCTCTTTAATTCTTGATTACTACTCATTTTCAGTGAACATTATTTGATGGTTTAATGAATAAAACTACACATTTTGCACCAAAACTACTCATTTTAGCTATTCAGACTACTCAAGACTTGTGTAGGGGGTAAACAGGTCTGTACACAGTACATCCGGAAGGAAAAAATATGCGGACATGTCCGTATTTCCCCTAATCCGTATATTTTTTCCTTCTTTCTTTTACTTATTGATTATTTCCATGCGGAAAATCCGGATGCACTGTGTATGTGCGCTTAGGCGTGCACACATTAGACGTCGAACCCTCATGGGCTTATCCGCAAATAAAAATACAGGAAAACATGCCATCCCATTCCTTAATATTTTGTTACTTTCTTTTCTTATTTGCGAATAAGCGCATGAGGTTTGCGCGTTTAGTGTGTGCACGGCCTAAATCAGTTTCCAAACTGGAACACACTGTTATCGCTACGTATCGTCCAGTTTGTTAATTACAATATTGCACGGCCTAAATCAGTTTCCAAACTGGAACACGCTGTTATCGCTACGTATCGTCCAGTTTGTTAATTACAATATTGCACGGCCTAAATCAGTTTCCAAACTGGAACACGCTGTTATCGCTACGTATCGTCCAGTTTGTTAATTACAATATTGCACGGCCTAAATCAGTTTCCAAACTGGAACACGCTGTTATCGCTACGTATCGTCCAGTTTGTTAATTACAATATTGCACGGCCTAAATCAGTTTCCAAACTGGAACACGCTGTTATCGCTACGTATCGTCCAGTTTGTTAATTACAATATTGCACGGCCTAAATCAGTTTCCAAACTGGAACACGCTGTTATCGCTACGTATCGTCCAGTTTGTTAATTACAATATTGCAGTGTTATTAGTTTATATTCTTTAATTGTTGTTGATAAATGTGTTTATTGTTGTTTTTCTTATGTGCACCTGGCTGCAATTTCTCTGTTATGAGATAATAAAGATGATTTGATTTGATTTGATTTGATTTGATCGATAACACTACTGGGCTAAATCACTACGGCAACTAAGGGTTAGGGTTAGGGTTAAAATTTGGCCAGGATTAGGGTTAGGTAAGGAAGAGGGTTCGGGTTAGGGTTACTCTGACGGAATTCAAACTGACAGATTGGCACAGTCATCATTCATTGTTCTCTCTGGGTCGTAGTGGTGTAGTGGTAACAACGAGTAGCAAAATTTATGATGGCTTGGAGTCAAAACGGACTATCTTTAGATAGTCCATTGACATATTGCGAAAACTAATAACTTGAATTAAAAATAATAAGACTGCTGAAATATAAAAAGCAAAACCCCCTTTTTATATTTCTGCAGTCATTGCTTGATACAAGATATTAGTTTTTGTAATAAATCGATCCAATTGACTATCTAAAGATAGTCGTTTTGACTCCAAGCCATCGACTGTTCTTTCGATACGTAGTGAGAGCACTACGCACCCTTATGTTTGCGTTGTGCAGTTCTGGCCGTTCCCTCAAATTCATATCACAATCAAAAAACGTAATGATGAGACATTCATTCATTTTGCAGCAAAAGCTGATACAAGAGACTGACTGAGAGAGAGAGAGAGAGAGAGAGAGAGAGAGAGAGAGAGAGAGAGAGAGAGAGAGAGATACAGGCAGACAGGCAGAAACACAAGACACTGTGTGCTTGTCTACCTTCAGAGCTTATGTCAGTAATTTTTTCGTTTACGGCAACGTATGCGCACTCGAAAAAAATAGTTACTCCCCTCTTGTCGGTTGAGATGCAACGGGCAACCAAGAATGTCAAAAAATAGATGACGCTTGAAGAGTGAAAAAGAGCAGCAATGCCCAAATACAACAGCCATCACAAACATAACAAGGGCGTCGCCGACCGGCAGACATGTCCGTCACCAGCAATGCCACGCACTTGCGACACCCCGTAGAGTGTCACATCCTGACACAAAATTGGAAGGGATTCTGTCTTCTAGTTCACGAGATACAGCTTGAAGAAGAAATATATAGCGCAAAGAAGGAAATTTCAGTCTTCAAGGTCAAACTTCAAGGTCAAGGTCAGCATGGCGATAATTTATGCTGGGATGTTTTCTACTCTAGGGTATACAGTACCACACACAATCTGAAGCGCTTCTGTCAAGTACAAATGTGGAAAATAAAGCTTAAAACCCAGTTTGTAGACCCCTACCACTTTCAAGTCCTACCGATCTCCCTGACCTTGACCGGTATGCCATCAACAGAAAGGGCACAAGCCAAAGTACCTCCATGCCAAATTTGAAGACTCTAAAACCAACGGTGTGGAAGTTATGGCCTCTTAACGATTTTCGGTTTTCAAGGTCGTACGCCAAGGTCATAACCTTGACAATTCATGTTCGGATCTCTTCCTATTAAGGTGGCACACCTCCACACAAAATTTGAAGCGATTGTGCCATCCCGTTCGGAAGATATCCTTGGGACAGACAGAAAAACAAACAAACAACAAAAAAGCAAACAAAAATACAAACCAGCCCATCGCAAAGTCCGATCACCTATGGTGACGGACAAATATGTGCCTACACACACAGACATAGACACACACACACTAATGCACACACACGCATGCATCACAGACGCATTCCCCACACATTCGCGCACACACACACACACGATTGTCAACTTTAAACATCCCTTTATTTACAAATCCAAGTTATACATCAAATACCTTACAGTAGTCACAAAAACATTTGACTCCAACATCAAACTTCACCTTTATTTTTCTTTTATCTTTTCTTTTGGGAGCTCTGCAAACTTAAAAAAAAAATGTTTTTAAAGTACAGGCATACAAATGACTACTAAAAGTAAAGTTCTCATATTTTTAAAAAAAAAGAAAAAGAAAAAAAAGTTTTTGTATTTGTTTTCGCTTTTGAAAGATTCTCCTTGCCTTTAAAAAAAAAAAGTCTTACAAATAATTTTTCTCCTTTGAGCTCTGAAATCGGAATGTTTCAGCTGTACGCAGCGGGGAGACCAATGAAAACTGAAAACCGGACACATACATACCTTACCCATTATGGCCATATGGCCCGGGAACGCAAAAGAAGAAGAAGTTTGTAGTGGAGATGTCTCGTACAGGCGGTAGACTCTTTCGAACAAGCAGTCAGACTTCTGGACAGTCAGCAGAGGGGAAATCCCCCAAAAGCCAACTTGTCCCTAGAGTTGCAGTTCTGAGAGCAAGTGCTAATGACTCCTAGTCCTAGGTCAGTATATTAATAATACACTGTACAAAAACTTGCTTTGTTAATTCTTACGGGAAAAAAAAAGAGTTTGTTTTGGTTAAAAGGCATTCAGCTTTTTGCTACCTTACGCAATATTAAACAAAAACAGGCAAGAAAATTTCAATGAAACAAAAAGTTTAAAATGTATATTCGAAAAAAACCTAAAACAACCATAGCTTAAGAATTATTTACACACAAGAAAAGCCATAAAACATAGGCAAGAACCTCAACGAACACTTCAACTGTGCGCACACTCTCACTCACTCATTTACTCTCTCCATCTCTTTCCCAGTCCTCCTTTCTTCCTCTTCTCTCTTCCTCAGTACATGCATTAGCGCACACTTGCACACACAATTCAGACCTGTTTACCCCCTACACAAGTAGTCTGGATAGTTGAAATGAGTAGTTGTGGTGCACAATGTGTAGTTTTATTCATTAAACCATCAAATAATGTTCACTGAAAATGAGTAGTAATCAACTTATCGAGAATTAAAGAGCATTATTTTAAGTTTTGAAGTGTAGTAGAGGTCCAAATTGAGAAGAATACTACTTGAAAAGAGTAGAGTAAACAGGTCTGACGCATACAATGGCTTAGTTTGAACACAATCAACACCCAAAATGAATAAACGACTCAATGACGACATACCAAGGATCATATCACTTGAAATCTGTGGTCCACGTCAATAGTAGAAACGGGGAGTTATAATGCTTTTTTTGTGTGCAGCACAACTTTTCGCGGACAGTTAATAGTTTCGATGGTGATATCTCTCACAATAAGTACTTTAACCCTTGACTGCCACCAACGCATTACATGCTGACCTGATGACATCACTGATGACCAGACATGAAAGTGGATGGAGATCAAAAAAGAGGAAAAAAATTTTGTCCGAGAAATCCTTCCACCCGATTTTTCACCTCACGTCGGTAGTTTTGTGGAGCGGCGGGGGGGGGGGGGGGGGGGAGGAGAGAAACGTTCCCCCCAAAAAAATTTATCACGCAAACAACTTTCTAGATTCAAACAATGAATTTCTTTTCCGCCGAGCACAAATCCTTCCACCCGGATTTTCACATATCGTCCGACGTTTTGTTGACGGGGGGGGGGGGGGGGGGGCCTATGCGACGTTCCCAATAAACAAAAATTCAGACCACCTTCCTCACGTCAAAAATTTTATTCAGCGAGGAGGGGGTCAGAACATTTCGTCGGCTCAACTAGCCTTCCACACACATTTTCAACTAACATCGCTGCTTTTCGTGAGCGAGAGATACTCATCTCGCCTTCCTTCGCACAACTTTGAAGCGAGTGAGCTAAAGCGACTTCCGGTTAACCAGTTTGAGAATCGCCAAATACAGACTTGTACATATACGAATAAGGCAAGATCGGTCATTTACGCTGAATTTTTTTTTTTCTCCACGGAAGTTTTCAAAAATTTACGCGAATTTTCCACGAAAAGCGGAACTCTTTCATGCCTGGATGACGTCTCTGTATCTGTATCTGTAGTCAGTACGTTGGCAGCAACCACTTCTGGCATTTTGAAACCAATGTAATCAAATGAAGAGGAATAACTACGATATGCTGGCTTCTGCTCTAAAGCGGGCGACAGACTATGCCACTGCCTCATATGACTCGATCAGGTCATGGCGTAGATCAAATTTTGATTCCCGCACAGAAGAGGTCACAAGCCATCTGACTCGATCAGTGAAATTTAGAACCCGCCCTATTCGGCCCTGTCACCTGACTGGGCCCGACTGAGTCAGACTGATCGAGCAGGATGGTATGCAAATGAGGTGAAACGTCACGACCTGATCGAGTCACATGAGGCAGTCACATAGTCTGTCACCGGCTTAACACAGTCAAGAGAGTTATATCCCCAGACCATTTTGCCAGATTGTCTCTATCAGTTGTCTTTTTCGTGGCATGATTTGCCCAATGGGTTTTTTCTTTAATTTTCTCTGGCAGTCAAGGGTTTAAAGCTACGAGGTATGACATGCTTGCTGATCTGTGAGGCATGGCATTTTCCTTTTCTTGGAGGTATAACATTTTGCTAACAATTATCATAGTGTCTGTCGCTCACTATCGGCGGTCTGACGTAATAACATTCAGGGTTTCCAAATGACAGTACAGAAGAAGAAAAGAACCCTCTAGAATTCAAGCCAAAAAATGTATGGAGGGTTTTCGTCATCATCCATCCTCAGTTATTCAATCTTCCCAATTTCGAAGTTGAAGAGACCCACCATGTCACGTGTCAAAATCACGGTTTTCACGTGTTTTCCCTCTTATAGCTGGTAAGAAATCTTAACAAAATCTTCCTAGCATAAGCGTGAATGTGACACGTGATGTGGGAGGTCTTTAAGACATTAAAGACCCACCACATCACGTGTCAAAATCACGGTTTTCACGCGCTTTCCCTCTTATAGCTGGTAAGAAATCTTAAGAAATCTTCATATGAGGGAATGTGACACGTGACTATCTTTAAGACATTAAGATTTCAAGAAAACAAAACCTTTTTACAATTATAATAATCCCTTCCAATCAGCGGTCTGAGGTGCTGTGGGGATGCTGGTTGTCTCCCTTCTCTCCCCCCTCCGTCTCAAGTTCGGAAAATTTGTCGTGCTTCCACTCTCTCTCCATGCTGCGGTTATCGTCTGAAACGAAGAGAAAAAAAAAAAAGTCAGTGTATTAGTAACCCTTTTGCCGCCAGCCAGTTTTCATCCAGAATTTTCCATTCAAGTCATATATGTCCGGAATGAATGGATAGCTGTCAATTTGATGCATTTGCTTCAAGGGAAGTAAATCTGTGTGCACACCATACCTTGGTCACTTCTAAACACGGTCTTTTGATGACTTTTACTGTAGGCGTTAAATCATTGCGGTACTCAACGACAACTTTAGCGATGAAAAGGATACTAAAACTACTACTACTACTACTACCACAGGGCTGCCTACCCTCTGTTGCAGTTTCCAGGGACAAACTACTTAAAAACCAGGTACAGTGAAACCCGTTTAGTACGAATTCCAGGGGAGAGGGCCAATTTACTCGTTGTAAGCATTGCTCGTTCAAACCATTTTATCGATTTTGGCAACCCTGACGAACCTATCAATCGGTCCTCACATCTACTGTGATGTGCGTGTTGGTAAAGTGTGAAAAAGACAGAAAAACGGAAACAACACACTTACCCAACAAAGCATGGTTGTAAGCCCAGTATCCTGTATCCATAGGGTTTTTAATGCCGATTACATACACTTTAAAACAGTTTATTAACACACGATAACATCAAAAACATAAAATCCACACACGCGCTTTAAGAGAAAGTTAAAATTTCCCGGAAGTCACAAGATCAGTGCGCAAAGAGTGAGTCCAGTGTCGTCTGCTTGCGCTGCAGACACCCAAGTTGTTATATCGGCCAATCAGAATGCCGCTTACATATCGAGGGGTCAGTCAAGATGGCGATGTTGTTGTCAGTGTGTACTCGTTCTAGCCAGGTAGTTGTGCAAGAAAGCTTGACTTTGGGATGGCGGTGTGGTTGTAAGTGCGTTCTCGTTCTAACCGCGTAGTTTTTGCATAAAAGCTTGACTTTGGGAGTCAATAAATTGTACGTTATATGCAAGTTGCTCGTTGTAGCGAGCTCGTTGTATGCAGAATTATTTAACAAGGAAAAAGAAGGCTTGTGGTCGGGAATTTTGAAACCACTCGTTAAACACGGGCTCTCGTTTAAACCGTACTCGTACTAAATGGGTTTCCCTGTACAGAGACTTATTTCCAGGGACAAACAACACAATGTCATGCATCAGGGTCAAAGTCGACATTAGCTTTTGATTATTTCGCGACCTAGCAAAATTTCTGCAACTGGATTTAAAAATAATAAAATTCTAATGATGCTTTTTGGAGTCATCGTGCTTCAATATTCAAGATCCTTTAGCGTTCAGTAACATATGTCATATAGTATGTGTCACATGGTTGTTAGGAAAAATTCAACAGTATCTGTTGTTTTGGGTGTTCCTGTGTTCTATAGTAAGGTCAGCTAACAAGACAAATGACTGTTCAGCAAAATGTTTTATTCTACTCAGTTTCCAGGGACGTCAGAGAGAAAAGTGGATTCCAGGGACAGGGTGCCATTTTTTACTGTTTCCAGGGACAAATACCCTTTAGGGGGGACGGTAGACAGCCCTGCTACCAGTTCTGAAAAGTTATTGTGTTTCAATCCCCCCAATTATCATCTAAAACATGTAACATGACAAGAGAAATCATGGTCATCACCATCATCATTATCACCATCGTCATTATACACTACAGTCGAACCTCCCTTATAAGACTCCCTCCCCCGAAGAGAGGGGTTGTGTTGAAAGTGTTAAGCCATGACAAGCTCCTAGCATAACATCATCAGTCTAAAATCTGAAGACAAAAAAGTGTGGCTGCCCATGTGGCGGGGTAATCAAAAACGGTCACACACGCAATGTTCTCATCCCTAGCTGATGCACTTGTACCATAGTGTTGAAGTGCTTCTGCTGTTGGGATGATCCCTGGAGTCTTCTAGCCAGGGAACGCAACTAACTATAAGACTCCCTCCCACATAAGACCTACTTCTCCGAGACATTGCCCCTCTTTGTAAGTATTAAAATTACCTCCCTTATAACACCTCATTTTGGATGATTTTTGAAGGTCTTATAAGGGAGGTTCCACTGTATTTCATCAAGGTAGCAAATATTGAATGAGAAACCCCTCCGTGGAGATACCGGGGGGGTCTTTTGCATAAATAGTTCCCCCACCTTCTGGAAGTTATGCGCTTGTAACTTCCTCTAATCTGTCACTCTCTTTGACTCTGCCTTTTTCCTTTGCTTACTGTCATCTACTATCTTTCTGCCTTACCGGTCCATTCTCCTGCCTTTTTTCAAGAAACACTTTCAAAAACACGAGCGCAACGCCTAGTACTGGCAATGCACCGTACTGGTAACGCCTAGTAGTAACGGTAACGCCAAGTACTTGTAACGCTGAGTACAGCAAATTTGAAGCGATTCGGTTAAGAAACGGCGGAGTTATAAGGCCCCGTTTCACGTTGGCGCTGCTCTGAGAGTGACGCACTCTCCCGATTGTCTTCCAATTTGCTGCTAGGCTTTGCCCGGGCCATAGCAAGCCTGACAGCAAATTTGAGGCGATTCGGTTAAGAAACGGCGGAGTTATTCGTGAAAAGGTAAAGCGGCGTATAGCGCGCGCGTTTCTGAACCGATTCGCTTCCGGTTTGGCACACCGATAGTCACCGTCCCCGGTCATCTACCTGCCAAATTTGAAGGCAATCGGTCCAGAAACGCCGGAGATACGTGCGCCGAGAGGCCGGCGGATGCGCGTTTCGCGCATTTGCGAAACCGCGCAAATGACACGGCTGCCTCGGTTGCCATCGCCCCGTCAGGGCTCACAGCAAATTTGAAGCGATTCGGTCGAAAAACGGCGGAGTTATAAGGCCCGTTTTGTGTTTCAGACAGACAGACACACACACACACGGACGGACACTTGGCTTTTTACTATATGATTTCCTCCAGCCGAAGTCGGACTTGCTGGGCCTAACTATTTCTATGGGTGCATGCGGTGACCAAAGAGTTTGCCTGAACTTTCCATCATAACCCTTGCTGTTATGGTCAATTGAAGAGGAAAAAGAGCATAAGAAGAGCCCTATCTTCAGGCAGACCACTGCCTGAACCAGCATCAAATTGCCTAAATTCAGGCAAACCCACATGCACCCCTGTATTTCTTAGTTAGATGCATAACGGCAGCATGACGCATCTGCACTCATAATTGACAGGAAACTGTCTGAGCGATCGAAAAAGAATGAGAAGCCAAATCGAAGCTCACTCAAGTCATACCCAACAATCGTACACAATCAATGCAAACTGTACACAAAAGACGATCAATCAATACAAATCATATGTGCAAAAAACACACAAAAGAAGACCACTTACACACAGTATCATATGTACACTATCATCAAAGCCTAAGGCCGTGTACACACTTAAGCGGATATTCCAAGCGGAAACCTGTGCGCAATCCATAAATAAGTGAAACAAAGAAGGGAAAAGATTTGCGCACATGTCCAAATTTCCCTGTAAACTTTTATCCTTCTTTCTTCCACTTATTTAGGGTTTTCCGTACAGAACTTGCGTGTCTAATGTGAACCTGGCCTAAACGAAAAAGTGTGTGAGTGAGCGAAAGCAAGAGAGAAATAGAGAGAAACAACCCCCACCACCACAATAACAACCTCAACAATAACCAATAATCACAACAACAATTTATAAATCAACATAACCTGCAATCAATAAAGCCCATTGGAAGAAATATGAACAGAGAGAGAGAGAGACAGAGACAGACAAACTTCTTCTTCTTCTTTTTCGAACACTTAGACAGTTTCCTGTCAATTATGAGTGCAGATGTGTCAAGCTGCCGTTATGCGCCTAACTAAGACATAGTTAGGCCCAGCAAGTCCGACTTTGGACGGAGGAAATCTTTTCGAAAGCGTTTCTTGAAAAAAAAGACAGGAGAATGGACCGGTGGTAAGGCAGAAAGATAGTAGATGACAGTAAGCAAAATTGGAAAAGACGGAGTCAAAGAGAGCGACAGATTAGAGGAAGTGACAAGCGCAGAACTTCCAGAAGATGGGGGGAACTATTTATACAAAAGACTTCCCCGGTATCCCTACAGGGGGGGGGGGGGGACAGACAAACAAAACAAAAATTCACAAACTAATGACACAAAAGAACCACCATACACACCGTGGCGTCTGTCCTGATACGTTCTTCTCGGGGACCTGGACCGCGACTCGTAACTGTTGTAATTTGCACCTCCCCCTCCTCCTCCTCCTCCTCCCCGCCCCCTGTAAGGGCCCCCTCCTCCCCTGTAGGGCCCACTTCCTCCCCTGTAGGATCCCCCCATTCCTCCCCGACTGCGGTAGGGTCGGAAAGGGCGTCGGTAGTTGTTGCGCCCCCCGCGCATGAAACGCCCCCGGCCTCGAAAGTTCATGCTTTCTCGGTCATCATGCTGCGAAAGAGAGGAGGGGAACAAAATTGTTATAATAAAAATCGCATGGATGAAGAAAAAAAATTAGTAATCATCATCATCAACAGTCTTCTTTCCATAAAATAGAAAGGGATGCTACCTCCAGAGTTATTGTCCCCTTTCGTTTCCCAAGAGTTTCTCCAGATTGTTCTTTACATTTCCGTAGTTTTAGGGAGACGTACAGGGATTAAGAATAGGCGTGCGAAATCACTTGGCATAAATCACTGTTAGGAAGACAATTATTAGACTCTGACTAGCCCCTTCAGTAGGGATTTCTTATTCATAAACTGGTGCGAAAATTAAATTTAAAAAAAGATCCTTTTGTGACTTTTGGGGGGCACATTTGCTATAAAAACAACAACACAACTTTATAAGTACTACAACATCACAATTTTTTTTCTTTTGTCATCGACAGGTTTGGTTGGAAAGAGGAAGAAACCGAAATAACTGAATGTGTCTTAACTTTCATCAAAGATATTCTAAAAGGGTAAGATGGATTACTTAAAAGCTCGGCGAACCGGGCTGATAGAGTTATCGTTAGTGCGGACGTGTACACTATTCACAGTGGAGGCTATCCAAAAACTCGGACTGGAACTTGAACGGAGAATTCAACTGGCCTATCGATGTGTAAAATGTGTCACGTTTCAAAGGGACATAACCAGTGTTTCTGTCCTCACTACTCATATAGGGAAAAGAGACCGGATGTTTATCTTCCCCTGTACAGTCTTTGCTTTCATACAATGAATAATGTTACTGCTTTGAAGAACTGGAAGTCAAGTCTGCTTTATTATCTCACCCAAGAGAAACTCATACGTGCAAACAACATGACGTAAACACAACACTATTAAAAAACATTAAAATGTATTTTTTTAAAAAACACTCATAGAAAGTTTCCGACAGCAGACAAGACACAATGCAGACCTGTTTACCCCTATTTTGCAAAATTGTAATTTCTTAAACCAAAAAACGTAATTTTGAGGGAAAAAACCGTAATCCAACGCGTGACCAGTGAACGTCGATATCGTACTGACCTGAGTGTGCAATACTAAATGTCCGTCAAGCAGTAGACACAGAACACAAGCTCGTCACCTAGTGCTGGACGACGTATTCCTGGAATTTTTAGGTCACTTTCCCGGAATTTATGTGCCATTTAAGTGACTTTTGATGTTTTTGATTTTGATTTTTTCGACCAGAAGATACAAAAGCTTCGAAATGCACTCGCTTGGACGCCATTTTGGAACAGAAACGGAAATGGCGCGAAATGACTTTTCACCGCATCGTTTCAAAAGCTTCGCTTACCGACGCAACTGTAGTGGGTTTTTTTTTATATTTAGGATTTTATTTTCCCGGGTTTTTTTCTCCGTAGCCGTAATTTGACTTTTTCCCCGTAAAAATTACGGCGAAATCGTAAAGGCAAACAGGTCTGCACAATGGTGAAAATGTGACTTACAATGGCAGCAGCCTTGTGCTGTCAAGGTTGCATAATAGAGTTAATATCTCACCTCCCGCTCATAAGCATGTTCATGTGCATGGTACACATGTTCACGTACCAAGAAATACTTGGGGTCTTTGGGGATCAGCTCCGGTTGATCCAACCAGGGCGTGTACTGGTACTTGTCTGAAAAATTGCATGCACGTAGGAGTTGAACGTCAATACGATATTGTTCGGAAATAATTATGGGTAGTAATTTCATAGTGTGTGGCGCAGTGATATTGCCTAATTCAATCGGTCAAATAGGGGCAGTTACTCTACCATCAGGTAGATCCCCAGCTCTCGCCTCGTGTGTTTGAGCAGACATACAGCACTTAGAACGCCGTGCGTCATTCTAAAACTTGATGTCATTAATATTTTTACATCACATTTTGCAAGTTTTATCAGTTTGTGGCCACTGGCCATCCCTAATTTTTCTTTAAAAAAATGTTTTGCAAGTCGCTGACTCGCATCCTGCGGGTTCAAGCTTCGACGCCATTGTTGCAATGGTGTTTGACTGAGTAATGGAGGTAAACAACTCTAATTTTCACGAAAAAGTGCTCTCCCCTATTTTCCCCCAAAAAATCGTCTATTAAACACAAGGTTTCGATGCAAAGCCAACTACAAACAAGGCTTGTCATCAAGCCGTCAGATGCCCAAATCAAGCTGCGCAGCAATCTTCCGAAGATACGTAACATACCACTTCATTGCAACAACAGGCAACAAAGGCATATTTCACATACTGTCCAGGGCTCCCAGGGACCCCCATTTGGGGGTCTATGAAGTACTAAAATTCTAAAGGATCCCCTAAAAGAATGTGCAGGGGGTCCCAGGGACCCCCATTTGGGGGTCTATGAAGTACTAAAATTCTAAAGGATCCCCTAAAAGAATGTGTGCAGGGGGTCCCAGGGACCCCCATTTGGGGGTCTATGAAGTACTCAAATTCTAAAGGATCCCCTAAAAGAATGTGCAGGGGGTCCCAGGGACCCCCATTTGGGGGTCTATGAAGTACTAAAATTCTAAAGGATCCCCTAAAAGAATGTGCAGGGGGTCCCAGGGACCCCCATTTGGGGGTCTATGAAGTACTAAAATTCTAAAGGATCCCCTAAAAGAATGTGCAGGGGGTCCCAGGGACCCCCATTTGGGGGTCTATGAAGTACTAAAATTCTAAAGGATCCCCTAAAAGAATGTGCAGTCGGTCCCAGGGATGCACCAGAAAAATTCTTTTTAGCATTCACAATGCCACTGGGACCCTCTATCCTGCCTCTAGGACCCTCTATACTGTAAGTGAAGGAGTCCCTGGGACCTCTTGTTTTGCGGGACAATTGGGAGCCCTGACTGTCAACACCACCAGACAGTACAGAAAATATTTAAAGTAAAGAAAATATATATATAGAGAGAGAAAAGTTAAAAGAGAAAAGCTAAAAATACTGAAAAAGGATGTAAAAGTCTCAAGGACCCAGGGAGGCTTACCTTTGCGACGTGAGAAGTCTGGCAGCTCCTCTTCGTCTTCCTTCTTACGCTCTACGAAACACAACAAGCCCATTGTGAACAATCAAATCAAATCAACACACACACACTATGGTCATTGCTACCAATACGCATGCAGATTTATTTTTTAAAAAATTAAAATACTGGTTAATCTATATTAATAAATAATATGGAAAAGACCAAAGCTGTTAAAATTTAAAAAAATTAAAATGTTAACCTACACTGAATTTCCATTTGAGAACAAAAACCTCCTTTGCATACTACATCACAAGGAAAAAAAGATCTCATAAATGTTTTAATTAGATTCCAAATTTTTTTAAAACACAGCATCTAAAAATGTGGTTGTTGTTGGTTGTTATTTTTTTCCTCTCTTTTAGCCTTTCTGGATATTGCACAAAATTGTCTTGACAAACGACTGAATGCCAACCTGGTCTGTCGTTGTCGTTGTTGTCGTCGTCGTCACGGCGCTCGGAGGACACGCGCCTGTCATCGCGTCGATCCTTGTCTCGATCCAAGCGCCCCCCCCTGCAACAATCAATATCAATTTGATGTCAAACAGCAGAGGAAAAACAAATGTCACTGAAATATGTTAACATAAAATTCTCTATGATACAGGGATGATGTTGTTGTTATTGTTGTTATGTACCCTGGCTAAAAGACTCCAGGGATCATCCCAACAGACGAAGCACTTGAACACTATGGTACAAATGCACCAGTTACGGATGAGAACATTACGTGTCATAATCTCCAGTCCAATTCCTCACTCCAATTCTCATCACCCCCCCCCCTGCTCTGTCCATTACCCCCGGTCCCTTCTTTTACCTGGCGTACACCGGCTTTCTAGATCTGAGTGACGCAAGGGGCAGAGCCGTCCATCTCCTCTGTCCTCTGTACCATGTCCAATCTGTCTTTATTTCTGTCTCTCTCTCTTTCTCCACACACAAACCTTACCTGGCAACCCCCTGACTTTCTACCAGCGCTCAGCTCGTGACGCAGGTCTTTCGGCTCCAGATGAGTGGGGCAACGGAGCCCGTCTCTTCTCTCCTCTGTACCATGTTCGATCTTTCTCTCTCTCCCTCTCTCTCTGTCCGTCTCTCTCCACACACAAACCATCTCCTCTGTACCATGTTCGATCTTTCTCTCTCTCCCTCTCTCTCTGTCCGTCTCTCTCCACACACAAACCATACCTGGCGTCCCCTGACTTTCTGTTGGCGCTCAGCTCGTGACGCAGGTCGTTTGGATCCGGGTGTGAGGTACACCGGAGCCTGTCTCTTCTCTCCTCTGTAGCATGCTTGATCCTTCTCTCTCTCTCTGTCTCTCTGTCCCTCTCTTCACACACAAACCTTACCTGGCCGTCCCCTGACTTTCTACCAGTGCTAAGCTCGTGACACAGGTCGCTTGGATCCAGGTGTGAGGGACACCGGAGCCCAGTTTTTCTCTCCTCTGTAGCATGCTTGATCCTTCTCTCTCTCTCTGTCTCTCTCTCTCTCTCTGTCTGTCTCTCTCTCTCTGTCCCTCTTTTCACACACAAACCTTACCTGGCCGTCCCCTGACTTTCTACCAGTGCTAAGCTCGTGACGCAGGTCATTTGGATCCAGGTGTGAGGGACACCGGAGCCTGTCTCTTCTCTCCTTTGTAGCATGCTTGATCCTTCTCTCTCTCTCTGTCTCTCTCTCTCTGTCTGTCTCTCTCTCTCTGTCCCTCTCTTCACACACAAACCATACCTGGCCGTCCCCTGACTTTCTACCAGTGCTAAGCTCGTGACGCAGGTCGCTTGGATCCAGGTGTGAGGGGCACCGGAGCCTGTCTCTTCTCTCCTCTGTACTATGTTCGATCTTTCTCTCTCTCTCTCTTTTTAGGCATCACCTAAAATCTTTATCCTTGTCAAATAAAGTTTTCCAGTGTCCAGTGTCTCTCTCTCTCTCTCCGCACACAAGCCTTACCTGGTGTCCACTGACTTTCTGCCGGCGCTCAGCTCGTGGCGCAGATCATTAGGCTCTAGGTGAGGGCGACGGGGGCCAACAGCGCCCCCCGTCTCCTCTCTCCTCTGCAGCTCCGCGTAGCGTGCCTCAAATCGCGGGTCCGTCGACACCCGCAGTCTGAAAAAAAAAAAAAAAAAAAAGCCATGCAAATTTCATAAAATTTGCGCATGCACGCATCTACAGACACACATACAAATCTTTCTTAAAAATGGTGCCATCATTTTTCTTACATTTTTTTCCGTCAAAGAGAACTGCATACAATCAATCGTCTTACCTGAACTGCGGGTCGCGCGGTCTGGCGGGGCTGGCTGACCTTGACCTTGACCTTGAAGTGGAGGCGCTTCTCTTCACCGTCCTGTCGAAACCATCACTGAATGCGATGAACGTTAGGCACAACAACACGAGACAAGCACAACCTACGTGGCCCACACACTGTGTTGTGTCGCTTTCCGTTTACGTGGGGGAATCAGTAAAGCAAATAACACACACACGCACATTTCGTATCTTCACTTCACCGTTCAGTTGAAACCATCACTTAATGCAATGAACATTAGACACAACACAACACAGCCCACACACTGTCTGTGCTTCTTTGAAGATACCTCCAAAATCAATCAAACAAATTACTCCAAAATCCAAAAAAAGCGAATAACACACGCACAAACAGACATGCACACACACACGCAAGCACACATAACCACACACACACATACATACATACATGCATATGCACACACACACACACACACAATGGGTGTCTTGTTTTAAAGACATATATAACATTGTTAGCTTAAATTTGGGAGAGAAAATAATTTAGTCATGTATTTATGAGCCATTTTTTGCATGATTTTCTATCTCCATACATGCCCAAAAGGTAACCCCACTGGGGGGTGTCAACTACCTCATCAAAATGAGTCCATTCCTGTTCAGATCCGAGTCAAACTTAATGCGACTGCTCCATTTGAAATGCCTATCACCACAAAATGACGTGTTAAAATCTGAATGAATATTTCTGCTGTAAAGTGCTCTACCTCTAACAATCACTTCAAAACTTGTTCGTTGCTACTAAAAATGTCACACTCTCTCCTGCGATTTCTCTACTGACAGATGCCAGAAAGGACCTGTATTTGGTAAGAAATGGAGAAACAACATGTACGAGATTGAGAAATAAAGATGTAGGCTGAAAAGCAAGCCCAAAAAAGGCTGAAGCCTCCTGAAACTGAAGCTTTTTTGTGTGTGTAATCTAAGCCTTAACCCTTTCAACGCCAATGTCGCATTTTTGCACCACAATGATTTAACACCCATGTCACTAAAAGGCATCAAAGCAGGGTCTGTTATCCAAAGAGCCTTTTTTGTTAATTGTTGGAGGTAAGGATAGGCCTTATGTTACACACATCATAGAGGAATCCCCAATATTGCAGATGATTTTTTTTCTCTACCCAGGCAAGTTTAATGGATTTTTTGTGGGCGAAAAATGGCTGGAGGCGAAAGGGCTAAAAACAGCATTAGAAGTAGAACTGATACACATAGTCATTTTTATTCACTTATAAACAATATTTCTATACTCAATTGTTCTCTGTCTTTTTAAATGTAAATATTTCACCACTGGGGACATCAAAAAAGCCTGAAATCAGCCTAAAAAAGCTGAAAAATCTCATGCCTGAATTTCACGTCACTGCCAATGAATGAACTATTTGTCATTTTCAAATCTGAATGACGTTTCCGGCGAGTTTGATGATTCACTACCTGACAATTTCCATGGAGGATTTGTACTGGTAGGACGTAGAGGAGGAGCTAGCCCCTGGCTCAGACTGCTGAGATTTGCCAGGCTTCACGCGAATCACTCGCCTGAAAAATAAAAAAAAGGATATAAAACTTCTGTAAGAAATTCATCAAATTTTGTCCCAGAAGGCGTAAAATCTCTATTTTGTTCTCTTCATCAAATTTTCCAGGAATAATGAAAAGGCATATAGCTAAACAAAACGCTTAGAGCTTAAAGGTGAAGCTCTACATACATTTTCGTAAATCAATAAATAATAAACAAAACAACGACAGACACACAAAAAAAGGTCTGCCTAACTCTTCTAGCACCATGACATCACTCTACACTCCCACCAAATGCATGGACATTTTCACTGCCAAGCACCCTGCCATGTGTTTGTCTGCTCTTAGACCATTATATATCACAGTTCAAACTCACACAACTTTATTATCTCGTATTAGAGATAAACTAAGAGCGTTTCTTCTATTGAAGCAACGCATGCACGTTTTTGGGGGAAAAAATAGTCACTCCCCTTCTTGTCGGTTGAGATGCAATGGGCAACCTACCAAGAATGTCCCCAAAATACATGGCGCTAGTAAGAAGAGTTAAATAACAACATAAACGGAACACGCAGTGAATTGGATGGATGTTTACGTAAAACATCTATTCAGTAGACTGCTGAAAATGAAAAAATAAACCACGTAGATAAACAAAAATAACAAAACACATGTACAGGATAGCTCCTGAATGCCTAAAAAATCTGGGGACAGCTCAAAAGATAGCAATAATTCTGGTATAATTTATACTGGAAAACAGCATGAAAAAATATGCCATAGGCTTTATTCGCTTTAAAAAAAAAAAGAAGAAGAAAACTACCATATTTTTCTGGTTATTATCAGCCGCACCCCCTAAATTTTACTGGGGACAGCTCAAAAGATAGCAATAATTCTGGTATAATTTAAACTGGAAAACAGCATGAACAAATATGCCATAGGCTTTATTCGCTTAAAAAATATAAAAAAATATAAAAAATACCCAGGGTTCCTAGGTGCTGGGCATGAGCCCCAAAAAGGACCTTATAAGGACCTCAAATCAGTTTAAAAGGACCTTTGCCAATACGACTTTACACTATACTCCAAAGCTTTTAACATGCAGAAAACACTTACCTCTCATAAACAGAGGAACAGCTAATCCCTACTAGTGCTGTTAGCAGAACTGGAAGTGACAGTGCTTGACACACTACTTTTCGTTAAACAGACGTAGAAGGAGAAAAGAAATCAATCATGTTGCATCTGGTGTCTGCCTTGAATTTTCGTTCATTGTTCAAATCACATGTCTGTCGGTCTTGGCGTGCTGCTTAAGAACACTCTCTCCCACTGATGCAAGTTTCAATGCAACTCCACAAAAAAGGCACCGCGCAGAATGCTTGTCAGTCGCATCTTTTCTAACCCACTCACAATAATCCTTTGAAGTGAACCATGCATCTTGAAAGGAACACTTCCCTGGCATTTTGAAATTTCAATGTAGTTTGCAAACGCAATCGTCAAAACTTCCTGAAATAATCGCATCGGTCAGAATCAGGCACAGTGAAAAAGGAGGGAGGAGGAGGAAAGGCGCAGGTGGGAGAAGGCATTATCTGTGAATGCTGAGACACGCAGCATACAGCTGATTCTCCAATGCTGTTCATTACGTTCGCATGTTCGCAAACGGTGTTGTTATTATATGCTTACATTTATTTGGGTCATATTTCTTTTTCTTTTTCCTCACTCTTTTAGTTAATTAATGTACACAGAACGTGACATGATCAACATAGAACGTTTGACCAAAATCAACTCAGCAAAATGCCCCGAACTTCAGCATCGCATCTTGGTACCAGTGAACTTTTGCACCCGCGGTACCACTCCAGTGAATGACCCACTCGTGAGCCGGTTGTCTGCTCGAGTAGAGCCAATGACCTTGGGTAAGCTACTTTAGCTTACTGGCTTGGCACACCCCCCCCGCCCCCCTTCCCCCCCTCCCTAGTTTGTGTAGTCTGCTTCCACATCATCGCGTCAGCGTCTCTGCAACTTGCAAGATGACGGACCGGTTTTGGTTGTCGGCAGTTTTTCAGTTTCGTTCTCAAGTCTCTTTCTCGCTTTTCCTTGATAAAACAGGACTTAACAGCACCTTTCACAAATTAAAAGGACCTCCTGATGATCTAAAAGGCCCGACTTGCTGAATCAAAGCACTTAAAAGGCCTTTTGACCAAAATCCAATTAATAAGGACTTAAAAGGCCCCTACGAACCCTGATACCATATCTTTCTGGTTACAAGGCGCACCTTATTATCAGACGCCGCCCCCCCCCCCCCCCCTCCTCCCCACAATTTTACACAAAACTCATTTGTTATTACACTTTCTTACTATTATTATCAGTCACATTATAAGGCGCAGGGGTCTTAATCTGGGGGGAAAATATCGCCTTATATTCTTAAAAATATGGTACATCTGTATGATACTACAGGATTTATTTTACAGACAAACCCCTATTTTACGACCCTCTGTTAAGCGACCACCTCTCATTTGAGACCGGATTTGTTGGCACAGATGCATTTTACTATGTAAACGACCTCTCTTAAACGACTTCCTCTAAAACGCGACTTACGACCGCCATTTTGTTGGTTTTTACGACCGTTGCTGTCGTCTGCATAGACTTTGAGCAAAGGGAAACAACCACGGTCAAGGGCCTGAAAGCGGAGTCGCTTCCCTTGTTGTAGAAAAGATGGCAGAAAGCGTAGGAAAAGCACGAAAAACCACTGACTTTGAAAAAGAAAACCACTGACTTTGGACGAGAGTGGAGGTGATTAAAAGAAGTCGGCAAAGTGAAACTGTAATATCGATTGCACAATCCTATGGAGTTGGAAAGACCCAAATCCAGTTTTAATATGTCATTGCATGAAGAAGAGAGTATGAACTGTGCTGAACTTTTTCTTTCTACGGCTGCCAGTGAAAACCTCCGTCATACGACCCCTCCAATTTAGGACCGATTTTTCCGGACATTTTAGAAGTCTTAAAATAGAGGTTTGTCTGTACTAAAAAAAAAAGGATATCTTTAAACTTCATAAACTGCCTATTTGCCCTGCAGGCTGCACTCTCAGTCTGCAGGTTCTGAGAGAGAGAGGCACTAGTTTTATTACAAAACGCATGAACAAAACAAAACAAAACGACAATGAAGTGCTTACAAATTATTTTAAATCGCGTTAACGAGTTTAGCGATCATTCCGACGGAAATTCAAATAGATTCAGAGTAAACAGATTTTTAGTCATTAATAGTTTCTAGATTGATATAAGGAAAGTAAAGGGAGGTCTCTGCCCGACAATTTGTCGGGCGCAGGCGCTGGTAGTTGCGGAAAGAGTTAAGTAGCATCACAAAACTATCAGGCATCAAAGAGTTCAACTTCCCCCCGTGGGGATACCGGGGGGTGTCTTCCGTACAAATAGTTCTCCCACCTTCTGTACTTGTAACTTCCTCTAATCCATCACTCTCTTTGACTCTGCCTTTTCCCTTTGCTTACTATCTTACTGGTCCACCATTCTCTTGACTTTTTTCTATAAATTCTTACAATGATTTCTTCAGCCGAAGTCGGACATGCTGGGCCTAACCTATTTCTTAGATAGGCGCATAACGGCAGCAAAACGCATCTACGCTCATGTGACGGGAAACTGTCTGAGTGAACGAAAAAGAAGAAGAAAGCGTTCAACTTAACAAACAAACACCAGAACTGCCTACCCCCAATTTCTTCTTGGTGTACTCCACTAAACAAAAAAGCAGACTGCCTACCCCCAATTTCTTCTTGGTGTACTCCACTAAACAAAAAAGTGTACTTTTTCTCAAAATTGTGTATTCTGCCAGATTTTAAAGGACTTCAACAAGTTCCCATAAAAACAAAAACAACGAACATGGAGAATACTTTTTCGGTCAAATGATACAGGACTCTTATTTCCTCACTCACCTGATGCAAAAGGCATGTATTCCGTGATTTTGTTACTTGTTGCGTCCTGTTTTGCTTTGGCCTCGGACACATTGTGAGTTTTTTTTCACACAATGCTTCGTTATGTCGCATCCACCGGAGTACGAAATTGCAAAGTCCTTTTTGCAGTACAAGCAAAAGGCAAACGTACTTCCCAGCGAAGATGGTTGCACACCCGGGATTTCCTTGTACTTCGCCAGAAAAGTCAAATTTCTAGCTTTTTTCTTGCTCGACGGGTCGATGCAACTTGGACTGCTTGATCGCTTCGACATGATGAAACGACTCCTTGAGAACTGCGCGCCACTACATCAAAATGGCGGAGTGCAAACCGGAAGAGGTGAAAATAAAACTTGGATCGGAATGATGACGCGTTCACGGCTATCGACCGTCTTTGTATGCCTTAAGTTAGAATTTTTTTTATAGCGTACAAACTTTTAAATTGGTGTACAGGCGTACTCATGGCTCAAAATTGAGTACAGAATACGGAAAAAGCGTACAGGTAGGCAGGTCTGAAACACACATTATTATACCTTTCAAAATCGGGGTCGTCGGCCAGGTTCTTATCGTGGCCAAAGGCCTTGATCTCCTCTCTGTCGAAGATGGGCCTGTGCTTCCTGCCCTCGTAAGGAAAGATCATGGAGAACAGCTCCTCGTCAAACACCACCGTCACCGTGGAATCCTCCGAAGGCTCCGCGTACGGATTTCGCTGAATAATTATAAATAATGATAATAATAATAATAATATTAATTATAATAAAATAATAATAATAATAATAATAATAATATGATGGCTTGGAGTCAAAACTGACTATCTTTAGATAGTCCATTGTCATATTATTGGATTTATTACGAAAACTAATAACTTGTATCAAACAATGACTGCAGAAATATAAAAAGGGGGTTTTGCTTTTTATATTTCAGCAGTCTTTTTTTATACAAGTTATTAGTTATGACTCCAAGCCATCAAATTATTTTCTATAGCGCCTTGCCTCAAATGATCCCAAGGTGCTTTACAATTAAGTGTACAGTAACAAGCAGACAACAAAAGAACCAATTTTAAAAGAATGACGTAAATGAACAACACCACATGCACAAAGTAGTGCGCGCACCCCTCCCACCCTCAAACACACACACACACAATTGACACTAGTAAAAACCTCATCCCTGCCCATACATATAGAAACCAAGAAAATACACTTCTCCTCTCTCTGTGTCTCAATCACTCATAGTCACACACACCAGTCATTCCTCATCTCTCACTCAACAAATCATACAGTAGCACACAGATATTAACTCGCACGGGCACACACATACACATCTGCCAGCGCACACACACTTACACTCCAGTATACAGTATACACACACACACACGCATGCACACATACACACACACACAGTCATTCCTCATCTCTCACTCAACAAATCATACAGTAGCATACATATACTAACTCGCACGGACACACACATACACACCTGCCAGCACACACACACACACACTTCACGTACCTGAATAGCGATGGAGATATCCTCATCCAGCTCAAAGTCCTCGTCTTGAGAAATCAGCGTGAAGATCTTGTGCAGCCGGTTTCGTGGAATCAAATCCTTCCCTTTAGCGGAAGCAGCAGATTTCCTGTTGCTGCTCTGACGCACTTCCGGCGACAGAGAGCGAGAGCGACGGCGGTATTTTTCAGCCCGCTGGGCGGCATCATCGAATTTGGACTGACGTTTGTCGGCAAACTCGGCTTCTCTGTTGCCGAAGTGAGGCTGGCTGCGGTCATGGGACTGGTGCCGCTCATGGCTGCTGGATCGGTGAAATTTCTTTTTGGCTGGAGCTTTGTCTTCTGGGCTTTGAGAGGTCCTGGGTGACAACAACGTGAAAAGAATGTCAGGCATCAGAACAGTCTGAAGTCCAATCCTCTGAAAACCGCGGTAAAAGGGCCTGATCAAGGCCCTAGACTGGAGAGGGACAACACTGAAATGAGTTCTTAACACCACCAAAAAGACTCAATACAGTAATAATTTCAGACAAGACGAAATAAAATCAGCAACACTGTGCTAAAAGAGCGATATTTTGATTTATTATAACATCTTTGACGAGCTAAAGTGTTGGCCAACTGAATGTTTGAAGCAACGAATCATCCCTCAAAACAGTAATAAATCACTTTAAAATGCTATTCAACACAAAGGATAACACTGAATAAAAAGGCAAAACCTCTGACAAGAGAAGCCAATCCTCTATCAGAAATTCTCAATCCTCTGATCCTCAGACAATTCTGATGACTAAAAGATGTAGGAGTCAGGGAATGCAGTTAAAAAATGGTGATGTTAGGGTTGTTAAGAAAATATTCACTCGCTGTCGTTTACAATCATGCATTCCACTCCAGTCTTGGCTGAATCTATGTTAGGCTGTCAGGAGGCAACCAACCGAGGAGACACACACTGCACAGCACTGCTGCTGAGTCACTTCGGTGGAGTTCAGTGGAGCCTGTTCAGGACACCACCTACTAAGCCCCCTGCTGATGACACTATTCTCTAAGTCACGGAGCCAGCGTGAGTGAGGTCCTCCCCTGAGGGCGCCCCCACGACCGTCCACCGACAGCTCCCCAGAACACACTGATCCCCATGACTTTGACACGAGCGTACCAAGGCTAGTAGACAGGTAACAACATCTCTCTCTCTCTGACTCTCTCTCTCTCTTTCTCTCTCTCTCCCCCCCTCCCCACTCATTTCAAATTTGTCTTGTCTTGTCATTTGCAGACATGTAAAAAAGAATTTAGTTGATAAAATAACCTCGGTTAATCAATACTACAGAAGACTATAGACTATGAACAAAATCTGGCATAGCTTACTACTAGTAAGCTATGCCAGATTTTGTTCATAGTCTTAGGTTAGGTTAGGTTAGGTACATTATAGTCACAGAGGTGTCTCTGTGAAATTCGTGTTGCTCCCACCTGGAGAGCGCGTCGCAGCCAGAGGCGCGCCACCCAATTTAAAAAAAAAAAATTGTTGCGATTTTTGTGTGACTGATGAGGAAGAAAGGGACGGGGGTAAATTATGACCAAGTGACAACTTTTTCGCAGCCACTGGGTTTAACGTGTGCTAAGTGCATGAGCACATTGGACCTCGGTTTATCGTCTCATCCGAATGACTCACAAAGTATATTTCAAAAATTAGAGAAAGGGAATGATAATAAAATCCCTCTCTCACTCATGGCTTGGCTTGGCTAGCGGAGATCAAACATAGGTGTTGGTCCATGGCTTGACCATGTCCATGGCTTGACCATAGGCACACGTGTGGATTAAATCCAATTAATTAAATCTGATAATCAAAAACATGGACGGCAAGACAGACAGGCGCACAACCATACACACACAAATACACACACGCATGCAGAGTTTCACACATACACTCGAGCACACACACACACAGAAAAAACACACACACACACTCACTCACACACACAGTCACTTCCATACACACCCACACAGAGTCCACACAGAGTCCACACACAGTCCACACACAGTACACACACACAGTAGTCCACACACATACAGACACACACACACAACCCACCTTCGCCGCACTTGTTCTTCCTCGTGAGCCGTGGAGCGGCGACGCTCATGCTCGCGGCCTTTGGAATGCTTTTGCCTGTGTCGGGATTCGTGCTCAGAGCCGGAGGACTCGGACCGCGAGCGCCGCTGTTGCCTATCCCTGGGCGATTCCGACCTGCGATCGCTGTGCTCTCGAGAGTGCTCTCGACTGTGACTGCGAGACCGGCGCCGCCGATCATCTCTGGAAGAAAAAGTTTGAAGGAAATTAATTAGATTCAATTTCAACAAGCACTAAGGGAGTAAGTCAGTTATACTTACAGTACACAAATGAAAGCAGCAATCGCTAAAAGCGCTTAACATTAAAACATATAATGTTCTAACTGAAATGCACCGAGGACACAGACTGCAGTTTTACACAGTGATGATGATGACGATGACGATGATGATTACAAAGACAACATCAACAATGACGCATTCATTATAGAGCTGTTCAGAAAAAAACTGCTATATCTCTGGTGCCTGGGATAATAGCGCTCAGAGTTTCCCCTGAAAATGGTCGTGCCATTCTGATGATGATGATGATTAAAATAACACTACACAGCTCAACAAACCTGCTATATCTCTGGTGCCTGGGGTAATAGCGCTCAGAGTTTCTCCTGAAAACAGTTGTGCCATGATGATGATGACAATGATGATGATAATGATGATGATGATGATGATGACGACAATAACACTACTGACTATACAGTTCAACAAACCTGCTATATCTCTGGTGCCTGGAGTAATAGCGCTCAGAGTTTCCTCTGAAAATGGTCGTGCCATGATGATGATGATGATGATGATGACGACAATAACACTACTGACTACACAGCTCGTGCCATGATGATGATGATGATATTATCGCTATACCACTCAACAAACCTGTTATATCTCTGGTGCCTGGGGTAGTAGCGCTCAGAGTTCCCCCTGAAAACGGTCGTGCCGTACGACCCGCGGTGGTAGAACGGTCGGCGAGTCGCTCTGCCCGTCGCCCTGCCCCTGGGGAAATAGCGGGGCTGCTGGTGCTGGTGCTGGTGCTGGTGCTGGTGGTGGTGGGGAGGGGGAGAGAACCGCCGCGTGGACACCAGGTCCAGTACTCGCTTCCCCTTGGTCCCTTCAGGGGAGGCGGAACGAGAGCTGGAGGGCGGGGAGAGAGAAAAGTGAAAGCGAAAAAATGTCAATTTTGAGCATAGACCCGGATTATGAATGTTCACACCTGCAGGGGGGAAACCATGGGGGGAGACATTTAGATGATTGAATGGCTTACCAGTGATTTATATTCGAGTTGAAGAAGAGAACCATTTTTTAACCCTTTTGCCGCCAACCATTTTTCAGCCCAAACATACCATTAACCTTAACTGGCTAAAGAAAATAAGATTTCTGCAATATTGCGAATTCATCTGTGACATATATATATAACATTAGGCATATCCTTACCTCCCAAAATTAAGAAAAATATGGTCTTTGGGTAACAGGTCCTGATTTGATGCCTTTTAGTGACATGGGTGTTAAACCATTGTGGTGCTAAAATGCGACATTGGCGGTGAAAGGGTTAAAATTCAATTAAGATAGTGTGCATGTGTGTGTGTGTGTGTGTGTGTGTGTGTGTGTGTGTGTACGCGCGTGAATGCGTGTGTATTTCTATGTGTGCAACCAGTGAATACATGTATCATTATGTTAAACTTTTTAAAGTTTGGTAACAGCACATGTTCAATCATAACAATATAGACATCAAAATTTGATTGATAACTCACTCACTGTACCAACTTTGAATTTAAGAAACCTGATTTCCCCACAACAATCCACCCAGGAAATCTTGCAAACTAAGTTATGGGCAGTCAGTATGCTTCCATGCTACGAACACAACAAATTGAGAGATATTTCACACCAAAAAACACTTCTTGTAAATGCTCTGGTCTTACATACCATCCCATCTGCTTCAACACTAAAAGTAACTAAACAAACACAAAACCTGGGACGGTATTCATGTCGAGATAGCATGAGACTTAGCATGATGCTAACTTAGAAGCTCTTCCAAAAGTCCTATTAAATCCTATAGGACATTGGAAGAGCTTCTAAGTTAGCATCATGCTAAGTCTCATGCTATCTCGACATGAATACCGTCCCTGGACATTTGTTTCTACACTAAAAGTAACTAAACAAACACAATACCTGGAAAATAAAAGGAAGTGATTGTCAGTGTTGGGATTACAAAACACCCCAGAAACATAAAGAATATACGAATAAAAATATGGATAACATTTTCCACTTAAACATGTGAGAATTGCCCATCAATAGAGAGGGGGGGGAAAATGACAAAGTTTCTGTTCAAAATGGCATAGGAAATGTTAAGTGCTATAAAACGACCAACCGCAAAATGAGGTTTTGATGCACACTGCATAGACAACAACAAAAACTCAGGAGATACCTTCCAGTCAATGGTAACCTAGCATAATACCCTACAACAATCTTGTGTAATGTTACTTACCCCCATGATAGACAAAGCCAATCATCGACAGCTTAAGAGTGGCAGCTGTCATCATTATCATCACTGTTTCATCAAGTACAGTCCTGCATGACCTCACCGGTTTGTGGGCAAAATACCATCCAGGGAAAAGATAAAGGGATCCATCCACCGATTCCATCGTTTTGTTCTTCTTTTCTGATTAAAGAGTCCTCTGCCTCCGCATATTTCTGATGAAATTCCTTCTTCCTATCAATCCTCATGCGGTCCTTTCCGTCCGTTGGAGATTCCGCTGCTCCTTTTTTTGCTTCTGTCAAGGCCCTGTGCATCCATTTTGTGCTTGCGGTTGACGACCAAAAAACGTGCTCCACGCATTTGATCGCCATCCACTGCTTCTTCTTCCATTCCTTTCAATCTGCTGTGTGTGACCACCGCATCCACGTTTCCCACCTTTCGTCTTGCTTCCGATGTGCCTGGCTACTTGCAGTTTGCATCTCTTGAGGGAGGGGGGGGGGGGGTGAGTGGGGAGGAGGGAGGGCTATCCCATCTTCTGGACCATCCAATAGTTGCTCCCTGGATGCTACTCATTCATTATCGGATATCCCCTGGGACCAGACTACCTGCAATTCGGCAGAGGAGTGACCCCATCTCCAACTTCAGAGCAGGAGGTGGCAGATAGCCGCATGGTCATCAGATATGGAGGTTAGCTGCGAAATAAGCTCGGCTGGCCTGGATAGCAGTTCTGGACCGACTGGCGGTATTCTTATCATGACCGGGTGGGTCCGCAGGTGGCACTGCTGTCCTCTCGAAATGCCCCCGACGTCCATACGGGAACATGCATTTAACTTAAGAGGCGCATTCGAAACCTCTAGCCCCCTGTGCTCACAGGGCAGGTCTTTGGGGCCATGAGCTAAGGGTGGGGTAACCTTGACAGAAACCCCGGAAGGTTGAAGACAGAGTTACTTGGCCAGAGTGCGCCTTCAAACTAATCATGGCGCCATGCACTAATTCACCATCATGTCGACATCCAATGCATGTGCCAACAAGAATTCCTCTCATCCCAACTCACAGTGCTCCACACCTGAACTTGTCTGGTCTCCATCTGTCAGCAGTCCACTGGGAGCAATCAATGTTATCCCATCCAGAGAAAATCGCCAGAGGAGACACTGCATTGCCGCCGAGTCACTTTCGTGGAGTTCAATTTTTCCAATGTTTTTAACCATACTTTTAAAATAAAGAAAAGCCTGTTTTATGCATTGTAAAAAATGTTTAAAAGGGAAAACTGGTTTTAAAGATTGTGTAGAAATAAACAAGTTTCAAAATCGCATGACATTAAACTTAAAGTGATTTCTTTGGTGGAAAAATGACAACATATTTTCATTGAAAACAGACCTTACTTACCACAGATCAGTTGGTCTATTTGAAGATTTATAAAACGATTACAAAACTTACTAAGTGGGTTTGGAAACTCACGTTCCTCCGTCAGAATCTGCTGCTTATTTCATTTCTGTCAAAATTGGCTGTTTCCCCATTGCTTCTTTATATAAAAGAAAAATCTGTTGCCTTTATTCACTTCAGACAAAATATATTGCTTCTGGTTTGTTTCTGACAAAAGCAGCTGCTTCCATGTGTTTCTTTCTTTCTTTCTTTTGTTGTTGTTGTTGTTGTTGTTGTTGTTGTTGTTGCTTCCATGTGTTTCTTTCTTTCTTTCTTTTGTTGTTGTTGTTGTTGTTGTTGTTGTTTCTGACAAATCTGTTGGTTTTGAACATTTGTTTCTGACAAAATCTGAATCTACCTGCCCAGGTAGAGAACAAAACCCATCTGCAGTATTGGTTGTTGTTGTTGTTTCTGACATTCTTCTGTGACATAATAAAATAAGGTCTATCCTTACTTTGTTTCCAAAATCTGAATCTAAGAACAAAAACCCATCTGCAGTATTGGGGATTCTTCTGTGAGGTTACTAAAACTAAGACAATCGGGTCTTTGGATAATAGACCCCAATTTGATGCCTTTTAGTGGCATAGCTGTTAAATCACTGTGGTGCTAAAATGCGACTTTGGCGTTGAAAGGGTTAAGTCCGTGAGGCGTCATCGGGGGGTCCACAGTGAGGGCTTGTTCACCAGCTTCCTCCAGCTCTGGCAGTCATGAGCCAAAGCCTGGGTTTCTGCAAGATTTCCTTCTCCATTCTGCTATGCTGTCATCAATTACATGTAGTCCATCATTTGCTTCCGTTTGTTTCTGTCAATATCCGCCACTTCCATTTGTTTCAAAAAATCCAATCATGCTTTTTTCTGGTTTAATCTGTTGCTTCTGACAAAATTTTGTGCTTCCGTTTGTTTCTGTCAAAATCTGCGTCTGTTGCTTCTCACAAAACCTTGTTGCTGCTACGTACTCCTGAAAAAAAATCTGTTGCATCCATTTGTTTCCGACAACATTTGTTCTTTCTATTGGTTTTTCACAAAACCTGTTTGTCATCTTACTTTGTGGCAAGATCAGTTGCTTCAATTTGTTTCTCACAAAAAATATATGGCTTCTATTTTGTTTCTGGCAAGATCTGTTGCTTTTATTTTCTTACTGTTCCATTTATTTTCTGGTGGCGAGATACATTGCTGCAACTGTTTCTTTAATTTTGCAAAAAGTTTTTTTGTTTCTTAAAAAAAAAATGCTTCCATTGGTTTATAAACAGATCCAATGTATCCATCCATATCTTTTGCATTTATTACAAGCTTTAGGTAAGATCTTACTGTTTGTGTACACACTTCCAATGGGACGGTTTCCTTTTGTTTATTAAAAGGTAGCATTCCGTCCATTTGATATTGTAGAGACCCAAGGCCTCTGCATGATTTAAACAAGGTTCTTCACTTCCTTTTGTTTTTGACAAGATTCGCAGATTCCGTTTTGCATCTCAGGAGATCTACCGCTTCTTTCTTCATCGATCACATCAGATGAAAACGCCTGAGGTCCGTACAAAAGCAGAGTCGTCTGGAGATCCTTCAGGTTTCCATAAAGCTTCTCCCTCTTCGGTGTAGGGTCTAGCCACATTGCATATCTGAAGACATCATGGAGTTGGTAGTGTTGCAGGACATGTTCTGCATCCATGTCCGTTCCACATGGGCATGTTTCAGTCTCATCTATCCTGAATCTGCCGAACATGTGTCCATGCATTCCATTAGTTCCTGTCCTCCTCAGTATGACCAGGATGACTCAGACCAATCAGCAGCTGTTGAACCACAAGCACCACTAAATTTTGCCTGCTGTAATATTTCGGAAAAGTATTTCCTTTGACGAGCATCTGCTGAGCCTGTGGTAGGGGCCAGCCTGGTTACAGTTTGGGTGGTGATGTTTCCACATACATTATGGGACAGGACTTTGCCTTTGATGACACAGTGGAACCCCCCTTCTAAGACCTTGAAAAATCATCCAAAACAAGGTCTTGAGTGGGAGGGAGTTGTAATCGGGAGATCATTTTAATACTTACAAAGAATGGCAATGTCTCAGAGAAGTAGGCCTTAAGTGGGAGGGAGTCTTATAAGGGAGGTTCCACTGTCATTTTCTCCTCTGCGTAGGAAAACTGTCTGTCCACTTGATCCAGCTGCCGTTCCTCCTTTTCCAGCCTGTCTGCTCATTTCCGTGGATCTGACAGTGTGCTGGGACCCACTGCAGGACCAGGTCTGTTTGAGCGGAGAGGTCCATCAGTGATGTTGTCAGCTGTTCTTACAGAGGTTGTGGAGCGCACAAGGATAGAAAGACTTCTTCTTCGTCATCTTCAGCGGTCCATATGAGTGACAGATTCAGACTTTTCAGATTAGTCGCCATGATGAAGTCCACTGTCTTTGCCAGGTTGGTGCGGCTGCTGCCCAAGAGCTGTACCTGTAGCTCCACCTTCCCCCCCGGCCAGGTCTGTCGTCGTAGCGCATCATGTGTTTGACAGTGCTGCAGAACATGTTCAGGGGTCTGCGGTCCTGACCCACATGGACATTCATCAGCGTGGGCGATTTTGAGTCGATTGAGGTGGCTCAGCAGTCTGCAGTGGCCAGTCCTCAGCCGGAAGAAGGTTGTTTGCTGGCGTCTGTTGAGCTGGTGGATTGCAGAAGGACAATCTGTAGATAAAGATCACTTTGGATTTACAGTGTAGTTCTGAGTTCTGTTGCTGCTGCTTTGAGGACGTCAGTTTCCGCTTTGAAATTTGTGGAGTACTTTCACTTTGGATTTACAGTGTAGTTCTTGAGTTCTGTTGCCTGCTGCTTTGAGGGCATCAGTTTCCGCTTTGACATTTGTGGAGTACTTTCCAGTAGGTAGGGTACAATAAATTTCCCAGTCTTTGTACCTCATGTACACTAAGTCTTCACCTCCTGTGTCTGCAATGCTTTGGTTTTGATGAGATCCGCTGTTTGTTTAATTTGTTTCTTTCAGGGTCTGCTGTTTGCATTTGTTTTCCGCAAGCTCCGCTGTTTCTATTAATCCAGTTTGTAGCTTCCATTCAAATTTGATGAGATGTGCTGTTCTCCTCCTCATCTTTTTACCAATTTCCAATGTTTCCATTTGTTTTTTTTACCAGATCCACTGCTATTTAATTTCGCTGGTGAAAAGATGAAATGCTTCAGTTATGCCTAAGTTCTTAAAAGGTCTGCAGCTTCTGCATAAATCTGATTTAATTTCGCTGGTGAAAAGATTAAATGCTTCAGTTATGCCTAAGTTCTTAAAAGGTCTGCAGCTTCTGCATAAATCTGATGGGATCTGTAGCTTCCTGGATCCATATGTGCCTTCCCAGGTCGAGAGGACGTAAAGCACAAAATTCCGTTCGTTCGCTTCCTGGATAGTTTAAGATGAATTTCTATTTCTTTCAATATCCACAGCTTCCGCTGAAAAGATTCAGTGCATCCATTGTAACATTATAACAAGATATGCAACTTCCATTTGTATTTAATGACATCCACTGCTCTTCTTTGCTGAATCCAAACATGATGTGCTCATGCCTTTTGATGTTTCTGATAACACCTTGTGCTTCCTTTTGTTTCCACTTTCGTGATGAGGAAATGTCAATTCTTGTAAATCGCGGGAGGTAGTATTTGGATCATTGTTGTGCACACATTCTTATGATTCTACTACTTCCCAGTTAGTTTTACAAGAAACAAAATTACTCTTACAAAGTGAAATGTACAACTAAACAAAAATAATGAAAGGAGTTTCATGTGATTAATTTATTAATAGTTAAATTGTGCATTTTCATTTGTTATTTGACATGTTACTATCAGAATTAATAACATTACCAGTAATACAGAAATCATGCCTGAACTACTTGAAGAAGCACCATGAAACAAAACAAACAAAAAAAGACCCCAATATTGGAATTGAACACTTGCCTGCAAAGCACCCGGGCTCCCAGAGACCCCCATTTGGGGGTCTATGAAGAACTAAAATTCTAAAAGACCCTCTAAAAGAATGTGCAGGGGGTCCCAAGGATGCACTAGAAAAATTCTTTTTAGCATTCGCAATGCCACTGAGACCCTCTATCCCAACTCTAGGACCCTCTATACTGTAAGTGAAGGAGTTCCTGGGACCCCTTGTTTCGCGGGACGATTGGGAGCCCTGAGCACTTACCAGTGGGTCTTAAATCAACTATTTTTATCAAGAGTATGCACAATATAGAAAACTATACTGCACAGTATTATCATAAGCAACAAAATAGAGACAAGGTTCTTTCCTTTCAAATCTGAAAACTATACTGTACAGTATTATCATAAGCAACAAAATAGAGACAAGGTTCTTTCCTTTCAAATCTTGTGCATCATTGAAATTTGAAAACATAAACAATATATTCATTCTGAATCATACACTCATGACAAAAGCTTCACTCGCCTTCACTCAGGCAAGACCAAAAATGTTTGAAAACCATTTAACCAGTAGCATCAGGGTGTGCATACATAATTAATTATTCCAATCAGCGTAAAATTGTGTTTAAGACCACTTTCCAAAACATGGTGGCGATTTACCTCGTTATCAACTTAGGTTTTTGTTTGTTTGCCAAAGTTATTCAGTTGCCACTGTTCCCAAATAAATTTGCACCTTTTCCAAATTAACCACACACACACACACACATATTATGTGCACGTCTCATGAGTTGACGGAATAACAATATATATTATGTTATAACGCAATTCAAAAATCATGGATTACTAACTCAACTGACTGTTGGGTTTCCAGTACAAACTTGATCCAACTCACGGAACTTTTTTGACTGAGCAGCGTCCCAAATTGTATGTCAAACCGATCACGTCTTTAGAAGCGTCAATTAGATTATCTTCCGAGTTTCACCTTTGACGATTCCAGCGATGGATCAGTCTTAACATTCACTGATCCGTCTTTTCTCCAATCACTGATCGATTCATCATGTTCCAGTGATCCATTTCTAGAAGCAAACAGGCATATAAATGCATAGGTGCAATATTTGTTAGCCTGATACAAATACCGGTACACAAGTTGTTGTTTTTCCAGCCTAAAGCATAGAGTCTTTTTTTAGAGTGCAGACTACTGTCGCCATCCCCATCAAGTGACCTGAATTCAGCGTTTTGGCCTTCGCTCTTCCACCCATGTTTGCTTAATTTCCAAGTAAACAGCTGATCCTCTTGAAGTCAACTGATTTTTAATGAGTGAATGATCAATACACTTTCAAGTGTTGATCAACAAACGTGACCAGGCCAATGATGATCAATATGCTTTCAAGTGTCGATCAACGAATGTCACCGGGTCATTGATGATCTGAACATCAAAAGTTGTGCCAACTCTGGAAAACAAAAATACTGGCTCCGTTCAACTTCATTCGCACTTTACTATTCCATGTCATTTCTCTTTCAACGTGTGCAGTTTTCAATTCCAAGGACCAGATCATTCTTGAACCTGCAAAGAGAAGAAAACATTCAAATTAACAATGAAGCCTAAACTTACTTCAATGAACACAAGTTTCTTTTTTTTTTTTACATTTCAAATGTAATCAAATTGATAAACTGTGAAATATTGACGATCATACAGATTTCACATCATTTTAATCAGGTTTTATACTACTGAATTGGAATGCCATCATTTATAATTAAATTACAATATTTTACGGACTAATAAGGCACATCCAATTGATGTTATAGTACACACTCCCTGTCTCCCAATTTAACAGAAAATGTTTTTTTAAGCGTTTCTTATTGTATCATAACTAAAATCATTATAAGGTGCAGGGGTCTCAGTCTTAGTCTAGAAAAAAAAAGTATTGTAATGCAGTATAGTTAGTCGAATATAGCAAGTTACAAAAAAAAACAAAAAATTTCCAAAGCAAACTTTTTCAACAACAACAAAATGAAACGAAGGTTTTTTTCTATTTTACGTTCACACACAAAAAAATGACATGGTCAGATAATGATCTCTTTCTCCTCTCTTGAAGTTGAACATATGCACATACCTGTGTGTGCACACACGCACGCACACACACGCACACACACACACACACACACATACACGCACACACACAGATAAATAAACACAGGGCTCCCCTTACCTCACTCCGTCAGTCATGGTACTTTTCATCCGTTTCTTTCTTTGAACATCTCCCGTTGATCAATCCAACGCAGACTTCAAGTTCAAGCAGAAAGGGACTTGAATTTTACCATGCATGCAATAAATCCCCCGCTGACAAGAACTTTTCGAGCAAATGCCCACTGAGCTGGCTGGGACGTGTACAGCACAACTACCAGATCACCCCACTGACTTGTCAATCAGTGTCTCACAGGTGCAAAGGACATACCCGGATGAACTGGCAAACAATTTTTCATCAGCGGTCGATTCCTTTGGCAAAGCGTCAGACTTTGAGACCAGTTGCCACGGCAAAGTTTGCAGTCTTCTCCAGGTCGTGATGGCTGCCCCAGACCTGCCTGCACCTGTAGCTCCACTCCCCACCGGCCAGGTGTGGCTTCATAGAGAGCATCCTGGGCAGGACCGTACTGAAGAATGTGGTCTGGGGTCCTGACCCTCATGGGCATTAACAGAGTGTGGGCGATCTTAAGTCGTTGAGGTGGCTCAATAGTTTGCAGTGGCCAGTCCTCAGCCAGAAGAGGATTATTTTGCTGATGCCTTTCACTCTTTGGATTGCATGAACACCGCTGTCCTTGCTGAGCCTTCTCCTCCACTGAGACTAGTAATGATTGCAGATGACAAAAAGTTTTTGCTTCCCTGTAGATCACTAGATGGCTGAGCTGCTCCATTTTGCTGCCTCCTTTGGAGAGAGAGTGTCAGCCTTCTCATTGCCTGTGATCTCAGGATGCACACAATTGACAGGGTGAAACATTGAGTGAAACATTGAGACGTGAGGGTGTGGCTGCTGACTGGTCCTCCTGGACAAATATGATTATCTCATCCCAATACCAGAGAATGTCAAGTATCTAGCCACAAACTGACAAAGACCCATCCCAGGCTGCTCTTGTTTTACCAAACTTGGACATGGACATGATAAGTTGTAATGTTTGGGTACCAAAGCATGTCAGTCCATTAGGCAGTCCATATGGTCAGTGATGACCCAGTTTCTGACATTGCGATAATCTGAAATATGATGACATTCTTTGCAGATCCTACAAATCCTCTTGTTCTTCTTTCTTCCTTGTTCCTGTCATGCAACTCGCAAGAAACCCAGTCCGGTTTGGGCTTGTGAAGGTCTCAGTAAACTGCAGTGCCACTGCCGAAGCCCACAGCTTGTCCTGGAGTGCCACAGACCTGGGCCGTATTTCAAGTCTTGACTCTTAGGGTGCTGAAGGCAGGGCAGTATTTCCATCCTCCAAATGTATCAGCTTCTATTGTCAGCCAGTTGTACAATCCAGTGGTTGGTGAGTTGTCCATTGAAAGCCATTGACATCAATCATATAGCCAGTTGTACAATCCAGTGGTTGGTGAGTTGGCCATTGAAATCAATCATATAGCCAGTTGTACAATCCAGTGGGTGGTGAGTTGTCTATTGAAAGCCATTAAAATCAATCATGAATATAGCCAGTTGTACAAATCAGTGGTTAATGAGTTGTCCATTGAAATCCATTGAAATCAATCATATAGCCAGTTGTACAATCCAGTGGTGAGTTGTCCATTGAAAGCCATTGAAATCAATCATGATATAGCCAGTTGTACAATCCAATGGTTGAGTTGTCTATTGAAATCCATTGAAATCAATCATACAGCCAGTTGTACAATCCAGTGGTTGATGAGTTGTCCATTGAAAGCCATTGAAATCAATCATATAGCCAGTTGTACAATCCAGTGGTGAGTTGTCCATTGAAATCAATCATATAGCCAGTTGTACAATCCAGTGGTTGGTGAGATGTCCATTGAAATCCATTGAAATCAATCATATAGCCAGTTGTACAATCCAGCGGTTGAGTTGTCCATTGAAAGCCATTGAAATCAATCATATAGCCAGTTGTACAATCCAGTGGTTGATGAGTTGTCCATTGAAAGCCATTGAAATCAATCATACAGCCAGTTGTACAATCCAGTGGCTAAGCCTTAGTTTTTAAAACCATTGTAATTTGGTCTTCGTTGACCCAAATGTTAAGCCAATGTTAAAAAGCATTAATGACAGAAATGTTTTTTGAAATTAACAGTTCTGCTAACTCAGTTTTAAAAGCAAACATTCTTAGCCATTGTTATAAATTGTAAGCCAGCTTAGAAAGCAACTATGTGCTAAACCAGTGCAGTTGACTAGCAAAATTGACAAGAATACACCATTGTTGAAACTATGGAAAGCCCATGACAATAAAAACCAATGTTACCAAGGTGAAGCACTGTTCTTCTCAAAAGTAATTGCATCAAGTGCTGTAAAACTAAAGCAACAATTTACCAACAGAACTTATATGACTATTATACTATAAGTATTTATAACTATAACTATAAGCCAATGCTGTTGTTTCATGACTAAAAAGCTACGTATGTATAAAACACTTGCATGATTTTGTTCTCACCATATTTTATTTCTTTGGAGACCTTGTTGATTCAAACTCAAAGCGGAAGAAGAATTTTTTTTTTTTAAAGATACATTTTTGATAACTTTTTTTTTTCCTCTTGACTTTTTTTTTAAGAGCAAGAGGGAGAGGGGAGAGGGAAGGGGATGAGGGTAAAGACATATATAGGTATCTAGGACTTTTTTTAGGGGTGAGGGGGGTCTCTTTTATCCTCAGAGTCAGACAGAACTTAGTTTTCTGATTTGGAAATAATCTGCTTGACTTATGCCATGTTCAAAATCCAACTTTTTGGCCGTTCACAATATATGGCGTTTAATGCAAATTCCAGTTGTTCAAGCTGCGATCTTCTTCATCAGCTCACATACCTGCCACTGTCTTTTGGACTTTTTTTTGGGGGGTTCTTTCATCCTCAGATAGAACTTTGTTTCCTGATTTGGAAACAATCTTTCCAATTTCCTTGACTTTATACCATGTTCAAGATCCAACTTATTGGCCGTTCTTCATTAGCTCACAGTCACATAGCTCAATAGCTGCCACCGTGATTCCTGAGCAAAACATTGCACCTTTTTTTTCTTTTCGAATCCTTCCTTTTTTTGTTTCGTTGTTTTCCATTTTCAACAACTTGAACAAGCGATTGCAAATCTTCCAGGTCTTCCTTGAATTTGGTTTATGTTTGACTTTGAGCATAGTTTCCTTTTTTCTAAAAAAATATTCTAAAAATCATAGGCCTGATTTTGAGTTTCAACTTCCACCTGTATTCTTTCAGGGCATTTTCAGATGTTGTATATTTCTGATATAAGTAAAGTTCTGGTAACTCGTACATGTATGTTATGTTGCCTCTGTCATATTCTCATTTCTCCCAAAACAAATAAAGATTGCTAGGCTAAATCAAGAGTAAGGATTTTTTTTATTCCTTACATTGTTTTTATTTTTTTGTTTTTCCTTCTTTTTTCATCAATCTGGGAATGCAACAGTACACACCTTTTTCTGAAATCAGGCCCAAAAAATACACAATTAACAAAACAGTAATAAGTAAGAGGAAAGAATGAAATATCTTCTGACAATTCTTATTGTTATTCTTCTTCTTCTTCTTCTGCCGGTAATGTCCACCTGCCATTTATCAGCAATTGTTGACATGTAAATTATGCATTCAAGGACAAGACATGAGATTAAAAATATGACTGGCACATCCATTTTTTCTTCTTGTGCATTCTTCACTAATAAATTTTGTTAAGACTCATCTTTCACAATGAAGACTACACTGTAAAAAATGTGAATATTGCCAAGTTACCATCACACAAAATTCTTAAATGATTAATTAATGCAATCACTAAACAGTGAGTAAACCATGAATAATTTGGTGGTGAAAGCCACAAATTAATATAGCTTCTTACTTCTTATTGCAATATTGATTGCAAACATTCTACAACAAGCACTGAAGCAGACAATCACAATGTAGAATAAAAATGATTTTTCTTTCTTCAAAAGTTCAATTCTTGATAATCAAAATAATTAAGCTTTTTTTTTTTTTTTTTTTTTTTGGGGGGGGGGGGTAAAAGGCTAACTCAATTGAAATTCGCCATATCTCACTCAGTAAAACTGTAGAGTGTCGTATTACTGTGTAAATTAGAATCGTCGAAATCATGACGGCGAATGCTGAGTCAGTGAGTGAAAGCATGGATGTTCATGGTGAAAGTACAGTTGTCGCGTAAGCCACTACCGACTAAATAAAATCTGTAACAGTCTCAACTCAGTGATGAGACACATTGTAATCAACAAAAACACTTCACAAACCTTCGTTCACGTTTGGATGACATAATAGTAATTACTGCATCAAAGTAACAGTAGGAGACTAAGTAATGTTGAAATTAATAGGCGTTTTCCAGACAGTTTTCGATTATCAATCCTACAATTTTCCGACTCCAACGAGGATCAAGTTCTCCGATTTCTCACAAACTTCCGGTAGACAAGCTATGCGTACAGCATCCAGACTTGTAGTCTACGAGGCTATTCGCAATGCTTTGTGCAGAATGACAACATTCAAGCTTTTGTTTTAAATAGTGTGTGTGTGTGTGTGTGTGTGTGTGTGTGTGTGTGTTGGTATTTGTCACTTTATAGTCACAGAGGCGTCTCTATGAAATTCGGGTTGCTCCCACCTGGAGAGCGCGTCGAAGCCAGAGCTGTGCCACCCATTTATTTTATTTTTTTATTTTTTTTATTTGCACGCGACTATTGTGTGACTGATGAGGAAGGAAGGGGGGGGGGGGGTACATTTTGACCAAATAACAACTTTTTCGTTGCCACTGCCCGGGGTTTAACATGTGCTAAATGCATGGATTTTAAATGCATTTTTATGCATGTGCTAAATGCATGCCGTCTATCTGGACCTGCAGAAGGCGTTCGACACGGTGTCGCATCGCCATCTCCTACATAAGCTGAAATCTTATGGGGTGGGAGGTAGCCTCTTGACATTGTTGGATGATTTCTTGAGAGAGAGAAGTCAAAAAGTCAATATTAATGGTTTTAATTCGGATTCAATAAAGGTAACCAGCGGAGTCCCTCAGGGTAGTGTACTGGGGCCCGTCCTGTTTTTGTATTTTATAAATGATTTACCGGAGCAAGTGGAGTGCAAGGTTAAAAATTTTGCAGATGATACAAAGGCATATGCAAACGTAGATAACAGTGAAGAATCAAAACTAGAGGTACAAAGATGCATTGACAACTTGGTGGCATGGGCGGATACATGGCTAATGAAATTTAATAGTAAGAAATGTAAAGTTATGCACTTAGGTAAACAAAATCCCATGCATAAATACTCCATAAAGGAAGGTAAAGAAAGAAGAACGCTGGAAGTTACATCAGTTGAAAAGGATCTTGGGGTATTTGTAGACCAAGGTCTGTCTTTTGAGCCTCACATAAATAATACTGTACTAAAAGCAAACCGGATTTCAGGATTACTAGTCAGAACAATCACTAATAAGTCTAAAGATATTATGGTTCCTCTATTCAAAACTCTAGTAAGACCTGTTCTAGAGTATGGAAACCCAGTGTGGTGCCCACACCTAAGAAAGAATATTGATCTAGTTGAAGGGGTGCAGCGAAGGTTCTCAAAGAAAATTCAGGGCACAAGCAATATGAGTTATCAGGAAAGACTGACGTACTTAAAACTACCAAGCCTAGAATACAGAAGACTTAGAGGTGATCTAATAGAAGTATACAAAATTCTCTGTGGTTTTTATGACTATACTACCACAAAACAATTACTAACTCTGTGTGAGGATGAAAGAACCCGCGGACATAGTAAACTAATAAAAAAAAACTACTAATACTAAATTTGCACAAACCTTTTTCACTAACCGTATTACTAACGCATGGAATAACCTTCCAAATGAAGCAGTAAATGCATCGTCACTAAATGCATTCAAGAACTCATTAGATCGATATTTTCAAAATATGGCAGTAAATTTAACTAAATTAGACAAATAAAACACGACTGCCTAAGTAGTCGATCGGCAATGCCGATACAACATAAATAACAAAAAGAACCAATCTAGAGGGCAAAAGGCTGAAAAGCCTATAGTGCCATGATATGATATGATATGATATGATATGATATGGGTACACGGGGCCTAGGTTTATCGTCTCATCCGAAAGACTGACTCCACGTTCAGATCGGACCGTAAGGCCGCGCGTGTGTGTGTGTGTGCGTGTGCGTGTGCGTGTGCGTGTGCGTGTGCGTCAGTGTGCGCGCGCGCGTGTGTGTGTGTGCCGCGTGCGTGCGTGCGTGTGCGTGTGTGTGCGTGCGTGTGCATGTATGCCGTGTGTGTGTGTGTGTGTGTGTGTGTGTGTGTGTGTGTGTGTGTGTGTGTGTGTGTGTGTGTGTGTGTGTGTGTGTGTGTGTGTGTGTGTGTGTGTGTGACCGACCTCCTGGAACAAACTTCCGCTCTCCCTCCGTCAGCGACCGACTCTCTCTGCTTTCAAAGCTAACCTCAAAACCCACCTGTTCCCCCGTCATTAAAGCTCCTCTCTCTTTATCTTCTCTCTCTTGCCATTAGGTCTGTTTCTGCTATATTCCATTTATGTTATCTGTGTGTGTTCGCGTTGTATTGCGTTTGTGTTTGAATGCGCTTTGAATGCTAACGTGTGTGTGCGCTTTGATTTGATTTCTATCAAGATTCAGCGCCGTATAAATACTGTATGTTGTTGTTGTTGTTGTTGTTGTTGTTGTGTGCCGTCACAGTGTGTGTGTACGTTCGCGTCAGTGTGTAATTATGTGTGTGCGTGTGGGCGGGGTGGGGGGGGGGGGTATCGCATGGATGTCAATACGTTAGTTATTTGAAAAACTAATATGGCACTTTATGTGTGCTCAAACTCGCGTGTACGTGCATCCCTGTCACAGAAATAACAACAACTGTGACAGCAGCACAAAAATCTGTCCAGATGACGAACACAAACAATTAATACATCCCAGCACGTGATATATTGATATTTTTTTTTTTTAATGGGGAGAAAATGTGACACACACCAATTGCTCTTTTCTCGTGATTTCCCATCTATGATAATGAAAACGTCGTGAAACAGCTTCGTATTTCGTGAGAGTGAGGAGGTACCCTGAGCAGGGCACAGAATAGCAGATAGCTCCTCCAATAACTGACTGCAAGCCCCCCCCCCCCCCCCCCCCCCCCCCCCCCCCCCCAAAAGAGAGAAGAGAGAGAGAGAGAGAGAGAGAGAGAGAGAGAGAGAGAGAGAGAGAGAGAGAGAGAGAGAGAGAGAGAGAGAGAGAGAGAGAGAGAGAGAGAGAGAGAGAGAGAGAGAGAGTTTTCACAAGGATTCAAATTTCAAGCTCCAGTTTTTTTTATATACAATGACTTACATCGACTTACCTACATTTCTTATGCCAAACTATGGTCATTTTCAAATGTAGAAGTTCGAGACCTGTCACATTATTGTCCCGTTAACTTAAGTTTTGTCCTTTTCTTCTGCCCCCCCCCCCCCCCCCCCCCCCCCCCCCCCCCCCCCCCCCCTTAGATTCCCTCTTAGATTTTTTGCTATCTTAATCACCAAACAAAGACGGGGTAAAAAGCGCATGGGCGGGAAAGAAGCCCACCCCAATTATCTCATGAAATAAAGAAAATTTCAGTGAAATTTGCCCATGAGACGAATGCTAGACATTAATGTTCTTGTTATCAATGTAAAGCGCACTGAGCTCATGTGAGAAAGAGCGCTATATAAATTCACATTATTATTATTACTATATGATTATTATTATTATTATTATTATTATTATTATTATTATTATTATTATTATTTATTTATTTGTGGGGTATTTGGGTCAGTAACGTACTTGCAGTCAAAAATACTGCAAAGCACGGTCAGCGGCTTTTCTCACGTAACCGAAAGAAAGACAGATTGAGAAAGTTCTAGGTTACACCATAATAGGCCTAGTCTAGTTCCAGAGATAGACGTATTCTCTTGCGTGGTTCCAGATGTTTCTTGCTCGAGGAGTCAGATTCCATGCCCAAATATGGTGCTCACTCTAGGGGTTATCTCCCTTAGGATTATTTCTCTAGTACTTCTCTAATTAATCCATACAGCCATAGTCCCACCTATAAAAGACATTTTTACTATCTTTGTATAAGTATCTGATGATCTATAACGCTTATTATCGTCAAGTCTTGTTAAGGAGTCAACGAAAGCTTAAAAGGTGGACACTTGAGTCGTCTGCTATGAGTCCCTCTCTAGCTCGAGAAGGCAGGAAAGACTAGTCCAGTTCATCTCTTCCGGTTTCACTCTTGTAGTTCGAAGATACTTGCGTGTGTGGCTGTGAAGTGAGGTGACTATCAAACTTTTGTCGGTATTATTGTGGTATTTAATAATTTATCAATCTATGTTCCTATGTTTATGGTTGAACTTTGCAGAGTAAACTTTGTGTGCTTTGGGATTTAATATTATCAGGATTAGACTGGCTTCCTCTAATTTTGAGTTGACTTTTTCTATGTCTCTCAACTCTCTCTCTCTCTCTCTCTCTCTCTCTCTCTCTCTCTCTCTCTCTCTCTCTCTCTCTCTCTCTCTCTCTCTCTCTCTCTCTCTCTCTCTCTCTCTCTCTCTCTCTCTCTCTCTCTCTCTCTCTCTCTCTCTCTCTCTCTCTCTCTCTCTCTCTCTCTCTCTCTCTCTCTCTCTCTCTCTCTCTCTCTCTCTCTCTCTCTCTCTGAGTCTCTCTCTCTCTCTCGGCCTCTCTCTCTCTCTCTCTCTCTCTCTCTCTCTCTCTCTCTCTCTCTCTCTCTCTCTCTCTCTCTCTCTCTCGGTCTCTCTCTCTCTCTCGGTCTCTCTCTCTCTCAGGTCTGAGTGTAAAAAAGTATTTATGCATATATCTCATAACCCAGTATAAATAATAAATACAGGTTTATTGTTTCTCTCCCCCCCCCCCCCCCTCTCTTCTCTCTCTCTCTCGCTCTCATCTTCATCTTCTGCTGCTTCTTTTTCTAAAATCCCCCCCCCCCCCTCTTTTTATCTTTCTCTTACTCTTTCTTACTATTTTATAGAACTTAGGAGTTAGGCCTTAAGGCAAAGGTGTAACTTCATTATGAACATCAATGTATGGAGAGGTCCCCCCGTGGGGATACCGGGGAGTCTTTTGTATAGTCCCCCCACCTTCTGGAAGTTCTGTGCTTCTAACTTCCTCTAATCTGTCACTCTCTTTGACTCTGCCTTTTCCCTTTGCTTGCTGTCATCTACTACTATCTTTCTACCTTACCTTATTGTGTGACTGATGAGGAAGGAAGGGGGGGGGTACATTTTGACCAAATAACAACTTTTTCGTTGCCACTGCCCGGGGTTTAACATGTGCTAAATGCATGGGTACACGGGGCCTCGGTTTATCGTCTCATCCGAAAGACTGACTCCACGTTCAGACCGTAAGGCCGCGCGTGTGTGTGTGCGTGTGCGTGTGCGTCAGTGTGCGCGCGCGCGTGTGTGTGTGTGCGTGCGTGCGTGCGTGCGTGCGTGCGTGCGTGCGTGTGCGTGTGCGTGCGCGTTTTTTCACAAAAATCTTTGAAAAAGCATTTCCTCCAGCCGAAGTCGGACTTGCTGCCCAGGCCTAACTATTTCTTAGTTAGGCGCATAATGGCAGCATGACGCATCTGCCACTCATAATTGACAGGAAACTGTCTGAGCGATCGAAGAAGAAGAAGGTGAACATCTCTTTGTGAACATTAGTCTTTTACTCTGCAAATTTCAGGTTGGTGAGACTCAAACCCTAAAGCCATGGCGGACCCTCAGGCGCTGAAAGAAGAAGGCAATGGCTATTTCAAGACCGGCCAGTACAAGGAAGCCTGCCGCTGTTACTCGCAGGCTCTGGAGGCTGGCGCCATGCAAGACACCGACAAAGCCGTCATCTTCAAGAACCGGGCAGCGTGTCGTCTGAAATTGAACGAAAATATGGCGGCGATTGAGGATTGTACTTCATGTGAGTTTGTGCATTGGAGGGGATGTTGTGTTTGTTTGTGTGTGTGTGTGTGTTTATGTGTGTGTTTGTGTGTGTTCATGTGTGTGTGTTCGTGTATGTGTATGTTCGTGTATGTGTCACTGTCAGTGTTTGCAGGGCTCCCAATCGTCCCACAAAACAAGGGGTCCCAGGGACTCCTTCACTTACAGTATAGAGGGTCCTAGAGGCAGGATAGAGGGTCCGAGTGGCAATGCGATTGCTCTAAAAATAATTTATCTAGTGCATCCCTGCACATTCTTTTAGAGGGTTCTTTAGAATTTTAGTACTTCATAGACCCCCGTACCCCCAAATGGGGGTCCCTGGGAGCCCTGGTGTGTGTTCGTATGTGTGTGTGTTCGTGTGTGTGTGTTCATGTGTGTGTGTGTTCATGTGTGTGTATGTTTTCGTGTGTGTGTTCATGTGTCTGTATGTTTATGTGTTCGTGTCTGTATACATGTCGTGTATGACTATTGAGACCTTTAGAATTCAGCCTTTTTTTAAATTTGACAGAATTATTGTTTTTTAGCTCTCACTTCTCTGGCATGATGAACTTTCCTTTCTGTTTTTCAGCCTTGACTTTGGTGGAAAGCGACCCGAAGGCGGTGTTTTGTCGGTGTCAGGCGTTTGACACATTAAGTAGAAGACGCAATAATATTCAAATTTAAAAAATAAATCTGTTGTTTTTCAGCTTTGATGTTGATGGAAAACGACCTGAAGGTGCTGTTTCGTCGGTGTCAAGCAGCAAAGTGCTGTTTCGTCAGTGTCAAACAGCAAAGTGCTGTTTCATCAGTGTCAAGCAGCAAAGTGCTGTTTCGTCAGTGTCAAGCAGCAAAGTGCTGCTTCGTCAGTGTAAATTCCACACATTAAGTGAAAGAGGCAATAATATTTTTTTAATAAATAATTTGTTTTTGTTTTTCAGCTTGGTGGAAAACGACCCGAAGGCACTGTTTCGTTGGTATTAGGCGTTTGACACATTAAGCAGAAGAGGCAATAATATTAAAATTTTAATAAGATTTTCATTTATTTGTTATTCAGCTTTTCAGTTGGTGGGAAATGACCCGAAGGCACTGTTTCGTCAGTGTCAGGCGTTTGACATATTAAGTGGAAGAGGCAAATAATATTTTTAATTAAAAAAAAAATTCTTTTGTTTTTCAGTTGATGGAAAACGACCCGAAGGCGCTGTTTCGTCGGTATTAGGCATTTTACACATTAAGTGGAAGAGGCAATAATATTAAAATTTTTAATTACATTTTCATTAATTTGATTTTCATCTTTTTCGTTGGTGTCAGCGGCCAGGTGTTTGACACATTAACCTTTAGCACACTGCATTTTTGCTGACGTTCCGTACTCTGCCACTGCATTCTTTTTGAGGCGGTGGAAAAACGCTTACACCCACTTGATTAAAAATGCTCTGATTTTCTCTGTGTGTTGTGTGCAGACTTGATTATTGGAATACTAATAAAGAGATGATTGAGGAAAGTCTTGATATGATGTATTTTGTTGTCCGTGTATGTTTTGTTGTTCAAAAAAAAAAAAAGAAGCGAAATCAACAAAGCGAAAGTGTTGACTTACTGTTTCGGCACGGTCGGAAAGAGTGCCGTCTGCTTCAAAGTTCACCCACTGACTAATTAACTCACGTCTAAGATCCCTTTAACGAAATAACTCACGGAAATATCATTAAGAATATTATGAAAGGCAAAATTTTCTTTGAATTCAACCTAGTAGTCAAAATCGGTACCGAATCACAATCGCGGCTCGAATCGATATTGGATCGTCTTCATCGAGTCACTTTGACATCGGCTACCCCCCGTTCTACTGCATTGCGATCTTCTATCACCCTTTCACTGTCGATATCCGACCTAACAAAGCCTAAGAATTAATTATTTAAACAAACATCGACGCTAATTTCCAGTAGGAAGCTTCGCCAACACGAAAGTCCGCCATATTTGATAGTGAACTTTACTTTCTGATCAATTGAAACTTTGAAAAATTCAATACAACAACTAAAAAAGCAAATGGCGGCTTGCCGGAAGAGAAGCAAGGAGCAGAGCCTCGTTCTGAAGCTAAAGTGAGGTAGTTTCTATTATTAGTAACAGAAATAAGGTCCGCGAAGCATTGGTTTGGGGTACCCCTCTCTGGGCGACACAGTGCGCCTGCAGTGACAGGGGAGAGAATCTGCTCGGCGACACAGTGCACCTGCAGTGTGCTAAAGGTTAAGTGGTAGAGGCAAATAATATTTAAATTTAGAAAAAGTTTCTTTTATTTTCAGCTGTAGCGTTGATGGAAAATGACCCAAAGGCGCTGTTTCATCGGTGTCAGGCGTTTGACATGTTAATTGAAATAGGCAGTAATATTTAATAAATTTTAATAAAATTTTCATTAATTTGTTTCTCAGCTTTAGCGTTGGTGGAAAACGACCCGAAGGCGCTGTTTCGTCGGTGTCAGGCGTTCGACGCTTTGGGCAAAGTGGACGAGGCGTACAAAGACGTGATGACCTTGATGAAGGTCGACCCCAAGAACAAGGCAGTGGTCCCCCTTTACCAGAAACTGAACCCCATCATGCAGGACAAGGTGAGAAAGAGAGAGAGAGAGAGAGAGAGAAAAAACGAAAACAAAATTTTATTTTACCAGGGAACATGAGATAAGCAACGAGCAGCTCTTTTCCACCCAGCCCTGGGGAATCAGAAAACTTCAAACAACAAAAACTAAGTAATGCATACACACAAAAATCAAGGGGAAATGAGGGAGTGGGAGGTGGGAGGTGGGGGGGGGGGGTGTATACTAAGGCACACACATAATCATAAGGTGAATAATCGGAACCTGTGGAGAAAAAAAAAATGAAGCTATTATTATGATTATGATTATGGTTATGTTCACATTTTATCTTTTAATCTTTGTTGAGAGAGAGAGAGAGACTGGGAGGTAGAGAGAGAGAGAGAGACATGCGCATTGCGCATGCACACGCACACACACATATGATGAAAAGAAAGCCCAAGCCCAGGTTGTATGTAGCTGGTAATATTTCAGATATTTAACTCATTCAACACTGGCCGATTGCTTCCCTTTACAACCGTTCAACACGAATGTACGCTATTGCGTACATAGTGTTTAGCCAGTCACAATTCACAACCCCGCGAAGCCATGCAACCGAAACCGGTATAGAAGTATTCCTCTACGGTCCCTTAATAGTTTTCAACCAATTAATTCACTTCTAGTCTATCTTTAGGACGGCAATGAATGCAGATGAGTCGCTACCCCTCTCTTTGTCTTCTTTGTCATGCTTTTAAAAAAAATCTGCTAATAATAAAAATTTTACTTTGGAATTATAACATATTTTTTATTATGCTAGCTTTTATTATTATAAACAATACCGCAAATTTTCACATTTTTACATTTTTAAAACTGTGCGGTTAAGCATTATTTTTAAAATAATTTTTATGTAATGTTGCAAACCTGCATAGTGTTGAACGTTTGCGCGAAACATGTACGCTATAGCGTACATTAGTGTTGAGAGAGTTAATCTTTCCTTTGTGAATGACAATCATTGGACACACACACACACACACACAACTGGTTTAAACATGTTTTATTGTCCAATAACAAAAGATCACACAGTACAAAATAACTGAAGCAGCAACAAGCAGAGCTTATGATGTGCTCAGTTTTGAAGAAATATTACAACGGACAAAGTTGGCAGACATAATATGCAATTGAATGAATGAAAATGAAAAATAATAGAATTGTGGAAGACTAAAGCATAACACAACAAGGAAAATTTCCCGCAAAATGCAGATATATACACACAAACACGGACGCAGACATATCAACACATACACTTTCTAATGATTCGGAATGTGTCGGCTGTACACATACATAAAAAGGCATCAAAACAGCACGTAACTACATAAAAGCGCATCAAAACAGCACGTAACTGAATAGTTTTTTATATATAGCCTTGGGGTTCGGACCCGTGATTTGAGCGTGCGCGATCATGCGCACACGCGCGCACAGAAAAATTCATGACAACTGTGTTATAGACCATTCATCAAGAAATGTGAAAAAACCTGCATTAAAATACATGCAAAACTTCGTGAGATATTAGCGATTATGTGTTTCGGGGTTTGAACCCCGTAACTGGCGCTACCTTGACCTCAATGTAAAACTAAATACATCAGTGGATAGCTTGCATCTTGGCAAACTAGTATACCAAATTTGATGATGATAGACTGAATAGATTTTGAGAAAAACGGACGAATAGCCGGACGGAGGCACGCCGGACGGACACCGGACGGACGGACCAGACAAAAACAATAGCTCCCCGAACCTTCGGCTCGGGGACTAACAACAACAACAAAAGAAGAAAAACAGAAGGGGGGGGGGAGAGAAGAAGAACAAGAAGAGAGAGAGAGAGAGAGAGAGAGAGAGAGAGAGAGAGAGAGAGACTAGAGAGACTATTTTTACCCTTTAAAAGATCAACTCTCTCTCTCTCTCTAAAGAAGAGAGGGGGGGGGGGTTGGAAAGGAGAGAGAAAGGGAGACAAGTTGACGGACAGCGCGCACACAAGAGAGAGACAGCGAGAGAAAGTCAGACAGGCACACTGTCAGACTTGGACAGAAACAGAGACAGAGAGGCAAAGAAAGGGGAGAGAGAATGGGTGAGAAAAAGAAAGAGAGAGAGGGAGAAAAAGACAGTGGGATCAAGGTGTAGGAAATCCTCCGAAGTCGGGGTGTGGCTGCCTACGTCGCAGGGTAATCAAAAACGGTCACACACGCAATGTTCTCATCCCTAGCTGGTGCATTTGTACCATAATGTTCAAGTGCTTCGGCTGTTGGCATGATCCCTGGAGTCTTTTAGCCAGGGTACATCAACAACTAGGTGTAGGAAGGCGAGAGAAGGTGAGAGGTGATGGAGGGAGAGAGGGAGGTAAGAGAGATTTAGAGAAAGAGAAAACGGAGAAATAAGAGATATCTTCTTCTTCGTTCGCTCACATAGTTTCCTGTCATATGAGCGTAGATGCGTCATGCTGCTGTTATGCGCCTAACTAAGAAATAGTTAGGCCCAGCATGTCCGACTTCGGCTGAAGAAATCATTGTAAGAATTTATAGAAAACCCCAGAATTTATAGAAAAAGGAGAATGGACCAGTAATAATAATAAACGGATATTTATATAGCGCTTTTTATCGAGCACAAAGTGCTTTACAATCAGCATTGAAACACTCACACACGCACACACACAACAGACACACACGCAAAATAGACACGCACGAGAGTGAATGCGTTCTTGCACACAGACATACACACACACACATACACATTTCATCAAACACACAGAAAACACATTCTCACTGAAACGCCCACAAACTTACTCAAACATACACTTGTACAAACACGCGCACACACACACACATGCGCGCACTCACATACACAAAAACACTCATGTGTACTCACACTCATAGACACATGCTCGCACACACTCCCCCCACCACCTGGCCTCTAGCCGAACACAATCTCTCCTGCGCACGCATACACTCATATACACATGCAAGCAGATATACCTACACAGAACACACAAAACACTCACACACACACACACAAGACAGAAAGATAGCAGATGACAGTAAGCAAAGGGGAAAGGCAGAGTCAAAGAGAGTGACAGAATTAGAGGAAGTTACAAGCACAGAACTTCCAGAAGGTGGGGGAACTATTTGTACAAAAGATCCCTGGTATCCCCACAGGGGATAAGAGAGATCAAAGAAAGAGAGGGGGAAGAGGTGGGGGGAAGAAAGCTCTGAAACTGTATGATTGTTGTGTCTATTAATCATAATAATAATAATAATCATCATCATCATCAATGACATCATCATCATCATCATCACCATCATCATCATGATGATCATCACCATCATCATCACCGTCATCATCACCATCATCATCATGATGATGATCATCATCACCATCATCATCATCATCATCACCATCATCATCATGATGATCATCACCATCATCATCATCACAATCATCACCATCATCATCATCATGATCATCATCATCACCATCATCATCATGATGATGATCATCATCACCATCATCATCATGATGGTCATCACCATCATCATCATCATCACCATCACCATCATCATCATCACCACCATCATCATCATCACCACCATCATCATCACCATCATGATGATGATGATGATGATCATCATCATCATCATCACCGTCATCATCACCATCATCATCACCATCATCATCATCATCGTCATCATCACCGTCATCATACATATGACAATATGGATGTTGTGCAGATGAAGAAACAGAACAGCCTGACTTCCAAGGTGTCTCAGATGTTTAACCTGGCTTTTGACTCTGAGGTGCCTGTCGAGAAGAGAGAGCAGGTAAGTGATTGATATTTGCGTTACCAGACCTGTTTACTCTACTCTTTTCGAGTAGTATTCTATTCAATTTGGATCTCTACTACTCTTAAAAAGTTGAAAATAATGCTCTTTAATTCTTGATTACTACTCATTTTCAGTGAACATTGTTTGATGGTTTAAATGAATAAGACTACACATTTTGAACCCAAACTACTCATTTCAGCTATCCAGACTACTTCAGACTTGTGTATGGGGTAGACAGGTCTGCGTTGCTACTGGGCGTGTATTTATTTTATTATTTTTTTGCGATCTCGCCCCTTGTGTAGCCTGTTCGTTTGCTGGTCATCGCTGTTTCAACTTTGGTCTGCTGCCGCAACGGTTATGGAGAACTGTCAGAACTGAACAAAAAAATCATACCATAAAATGCGGACTATAAGCCGCTACTTTTTTCCTCAACTTTGGCTCATGCGGCTTATAGACTGATGCGGCTTATCTGTGGATTTTTTCCCATTCTACATTTATCAGTATGACTAAGTCTGTTTCGGGACACATTCTTCAGCCTATTTTGAGCTTCTTTGAGATTCAAAACTGGTTTTGGTAATCAATAGATTCAAATCTCATGTTTAAAGTGTCAGAGAACATTAAATACCTATGTTCTGATAGGAGAATTTATGTATTTGTGTTGCTTTGTGCACATACAATTTTCTCTGCGGCTTATAAACTGGTGCGGCTTATATGTGAATAAATACCTAATATTTTGTCAATTTAAGGGATGCGGCTTATATACAGGTGCCGCTTATAGTCCAGTTTTAATTCTGATCGCTTCTCGGCCTTTTGGCTAAGACAGTGATTCAGGAACATAAATTTTTGTTTATACCCTGGTTGGTTTGTTCAGCCCGTCGTACATGGCGAAAGCTGATACACGACGTTAAACTGAACTTCCAGTCCAGTTTTTACGGTATATAGTTTTTCTGCAGTGTAAGGAATACAGGAACCTCCCTTATAAGACCTTCAAAAATCATCCAAAATGAGGTCTTATAAGGGAGGTAATTTTAATACTTACAAAGAAGGGCAATGTCTCAGAGAGGTAAGTCTTATGTGGGAGGGAGTCTTATAATGGGAGGTCTTATAAGGGAGTTTCCACTGTAATAGCGCTCAATACATCTTTGAAAATGTAGGCGTTGTAAAGTTTGTGACCTGCCCTTTTTATTGATGTATGGCAACAGGCTGTTATTTATTAAATAAATTCAGTTTTTTTAAACAAACACCCACAAAACTACAAAAATTCAGCTGCCTGCCGATTTGTTTTCATTATTTTCTAAAAACTTTTTCAAGGACTCGCAGGGCAACGTCATTAACACAAACGTTTGTCATCATGCATACGTCATTATCAATTTGTTCCACACATACACACACACTCAACAAACCGGACAAAAAGGAAACATGTCACACTGTCGCCCAAATCATGCCATTGGCAACGGCTGTAATGAAAGGTTCAAAGATTCAAAGTTTGCTTAATCCTTTGACCCCTTTTGGGGGCATGGAGGACTTGAAGCAAATCAAGCAAATACAAAGGCAACAATTGAAAACGGTGACAAAAGATAACTCTAATGTAATGAACACACCAAAATGTCTAAAAAAATTTACTAAACCTTTTAAATTTTGTGTGGTGGTGTACCATGGTGCAAGGAAGTTTGTATAAAAGTTCAGCTGTATCTCGTGAACTACTGAACAGAATCGCTTCAAATTTTGGGCTATGTATTTTATGCGTTCTGTAAGGGTGGAAAGTGGTGTGTTTATTGGGGGGGGGGGGGGGGGGGGGGGGGGGGGGGGAGAGGACATAACTCGGTGCAAGGAAGTTTGTATAAAAGTTCAGCTGTATCTCGTGAACTACTGAACAGAATCGCTTCAAATTTTGGGCTATGTATTTTATGCGTTCTGTAAGGGTGGAAAGTGGTGTGTTTATTGGGGGGGGAGGGGGGGGGGGGAGGGGGGGGGGGGGGAGAGGACATAACTCGGTGCAAGGAAGTTTGTATAAAAGTTCAGCTGTATCTCGTGAACTACTGAACAGAATCGCTTCAAATTTTGGGCTATGTATTTTATGCGTTCTGTAAGGGTGGAAAGTGGTGTGTTTATTTGGGGGGGGGGGGGGGGGGGGGGGGGGGAGAGGACATAACTCAGTGCAAGGAAGTTTGTATAAAAGTTCAGCTGTATCTCGTGAACTACTGAACAGAATCGCTTCAAATTTTGGGCTATGTATTTTATGCGTTCTGTAAGGGTGGAAAGTGGTGTGTTTATTGGGGGGTGGGGGGTGGGGGAGAGGACATAACTCTGGCCGGGTTTGCATTGTGACAATGCGTTGCTGCCGCTCGGCGATGCCCTTGTTTGGTTTGCATTTCTAGTTGTTCTTTTTTTTTATACTTGATATAAAAACAGACAATCCCAAAATGTACTTTGAAAACGAATGTTGTATTGTATGTGTATATTTAAAAATAAAGTGGTGGGTTGGGGAAATCCAAAACACTAAACAACAACAAAAATAAACACAAAACCGACGTTTCTGAGCATAACTCCTTCGTCTGGGTACACACACACACACACACACACACATGCACGCACGTACGCACGCACACACGCACGCACACACACACGAATGAAACTAAAAGTTTGAAAACGTCGGGTTTTTTTGTTTAGTGTTTTGGATTTCCCCAACCCACCACTTTATTTTTCAAATTTTCCTGAGACCTTGTGAAATCCTGCAGTTATTTTATTTTTTTTAATTACATTTGTGTATACTGTTAAAAAAAAGTCAAATAAAAAAATCATAAAAAACAAATTGTTATTAAAGTCCAATGTTTACCGCAGGCGTTCAACAATCTGCTAGTGCTGACGAGGGACGACGCAGGGGCCAATCTGATCTGCCACCAGGGCGGCATCGGCCGCCTAGTGGCCACGCTCAAGGAAAGGCCCGCAACTGTTGTGGCTGGCGCTTTCCGGGTGCTGGCAGGGCTGGCCAAAGGCAATCCGAAACGGGTCAGTGTTTGTGTGGATGTGTGTGCGTGTGCGTGTGCGTGCACGTTATATTTAGTATTTGGTACTTTGTGGTCACAGAGGCGTCTCTGTGAAATTTGGGTTGCTCCCACCTGGAGAGCATGTCGCAGCCAGAGGCGTGCCACCTATATTTTTTTTTTTTTTTTTTTTTTGCATGCGATTTTTGTGTGACGGATGAGGAAGGAAAAGGGTGGGTGGGTAAATTTTGACCAAACGACAACTTCTTCGTTGCCACTGGGATTGACTTGTGCTAAGTGCATGGGCACACGGGACCTCGGTTTATCGTCTCATCCGAAAGACTCCACGTTCAGACCGTAAGGCCTAGTGCAAAGTGAGAGGAAAAATCCCCTGTACACAGCCAGGTTCGAACTCGGGTTTACTTGACACAAGGTGAACGCGTTACCTCTGTGCCACTCTACATTGTGTGAGTGTGTGTAATTTGGTGTGAGCGTGTGTCTACATGTGTGTGTGTGTGTGCATTTTAGCATGCTAACATATCATCGTGCTCCCCCGTGGTGATACCGGGGGGTCTTTCGTATAAATAGTTCCCCCACCTTCTGGAAGTTCTGTGCTTGCAACTTCCTCTAATCTGTCACTCTCTTTGACTCTGCCTTTTCCCTTTGTTTGCTGTCATCTACTATCATTCTGCCTTACCGGTCCATTCTCCTGCCTTTTTTCACGAAACACTTTCAAAAACATTTATTCCGGCCGAAGTCGGACTTGCTGGGCCTAACTATTTCTTAGTTAGGCGCATAACGGCAGCATGATGCATCTGCGCTCATAATTGACAGGAAACTGTCTGAGCGATCGAAGAAGAAGAAGAAGATATCATCGTGCAGAAAAATAAAGTAAATAATTTTAATTCATTTTAGAAAGTGACGTCTGTCCCTCGCGAGGCTCCAGGCGCCACTACGGTATAAAAACCCAACAACGTTTAACACATTGGTGACAGGTCGCAACTTTAGTAGGAACTGCAGTACATTCTGTGTGGACAGGTCGCGACTACAGTCGGATCACGGTTTAAGGTACAAAACTCGTGTGTTATTTTCCAGTACAGAACACAGTTCGTTCTGTGAGTTGTTTCCCTTGTTCGATTACTTCCGTTTCTCGAATTCCCTTGCTTTCGATGTACAATTTGACAGCAATTAGTGATGAAAAATGGCATATAAACGAAGTCTTATGAGAGAGGAGATTCTTCAACTGCTTGACTTGGATGAACCTGACGACAGGGACCCAGAATTTGTTTTTTCTGACTCTGAAAGCGACGAAAGTAGTGAGGATGATTGTGAAACTAGTGACAGCCTGTGGCTTCGACAAGTCAAGAGACTGAGTCTGTTGGTCGTGGGAGGCCAGGGTAAGCAAACTGCATGTAAACAATGAATCGTTCCCGTTTTTCAAGTCAGCATGTAAAAAGCGTTATTCCTATCAACTTATAAATTACATATGCGAATTAAACAGCCTTTTTTCAGTAAGTAACCAAAATTTGGTTGCAAAAGGACATCATTCAGCTATGTAAGACGCGTTTGTTTACAACCACCCAATTTCTATGAGTAGTACCGCGGCAGGCTCGGGCCTGCACTGAGAATAGGCTGAGGCAGCGTCAGTCACACAAGATTAAAGCATAGAAAACACTTTGACATCATAAGAACAACAATGAACTTACATGTGTGTGTGTGCATTTTAGCATGCAAACATATCATCGTGCGGAAAAATAATAATGATTTAATTCATTTTAGAAAGTGACGCCTGTCCCTCAAGAAGCTCCAAATTAACAACAAATGACGTAATTTGACCTGAAATGACTGAAATATTCAGTTTTCCTTTCCTAATATAAAACCCCAAAAGGTTTAAGAATGAAGAAAAAGGAGTCACACAATATTAAAGCATCAAAAAACCTTTGACATCATAAGAACAACATGTATTAAAAACATAAAATTATATGCATGCGGGGAATATATACACCCATCCCCTCCACTCTCTTCCTCACGAAAACATAGAGATGCAAGTCGAAAGACGTCTCTTCACAATCACAATCACAATATTTATTCGTCCAATAAAATAGAAATGTGTGTGTGATGGCAGGTAAAAAGTTTAAACAGTATGTAATAAAAGATCACAGTTCCAATATTAAAATATCAGATTCATAACTATAAGGCGATACTTTTTTTTCCCAGACTGAGACCCCTGCGCCTTATAATATGACTACTAAGATAGGTAGAAAATATAATAACAGAATCTGAATTTTGTGTAAAATTTGGGAGGTACCAGCCGCTGTGGTGTAGTGGTTAGCGTCGCGGACTACTGGCTGGGAGGTCTTGGGTTCGAATCCCATCAGAGGCGAGGGTTTTTTCGGTCCTTGACCGACTCCTACCCAGAGTGAGTGGCTATGGGCTCAATGGGAAGACTGAAACCACACAGTCGAGTTTCATCCGCTTAACGGATGCGATTCTGAGAGTGTTGCTCTAATTGCAAGACCAACACTGCAGGTGTCTGTAGTTCTCGGGCCTGGTTAACGCCGGGATATCATTATGAAAGGAAGCGTAGAATACAGCCCTGCCATGCAGTCTCAGACCGATACGGAACTCCATAGCATCATCATCATCGTTATCATCGGCCTCATTTTCCATCAATCATAAAATTAAAAAATGTCTCAAATTCTGTGGCTTTGCATGCCCTGCTCTCATGGTGACCTCAGTTTCGGTTTCCAATCCAGTCTATGCCTTGGTGCGTTCGGGTCAAAGTCATGGGGATCAGTGTGTTCTGGGGAGCTGTCGGTGGACGGTCGTGGTGGCGCCCTCGGAGGAGGACCTCACTCACGCTGGCTCCGCGACTAAGAGAATAGTGTCATCAGTAGGGGGCTTAGTAGGTGGTGTCCTGAACAGGCTCCACTGAACTCCACCGAAGTGACTCAGCAGAAGTGCAGTGTCTCCTCGGTTGGTTGCCTCCTGATGGCCTAACATAGATTCGCTCCCCTTGGACTGCTGGTCTCGGATTCTGCGACTTGAACAAACCCGGGTGTAGCTGCGAATTGGGATTCGGAACGAGCGGCGTGGGAGCAACGCCACTGTACAGCCCAGAAGATGGGACAGAAAAAAAAAAAGAAAAAAAAATTGGGACGTGCGCCTTATAATCAGGTGCGCCTTATACAGACAAACCCCTATTTTATGACCCTCTGTTAAGCGACCACCTCTCATTTGAGACCGGATTTGTTGTCACGGATGCATTTTACTATGTAAACGACCTCTCTTAGACGACTTCCTCTAAAGCGCGACTTACGACCGCCAATTTGTTGGTTTTTACGACCGTTGTTGTCGTCTGCATAGACTTCGAGCAAAGGGAAACAACCACGGTCAAGGGCCTGAAAGCGGAGTCGCTTCCCTTGTTGTAGAAAAGATGGCGGAAAGCGTAGGAAAAGCACGAAAACCACTGACTTTGAAAAAGAAAACCACTGACTTTGGAGGAGAGTGGAGGTGATTAACAGAAGTCGGCGAAGTGAAACTGTAATACATCGATTGCACAATCCTATGGAGTTGGAAAGACCCAAATCCAGTTTTAATATGTCATTGTATGTGTGCATGAAGAAGAGAGTATGAACTGTGCTGAACTTTTTCTTTCTACGGCTGCCAGTGAAAACCTCCGTCATACGACCCCTCCAATTTACGACCGATTTTTCCGGATATTTTGGAAGTCTTAAAGTAGAGGTTTGTCTGTAGTAAGAAAAATGCGGTAACTAACCCCCAATTTTGTCGTTATTCGACATTTCCGTTCCCAGGCTGCAGCAGTGATCGACGCCCTTGACATGACCTTGGTGATGACCGTGATGGGTCAGGGGTCGACTGAGGTCACGACCTCTGCCTCTCACCTGGTGCAGATGCTGCTCAGCTGGTTTGCGGGTCTGGAGGAGTTTGCTGTCTCGGTGCAGCAGTGCGAGGAGAAGAAGAAGAAAGGGGAGAGAATGAAGTGGCCCCAGCTCAAACTCAGTACGTAACAACGTATTGATAATAATAATAATCAGTTATAATCCATGGATTGACAAAGAAGGCTTTGTTGTTGTCGTACCCTGGCTTAAAGACTCCAGGGACCATCCCACCAGCTGAAGCACTTGAACACGTACGGTACAATGGTACTATGGCTACATCAGAATGTTGCTATGCTTGTGCAGCTATGCGGGGATTGTCTTTAGCCATGACAAGCTCCTAGCACAACATCGTCTCCCAAATCCCCCCGAAGTCGGAGTGTGGCTGCCCACGTGGCAGGGTAATCAAAAAACGGCCACACACACGTAATGTTCTCATCCCTAGCTGATGCATTTGTACCATAGTGTTCAAGTGCTTTGGGAGAGTGCTGGTGAATGATGGTGGATGTTTTTGTGAGTGAGAATCATGTTATTTTTTGTTACTTTATTTCTTTGCACTGGAATGTTGGTAGTGTGACTATCTTGTTGATTTTAATGCATGTTTTAATGTTGATTTTAATGTTGCTTTTGTAAAGCGCATCGAGCATACTACTGTATGGATTTTAGCGCTATATGAAATTCTTCTTCTTCTTCTTCTGCCTTCCCAGGCCATATGGCCATAATGGGTAAGGTACGTATGTGTCCGGTTTTCAGTTTTCACTGGTCTCCCCGCTGCGCACAGCCGACGCATTCCGATTTCGGAGGAGCTCAAGGGAGAAAAAGTATTTGGAAGATTTTTTTTTTAAAAGGACGGAGAATGGGCCAATAAGTCAGAAAGATAGTAGATGATAGAAAGCAAAGGGAAAAGGCAGAGTCAAAGAGAGTGGCAGATTAGAGGAAGTTACAAGCACAGTACTTCCAGAAGGTGGGGGAACTATTTTTACGAAAGACCCCCCCGGTATCCCCACGGGGAGGCTATATGAAATAAGTTATTATTATTATCATTTATACCTGCGTTTGATTTTGCGTTCTTCAGACGAAGAGCAGCAGCAGTTTGTGGACACTGTGTTCCACCTGCTGGTGAAGATGTTCGAAAGTTCAAAGGTCACACCCGAGGCCCGCGATTCTGCCATGGAGCTGGTGATGAAGAACGTGACCTACAAGAAAGGGGCCGGGTGGACTCAGAAGTTTCTGGATTCTGATGGTAAGAAATTATTTATTAATTATGTGAGTCAATGAGTATGTGTGTACGTGCACATGCGTGTGTGTGTGTGTAAGTGATGAAAAACGTGACTTGCAAGAAAGGAGCAGGGTGGACTCAGAAATTTCTGGACTCTGATGGTAAGAAATTATTTATTAATTATGTGAGTCAATGAGTGTGTGTGTGTTTGCGCATGCGAGCGTATCAATATGTGTGTGTGTGTACGCGCGCATGCGTGTGTGTGTGTGTAAGTGATGAAAAGCGTGGGAGCCGACACTGACATGGAAAAAAACACAACAAAACAACAACAACAACAACAAAACCAACCAACAACCAACAGCCTGACTTCAGAAATGGCCAAGTCCATCCCGTGAATGGACCAATAAGTCAGAAAGATAGTAGATAATAGAAAGCAAAGGGAAAAGGCAGAGTCAAAGAGAGTGGCAGATTAGAGGAAGTTACAAGCACAGTACTTCCAGAAGGTGGGGGAACTATTAAATTTACCTGTGTACACACATACACACACACTCATTGACTCACATACCGTGGGAGTCTCCCTTGACTCAGACATTTCTGGACTCTGATGGTAAGAAATATTGAGAGAGAAAGAGAGGGATGGAGTAAGGAAGAGATGGAGAGTTAGAGAGAGTGTGATAGGAAAGAAAAGAGAGTGAGTGGGGATGGGGAGAAGAAGAGGGAGAAAAAAGAAAGAGAGTTGCTGGATGGACTCGGCGATTTCTGAGAGAGAGGGGAGGGAGGGAGGGAGGATTGAAGAGAGGTTGGGGAAGAAAGAGAGAGAGGAAGAGAAACATTTGCGGGATGGACGTGGCTATTTCTGAAGTCAGGGTGTTGGAGGTTGCATTGTTGTTGGTTGTTGTTGTTGTTTTGTTGTGGGGTTTTTCCATGTCAGTGTCAGAGGAAAACAGTGCTTTATGGGTAAAATAAAAATGCTCTCTATACATTGGTGCAACACTTCCTGGTTTTCAAGGATTTCCTGATTTTGAATTTTACCACAAACAGGAACTTCCTTTTTTTCTTTTTAAAAAAAAATTTGTCAAACAAGTTCTTTGTGTGTCTACCGTATTTTTCAAACACTTTAAAATAAGCGTTTGTATGAATAGGGCGTTTGCCACGAGTGTTCGTTCACTATACTAGACTACTAATTTGCCCGAGCTCGTTCTGCCCGAGTTGCGCTGACCTCTCTAATTCAACTCTCTAAATTCAACTCAGTTAAATTCAAGGTCACCAGCGCGTGGCAAATGCTCTGTTGTGGAAAAAGCAAACTAAAATACCTTCATGAAATCAATTTTTGCCTCAGCTGCAAGGGGACATTACCCCTGGACTCCGGCCTTTCAGTGTTTTTTTCATTTTGTGTAGTTGCACCCATGTCTCTATGATATTTGTAAGTTCATAAACAATGATCAACCATTTTTTTGTGCTCTCTATTCCACAACGTTCTCCCTTTCCCTATCTCTCTCCTTTTTCTCTAATATTCTTATCTCTGTCCTTCTCTCTTTCCCACTCCTTAAAGGGCCACCCTGACGGATCAGTTTTTTGTAAGAAACATGTCCAGATCAACAGGAAAACACCCTTTACAGAGATTGCAACACTCACTTTGCTCTGGTTTCCTGGAAATCAAACCGTCAAATCGGCGATTACTCTTTGGCGGAGGTGCTGGAATTATTTCACTCAAAAAGAAGGTGTGTGCCGTCTCTTTTGTAATGGCCGCCAAATCGTTTGCACAAAATGTTCGCAATACAAGCCTTTTTATTTTTATTATTTTTAATTTTATGCAGTTTATCTAAAAGAGTTTCGCTCGCAACAAAGGAAATAGCTTCATTTTTGTTTTACTGCACTACAAAAAAAGAAAAAAAAGCTTCAACCACAATAAATCACCTCCACCCACCCCATCCAAATTGGCTTCTTTCTCCGGCACCTCCACCAAGGAGGAATTGCCGTTTTGACGGTTTGATTTCTAGGAAACCAGAGCAAAGCGAGTGTTCTGATCCTTGAAAAGACTGTCTTTCTGGACATCTCGACGTGTTTCTTGCAAAAACTCATCCGTCAGGGTCCACCTTTAAATGAAATCCTACTTCTCTCTGTCTCTGTCTACTATGCCTTTTTCGCAGATAGAACTCACAGCTCTCACGATTTGTACTCAGACATATTTTTCTGTCACGGTTTTTTTCCCCCCCAGCCATTGATGGCTTGCTGACGGTGGCCGGCACTCAGAAGCAGTTCAAGACGTTGGCAGTGACGGACATGTCACGCATGCACGCGTCAGTGTTGATGTCGACGGTGTACGAAGACTGCATCAGTGACAAGCAGAGGGAGAAGTTCAAGGAGAAGTGTGCCAACTTTTTGAAGTAAGTTGTTGTTGTTGTTGTCATGTCCTGGCTTAAAGACTCCAGGGATCATCCCCAAAAAGCTGAAGCACTTGGACACTATGGTACAAATGCACCTGCTAGAGATGAGAACATTACGTGTGTGACTTTTTTTGATTACCCCTCCATGTGGGCAGCCACACTCCGACTTCGGAGGATTGAAGTAAGTAAAAAAGAGGATGGAAGGGGGGTGGGGGGTAGAAAGAGATGTTTTATTCGAGAAAAAGGGAGAGGGAGAGAGAAGGATAATGTACCCAATATGTATGAACACTGTATCAGTAACTTCTTCATATATCATAACCATACATTACCAACACTCAAAACAATTGCATACAATTACATACTGCTTAGCTGGAAGAACCTAAGCGTTAAACGCTTGTTACCATAGTAACCCAAAAAGGAAACCACTACCGTGACAGCAGCATGACCTCCCCTTGACTACTTCCTGTCACTGTGGTTCCTTCCTGTTACAACTTCATTCCACCATTTTCCATGCTTGGTAGCTGTGAAGCTCCTTTTTGTTCTGCCCACTTTCAAGCATCCTGTGGCTTTGGTGGGTTTGTTCCGCTCCGAACACTCAGTAACTTCTTCTTCTTCGTCGATCGCTCAGACAGTTTCCTGTCAACTATGAGTGCAGATGTGTCATGCTGCCGTCATGTGCCTAACTAAGAAATGGTTAGGCCCAGCAAGTCCGACTTCGGCTGGAGAAATCTGTGTAAGACTTAATCGAACAAAGGCAGGAGAATGGACCGGTAAGGCAGAAAGATAGTAGATGACAGTAAGCAAAGGGAAAAGGCAGAGTCAAAAGAGAGTGACAGATTAGAGGAAGTTACAAGCACAGAACTTCCAGAAGGTGGGGGAGAACTATTTGTGCGAAAGACTCCCCCCCCCCCCTCCCCCCTCCCCCCTCCCCCCCCCCCCCCCTCCCCCCACTTATTTATTTTGGAAATGGATTAATTTAAAACAGTAATCTTACAGAATAGACACACCCTTTAAAGATTAAAACTAACCATTCAAATCAGTGAGAAAATAAAAATAAAACATGAAGTAAATGTCCTACACACGCGCGCGCGCGCTTGCACGCACGCACGCACACAGTGTGTGTGTGTGCGTGTGCGCTCCTCTGCCCATATACACGCACACCAATGATCTTCTGTACTCAAAATGGAGGTTTGACTTTACTTTCTTGTCCTGTATCCTTTTTGTTGTTCTTACTAGCATCTTACACATACACCGGCTGCTGATGTTAATGTGTAACTAAGAGATCAGATGTGCAGTCTATTGGTGTGCTATTTTGTGCAGGTATTTGTTTGGGGACGGGGTGATGGAGTCCAAGATCGAGGCCATCGAGATCATCTCCTCGCTGCTTCAGGTAAAATTGGCCAGCAAAATAATGTTGAAAATTGGAATAAAAAATCAAGATAAGAAAAGCATTGATTTTTAAAAAACTTTCTAGTTAACCATTTTTTACAGACTATGCGGCGCTACTTTTCCCCCTGACAGACCCCTGTGCATTATAAAATAATTGAAAATATGCTTTGTAAGAAAGTATAACAGAATCTGAATTTTGTGTAAAAATTTGGAGGTGCGCCTTATAGTCCGAAAAGTACGGTAACTCTTCTAGTGCCTAGTGTTTTCAGTTCCAGACCTGTTAAGGTGTTTACCCTCCCGGTTTTGCCAGAATTATCCCGGGAATTTGCCAAAATTCTGGGTCAAATAATAAATTCTGTGTGAACGCTGAAAATCCCGGGATTTCGGAAAAAACGTCTATTATTTGTTTCCGTTTGTATGAAAAGACGCAAGGGTTGACCGAAACCTTGGGAGTTCTGAGACGCGATTTTTCATTGGTCCATGGACCCCCCTCAACCAATGATAGTATTTCTTGTTGGCAGAGATTGTAGTTTTGCGCCAAACATGTCGTCAGGCAAGTCAACCGCAGGCGGCAAGCGCCAGAAATCTTCGACAAACGACAGCAGTGATAGGGTGAAACGGACAAAAGTGAAGCAGAAGTTTTCTCAAAAGTATTTGAAAGTGCCAGGAATAACTGAGTCTGTGCACACAGTGCGCTCGCAAGATACGTTTTAAATCAGTGTTTTATCGCGAGTCGTGTACCGATGTGAATTCTGGATTTTTTCCCCCTCAAATTCCAGGTTTTTCTGTGGCAAATTCCAGGTTGTTCATTATAAGGGTAAACAGGTCTGCAGTTCTTTGTTACCTTCTTTGCTGAGTAATTTTTCAAGAGAACTATAGATGATCACCTCCCTTAACCCTTTCACCGCCAACGTCGCAGTTTTGCACCACAATGATTTAACACCCATGTCACTAAAAGGCATAAAATCAGGGTCTGTTATCCAAAGACCCTATTCTCATATTTGGGAGGTAATGATAGGCCTTACTTTAAATATATCACAGATAAATCCCCGGTATTACAGACAGATTTTCAACCCAGGTAAGTTTAATGGGAAATTTTTTCTGAAAAATGGCTGGCAACGAAAGGGTTCATAAATGTGTTAATTTTGAGAAATGTACTGATGTAAGGTCTAATAATAGACGACCGCGTGGAAGATGTTTCCTGGCGCCCACCTGTAACGCTGGCAGTGACGTGTAGGCAACGTCATGGCGCACATCTGCACCCGAGGCAGTAGAAGTGTTAAGGACGGAATGTGACTTTGTGAAGAATAAATAATACGCATGTGCGTGTGTGTGTGTGTGTGTGTGTGTGTGTGTTAGAGAGAGAGAGAGAGAGAGAGAGAGAGAGAGAGATAGAGAGAGAGTTGCTTTGTATATGCACTGTTGCTGGTTAATGCTGTTTTTGTTGTCTGTTGATGAATAATTGATTGTAAAGCGCTTTGGGCTCATCTGAGGTAAAGCGCTATATAAATGTACAATTATTATTATTATTATTATAGTAATAAACGGACACTTAAATAGCACTTTTTATCGAGCACAATACAGCGTTCCTACAAGTCCTTGAAAACTTGAAAAAGTCCTGGAAAACTAGCAAGGCCTTTTCCAGGGCTTGAAAAGTGCTGGAAAAACAGCACAGACCCAAAAGCTCCCGGGATTTTCCTAATCTGCTAACCAGATTCTCAGCTTTCAAGCTAGCAAAACCAAAACTTTATCTCGAACTTTTTGACCGCTTGATATTGTGACAGCAGACCACCACCCTACTGCATGTGGACTTAATAAGGTGTGTGCAATTTTTCTAAGTTTCAAATAATCAGATTAGTTTGACATTAGCACATCGCTTATTAACTTTTCTAGCACCATGGGCGAATACATTCGCCCAGTACATCACTCTACACTCTCACCAAAAGAAAAGGCATTCACTGCCAAGCACCCTGCCATGTGTTTGTCTACTTTCAGAGCTTATGTCAGTGATTTTTCCGTCAAATCAACGCCTACGCACTAAAAAAAAGAAAGAAAGTTACTTCCGTCTTGTCGGCTGAGATGCAACGGGCAACCAAGAACATTAAAAAAATACACAGCGCTAGAAGAGTTAAATCCTAGGTATTAGGTATTAGGTAGGTACTTTATAGTCACAGAGGCGTCTCTGTGAAATTCGAGTTGCTCCCACCTGGAGAGCGCGTCGCAGCCAGAGGCACGCCACCCAATTTAAAAATAATAAATTTGCATGCGATTTGTGTCAATGATGAAGGGGGGGGGGGGGGGGGGGGGGGGGGGGGGGGGGGGGGGGGGGGGGGGGGGGGGGGGGGTGTAAATTTTTACCAAATGACAACTTTTTCGTTGCCACTGGGTTTAGCGTATGCTAAGTGCATGGGCACACGGGACCTCAGTTTATCGTCTCATCCGAAAGACTCCATGTTAAGGCCTAGTGCAGAATGAGAGGAAAAAATCCCCTGTACCCAGGTTCGAACTCGGATTTACTTGACTCAAAGCGAACGCGATACCACTGTGCCACTCTACACCATCCATATGACAAGCAGAATTTTTAGTCCTTGAAATTCACCAGCATGGTCCTGGAATAGCTCTGGAGAAATCCTTGAATGGTTCTTTTAGAGGTCTGTGATGAACCCTGCTTATAAAACTTTTTTTTTGTGTGGGGACAGGTACTGTGGTATGTACATTATTAGCAAAACCTGGAACATCCTTTTTAGAGTTTAGTCTCTTAGGTGTGTTCCTCGATGCTTCTTGGCGTTTATACCAGAATTAGGTGTTTGCCAACGTACTTATGCAGATGCAGATGGGTGCAAGGTGATTGGTTTTTATTATTCTAACCATGTTTGGGGGTAAAGATGCAGATCAACACCCCCTGTCACAGTCTTGGTTCATTGCGTTCTTTCCGTCTTGCCTTTGTCTTCTACTATTATTGAATGCATGTTTTTAATTGTGTAAATGGATGAAAATTAACGTTAAATATAGAAAACGACAGAGGTTGAAGTGCTCAATCTGCAATAAGAAAGGCAAGACTGAAAAAACCCGGAAAGAACCGAGAAATGGAGGAGGGGGGGGGTTGATCTGCATCTTTGCCCCATTTTTGATTCTCGTTATGCGAACTGTAAAACCTATGATGAGTTGTCGTTTTTTTGTTCAGTACTCTGCCTGATTTGTCATATTTACTAGCCGTGTTCACTGACATATCCCTGTTCCACACGTGCAAAGCATGTTGATGGAATCGGAGAGTGGGGGAAAAAATCGTTATGATTGATAGTATCACGGCTGTTCGTCCAGTTTATCCATGTTCCAGGGCTATTCACTGATATCCATGTTCCAGGGCTATTCACTGATATACATGTATCCATGTTGCAGGGCTATTCACTGATCATTGATAGTGATATACATGTATCCATGTTCCAGGGCTATTCACTGATATACATATTCCAGGGCTATTCACTGATTTACATGTACCCATGTTCCGGGGCTATTCACTGATCACTGATATACAGGTATCCATGTTCCAGGGCTATACATGTATCCATGTTCCAGTGCTATTCACTGATATACATATATCCATGTTCCAGGACTATTCACTAATATACATGTATCCATGTTCCAGGGCTATTCACTGATCACTGATGTACATGTATCCATGTTGCAGGGCCCTTATGAGGTGGGAAGCATGTTGTTGGGAATCGAAGGCGTGGTACAAATCATGTTCACCCTGGCTGGAAGCAACAACACACACTTTCAGGTGATTTTTGCGCGTGTGTGTCGGTGTGTGCGTGTGCGTGTGTGGGTGTGGGTGTTAGTTATTTAGATGTTGTTGTATTACCCTGGCTTAACGACTCCAGGGATCATCCCAACAGCTGAAGCACTTGAACACTATGGTACAAATGCAACAGCTGGGGATGAGAACATTATGTGTGTGACCGTTTTTGATTACCCCGCCACGTGGTCAGCCACACTCCGACTTCAGGGGACTTTAGACTGATAATGTTATGTTAGGAGCTTGTCATGGCTTAAGACAATCTCCGCACAACCATGCAGAACATAACAACATTTTGATGTAGCCTTGGTGTTCTAGCTTATGTCAACTGGTCTGACACAGCCTCACGCCAAGGCGAAGTTATTTAGATGAGTACTGTCCTATTTTGAATGTGCCTGTGTCTGTGTGTGTGTGCAATTTGACGCCAGCGGGGAAAAAAACCTCAACTTTTTTCTTTCCCTGATATCTTAAAAGTATTAAGTTTCACGCAAAATTGCACATCACAGAAACCTAGAGAGTGTTTCTATGTAATGTTTCAAGCCCCTGAGTAACATGGCTCAAGAGAACTCTCCACACAATGGTACCCATTATTCATTGGTCAAGTCCTCTCCTCTCTCACTCACGTTGACTCCGCGACTAAGAGAATAGTGTCATCAGTAGGGGGCTTAGTAGGTGGTGTCCTGAACAGGCTCCACTGAACTCCACCGAAGTGACTCAGCAGCAGTGCAGTGTCTCCTCGGTTGGTTGCCTCCTGACGGCCTAACATAGATTCGCTCCCCTTGAACTGCTGGCCTCGGATTATGCGACCTGAACAAGCCGGGGTGTGGCTGCGAATTGGGGTTCGGGATGAGCGGCGTGGGAGCAACGGCACCGCACGGCCCAGAAGATGGGACAGCCAAAAAAAAAAAAAAAAATGGATGGAAGTTCAGTTTAACGTCGCGTATCAGCTTTCGCCATGTACAACGGGCTGAACAAACCAACCAAGGTATAAACAAAAATTTATTTTCCCGAATCACTGTCTTAGCCAAAAGGCCGAGAAGCGATCAGAATTGTCCTCTCCTCTTTTGTTTAGTCCACTGTACACTTATTTGGGAATCAGCACTTTTGCTCACACAGGTACAGACAGCTAACAGACTGATGATGCTGTGGGTTTGTTTTAAAGCGTGTGGCTGTGGAGGCTATCGTCCACTCCGCCTCCAAGAAAGACCGATGCACGGGAATCCTGAAAGACGCCATTCCCATCCTGAAGAACCTCTACAAGTCCACGGACGAGAGCATCCAAGTCCGCGCCCTGGTGGTAAGTCAGCTCCGCTTTCCCCCCCCCCGTGGGGATACCGGGGGCGTCTTTTGTATAAATAGTTCCCCCACCTTCTGGAAGATCTGTGCTTGTAACTTCCTCTAATCTGCACTCTCTTTGACTCTGCCCTTTGCTTACTGTCATCTACTTATCTTTCTGCCTGACCGGTCCATTCTCCGGCGTTTTTTCGCGAAACGCTTTCAAAAACATTTCCTCCAGCCGAAGTCGGACTTGCTGGGCCTAACTATTTCTTAGTTAGGCGCATAACGACAGCATGACGCATCTGCGCTCATAATTGACAGGAAACTGTCTGAGCGATCAAAGAAGAACTCCGCTTTGACTACACTCTTACTTGCGTACGTGCGAGCGCGTGCGTGTGTGTGTGATTGTGCGATGTGTGTGTATGTGTGTGTGTGCGATTGTGCGATGTATGTCCGTATGTTTGTATGTCCGTAATTTGTGTGCGTGTATGTGTGTGTATGTAATTTGTGAGCGTGTGTTCGAGTGTGAGTGTGCGTGCGCCCACAGCTGCGCTTCTGAGCAGGTGTGTGTGTGAGTGTGCTGTGTGTGTTCTGTGTGGGTATATGTGCTTGCATGTGTATGTGTGCACAGGAGAGATTGTGTTCGGCTAGGGAGAGAGGGGGGGAGTGAGTGTGTGCGAGTATGTGTATGTGAGTGTGAGTGCACGTGTGTGTTTTGTGTATGTGACTGCGCGTGTGTGTCTGTGTGTGTGTGCATGCGCGCGTGTTTGTACAAGTGTATGTTTGTGTAAGTGTGTCTGTGTTTCAGTGAGCATGTGTTTTCTGTATGTTTGATGAAATGTGTGTGGGTCTGTGTGTGTATGTCTGTGTGCAAGAACGTGTTCACTCGTGTGCGTGCTCGTTCGTGTGTGTGTGTCTGTTGTGCGTATGTGAGTGTTTCAATGCTGATTGTAAAGTGCTTTGTGCTCGATAAAAAGTGCTATGTAAGTGTCTGTTTATTATTATTATTATTAGCTGTGAGTTGAAAGAAATTTCGTTTTTCAAGTCCTGGCGGTAACATTGACAATTGTCAATTATCATCCTTAGACCCCCCCCCCCCCCCCCCTACCCCCCCCCCCCCCCAACCCCCCTCGTGGTGATACCAGGAGGGGGGGGGGGTCTTTCAATACAAATAGTTCACCCACCTTCTGAAAGCTATGTGCTTGCAACTTCTTCTGTTCTTGGACTTTGTTGTCCACTCTTTTGTCGGTAGATAATAATAGCAATAATAATCATAATAATAATTCTTGTATAGCGCTATTCTCCTGACACAGCAGGACTCTCTGCGCTTTGCATGACAACATGAAACCAGCAGTGTTAACTCACGCACACAACACACACTCAAAACACATAAATAAAATTGTTTAGAAAAAAATGCTTTACATTATTAAAAAAACCGCCCACAACACACATTTAAAATACCTACTACATAGAATATGAATTTTTAAAAATATATTTTTTTTAACCCCTTGACTGCCAGAGAAAATTAAAGAAAAAACCCATTGGGCAAATCATGACATGAAAAAAACAACTGGCCAATCTGAGAAAATGGTCCGGGGACCTACTTAGAGCATAAGAGCGTATCAGATTCCTCTTCATTTGAACTTCATCAGTGATGTCATATATTTGGCAGTCAAAAAAAAACTTTACCAAATTTTTGTACAAATTCTCTAGATTGTCTTATCTTTCGAGAAATATTATTGCACACAAAAACAACATCACAATGCTACATAATGAATCAACACAATGAGTATTTAGTATTAGTATTTAGTATTTGGTACTTTATAGTCACAGAGGCGTCTCTGTGAAATTCGGGTTGCTCCCACCTGGAGAGCACGTCGCAGCCAGAGGCGCGCCACCCAACTTTTTTTTTTTTTTTTGCATGCGATTTGTGTCACTGATGGGGGGGGGGGGGGGGGGGGAGTAAATTTTGACCAAATGACAACTTTTTCGTTGCCACTGGGTTTAACGTATGCTAAGTGCATGTGCACACGGGACCTCGGTTTATCGTCTCATCCGAAAGACTCCACATTCAGACCGTTAAGGCCTAGTGCAGAATGAGAGGAAAAAATCCCCTGTACCCAGGTTCGAACTCGGGTTTACTTGACACGAAGCGAACGCGCTACCACTGTGCCACTCTACCACTGTATGTATTGTAACGGAGAACAACCAAATGTTCATAATAAAATGACTTTTTTCTTCCAGCGGAGAAACACACAAATGAGAGTGGCGAATGAATGGCAAGTGCGTGATAGTTGTAGGACGTTACAAGAATGAGTATGGTCATAGTCCACTGGTTGTTGGTTGTTTTTTAACAGTACAGTGGAACCTCCATTATAAGACCTTCAAAAATCATCCCAAATGAGGTCTTAGGGAGGGGTCTTATAAGGGAGGTAATATTAATGCTTTCAAAGAAGGGCAATGTTTCAGAGAAGTAGGTCTTATGTGGGTGGGAGTCTTATAATGGGAGGTCTTATAAGGGAGTCTTTCGGATGAGACGATAAACCGAGGTGCCGTGTGCTCATGCACTTAGTACACGTTAAGCCCAGTGGCAAACGAAAAAGTTGTCATTTGGTCAAAATTTACCCCCCTCCCTTCCTTCCTCATCAGTCACACCAAAATCGCATGCAAAATTTATTAAAAAAAATAGGGTGGCGCACCTCTGGCTGCGACGCGCTCTCCAGGTGGGAGCAACCCGAATTTCACAAAGACTATAATGTACCTAAGCTAACTGTACTGTTGTGTCTCATTTCAGGGTCTGTGCAAGCTGGGTAGCTTTGCGGGAAGAGACGCCAGTGCTCAGCCCATATGTACCTAACCTAACCTAACTGTACTGTTATTGCTTGTGTTTCAGGGTCTGTGCAAGCTGGGTAGCTTTGCGGGAAGCGACGCCAGTGCTCAACCCATGGCTGAAGGGTCCACGCTCAAACTGGCCAGGATTTGCCGAAAGTAATAATAATAATAATAATAATAATAATAATTGGCATTTATATAGAGCACGTATCTAGAAAATTCTATTCATGGCGCTTTACAAAGAAATAAAGCTACAAACATTCCCATTCACACACACACACGCATGCACGCACGCACGCACATGCACACGCACATGCACACACACACACGCGCGCACACACACACACACATGCACACGCGCACACACACATGCGCGTACACACACACACACACACACACACACACACAAAACAAAAAAAAGAGAAAAAGATGAAGAAGTAGGGGAGAGGGTGGGAAGGGTTGACGCGGGGAGGGGGGGTGTCACACACATTAACACACACACACACCACTCAATTTCCATTCGGCACAATCAAAACACACACACAAACACACACACACACACACCACTCAATTTCCATACAACAATTCGTCATTGTGATGGCGTTATGGTACATTATTTTGCCTCCTGGAAATTAAACTATCGTAAGTCAAAATTGGTAATCTTCGATGTGTTGGACTTACCAGTAAGATGTATCATCTAACAAAGCTGTTGGAAAACTTCTTCTTTTTCTTCTTGTTCCCGTCATACTAGAACTGCCCGCACTTTTTACCGATCGCTGCGGGAATTCCTTCGTCGTCTGCTAAATCTGTCGTCTTCACAAACCGAAAGCATCGAGCAGGAATGAATTATTTCTCAACATTTCATTGGTTTCTTTACAATGTTAGTGTAAATCAACCAATCGCGTTCATCTCGTTTTACCGACAAGAAGTTGCGAGAGTCCTACCTGCCATGTTGAATTTTCTTCAAAATGAAGCGGACAACGACGCTCTTCGACTTTGATTTTTGTGGCGGCAAAGTAAAAAAAAAAGAAATCCTCTGCCAAACGAGTGTGCAGAAGATGTTGCAGAAACAGCTACTGCATCAACAGTCTCGGAGAAGCAGCCCGAAGATAACGGCACTAGTGCGAGGGAACACCAGTTCCAAGACAAGTGGCTGAAGAAGTGGCCATGGCATGCGAAGATTGAATCGGCCGCCTCCCCCCCCCCTTCCCCTCATATCCATTGGACCTGCCCCCCCTTTTTTCATTCTTACGGGGGGAACGCCCGCACTTTTTCAAATCCTAGAATCAGCTGGGCCAGATTTCGCGTCTCGGTGTGGTGAAGAGAGGGCCTGTCCTGCAGTATGAGGGCTGGGGTCTGTGAACCAGTACTACACGGGCGTTCATCGGTGTGGGAGATTTTCAGACGATAGAGATGGGAGAGGAGTTTGCAGTGTCCAGTTCTGAGTCTGAAGATGGCGACCTGCTGGGCATGATTCAGCTGGTGGATACCATCCTCTCCAGTGTCCAAGTGCAGACGTTCCCTCCATTCCGCTCCTAAGTTGCCCCGAAGTATTGTTTTTGTCTCTCCAAAGGATATGGGTGTGGAGCTTGCTCCAGTCTGCTGCCTTTCTTGGAGAGCATGCCTGTTTGTACGCTGCAAAGATAAATCAGCGATTGTTACGCTAAATGAAAAACAATGGTGTAATTTGACCTGAAATGACCAAAATATTGATTTTTGCATTCCTCGTGTGAAGTGACGTCTTTTTGACTCGCGTTTCTATGTTTTGCGCGCAGCGATGTTTTCAGCATACTTTTGAGCAAAAGTCAAAAAAATAGGCAACAGTTAAAAAAGTATCAAATTTCTGTTTAGCCTTTAAGACATAATTTTAATCGTCATTTGTATGTTTTCTACTAATATCCAGAATATTAAGTCCAAATTTGTACGATTTCTTTGTTTATTTAATCCTTTGTGAAACCAAATCAGTGGAAACAAAAAGCAGAAATCCTCTCTTATAATGTTAGATTTCTGCAAAATCTTTGGGTGTCAAATTTTGAATGACTCTGAATTCGTTCTAAAGCGCTTAGAGCTTAAAGATTAGGCGCTATAAAAGTTGTCTTAAAAATAAAAATAATTAAAAAAATAAAAACTTTTAAACTTGCAAAGAATTCTGAAGATATTCTGCTCTCTGTTTATATAATTTACTAGGAACCTTAGCACCCTCTTGCGAAAAGAACATTGAAACGTGTCATTTCAGGATTGAGAGAATGTCCTACTTCCACCCACGCATTAGACTATTGGGAGAAAGGTGGCAGAGTGGTTAAGACGTTCGCCTGCCAAATGTAATGCGTGACTGCAGCGTGAGTGACCCGGGTTCGAATCCCGGCCTCGCCCTTTCTTTCTAGTTTGACAGGAAAATCGAACTGAACGTCGAGTCCTTTGGATGGAGACTTAAAGCTAGTCTGACCCGTGCGCTTTACGCACGTAAAAAACCCTGCATCTTACATTTGGCAGGCGAATGTCTTAATCACTCTGCCACCTTTCTGTAGGCGACCAGAATTTGAATTTCACCGAAAACGTTGATGTCACGAGCAAAGTTTTGTGCAAGTGGCTTGACGATACTATCAAATAGGCTTTTTTGTGTTTTTAAGGCAAGGCAAGGCAAGGCAAATGTTTTATTTCATACCCACTTGGGACGCAGAAATATAAAACAAAGCACACACATATTTAAATACTCAAACATCAGTACAGAGTGATGTCTATACTAATTACTATCAGAAACGACAAACAATATCAACAAGTAGATATGTAACATCATGGACAAATGTACTTGTACCATAACAAAAAGAACAAAACATGTGACATTTTATCCATATAAATCATCGAAAAGAACTGTTCATAGCTGTAACAAAGTGCTTAAGTTTAATCAAAAGTTTCTTATTTCTTGAGACAAACAAAGCATTAAATTTATACGCATTTGGTCGCACAAAAAAGTACTGCGGAAGATATCTATTTCTTTCAACATTAAAAAAAGCGACAGACAAACAAATAATGGAACTCATCTGTCACATGGTCAGGCAGGTGTACATTACACTTTTCACAGATTCTTTCACGTCTGGGTATATTATCATAACGCAATTTATTTACTTGCGTTTATAGGCCCTCTCACATTCATGTCTGTGTGTGATCAGGTTCCTGGTGAACACCAGCAAGGATAGCGACCTGCGCACAGACCTGCCAACCTGTACGATTTGGGCGTATTTGGTACGCCAATTTACCGAAAATATGACCAATATGTCGGGTGAATAAAAAATATGGCATAAAAAAACCATAGTGAAATTTTTTTAAGCAGTTTGATCCCCGAAACGATTGTTCGTTCGAAATCGGCGATTTAGCATAATTGCGAAGTGTAAAGATTTCTTAAGAGATATTTAACTATCCCTGGAATTTGAGAGTCGACGCAAGGAAAGACTTACCGTTACGCACATTGCAGCTACTGTCAAGTCGACTTCTCCATTGTTCTGGAAAGTTTGACATTGAGCGGCACTGCCTGCAACAGGAAAATGCATCAAGATCGTGTAATATACTTGTATATTAGAAATAGAGTTGTCCTTAGAGTACACCACTTTTTCCAAGAATACACCACTTTCCGTGAAAAAATACTCCAACTGAAAACTCGGGGTTGGCAGGTCTGTGCGCAAGTGGGCGATGGAGGGCCTGGCCTATCTGACGCTGTGTATCTGTGTGTGGTCAAGTTCCTGGTGAACACCAGCAAGGATAGCGACCTGCGCAAGTGGGCGACGGAGGGCCTGGCCTATCTGACCCTGTGTGTGGTCAGGTTCCTGGTGAACAACAGCAAAGATAGCGACCTGCGTAAATGGGCGATGGAGGGCCTGGCCTATCTGACGCTGTGTGTGGTCAGGTTCCTGGTGAACACCAGCAAGGACAGCGACCTGCGCAAGTGGGCGACGGAGGGCCTGGCCTATCTGACGCTGTGTGTGATCAGGTTCTTGGTGAACACCAGCAAGGATAGCGACCTGCGCAAGTGGGCGATGGAGGGCCTGGCCTATCTGACGCTGTGTGTCTGTGTGTGTGTGGTCAGGTTCCTGGTGAACACCAGCAAGGATAGCGACCTGCGCAAGTGGGCGACGGAGGGCCTGGCCTATCTGACGCTGGATGCTGAGGTGAAAGAGGAACTGGTCAGCGACACGCCGTCCCTCCGGTCCATCTTCGATCTGGCCAAGGTGAGAGAGTGTGTGTGTGAGTGAGTGTGCCTATGAAGTGTAGGAAAGCAGGTGTCTTATCAGGCATGAGATTTATCAGCCTTTAGACTGATTTTAGGCTTTTTGATGTCCACAGAGGTCATTTTTTAGATATAAAAAAAAGAGTCTGAGTATAGAAATACTTCTAATGAGTTAATTAAAATTAACTAAATATATCAATTCTACTTCTAATGCTGCTTTTAAGGCTTAGATTACTAAAAAAAAAAAAAAAAGTTCTGTTTTAGAGGGCTTCTGGGTTTTTTCAGCATTTTTCGGACGCTTTTCAGCCTAAATAATAATTTCTCAATCTCATGCCTGATTATACAGTGGAACAGCCCTGTTCAGGCCTTGCTATTAACCCCTTGACTGCCACCAACGTATTACGTACTGACCTGATGACATCACTGATGACATCATCAAATGAAGAGGAATAACCCTGATATGCTGGCTTTTGCTCTAACGTCATCAAATGAAGAGGAATAACCCTGTTATGCTGGCTTTTGCTCTAACGTCATCAGATGAAGAGGAATAACCCTGTTATGCTGGCTTTTGCTCTAACATGATCAAGAGAGTAATATCCGCAGAGCATTTTCTCAGACTGGCTCTATCAGTTGTCTTTTTCATGTCGTGATTTGCCCAATGATTTGTTTTCTTTCATTTTCTCTGGCAGTCAAGTGGCTAACACCCCTCTTAACCCTCTCAAGGCTGCATACGCCAGATCCGACCGATTTTTTGGTAAAGGTCAAGATGTGCCACCCCCCCTACCTATCTCGGTGAATTCTATTTTTCCGTTATTGCCTTTCTTACCATACATAAAGCTGTATTTTAGGAACATTTTTAGCTAATAACCTTTTTGGAATACTAACCCTAACCCTAACCCTAGCCCTAACCCTAACCCTACGACGGAAAAACGCAACGAACCACAACTGTGACAAATCGCGGTGTACTGCAGTACATAGTGGGGGGTAGGGTTAGCTTTAGGGCTAGGGTTAGGGTTAGTATTCCAAAAAGGTTATTAGCTGAATATGTTCCTAAAATACAGCTTTATGTATGGTAAGAAAGGCAAAAACGGAAAAATAGAATTAACCGAGAAATGCAGGGGGGGTGGCACATCTTTACCTTTGCCGATTTTTTCTTTACCATTGACTCCCATAGCCCCCGATTGCGCCCGCTGAACGCCCGGTCTAGTAGTTTCACTTTCACTTTTGCCCTACCCACAATGCAATATACTAAGTTAGTTCTTCCTGTTCCTGACTCTCAGTGGTCCGTTTTTGGTTCTTACAGCAAGGGAAAGGACCCACTAGTCTTTTTGAACGGATTTTTCAAAGTGACCCCAAATTTTTTTCTTCTTTCCACGTGACGTGTGCAGTATTGACTCGGCGCGATGCTCGGAGCGCCATTACGGATTTTTTCATTCCAATTCATGGTTTGTTGTGTGACAAGTGTGTTAGCTTTGGAATGAAAATATCATCATTGCTATTCAATATGCATCTTTCAGAAGGAGGTGAAGGAGTGGGGTGTGGATATATAGATACACGAGAATGAGTGTGTGTGTGTTGTTGTTTTTGTGGGGGGGGGGGCATATTAATACATGAGTGGGTAGGAGTGTGTGTCTGTCTGTCTGTCTGTCTGTCTGTCTGTCTGTGTGATTCGTTAATGATGCAATATTTTCTGCCATTTTTTAAGGTGTGTTTTTGAAAAAGACATTAAAGTCGAAAATTTGTGCTTTTTTAAAAGGGTGTCCGGTGTTTCACTATACAAGAAATTAAATGTGAGTTAGACTTTATTCTGGGTGATTTTTTTAAATAAAAGATTTGGTGTGACGTTCGGAGTTACTTCCCATCACTTGGTATTCAATATAGATTATCGGTTCGATTGATCAGATTGAGAGGGTCAAGATGTGACCCCAAAATATTTTCACCAATTTTTTCCCCCTTCACATCTGGACTTATGGTGCGCCAAATTCACAAATCTCTCTATAGGTGTTCGATAGAGTTTGGAAACCCTGTCGAACTGCTGGGTGCAGTTTCAATACTCTAGCTAGTTTTCCATGCAGTGTGAAGACTATGACGAGTGCGGCTCCCAGTTGCAGCAACAGCTATGGTCGTTGTACTATGTACGACGTAAACATGAAACGCCCGATATGTTCGCTCGTTGAAGACGATCGGTAGCCATGTTTGATTAAAATTGTCTAGCACTCTTGCGTTAAAAGTTCAGGGTCATCTGCTAAGGCAAGAAAATTGTCTGCTAACCATGTACCAATCAGAAATCGCGATATAAAAACTGTTGCTCAATAGAATTATTTTGTGGAAACCCTACTTCTCTGTTCAATTGAGTTTTAAATCTACTACCTATCTGTTTGATAGAGCTGTAAAACTCTGTCGAACACATCAGAGCTCCCAATCGTCCCGCAAAACAAGGGGTCCCAGGGACTCCTTCACTTACAGCATAGAGGGTCATAGAGCAGGATAATGCCAAAGAGATTTTGTTCTAGTGCATCCCTGAGACCCCCTGCACATTCTTTTAGAGGGTCCTTTAGAATTTTAGTACTTCACAGACCCCCAAATGAGGGTCCCTGGGAGCCGTGCACATGCACGCACGCATGTGTGATATTGTTAGGGAATCTGACCAGCAGTTGATTGATTATTGATGAACTGGTTGATTGATGGACCAACGGATTGATGAGTAAATTATGAATTGATGAACAATTGTGTTTTTACCCAGACTCCCGAGCGCAACATGACGTATGCGTGCGTCACTGTGCTGGTGAACCTGACCAACAGTTACGACAAACAGGAGATGATGCCGGAGATGGTAGAGCTGGCCCAATTCGCCAAACAACACGTGCCTCAGGAACATGAAAAGGTGAGAGAGAGAGAGAGAGGGAGAGAAGAGAGAGAGAGAGAGGGAGAGAGAGAGGGGGAGGGAGAGAGAGAGAAAGGGAGAGAGAGAGGGAGGGAGGGAGAGAGAGGAACAGTTACGACAAACAGGAGATTATGCCGGAGATGGTAGAGCTGGCCCAATGCGCCAAACAACACGTGCCTCAGGAACACGAAAGGTGTCATCATCATCGTCGTCATCTTTATATTAATCATCATCATCTTCTTTATTATTCGTCATCATAATCATTATCATAATTTTCATCATCATCATCTATCTTTCTGCACAAGCCTTTGCAATAGGGCATTTGCCACGAATATTCGTTCTCTGTACCAGACTACTAATTTGCCCGCACTCGTTCTGCCCGAGTTACGCTGACCTTTCTAATTCAGCTCTCTAAATTCAACTCAATGAAATTCAAGGTCGCCGGCACGCGGCAAATGCCCTATTGTTCATCCTTTTGTGTTCACAACAATTATTTTTCTCTAATTTTTTTCTCTGTCCGTTTCACAGGACAAGCACGACTTCGTGGTCAAGCGCATACACACCCTGGCCAAAGCCGGAGTGACCAACGCTCTGGTGGCCCTGTCCAGCACGGAGTCCAAGAACAGCAAAGAACTTCTGTGTAGAGTGTACCTGGCCTTGGCCACTGAGGAGACGTTGAGAGGGCTGATGGTGCAACAGGGGGCTGTGAAGGTAACGAGATATGTCTGTATATGAACTCCTGTGTAGACGTCTGTGTAGAGTGTACCTTGCCTTAGCCACTGAGGAGACGTTGAGAGGGCTGATGGTGCTGTGAAGGTAACGAGATATGTCTGCATATGAACTCCTGTGTAGACATCTGTGTAGAGTGTACCTTGCTTTAGCCACTGAGGAGACGTTGAGAGGGCTGATGGTGCTGTGAAGGTAACGAGAAAGACTGTTGGTTTCTGTCTATGTCTGTATATGAACTCCTGTGTAAACTTCTGTGTAGAGTGTACCTTGCCTTAGCCACTGAGGAGACGTTGAGAGGGCTAATGGTGCTGTGAAGGTAACGAGATATGTCTGCATATGAACTCCTGTGTAGACATCTGTGTAGAGTGTACCTTGCTTTAGCCACTGAGGAGACTTTGAGAGGGCTGATGGTGCTATGAAGGTAACGAGATATGTCTGCATATGAACTCCTGTGTAGACATCTGTGTAGAGTGTACCTTGCTTTAGCCACTGAGGAGACGTTGAGAGGGCTGATGGTGCTATGAAGGTAACGAGATATGTCTATATGAACTCCTGTGTAGACATCTGTGTAGAGTGTACCTTGCCTTAGCCACTGAGGAGACGTTGAGAGGGCTGATGGTGCTGTGAAGGTAACGAGAAAGAGTGTTTGTTGGCTTCTGGCTGTGTCTGTATATGTGACCCAGCACCATGAAAGGGACATTAAGTGTCAAACTGACCGTTCTGAGATAACTATGCATTTGAAAACTTCATACAATTCTCTTTCTAATGTTACAAGAACCATTCTTGTGCCTTTATCCGTTCCACGGTTATGAGCACTTAAAGTTAGTAGGGTGAGCGTCTGCCATTTTGAGAAAACACAGTCTAATGTTTAGCTTAGCCGAAGAAAATGCATTGACCTACTCGTTTTGAAGCACTTAAAAGACCATTTAGAGACCATATTAAAGGTTATCCTTTATGGATATGAAAGATAAGATGTTGGAGAACACAAAAATACCCATAACTCAAAATTGACAAAAAGTGAGATTTTTGACTTTGCAACCCTGTTGTGAGAAACTAGCCCAGCGACTTAATGTCCCTTTCGTGGTGCTTGGTCACAAATGAACTCTTGTGTAAACTTGGTGTAGAGTGTACCTTGCCTTAGCCACTGATGAATCACCGAGAGGGTTAATGGTTCATGGTGCTGTGAAGGTATTGAGAAAGACTGTTGGTTTCTGGCTATGTCTGTATATGAACTCCTGTGTAAACTGCTGTGTAGAGTGTACCTTGCCATAGCCACTGAGGAATCACCGAGAGGGTTAATGGTTCATGGTGCTGTGAAGGTATTGAGAAAGAGTGTTTTGTTGGTTTCTGGCTATGTCTATATATGAACTCCTGTGTAAACTTCTGTGTAGAGTGTACCTTGCCTTAGCCACTGAGGAATCACTGAGAGGGTTAATGGTTCATGGTGCTGTGAAGGTGTTGAGAAAGAGTGTTTTGTTGGTTTCTGGCTATGTCTATATATGAACTCCTGTGTAAACTTCTGTGTAGAGTGTACCTTGCCTTAGCCACTGAGGAATCACTGAGAGGGCTAATGGTTCATGGTGCTGTGAAGGTATTGAGAAAGAGTGTTGGTTTCTGCCTATGTCTGTATATGAACTCCTGTGTAAACTTCTGTGTAGAGTGTACCTTGCCTTAGCCACTGAGGAATCACTGAGAGGGCTGATGGTGCTGTGAAGGTATTGAGAAAGAGTGTTGGTTTCTGCCTATGTCTGTATATGAACTCCTGTGTAAACTTCTGTGTAGAGTGTACCTTGCCTTAGCCACTAAGGAATCACTGAGAGGGTTAATGGTTCATGGTGCTGTGAAGGTATTGAGAAAGACTGTTGGTTTCTGACTATGTCTGTATATGAACTCCTGTGTAAACTTCTGTGTAGAGTGTACCTTGCCATAGCCACTGAGGAATCACCGAGAGGGTTAATGGTTCATGGTGCTGTGAAGGTATTGAGAAAGAGTGTTTTGTTGGTTTCTGGCTATGTCTATATATGAACTCCTGTGTAAACTTCTGTGTAGAGTGTACCTTGCCTTAGCCACTGAGGAGACGTTGAGAGGGCTAATGGTGCTGTGAAGGTGTTGAGAAAGAGTGTTTTGTTGGTTTCTGGCTATGTTTGTATATGAACTCCTGTGTAAACTTCTGTGTAGAGTGTACCTTGCCTTAGCCACTGAGGAATCGCTGAGAGGGCTAATGGTGCTGTGAAGGTATTGAGAAAGACTGTTGGTTTCCGACTATGTCTGTGTAAACTTCTGTGTAGAGTGTACCTTGCCTTAGCCAGTGGTGAAGGTATTGAGAAATGGTCTTGGTTTGTAATTGTAGTGGTCGCTGTTGTTTATAGAAAAAAACATAAAATATATTGACATGTAAGTAGAGTGTGTGTAGAACCTTTCTTACTGTCTGTCTGCATGTATGGAAATATGGAAATATTACTTTATTATTTTATTTTATTTTTTATTTTTAAATATATCTTTTTCAGTCGTTGCTAGGATTGACGTTGAACAACACGGACGTAGGGGCTGTGCTAGCGGCTCATGCCTTGGCGAAAATCGCTGTGACTCTGGATCCCACCACCGCCTTCCCTGGACAGAGGGTGAGCACCACTGAATTGTGTTTGTGTGAGTGTGTGTGTGTGTGGGTGGTGGTGTTATTTCTTCTTCGCCTTACTCAGCCAATTTCATCACGTTGAAGATTCCGCTGCACTTTAGGGGGTACAGTGGAACCTCCCTTATAAGACCTTCAAAAATCATGCAAAATGAGGTCTTATAAGGGAGGGGGTCTTATAAGGGAGGTAATTTTAATACTTGCAAAGAAGGGCAGTGCCTCAGAGAAGTAGGTCTTGTGTGGGAGGGAGTCTTATAATGGGAGGTCTGTAGTACGAAAAAGAAACAAAAAGATATATTACCCGATTGGAAGACAAATTTTTTATATTCTATTTTAAACGACTTAAAATTTATCAACCCCAAAAAGGAATGGTTCCAGCAAAAAAATAGTATAAGTGCATGGCTTTGTACATCGATTTCTTGGCAAATATGTAGATTTACACCCTCCTGCTCTATTTCTTGGTTCTTTCCGTGGTTAGGGTTAGGGTTAGATGGTCTTTTCTTTTGCCACAAGCATGTTTTTTTGTCAAAATCATCTATTTTTTTGGAGCATTAAATCGCTGCCATTTTAAACTTCAAAGTGTTTTTGAAAGTTAGCCAATCTCCTTTGCTCATGAAAAAACAAAAACAAAACAACAACCGTCCTCTCAACGCAATGTCAATCAGAATATCAATAATACCTTTTGGATTTTCCTTTGCCTTTCCCTACTTAGATATTATAGCATTGGTAATCCAAATTCAAAATGGATAAAATTGGATCACCAGACAAGACTAACAAGTCTAGAACATTGAAACTGCTCAACTTTTAGTATGTGTGTGTGTGTGCTGTCAATACAATATTTTTCATGCAAGAGCATGCTGGTGATGAAATCTAATCTCACTAATTTCCGTTCTAGTCTACGCTTGACGCTTTCGGAGACAGACGCGCTCACTGTGCGCTTTCATATAGACATCAACAAAAGTGAAGGACCGCCGTTTAATTTGGTATAGTGTCGGTGAAATTAAAAAACCTCGTATCTCGATTTTTTTTAATTTTTAGTTAGATACATAGTCAGCATTCTAATTTTTCCCGCCACCTTCCACCAAAAGCTCATATCTCTTAACGACTTTCTATCTGGGGTAAATGAGGTTGTGAAAATAGACGAAAAACTCGTAGGTCCCAAATTCAGATCTAGTTAAGGACAAAAACCTCGTATCTTCATTCTTTTCAAGTCTAAAAAAAAAAATCAGTAATTTTAACAAAATGCAGGACTAAACTAGCAATGTCTTGAACAACATATTCATCATAGTTAATCAATTGTGGTGAACGCGGTTAATTTTTAAAACTGTGGGTTTTTTTCATGTTTCTCAAAACTACCAAAATTGAGATACGAGGTTTTTGAATTTCACCGACGATATACATGTATGATTACCAGCCGCGAATCGAAGCTGGTTATGTCTTCAGTGCCGTCTGTCTGTCTGTTCCTGGCTGGCTAGGCTATGTGGCTGACTGACTGTGTTATCACGAAGGGACCTAGGACACTCAAATGTTGTGCATGCGGATAGGTAGTTAGGATATTTACATGGGTGCTACTCTTTCAGTTTTACACTGATTTCACTATTTTTAATTTGACCAGAAACTGAACTTCAGGTGTTTTTTTATTCATCAAAAAAAAAAATTGACCGCAAGCGATTTGGGGCGTTTTGAACTTGGTTGTTCTATCTTAGAAGGTAATAAAGGCAATGTAATAATTGTACAAGGCTTATCAGACTCAAACTGTCTCTGTCTATCATTTTAACTGTCTGTCCATCTCGTTATCTCTCTCTCTTAAGTTGCCCCCCCCCTGAATCGTCTGACAGGGCTCTGCCCCTATACCCTGCCGGGGCCATGGGTCCCTGGATCCCTACCTTTTTAGGTTTTTTTTCATTTTGTGGAGTTGCACCCATGTATCTGGGCCCAGTTCGAAAATGAAGGCCGATGGTGAAAGGTCATGGGTCACAGGAACGGAGAATGTGCCTGCACGGCTGCTGGTGACGCAGCGTCTTCACACTCTGTGGCTGATTTCGTTGGTGGTGGGTATCTGTGGTGTTGACAGGTGTACGAGGTGGTGCGCCCTCTGATTTCCCTGCTTCACAACGAAAGGACGGGTCTGCAGAACTTCGAGGCGCTGCTGTCGCTGACCAACTTGGCTTCCATCAGCGAGAGCGTCAGGTAAGTGGCTTGGCGCGAGTTTGCATGGCTGTTAGCTTTGAACTGGATAGCTCCCCGTGGGGATACCGGGGGGGTCTTTCATAAAAATAGTTCCCCCACCTTCTGGAAGTTATGTGCTTGTAACTTCCTCTAATCTGCCACTCTCTTTGACTCTGCCTTTTCCATTTTGCTTTCTTTCATCTACTATCTTTCTGACTTATTGGCCCGTTATCCTGCCTTTTTTCCCCAAAAAATCTTCCTAATAATTTTTCTCCTTTGAGTTCCTCCGAAATCGGAATGTGTTGTGGTGGCTGTGCGCAGCGGGGAGACCAGTGAAAACTGAAAACCTGACATACGTACCTTATCCATTATGGCCATAAGGCCTGGGAACGCAGAAGAAGAAGAAGAACCAGATAGGGCTTGAGGGCTTCTTCTTCTTCTTAGCTGTGCGTGGCCACAATCAACTCTTTTATTCTTTTGCTACGGAACCGGGAGGTTCTACCACTTATGCTGGAAGAAAAGGCTATCAACTCTTTGATTATTTTGCCACAGAACCGGGAGGTTATACCACTTATGCCGAAAGAAAAGGCTCAAAGCCTGAGAAGAAACTGAAAAGTTAGGCCTTGTCTACCTACGCATGTGAAGACTGGTTCCGGCAGACTGCGCAGAGGAAACCATCAAGAGGTTCAACGGGCAAGAAGGCGGGTTTCAGCAAAGCGTTGTGGAGCGCAATTTTTAGGGCACAGTGAGACACAAAGGACACTGCTGGGGGTTCTAGCCTATGTCGATTGGTCTGACACAGCCTTAAGCCCTTTCACCGCCAGCCATATTTCAGCCAAAAATTCCCATTACATTTACCTGGGTAGAGAACAAAAATCCATCTGCAGTATTGGGGATTCTTTTGTGGCATATATAAAATAAGGTCTATCCTTACTTCCCAAAACTAAGACAATAGGGTCTTTGGATAATAGACCCCAATTTGATGCCTTTTAGTGACATAGGTGTCAAATCACTGTGGTGCTAAAATGCGACTTTGGCGGTGAAAGGGTTAAGCCAAGGCGAGTAACATTGCTATGAGATTGCCTTATATTGTTAGATCGTGAATGAAGAAAACCATATATATAAAAATCATGCCAAAATAATGATGAACTGGAGATGTAGTTATGGAGTGAGAAAAGAAAAGGAAAGTTGGTGGTGGGGTGGTGGAGGGTTGTTTTGTTTGTTTGGTTTTTGTTTGTTTGTTTTTCTTGATAATAATATTAATGAATAATATTTATATGGCGTAATATCCCGATAAACACAGCTCAAAGCGCCTTACAATAACAAATTACAATCAATTGTGTTGTACATGAACATTGCGATATATATATATATATTAATGGCATGCGATCAACAATCAAGAATACATCAGAAATCAAAAATACTTGTACCACAGGGAGGAGGAGGGGGGAGTTACTTGAATTTGTTTGTTGTCTCTGTTGCTTTTTAAAAAAAAAAGGTGTAACAGATAAGGACTTATAATACATGTTTTGTGGATTGTGTGTGTGTTTGTGTAGTCAAAAGTCAAGTCAAAATTATCTTTATTGACGATAAAGGAGTAAGCTACAAGCTTTTTTTCATCCTGTTGTCATGAAAAGAAGAAAAATACTGAATCAAATAAAATGTAAAGATCAACAATGAAAATTGGCGTAAGGAACCAAAAGCACAATGAACAAATATCAAAAACAAATCATACATAGACCATGACTAGCAAATACAATATGTACAAAATATGAATACAAATGTAATGATAGTTTGAAAGGGAGAGAGCAAGAGGTGGTGGGACAAGAAAAAAAGATTGAGATATAGAGGCTGATAGAGACACCGTAAAGAAGAGAAAAATAAAAAGGAGCCTCATCGAGTGTGTTTGTGTGTGTGTGAGAGAGAGAGAGAGAGAGAGTGTGTGTGTAATCTAATCTCAAAACCCACCTGTTCCCCCGTCATTAAGGCTCCACTCTCTTTTCTCTCTCTTGCCATTAGGTCTGTTTCTGCTGTATATCATTTGTGTCAAACGTGTGTGTTCGCTTTGTATTGCATTTTTGTTTGAATGCGTTATGAATGCTAACGTGTGTGTGCGCTTTGATTTGATTTCTATCAAGATTCAGCGCTGTATAAATACTGTATGTTGTTGTTGTTGTTTCTTGGTTCATGTAACACTGATGTCTGAGTTAAATTTCTGTTGTTCTCCTCCCAGGAATCGAATCCTGTCAGACCATGGGTTGCTGTGCATCGAGCGCTTCATGTTTGAAGATCACGAGATGATACGCCGCGCAGCCACCGAGTGCATGTGCAACATGATGATGAGTGAAAAGGTCAGGGAAAATAGTCCCCTTGTAAGAAAGCAGTCCTCTTATCTTAGCTGCAAAGTGCTCTTGTAACATTGTGATGTTGGAAAGGTCACTTTAAAAAAAATAGTACCAGTATCTAGAAGAGTAAATTTGTAACATGATGATGAGTGAAAAGTCAAAGAAAATAGTCCCCTTGTAAGACTCCAGGGATCATCCCAACAGCCGAAGCACTTGAACACTATGGTACAAATGCACCAGCTAGGGATGAGAACATTACTTGTGTGACCGTTTTTGATTGATGTTATGCTAGGAGCTTGCATGGCTACAGACAATCCCTGCATAACTATGCAGAGCATAGCAACATTTTGATGTAACCTTGTGTGTTCTAGCCTCTGTCAATTGGTCTGACACAGCCTTTAACCCCTTGACTGCCGTATAACATATCACATACTGACGATGACATCACTGATGATGTCATCAGTTGAAGAGGAATAGCTCTGATATGCTGGCTTTTGCTCTAACACAGTCAAGAGAGCTATGCCCCCAGACCATTTTGCCAGATTGGCTCTATCAGTTGTCTTTTTCATGTCATGATTTGCCCAATGGGTTTTTTCTTTAATTTTCTCTCTGGCAGTCAAGGGGTTAAGCCAAGGCGAGTCATTTGATGCTGTGTGACAAGATGAGGAAAGAGTGTCCCTTTGCAAGAAGCAGACCTGTTTATCATCCCAATTTTGCCGTAATTTTTACGGGGAAAAACTCAAATTACGGCTACGAGAAAAAATTACGGGAACAAAATTTCCTAAATATAAAAAAACCCACTACAGTTGCGTCGGTAAGCGAAGCTTTTTAAACAATGCGGTGAAAAGTCATTTCGTGCCATTTCCTTTTCTGTTTCAAAATGGCGTCCAAGCGAGTGCATTCCGAAGCTTCTGTATCTTCTGGTCGAAAATCAAAAGAAAAGACATCAAAAGTGGCACAGAAATTCCGGGAAAGTTACCTCAAAATTCCAGGAATACGTCGTTCAGCACTAGGTGACGAGCATGTGTTCTGAGTCTACTGCTCGTCGGACATTTGTATTGCACACTCAGGTTATTACGATATCGACGTTCATTGTAATACGCAGAAGCACGCGTTGGATTAAAAAAAAAATCTTCAAAATAACAGTTTTTTTGTTTCAGAAATTACAACTTTGCAAAATTGGGGTAAACAGGTCTGGAGAAGGTTTTCTTCTTGCTTTTGCATCGTGGTGCATTTGTGACTTACATTGTAACGATGAGTGAAAGGGTCAGAAAATAGTTCTGTTATATATGGCTGGGGATCAAGACACCACATATGCATCTTTGAGACACCGTTGAAATTTAGTCGAGAGTGACGACGAGAAAGTAATCCTAGTGTTACCATAGACTGATAGAGACAAGATCTTCACCACATCCCACCAAGTTTGGTGGCACACTGCGCTTTTTGGGGGCAATTTTTGTTCATTTTTGTTTCAGGCAATTTTTGTTTCTCAGGATCTAATAAAGATATCTACATGACATTTTGCACACTGATACAGAACATTACCATGAACATACATGCCAAATTTGAAGACTGCGTGAAGGCACTGTGAAAGTATGGAAGTATGGAGTCCATCTAAAAAACAAATTCACACAAAATCTTAGCCCCTCAACAGCGCTGGATTCAAGCACTGCATGGTGATGCTGATCATTTGTCCACTTTCCTAAGACATCAAAGAGTGCAATGGTCATAAAATTAGCATGTCTGAGTTGTTAACTCGCATTCTTTGTCTCATCAAACAATAGTAAAACATTCACAGGATCTTGTTTGATCTTGTGTGAAGATGATGGTGCTGTTCGCTGGTGAAGAGGACGCTGCCTTTATTAATTACTGTTCTTTATATCTTCATGTCTACAGGTGTTGGAGCTGTGTGAGGGTGACAACCACCGTATGAAGATGACGCTACTTTTATTAATTACTGTTCTTTATATCTTCATGTCTACAGGTGTTGGAGCTGTGTGAGGGTGACAACCACCGTATGAAGATGATGGTGATGTTTGCCGGTGAAGAGGACGCTACCTTTATTAATTATTGTTCTTTATATCTTCACATCTACAGGTGTTGGAGCTGTGTGAGGGTGACAACGACCGTGTGAAGATGATGGTGCCGCCGGTGAAGAGGACACTACCTTTATTAATTACTGTTCTTTATATCTTCACATCTACAGGTGTTGGAGCTGTGTGAGGGTGACAACGACCGTGTGAAGATGATGGTGCCCGGTGAAGAGGACACTACCTTTATTAATTACTGTTCTTTATATCTTCACATCTACAGGTGTTGGAGCTGTGTGAGGGAGACAACGACCGTGTGAAGATGATGGTGCCTTTATTAATTACTGTTCTTTATATCTTTCTCTACAGGTGTTGGCGCTGTGTGAGGGAGACAACGACCGTGTGAAGATGATGGTGCTGTTCGCCGGTGAAGAGGACACTACCTTTATTAATTACTGTTCTTTATATCTTCACATCTACAGGTGTTGGAGCTGTGTGAGGGTGACAACGACCGTGTGAAGATGATGGTGCTGTTAGCCGGTGAAGAGGACGCTACCTTGGTGCGTGCTGCCTCCGGGTCACTGGCCTTCATGTCCACCAACCCAAAACTGGCCCACAAAATGACCCAGGTCAGAATAAACTAAACGCCACTTTTTTTGCCTGATTTTTTACTTTCATTACTCATGGATGGATGTTACTGTTGTTGTTTTTTACTGTAAGGCACAAGTATTGTAAGACACACCCCTTAAAATTTTACACAAATTTCAGATTTTTTAATTATATTTTCTTACTATTTCAATACAGACGAACCCCTATTTTACGACCCTCTGTTAAGCGACCACCTCTCATTTGAGACCGGATTTGTTGGCACGGATGCATTTTACTATGTAAACGACCTCTCTTAAACGACTTCCTCTAAAACGCGACTTACGACCGCCATTTTGTTGGTTTTTACGACCGTTGCTGTCGTCTGCATAGACTTCGAGCAAAGGGAAACAACCACGGTCAAGGGCCTGAAAGCGGAGTCGCTTCCCTTGTTGTAGAAAAGATGGCGGAAAGCGTAGGAAAAGCACGAAAACCACTGACTTTGAAAAAGAAAACCACTGACTTTGGACGAGAGTGGAGGTGATTAACAGAAGTCGGCGAAGTGAAACTGTAATACATCGATTGCACAATCCTATGGAGTTGGAAAGACCCAAATCCAGTTTTAATATGTCATTGTATGTGTGCATGAAGAAGAGAGTATGAACTGTGCTGAACTTTTTCTTTCTACGGCTGCCAGTGAAAACCTCCGTCATACGACCCCTCCAATTTACGACCGATTTTTCCGGACATTTTGGAAGTCTTAAAATAGAGGTTTGTCTGTAGTGACAATTTAAGGCGCAGGGGTCTCAGTCTGGGGGAAAAGTATCGCCTTACAGTCAGCAATAATATGGTACTCAACTCAACTCAACTCAACTTTTATTTTGTCCTCATAAAAACAAGGAATAATTTTCTTGCGGACACGTCAACTATACACACAAGAAACCAAACACATTTATGTGTGTGTGTGTGCGTGTGCGTGCGTGTGATTGTGCGATGTGTGTGTGTGTGTGTGATTGTGCGATGTATGTCCGTATGTTTGTATGTATGTAATTTGTGTGCGTGTATGTGTGTATGTGTGTGTATGTATGTAATTTGTGAGCATGTGCGCGAATGTGAGTGCGTGCGCCCATGGCCGCGCTTCCAAGCAGGTGTGAGTGTGTTATGTGTGGGTATATCTGCTTGCATGTGTATGCGTGCGCAGGAGAGATTGTGTTCGCTAGAGTGGGGGGGGGGGGGGGGGGGGGGGCGCCCAGGAGAGTGTGTGAGTATGTGTCTGTGAGTGTGAGTACACGTGAGTGCTTTGTGTATGTGAGTGCGCGTGTGTGTGTATGTGTGTGCGTGCGTGCGCGCGTGTTTGTACAAGTGTATGCTTGAGTAAGTTTGTGTGCGTTTCAGTGATAATGTGTTTTCTGTGTGTTTGATGAAATGTGTGTGGGTATGTGTGTGTATGTGCGTGCACGTACATGCGTGTGTGTCTGTTGTGCGTGTGTGAGTGTTTCAATACTGATTGTAAAGCGCTTTGTGCTTGATAAAAAGCGCTATATAAATATCCGTTTATTATTATTATTATTATTATAAAAGAACTAATTGTAATTACAAGCTTTAAAAGTATTCTTTCACACTTCACACGCCCCGCTCACTTTAACAACTGCACGCCTGCTTGCGGTCTCACTTTCATACAACCCTCCACCCTTCCCACCAACATCCCATCTCATCACAGCACTTTGGCAATACAGCATTATAGACCCTATTTGAACAATCAAACCAAAACATCTCTCTCTCTCCCTCTCTCTCTCTCTCCTCTCTCTCCCACTCCCTCCCTCCCCTCTCCATCCCCTTCCCCTGTCTCTCCCTCACCCTCTCTTACCATCTACCCCCTCTCCCCAAACCCACCCTTCTCTTCCGCAATAATACAATGAGCTGAAATGAATAAATGTATATGTACACATGCCTAATAAAAGATGACAATGAAATATTAGTTAGACTAAAAGCAACACTATGCTTGAAGCCTGAATTCAGCCAGTTGAATGCAGATTTAGGCAGTGGTCTGCCTGAAGAATATCATCCTTTCTCGTGAGAAATTCGGCTCTTGAAGTGAACACTACGTTTAGAGCTAACACTAAGGATGTGTACTGATATACACAGATGTTTCGCTCGGAAACCCCGCGAATAAGTAAAAGAAAGAAGGAAAAAATATGCGTGTGTGTTTCCGCACAGAAAGTCATGCGCGTGACCTCAGTTTCGGTTTCCAATCCAGTCTATGCCTTGGTGCGTTCGGGTCAAAGTCATGGGGATCAGTGTGTTCTGGGAAGCTGTCGGTGGACGGTCATGGTGGCGCCCTCGGAGGGGGACCTCACTCACGCTGGCTCCGCGACTAAGAGAATAGTGTCGTCAGTAGGGGGCTTAGTAGGTGGTGCCCTGAACAGGCTCCACTGAACTCCACCGAAGTGACTCAGCAGCAGTGCAGTGTCTCCTCGGTTGGTTGTCTCCTGACGGCCTAACATAGATTAGCTACCCATGGACGACTGGTCTCGGATTCTGCGACCTGAACGTGCTGAGATATGGCTGCGAGTTGGGACTCGGAATGAGCGGCGTGGGAGCAATGCCACTGTACAGCCCAGAAGATGGACAGTAAAAAAAAAGAAAGAAAATCATGCACTTTTTTTTTCTTCTCTTACTTTTACTTATTCACGGGGCTTCCGGGTGGAACTTCCGCATATATCTCTAAACAGCCTCAGCATTCGGGCCAAAGTTTGTGTCATCACATGCACCCATGATCGTTCTATTGAACAAAACTAGCACAGCACTATGTTCAAAAACTGTAAAGATGATAAAGTGGTGGGCTGGGGAAATCCAAAACACTAAACAACAACAAAAATAAAAACAAAACCGACATTTCCGAGCATAACTCCTTCGTCGGAAACGTCGGTTTTGTTTTTATTTTTTGTTTTGTTTAGTGTTTTGGATTTCCCCAACCCACCACTTTATTTTTAAATTTTCCTGAGACTTTGTGAAATCCTGCAGTTATTTATTTTTGATTATAAAGATGACGTTGCAGAAAATGACATTTCTAAAAAAAAAGCCTACATTGACAGTCCTTGACAGAACTTTGTCGAAGGAAAGAATGAAGTGATTTATTGGACGTTAAAAAACAAAAAATGAATCGCTGATTTTCATCCTTCATGAATCAAAACATTCATGCGTTTGTTTGTTTGTATCCACACAGGTGAAATCCTGGCTGGATGTCCTGCAGCAGATCCTGGTAACTGACAACGTCCAGATCCAGCACAGGGCGTGTCACGTGACCATGAACCTCATGGCCGTCGACAAGGAGATCGCCACGATGCTCGTCCAATCACAGGTCAGATAACAAAATGCCATATTTTACGGTCTGTGAGGTGGCATTATATTATAAGCTGCACCCCAAAATTTTTACACAAAATTCTGGTTTTGTTACTATACTTTCTTACTGTATTATTGCTTGTATCATAAAGCGCAAGAATCTCACTCTAGGATGAAAGTATTGCCTTATATAGTCGATATGGTAGTCCATTGTTGATTGGTTATTTTACCTAAACGCTTGTCCAATCAAACCCATCTTTCTCAAACTGCTTCTGAAGATTTACGTGTGTGCGTGTGTGTGCATGAGCGTATGTGTCTGTTTTTATGTCTGTGTGTGTGTTTGTGCGTGTGCATGACCCATCTTCCGAAATTGTTGCCGATCATGCTGGTTTGTATGTGTGAACATCTCTTTGTGTGTCCTCGCGTGGAACATATCTACATATTTCCGTGCATACACGTGTGTGCGTGTGCTCGTGCGTGTGTAGGCATAGGTGTGTATGTGTCTGTGTGTATGTATGTATGTACGCATGTACGTACATATGTATGTATGTGTGCATGCACATGTAAATGATATGCTGTGTTCGTCAATGTATGTGCTTGCGAGTTGATGCGATTTGGTTAAATGTATTTTTTGTAAAGCGCCATGAGCAGCTAGCCTGGAATGTGCGCTACATAAGCTTTCTTTATTATTATTATTATTGTATTCATATCTGCTTAAATTATGGTGTTTTTTATTTGTTTGTTACACAGGTGCTGGAAATTCTAATGGCTATCACCAAGCTGGAAGGAGACGGAATGGAAGACATTCGGCAGTGCGCCCAATCCGCCTTGGACTCGGCCACCGAACACGGCCTGATCCAACCCTATAACCAAGAGCAACGAGGACAGCGCACCTCAAGCCTCAGCCAGCTGAGAGAGAGCCTCAACGTCAAGCCTCTCACCATCACCGAGGTCGAAGAGGAAGAAGAAAACGACGACGACAACGAAGAAGAAGATAATAAGGCTGAAAAATACAGGAATTACGATGAGGAGGACGAGGAATTTGAAGAAGAAATGAAAGGGAGCGAAGAAGAGCGAAGAAGAAACAAAGGAGAAGAGAACAAAGAAGAGGAAAGTAGCGAAGAAAAAACGAAAGGAGAAGAACGGCTGGCGGGAGAAGAAGAAGGAGGAGGAGGGAACAAATCGGATGAAGCGTCCGGAAGATTGAAAGCGCCCGAGTCTCCATCGAAAGAGAAATCGGAAAAAGAAGGCTCTGACCGATTGAAGCCCGAAGCGGACGAAGGCAAAGTTGGCGGGGATGCTGCAACGACGTCTGAGTCCTCTAGCAAGGGCAGTAACCCTTCTCTGGCTAAAGGGCTGACGACTCCGTCAGAATCGGCAAATGTTGCAGAATCCTGCGAAAGTGCATCGTCGGAAAATGTTGGCGCAACTACGTGAATCGTTGGTTCTCTCTGCTGGTTTGAAATGGTGCTGAGGGTGATTTGTGATTGATTCCCCTTAGAATGTCAGTCAAATGAGTCACATTTTCTTTTAAGATAATGGGGTAGGTTTCAACATAGAACAACATTAAATCAATCCATTCGGTCGTATAGAAAGAGATATGGTTATTTATTAGAAAAAATGATCAACCTACCCAGTTATACATAGATGGGCACATCTATTCTAAGAAAAAGGCTGATATTAATCTGATATTAATCATCAGTTATATGCAGAGTTCTTAAAAATAGAATAAATAGCAACCTATCCGTTTATGCTTCAAAGAAGTATGTTTATTGTAAGAGACAGAATATATTAACCAATCCAGCTATCCATAGAGGGGTTTGTTAATTCATATAAAGAGAGCAAATTTACTTTTGCCCTTATAATTGACATGCTAAAATGTTTGATAGGATAAATCCTTAGATAGGATAAATTTACCTATTACTTAATTACAAACAATGTTGCTCGTTGTCAGACTTTTCTCTGAAAATGGAGCAAATTCAAAGACAAGACCACTCTCTTTCTCTTACAAATCATACATTTGATAAAAGTCGCCTCACCACTATTGGCCACTGCAAAGAACACCTTTTGCAAGAGTGAATGCCCTTGGTGGGTGGGAGAAGATGGTTGAGTACTGACCAAACAAGGGCATAACTCTCGCCAATAACCCTATTTGAGGCCACTTAATGGCTGCCTTTTTTTTTGCAAGAGTGAATGCCCTTTTGGATACTGATCAACAAGGGCTTAACTCTTGCCGTCAAGGGCGTTGATAACCCTACTTGCAGTGACCAATACAACCAAGTAGGATGAAAAAATGGTTGTGACCTTTCCACAGTTTCTCCTTTCTTTGGACAGAGTGAGTAGAAATCACAAATGCGAATTTTGGTCGGATAAAACACTTCCAACCAGTCGGAAGGAATTGGCGACTACTGCACCATTTACTTCCAACTCACTCAGGCAGTTGTGGGAATAATACAGCCAATGCTTGCTGATAGTGAAGACGGCACACGGGCGGGCCACAAGTAGTTGAATAGAGTTCAGAACTGAATTTTCTTCCAAATCGGTTGAATAGTGTGAGTCGGCTTTAATTCATTAGCAATTTGTTTTTAACTGTCCAAAGCTCTTAGGAACTCTTCCAGCACAAGTTCTTTTTACTTGTTTCTTATTTTTTTCTTCCGGGAGTTGGTCTTATTTAGAGACCTCTGGAAACAAATGTGAGAAATAAAAGAGAGAAGAGAGTGACTTATCTATGTGCGGGAAACAAAAGCGAATTAATGTAAATCTCTGTGCATGCGAAGAGTGTTGCCGTGTGTGTGAGTGTTTTGTTTACCATAATATTGTAATATTACCCATGTTGTTGTTGTTTGTGATTTACCCAATATTATATTACACGTTTGGAGTGCTTTCCTTAAACCCGTTCTGCTTTCTGTGGTATTGTAAAGAGCGTTCGGTTTTTCTGTTAACCCTTTCACCGCCGGCCATCTTTGAACAAAAAATGTCCATAAAATGTATTTGGTTACTGAAAACATTTCATGCAACGACGTCTGAGTCCTCTAGCAAGGGCAGTAACCCTTCTCCGGCTAAAGGGCTGACGACTGCAATATTGTGGGATTTCTCTGTGACACATTTACAATAGGGTCAATCCTTACTGCCCAAATTTAGGAACATAACACAATATTATTGACCCTGATTCAAGAGGTTTAATGACACGAGTGTTAAATCATTGTGGTGCAAACATGCGACATTGGTGGTGAAAGGGTTAAACAGATTTTTTTTTTTTGGCTCGTGTGCCTTTGTATGTTTAGTTTATCACTTAATTTTTTTTAATTTTTTAAATTATATACAAATGTGGAATGTGTTTGATATTATTTTATTTGATGTTATTGTGTTAAAGCTGATTTTGTACGCATTTTGTACTGAATTGTGTGTTTTTCTTTAGATCTGTAATCTGTTGAGTTGTTACATTTATTTATGTTGATGTTTTAACCCTTTCACTGTGATCAATCGAACCGAGAATCGATCATGAGTACCAAGTGATGGGAAGTAACTCTGAATGTCACACCAAATCTTTTCATTAAAAAAATCACCCAGAATAAAGTCTAACTCACATTTAATTTCTGAAAGATGCATATTGAATAGCAATGATGATATTTTCATTCCAAAGCTAACACACTGTCACACAACAAACCATGAATTGGAATTGTAAAAATCAGTAATGGCGCTCCGAGCATCGCGTCGAGTCAATACTCCGCACGTCACGTGGAAAGAATAACAAAATTGGGGGTCACTTCAAAAAATCCATTCAAAAAGACTAGTGGGTGCTTTCCCTTGCTGTAAAAGCCAAAAACGCACCAGCGAGACTGAGGTAAAGGAAGCACTAACTTAGTATATTGCATTGTGGGTAGGGCAAAAGTGAAAGTGAAACTACTAGACCGGGCGTTCAGCGGGCGCAATCGGCGCTACGGGAGCCAATGGTAAAAAAAAATTGGTCAGATCTGGCGTCTGTAGCCTTGAGGGAGTTAATGTTATAGCCCTATCCTACAACCAAGTAAGAAAGTTCGGACGAGTGATGTCCCTTGCGTGCCCTGGTGTGTTCCGGTCACACACACACATACACAGTGACACACACACACACACACACACTATGACAGTACAGAGAAAGAGGAGCCGCTGTAGCTCAGTTGGTAAGTCGGAGTCGCTAGCTCGTAATCCGTCATGGTTCCGGTCACACACACACATACACAGTGACACACACACACACACGCACGCACACGCACACACACACACACACACTATGACAGTAAAGAGAAAGAGGAGCCGCTGTAGCTCGCTAGCTCGTAATCCGTCATGGTTTGCGAGTTTTCCGTGGGTTGTTTGTGCACTTTAACAAGTACTTTGCCGGAACTCACCTGCGACACACCAGAGCAGGGGCAGATAACGCTAATTGATCGAGTTTCGGGAAAGTCCTATAGCTTAGTCTCATTTTAAAATCAAAACTGTTTTGACTTCTGTGAATGGTATGGTTTTAGTTTTGTTGGCAAGTGTGTAAAGCTATTGCTAATTTTGTCAAAATGTAAAAAAAAAGAGAAAAAAAGCCCCCCCATTTAATTACTTGTTTCTTTTTTTCCCCCTCAGTAATTCACGACTTCTGTAATCATAATATACAATGATAGCATACACTGTATTCGTCTACGCAAAGTTAACCCTTTTGCCGCCAGCCATTTTTTAGCTAAAAACTACCATTAAACTTAGTTGAGTAGATAAAATGATTTTATATGCAATATTGGGAATTCCTCTGTGACATGTATAACACTAGGCCTATCCTTACTTCCTAAAATCAAGAAAACAGGGTCTTCAAATAACAGGCCCTGATTTGATGCCTTTTAGTGACATGGGTGTTAAACCATTGTGGTGCATAAATGCGACATTGGCGGTGAAAGGGTTAACATAGTTTCCTACAGAGACACGCACACACAATGTAGGTGATATCAAAACATGTAAAATTGACAGTTGTTGATCATATTTGTTTTCCAATTTATTTATTATGATATAATTTTAAAATGTATCATTTATCTATGCATTTTGCGATTTTATTTTAATTGTTATTTTATACAAACCTGGCTTTATTGTAGATTATGGCGTACTTTGGTGGGTTTTTTCGTCTCCCTGTGCTGCTTTCAAACTTCGTTCAATAATCTTTTTTGTACATGTACTAACTAAACGAACAAAGAAGAAAGCAAAACCCTCTCCCCCCCCCCCCCCCCCCCCCTCTCCATAATAAAGAAAATCAAATCAATGTAGTCGCACCCTTCCCTCCCTAACCTGTCCTTCCTTTCTTTGTGAGTCTTTTTTTTCCTGGGTTTTGTAAACTGCAATAAATATCCAATGACGAAAAAAACGTTTCTGAGTTTTGTCTGCCTGTTACTGATTTTTTCTTCTTCCTCTTCTTCTTCTTCTGCGTTCCCAGGCCAAAAGGCCACAATGGGTAAAGTACGTATGTGTCCGTTTTTCAGTTTTCACTGGTCTCCCCGCTGCGTACAGCCGACACGTTTCGGGGGAGCTCAACGGATAAACGTTATTTGGAAGATTTTTGTTTTGGGAAAAAAAGGCTGGAGAATGGGCCAATAAGTCAGAAAGATAGTAAAGTAGATGACAGAAAGCAAAGGAAAAAAAGCAGAGTCAAAGAGTGTGGCAGATTAGAGGAAGTTACAAGCACAGAACTTCCAGAAGGTGGGGGAACTATTTTTACGAAGCACACACACTCGCGCGCACACACACACTCATGCATGCGCACACACACAGAGATACACACACTCATGCATGCACATACACACACTCGCACACACACACACACACACACACTGGCACACACTGAATTAAAGTGCAATTTTTTTTCTCCAAACAAAATGAACACACAATAAAGTCTACCATAATGCGCATGCATGTAAGGGATAATACAAAATATAGGATGAAATCACAACAGTTTATGTTATCATGGATATTTACATATAGCACAAATAAAAACGAAAACATAATAATACTTCCCTTGTGACGTCCAAGTAACAAATCACGTATCGATAAAAAATGATCTCTAAAATGGCCTCAGTTTAAAATTATAAGAAAAAGGAGAGCACCATATTATCATTTATTAAGTGACATCTCAACAACAACAAAAACTTTACAAAGAAAAACAAGTGTTATCTGGTTATAAGTAATACTGTCCGTTAAAAGTGACTAGCGATTGAAATGACTGGAATTAAAAGGGATGAATGAGGCTTTATACTGAAAATTCTCTGCCCCTGTCTTGTGCACTGAGATGCGTGCGCCACCTACATAAGATTATCGTCCTTGCCTGTCATGAAGCAGTAGTTTATAGCCACAGAAAATTATCTGCTCCTGACTCGTCGCTAGGTGTCATAGGCAGTTCAGGCCTAAAATTATCGCCCTTTCGTGTCGGCAAGAAGTAGTATAAAGCCCCATTGAAGTTCTTTCAATACTGAACTGAAAGAAAAAAACCCAAACAAAAACACATTCAAAAATGTCTGTGTAGACACGAGAGCTGCTTAAATGCATTGTATCCCCTGTGGGGATACTGGGAGGCGGTGGGGGCGGGGTCTTTCGTACAAATAGTTCCCCCACCTTCTTGAAGTTATGTGCTTGTAATTTCCTCTAATCTGTCACTCTCTTTGCTTACTGTCATCTATTTTTCTGCCTAAAAGGCACATTCTCGTGCCTTTTTTCTTCTTCAAGAAATTCTTACAAAGTTTTTTCTCCAGCCGAAGACGAACATGCTGGGCCTGACTATTTCTTAATTAGGTGCATAATGCATCTGCGCTCATAATTGACAGGGATAATGTCTGAGTAAACAATTATGAAGAAACCTAGCATTAACTCATTCGCATCACAACGATTTTGAATTATTAAAAAAACTCACAAATCACTCCAGCCATACACACAAACAAAACATACATGAACAAAAGGAGAAATAATGAAAGAAGATTATGGGGTTTTACTTCAGGTTTAGACATAGGGAAGCGGTAGATCCGACTTTTTTTATATATAGACTTTAACCTTTACCAGACTTCTGGGGTCGCCCACGACCCCTTGACACACAAAACATGTTATATCTCTAAAACTATTTAAGCAATCTTCATGAAATTTCATGACTTTGTCCAAAACGTAAATGGCTTTAAGTGTGTTAAATTTCATTAATGTGTATAAAATATAAATGACGTAATATGACGCGTAATTTTCATATACCTGTCCGGATGACGGGAGTCTCCCACGACCCCTACTTTAAAGAGCACTGCAGTGCATTGAGTAGGGGTCGTGGGAGACCCCCGCCATCCGGACAGGGATAAACACATGGTGCCTCTTTGACAAGTAGGGGTCGTGGAAGACCCCCGCCATCCGGACAGGGATAAACACCTCGGAATTTGCTCTTTGCTGAGTAGGGGGTCGTGGGAGACCCCCGCCATCGTGTCCGTGTAGACAAAAGCATGATCCGGTAAAGGTTAAATAAATAAAAAGTCTCTACACCGATTGGTTTCCCCACAACAAACCACTACAAAAGCAATGTCAGAGGCAAAATTATGATCTAAGGGAGTGAAGCGAGTTTAGAAGTGACCAAGGTATGGTGTGCACACAGATTTACTCCCCTTGAAGCAAATGCATCAAATTGACAGCTATCTATTAATTCTGGACATATGATATATGGCTGGAACGACTTGAATGAGTTAATGACTTTTCTTTACCAATTTGGGGGATGACAAATTTTGTCTGTGACTTAAAAGACAAAAATCCCTTAGCATTTTCTCTTCATTGCTCATGGTTTCACACCGCATTGTTTGGATCTAATTGCTTTAAAAGCAAACGTGCTGTAAACTTTATCAATGTCACTTGTCAGTGTCAATCATTGGACGATAGTTTATAAGTAAATACTCCATGAACAAAATAAGCAATGGTCTTCAATCTAAACACACCAAAACAAATGACTGTAAATAATAAACACTGTTTTAATTCTACCCATTTCATCCATTTACAAACAAACAAATAATGATAGTTTATGAACACAAAATTGTAACTCAACCGATTTTTATCAATTAACGTACAAACAGTTTATGCACAAACACGGAATTTTAACTTGACCAACTGTCGTGAATTTAAAAACAAACGAACAACCTGCAACTTAAATACGATTGGAAATTTTAAAAAAATTATTTTAAAGCAAATTTGCAGTTATAAAAAACAAACAAAGGAGATCTCTCCATCATAAAAGCTGTCATTTCTTACAGGAGCATACAGAAACGTTGCTAAAGTTAAGATTTCAATGCAAGTTAACATTTTTCACTCATTCCCCATGGCAACACAGTGATATGAAAGTAATCTTATGACTGGCACATCACTGTGTTGTCATGGAGAAAGATTGAAAAATGTTCACATATTGAAGTAAGTAGTTTTGACACAAGCTCACTGAACACTGATGGAAATCCCAAGGCTTCAGTTCAATTCAATTCTTCCGAAAAATGCTGCAAAAAGTCTCACCAACAATTTAAACACAATTTGTTTTTGAAATCTCAGGACTGTCACCACAAAAATAAAACTGAAAGAATCACAAGGCTTCATCACAATCACCACAACAACGTCCAGATACAGTTACAAGTCTTTGACCACCTTTGTTAGTGGTATATGCAATAACTGGACAATACAAGTAATGTAACCCAACCCCCCCAACCCCATGAAACTTTGAAGTGATTCTGTGAAGTAACCTCACAATAAATTAATGGGCAGACGCAACGTCAAAACAAAAGAAGAAAAAAATGCAGATGTGATCACACGTTCCTTCTCCCTCTAATGGCAGAGGACAACAATCATCAACCATAACGTCACCATAACAACACAGCAGCCAATCAGAATCATCCACATCACCATCTGGACTTATTCCACTTCATGATGACAGCGAGTGCGATCCTCTCCCTCTGATCATCCGAAAAATGCAGAATGCCAACAGCCAATCAGAATTGTCCACATCACCACCAGACTTGCGTTCCATGATGATAGTTTGCGTAATTATCTCCCTCTGATCATCCCCAAAAAATGCAGAATTGCAACAGCCAATCAGAATTGTCCACATCACCACCAGACTTGCGTTCCATGATGATGGCTTGCGTAATTCTCTCCCTCTGATCATCCAAAGAAAAATGCAGAATTGCAACAGGCAATCAGAATTGTCCACATCACCACCAGACTTGCGTTCCATGATGATAGCTTGCGTAATTCTCTCCCTCTGATCATCCAAAGAAAAATGCAGAATTGCAACAGGCAATCGGAATCATCCATATCCAACTCCGTCTTCTTTTAAAGCTTCCCTCAAGACCACTCAATTCAAATCCTAACCTGCATTTCATTTCTACTGACTTTCTTCTTCTTGCTACCATGTGTTTGTGTGTGTGTGTGTGCATGTGTGTGTGCGCGCATGCACCTGTGAGACATGCGCAACGAATGTTTTGTGATTTATTTAATGATGTTGCTTAATATTATTTATTTATTTATTTATTATGCAAGCGCTTAGGCCTTTGTTTCAGATTAAGCGTGATGAATGCTTACTATTATTATTATTATTATTATATCACCACCACCATCTGGACTTGTTGCGCTTCATAATACAGTGGAACCTCCCTTATAAGACCTTAAAAAATCATCCCAAATGAGGTCTTATAGGGAGGGGTCTTATAAGAGAGGTAATTTTAATACTTACAAACGAAAGACGAAAATTTGGTTTTATTCGCCGTGTTTATTGTTTATTTTACCTTCATGTGCTTGTGTGAGTGTAGCGTTTTGATGTTTTTTAGTTCAATTGTAAAGAAGGGAAATGTCTCAGAGAAGTAGGTCTTGTGTGGGAGGGAGTCTTATAATGGGAGGTCTTATAAAGGATGTTCCACTGTAATAGCGTGCGCGACCCTCTCCCTCTGATCATCCAAAATATGCAGAATGGCAACAGCCAATCAGAATCCTCCACGATCACCATCCAGATTTATTCCACTTCATTATGATTATAATCCTCTCCCTATATGGTTATCCGGAAAAATGCAACTGAAAAAACCAATGAAAATCGTCCACATCACCACCCGGACATGTTGCGCTTCATGATGATAGCGTGCGCGACCCTCTCCCTCTGATCATCCAGAAAATGCAGAACGGCAACAGCCAATCAGAACCCTCCACATCACCATCCAGACCCTCTCCCTCTGATCATCCAGAAAATGCAGAACGGCAACAGCCAATCAGAACCCTCCACATCACCATCCAGACCCTCTCCCTCTGATCATCCAGAAAATGCAGAACGGCAACAGCCAATCAGAACCCTCCACATCACCATCCAGACCCTCTCCCTCTGATCATCCAGAAAATGCAGAACGGCAACAGCCAATCAGAACCCTCCACATCACCATCCAGATTTATTCCACTTCATTATGATTATAATCCTCTCCCTATATGGTTATCCGGAAAAATGCAGAAAGCCAATGAAAATCGTCCACATCACCACCCGGACATGTTGCGCTTCATGATGATAGCGTGCGCGACCCTCTCCCTCTGATCATCCAGAAAATGCAGAACGGCAACAGCCAATCAGAACCCTCCACATCACCATCCAGACCCTCTCCCTCTGATCATCCAGAAAATGCAGAACGGCAACAGCCAAACAGAACCCTCCACATCACCATCCAGATTTATTCCACTTCATTATGATTATAATCCTCTCCCTATATGGTTATCCGGAAAAATGCAGAAAGCCAATCAAAATCGTCCACATCACCACCCGGACTTGATGCGCTTCATGATGATAGCGTGCGCGACCCTATCCCTCTGATCATCCGAGAAATGCAGAATGGCAACTAAAATAGTTCCCCCACCTTCTGGAAGTTCTGTGCTTGTAACTTCCTCTAATCTGCCACTCTCGTTGACTCTGCTTTTCCCCTTTGCTTTCTATCATCCACTATCTTTCTGACTTATTGGCCCATTCTCCTACCTTTTTTCAAAACAATCTTCCAAATAATTATTCTCCTTTGAGCTCCTCCGAAATCGGAATGCGTCATGTACGCAGCGGGGAGACCAGTGAAAAGTAAAAACCGGACACATATATACCTTACCCATTATGGCCATATGGCCTGGGAACGCAGAAGAAGAAGAAGAAGAAGAAGTCCACATCACCACCCGGACTTGTTGCGCTTCATGATGATAGCGTGCGCGATCCTCTCCCTCTGGTCATCCGAGAAATGCAGGATCCTGACAATAGCCCTCAGATGCTCGTCGCTGGCTGCTTTGTCCGTGGTCAGGTAATGGAACACGGAGTCTTTGAGGAATCGCAGGGTGGTCTCGGCCTCGGTGCCGGGGATGGGCATGGTGTGGTAGCTCTCGTGGCGCTGGATCGTCTGCCATTTGGCCAGCTCCGCCTGCGTTTTGACCAGTTTGGTGTACAGTTCCTTCTCCGTGGACTCCTGGCTGCGACCGCCTTTGCGTTTGATCTCCTCCTAAAAGGACACAAACAAAAATACAGTGGAATCTCCATTATAAGACCTTCAAAAATCATCCCAAATGAGTTAATGTAAATGTATATCGTGTGGCGGTACCATAGCCGATGAGGTTTAACCGAGGCGTGGTTACTGCTACACATATCTGTATTATTAAAAAAATCGGGACTTTACTGGTGTTGCACTGCCTCTGGGCATTGCCTCCAGTATTGTTCCCACCATCTTTGTATTTACAAATGTCCCATATGTGTCTATGACCGAGAGGACGTAAAACACCATTTTTCATTCCAAAATTAGGTTTATTAGGGAGGGGTCTTAAAAGGGAGGTAATTTTAATACTTGCAAAGGACAATGTCTCAGAGAAGTAGGTCTTATGTGGGAGGGAGTCTTATGTTTATTTTAATCACTACAATGCACAATACAGTGGAACCTCCCTTATAAGACCCCTTCCTTAAAGACCTCATTTGGGATTATTTTTTAAGGTCTCATAAGGGAGGTTCCACTGTACTCTTGTCAACAAAGGGTGATCTCTCACTCCTAAACTGACACGAACAAAATACTGGTATGTTTATTTTAATCACTGCACTACACAATACTCTTGTCAACAAAGGGTGATCTCTCACTCCTAAACTGACACGAACAAAATACTGGTATGTTTATTTTAATCACTGCACTACACAATACTCTTGTCAACAAAGGGTGATCTCTCACTCCTAAACTGACACGAACAAAATACTGGTATGTTTATTTTAATCACTGCACTACACAATACTCTTGTCAACAAAGGGTGATCTCTCACTCCTAAACTGACACGAACAAAATACTGGTATGTTTATTTTAATCACTGCACTACACAATACTCTTGTCAACAAAGGGTGATCTCTCACTCCTAAACTGACACGAACAAAATACTGGTATGTTTATTTTAATCACTGCACTACACAATACTCTTGTCAACAAACGGTGATCTCTCACTCCTAAACTGACACGAACAAAATACTGGTATGTTTATTTTAATCACTGCACTACACAATACTCTTGTCAACAAACGGTGATCTCTCACTCCTAAACTGACACGAACAAAATACTGGTATGTTTATTTTAATCACTGCACTACACAATACTCTTGTCAACAAACGGTGATCTCTCACTCCTAAACTGACACGAACAAAATACTGGTATGTTTATTTTAATCACTGCACTACACAATACTCTTGTCAACAAACGGTGATCTCTCACTCCTAAGCTGACACGAACAAAATACTGGTATGTTTATTTTAATCACTGCACTACACAATACTCTTGTCAACAAACGGTGATCTCTCACTCCTAAGCTGACACGAACAAAATACTGGTATGTTTATTTTAATCACTGCACTACACAATACTCTTGTCAACAAACGGTGATCTCTCACTCCTAAACTGACACGAACAAAATACTGGTATGTTTATTTTAATCACTGCACTACACAATACTCTTGTCAACAAACGGTGATCTCTCACTCCTAAACTGACACGAACAAAATACTGGTATGTTTATTTTAATCACTGCACTACACAATACTCTTGTCAACAAACGGTGATCTCTCACTCCTAAGCTGACACGAACAAAATACTGGTATGTTTATTTTAATCACTGCACTACACAATACTCTTGTCAACAAACGGTGATCTCTCACTCCTAAGCTGACACGAACAAAATACTGGTATGTTTATTTTAATCACTGCACTACACAATACTCTTGTCAACAAACGGTGATCTCTCACTCCTAAGCTGACACGAACAAAATACTGGTATGTTTATTTTAATCACTGCACTACACAATACTCTTGTCAACAAACGGTGATCTCTCACTCCTAAGCTGACACGAACAAAATACTGGTATGTTTATTTTAATCACTGCACTACACAATACTCTTGTCAACAAACGGTGATCTCTCACTCCTAAACTGACACGAACAAAATACTGGTATGTTTATTTTAATCACTGCACTACACAATACTCTTGTCAACAAACGGTGATCTCTCCCTCCTAAAATGACACGAACATAATACTGGTATGATTATTTTAATCACTACAATACTCAATACTCTTGTCAACAAAGGGTGATCTCTCACTCCTAAAATGACACAAACAAAAATACTGGCATGTTTATTTTAATCACTACACTACACAATATTCTTGTCAACAAAAGGTGATCTCTCACTCCTAAAATGACACAAACAAAAATACTTGTCAACACTAAAAGGTGATATCTCACTCTCCATCTCTGCCCCCTCTCTCTCTGTTTCTCTCTTTCGTGGATTCTTAGCTGAAACCACCTTTGCGTTTGATCTTCTATTAGAAACCACAAAGCCCCTTACATATACATAGTAATGAAGCAAAAAGAATTTAGTGAAGGCATGAAGAATTAAACTGAGCTCAGAGCACAGAAATGATCTTTACTAAAGAGACGACTTGGGCTAATGCAAAGGTATTACTAGTTTATTAACGAGTCATGCAAAAGTTCCACTTATAGTGTTGGTCTAAAATGTTGACATAGCATTTGTAATGATGTACATGTTGAAGAAACGTGATTCAGATTAAATCCAACAAAAAAATTAATACATAACGTGGTATAGGTGATACACTAACTGATAAGCCTCCATGCCAATTTCATTCCAAATCCGTTCATGACTTTTAGCACAGAGAGAGATTGAGTGCGTGTGTACGCATATGTGTGTACCCATGCACGCATGCTTGTGTGTGAGTTGAGTGTGTTCACAAACAGATAGTTAACCCAACAATCACCCCCGTGGGGATACCGGGGACTCTTTCGTTAAAAAAATAGTTCCCCCACCTTCTGGAAGTTCTGTGCTTGTAACTTCATCTAATCTGTCACTCTCTTTGACTCTGCCTTTCCCCTTTGCTTTCTATCATCTACTATTTTTCTAACTTATTGGCTCATTCTCCTGGCTTTTTTCATAAAATATTCCAAATAACTTTTCTCCTTTGAGCTCCTCCGAAATCGGAATGTGTCGGCTGTACGCTAGCGGGGAGACCAGTGGAAACTGAAAACCGGACACATACTTACCTTACCCATTATGGCCATATGGCCTGGGAACGCAGAAGAAGAAGAAGAACCCAACAATGATGAAAATAGCCACAATAATCAGTCCCAGTAATGACCACCAGTGTTGATTTTGGTGATTAAATGGAAAAAAGCAGAAAACTACTGCACTGACCTCCTCCTCGTGTTCAAAGATGGCCGACTGTCTCCCCTTGTTGTACATCTCCAGGAAGATTTGCTCAGACTCTGCCAGCTTGTTCCGCATGGCTTTCTGCACAAGGAGAAAACAAAAAAACCGCATTGCAACTCGGATCCACAGCTCACCATTTCAAATCTTTATCCTTTGCAATGGCAGAGAGGAAAAGTCACTCTATTTCCTTAAGAAGGAAAATAGAAATACAGCCGAACCCGCTTATAAGAAACTTGCTTATAAGAAAACCAGCTTGTAAGCAAGCAATTTATTTTCCCTGGGCCGAATTCTTTCTTTCTTATGTATTATCAAAGCTCGGATATAAGAAAACCGCTTATAAGAAAACTCGGTTATAAGCAAGCAAATTCGTTCTCCCATCCACGATGTAAACTCGGATATAAGAAAATGATTTCATACAAGGGAGTTTGGTTTGCAGTTGATTTTCTTATAAGCGAGTTTTTAAAAAAATTAGGGCATGAACTGAAAGGATGTTCCAAAAAATGCAGTCTTCCAACAAAACAAACAAAAAAAGAAAAAAATGTACGTCAGAGCAGCTACGTCACAGACACTCTAACCTTAATATAGAAAGATACAGCCGAATCCGCTTATAAGAAAACTTGCTTATAATGAAGCAAAACAAATTCCCTGCCGAGCTTCTTCTTTCTTATCTATGATCAAAACTCGGATATACGAAACTCGCTTATAAGAAAACTCGGTTATAAGCAAGCAAATTCCTTCTCCCATCCGCAATGGAAACTTGGACATAAGAAAAGTATGTCATACAAGAGAGTTGGTTTGCAGTTCGGTTGTTTTTTTTAATAAGCGAGCTCTATTTTCTTATAAGCGAATTACCATTGACAACATTTTCTTAAAGACCCACTAGATCACATGTCAAAATCTGACAGCCTTAAGCCAAGGGGAGCATTTCCATTTGTCACCCCGTTACTGAGTATCTACAGCCCAGTCTCTTCTTTCCCTCCCCCTGTTCAATCACAGAGAGAGAGAGAGAGAGAGAGAGAGAGAGAGAGAGAGAGAGAGAGAGAGAGAGAGAGAGAGAGAGAGAGAGAGAGAGAGAGAGAGAGAGAGAGAGAGAGAGAGAGAGAGAGAGAGAGAGAGAGAGAGAGAGAGAGAGAGAGAGAGAGAGAGAGAGAGAGAGAGAGAGAGAGAGAGAGAGAGAGAGAGCGAGGCACTTTTTCTTATACTGAGCACGCCATAAGCCTAGCTTGTTGTTGCTTCAGTTTTGTTGCTATGTGTGTTTGTTATGTAAAGACAATAAAAACGTTTAAACCACAGAGAGAGAGAGAACATAACACTAACTTTGACTTCATCAAGCTGATGCTGAAGAGTGGCCACTCTCTTCACAGACTCAGTGTGGGCCTCTTGCAATGACGTCAGTGCCTGTCGCGCTCCTTCCGATGAGTCTCGCGCATCTTCAAGCTCTTCCTTGAGATCCCGATGCATCTGTACAGTTTTGAGAGAGAGAGAGAGAGAGAGAGAGAGAGAGAGAGAGAGAGAGAGAGAGAGAGAGAGAGAGAGAGAGAGAGAGAGATGGAGAGGAGAGAGAGAGAGAGAGAGAGAGAGAGAGAGAGAGAGAGAGAGAGAGAGAGAGAGAGAGAGAGAGAGAGAGAGAGAGAGAGAGAGAGAGAGAGAGAGAGAGAGAGAGAGAGAGACTTTTTTTTTCAATAGGGCCTACATCATGAGAAATCGCATTCAGTTGTTGCCTCGTAATTCATATAAAGACATGGACGTCGACATTGCTTAAGAATCAAGCCTACATCATGAGAAATCGCATTCAGTTGTTGCCTCGTAATTCATATAAAGACATGGACGTCGACATTGCTTAAGAATCAAGCCTACATCATGAGAAATCGCATTCAGTTGTTGCCTCGTAATTCATATAAAGACATGGACGTCGACATTGCTTAAGAATCAAGCCTACATCATGAGAAATCGCATTCAGTTGTTGCCTCGTAATTCATATAAAGACATGGACGTCAACATTGCTTAAGAATCAACAAATTATAGGATAATGTCAAAACATATATTGTGTAGCCGATGAGGTTTAACCGAGGCGTGATATCTGTATTATTAAAAAATCGGGACTTTACTGGTTTAGCACTGCCTCCGGGCATTGCCTCCAGTATTGTTCCCACCATCTTTGTATTTACAAATGCCCCACATGGCCGAAAGGCCGAAGAGGGCGTAAAACCCTATTTTCACAAGAATCAACAAATGTACATTTAAAACGTGATTCTACGTGGATCACCCTAGTTCCCCGGACAAGACCACCAACGAGTGACACTCAGACCACCAGGGATCAACACCGGACTCGACGAACAGATGATGGTGGCGCTGCGCGTAGGGGTCTCCGGATGGCTAACACCCCCACCCCACCCACCCCCATTACCCTGGTTCCTTGGACATGACCGACCATCAATAGGATTGTGAGCCTAACTGATGACGCCACCACAAAGACAAACCCACGGAAGACAACATCCACAGCTAGGACCAATGCTACCAAAGAAACCCCCCAACACCAGAACCAGTTGTAATAATGGTCAGAACTGAACTTAACAACTATATTGGAAGAAGAAGAAGAAGAAGAAGAAGAAGAAGAAGAAGAAGAAGAAGAAGAAGAAGAAGAAGAAGAAGACCAAAACTACACCTACACCAGGACCAACACCACTGATTGAAGACACCAACACCACTGATTGAAGACACCAACACCAGGACCAACACCACAGATTGAAGACACCAACACCAGGACCAACACCACTGATTGAAGACACCAACACCAAGACCGACACCACTGATTGAAGACACCAACACCAGGACCAACACCACTGATTGAAGACACCAACACCAGGACCAACACCACTGATTGAAGACACCAACACCAGGACCAACACCACTGATTGAAGACACCAACACCAGGACCAACACCACTGATTGAAGACACCAACACCAGGACCAACATCACTGATTGAAGACACCAACACCACTGATTGAAGACACCAACACCAGGACCGACACCACTGATTGAAGACACCAACACCACTGATTGAAGACACCAACACCAGGACCAACACCACTGATTGAAGACACCAACACCAGGACCAACACCACTGATTGAAGACACCAACACCAGGACCAACACCACTGATTGAAGACACCAACACCAGGACCGACACCACTGATTGAAGACACCAACACCACTGATTGAAGACACCAACACCACTGATTGAAGACACCAACACCAGGACCAACACCACTGATTGAAGACACCAACACCAGGACCAACACCACTGATTGAAGACACCAACACCAGGACCAACACCACTGATTGAAGACACCAACACCAGGACCAACATCACTGATTGAAGACACCAACACCACTGATTGAAGACACCAACACCACTGATTGAAGACACCAACACCACTGATTGAAGACACCAACACCACTGATTGAAGACACCAACACTAGGACCGACACCACTGATTGAAGACACCAACACCACTGATTGAAGACACCAACACCACTGATTGAAGACACCAACACCAGGACCAACACCACTGATTGAAGACACCAACACCAGGACCAACACCACTGAAGAAGACCCTAACATCCGGACCAAAATCACTGTACAAGATACCCCCTCCCCTCCCTGGATCCTCACCCCACCCCACCCTGACTGTCTTCTTACCCGTTGTTTCTCTTCCTCCACCCCCTTCCACAGCCGATCGATCTCCTGGTCTTTCTTCTCCAGCTGTCTGCTCAGCTCCCTGACCTGAATCCTCAGCTCCTTCAAGGTCAGGTCCTTCCTCTGGGAAGGCGTCAGGTAGGACGACGATGAGAAAGGCGACGACGATGGTGATGAAGGGGAGGTTGATGTCCTGATCCCTGGCGGGAGGTGGCTGTGTGTGCTCAGGTCCCTCACTTGACAGTGGCCGTGGTGATGCTTCGCGAAGCGGAGTCTGCTGCTAATGTTTTCCCTGTATGGGAGGGAGAGAGAGTATAGTATATCTTAATTTAAAATGAAGAGGGAAAATGTCTAATGATACATAATCGGAGAGAGAGAGAGCGAGAGAGAGTTAATTAATTTTATTTTTCGAGGATAATATTAATAGAATAAACGTTTTCCAACCAGTCCTCTAAATAAACAAAATAAAATAAAATAGAACAAAAGAGAAAAAAGAAAAACAAGCAGACAAATTCAATAATGAAAAACTGCATGCAACCAAAAACACAAAAAAACCATGCACGTACATACTTTCACCTTTATGTTAAAAAAAAAACTTAATGAGAGAGAGAGAGAGAGAGAGAGAGAGAGAGAGAGAGAGAGAGAGAGAGAGAGAGAGAGAGAGAGAGAGAGAGAGAGAGAGAGAGAGAGAGAGAGAGAGAGAGAGAGGTGTGAATGTTTTATTCAGCTAAGGCTTAGCCCCTCATTTTGTAAGGGTGTCAAAAATAGGATGCATGTTATAGTTAATGCAAATACATAAACAATATAAACAATCATAACACAGAGAGAGAGAGAGGGAAGGGGAGGGGGACACACAGAGAGAGAGTTACAGGTGGTTATATATGCAAGTCTATGTCCTTGGTACGTCCGGGTCAAAGTCATGAGATCAGTATGTCCATAGAGCCTTTCGTTGGGATGGACGTGGAGCCGCCCTTCGATGAGGACCCACTCACGCTAGCTTTACGACTAAGACATTATTGTCATCAGTAGGGGGGCTACTTAGTAGGTGGTTGTCCTACGTATGTCATAGCTTACAACAGGCTCCACTGAACGTCACAGAGGTGAATCAGCAGTGTCTCCTCTTACGGTTGCCTCCTGACAGCCTAGCATAGATTCGCTCCCTTTGGACTCCTGGTTTCGGATTCTTCGACCTGACAAACCAGGGTGTGGCTGAGAGTTGGGGGTCGAAATTAATGAGCGGCGTGCGAGCAATGCCACTGTACGGCCCAGAAGATAGGACAAAAAACAAAGTAGTTATAGACAACACCACATAGTCTACACTTGATCAAAATCCGTTCATAATCTTGATATTCAGCAAATCTGCCAAATAATACACTTGCAAGTATGTAGTCTGATTCACCTACACGTAGGCCTATAACGAGAATAAATTAAAAATGTAAAGTATCGCAAAAAAGGCAATCCACAAAAACAAATCCAACGTTTCTTTTGGTGATGCCCTCACCTTCGGGTGTTCAACAAGAAATGTTTATAAACGTTTTTGGGGTAGAAATAATCACACAGACAGAGATTGTGACAGAGGGGGTAGACAGACACACGGAACAATATTGAGCAGTCATAGTGACGTGTTCATAAATGTAGGTCTAGTGCCAACAACAATAACAAAAAGTAAAATAATCAACGAATAAAAAAACTAACTTAGGCATATTCATCAACGAGGAAAGTAATTTATATTGAGCAACAAAAGAAACGAGGCGAGGTTTTGTCACAGTTTCGTAATATTGAACGAACTGGTATAAGTATTGGCCTAAATGAACAAGGATAAAAGCAAAATTGAACCGAACTAATCTTCAATTTGCAAATTTCTTTCATTGCTCAATAATTACAGGTGAAGACGGGGTAAAAACTCCATGGGCGGGTAAGAAGCCCATGCCAATTATCTCATGAAATAAAGCAAATTTCAGTCACCTTTTGCTCATGAGACGAGTGTTAATGTTTAGCATTCGTCTCATGGGCAAATTTGACTGAAATTTGCTTTATTTCATAAGATAATCGGCATGGGCTTTTTACCCACCCATGGGCTTTTAGCCACGTCTTCACCTACAGATCACCGTAAGTTCTCACCTCCCCAAGGCTGAAGGCTGACACGAACTAGCGGACACCCCGGCGGAGGACACGGAATGGAAGCACTCACACTGACTGGCACTTCGCCGAAGCTTTCCCGCCACTTTCACCGGCGACGTCGGAAAAGATCTCGGCGAATTCCTGTTCGGCGAAACGGCTGTAGCCGACTGAGTACTGACCCACTTCGACAAGTCACTTTCGCCGAACGAATCCAACGTCATACTTCGGCGAGCGCGTGCAGGGCTGTTGTGTGGCGAGCTGCGATTGGACAGCACGGTCACCATCGACGACGTGGAGTTCTTTCGCCGAGGAATGCCCGAAGAACGTTTCACCGACTGCGGCGGGTCGTCCGTTGAGGATTCACCGCATGTCAGGCTCTGTGATTTCCGTAAGATGAATTTGTCTCGGTTATCTTTTGTATTGTGTTCTTTGGGTGGACATGATCGTGGAGTGTCTGTGTTGGATGAATCTTCTGTTGAGACAGTTTGTGTGCCGTCTTTAATCTTAGTAGAAGATGCCAGTGATTTGGTTTGTTCTGCTTGATTTGGGAGGTTGTCTTTATCTTTCCGCGCAGATGATTTGGAATCTGAAAGTTTGTTCGCTCTTTTAGTTTTGCATTCTGAGCGTTGAAGAAATTCAGCGCCCGACGTTTGGATGATGCTAACAGGCTTAATCGCCGACGAAGCGTCTTT